>JANVCC010000019.1:10929306-11146260 GCA_025345505.1 Todiramphus chloris collaris
AAAGAAAGAAAGAAAGAAAGAAAGAAAGAAAGAAAGAAAGAAAGAAAAGACATAGCTATACATAAGTCCAATAGTAAGTGTGGGGCTAATATGTAAAAATAAGAAAGCAGAGAATAGCATTTTCTAGCCCAGGTATATTAAATACAAAGAACAGAGTCAAGGGAACAGAATGTGTAAGAAACAATTCAGTATTTGAAAAGAAAGTGGTATTCAAAGCTGCCTTATTGATGACTTCCTTTCCCCTACTTCGAAGAAAAATAGCACCCAAAACCCTCTTATCTGTGATTTTAAATCCAATAATTAGTAAAAATTAGTCAAGGTCTAATCTTAGTTGGTAAAATATTGGAGTATAAGCACAGAGGATAAACACATTCACTGTTTGGAGCAAATTCTTGACAATGGATAATTTTGCTAGGTAAGACCACACAACAGCTTTTTGTCATTGGGCCTACGGTACCCTATTGGCTAAAGAAAGAAAGAAAGAAAGAAAGAAAAAAAAGGTATGTTCGAAAAAAATTTAAGTCTTTGTAAAGCGTGATTTGACAATTATTTGGGAAACCTACAAGAAAGGAGATGGGAGAAGTATTATATTTGCTTTAGTTGCCAGGTGATTTTCTTTGAGACAAATGGAATAGTACAGACTTAAGGAAGAGAATTAAATTAGGATCACAAACCCAAATATAACCACGAGCAACGTTGCATATTTTGTATTATTTATGCATGGGGATCTCCAAACAGCCCCTCTTACATGCTTGCCTTTTCACCCTCCAGTAAGCGTCATGAAGGATGCCTAGCACCTTTTCCCTGGTTTTAAAGCAAGATCGCTTACTCACTTACAGATCTGTGCCCTTTGTCAGCCTGACAGTCGTGAAATAGAGATGTGAGAACATAACAGGATCCATGACATGGGTGTGATGGCCAGAGATCTGGTCAGTTTGATCCTATTTGTATTTACAGATCTATTACAGACTGTTTTAAACAGCTAGTTTTAGCTTGCTTGCCTGCCCTGCTTTGTACCAGAAATGACTACTGAAACAGCCTGGATGGCATCTGCACTGTTTAAATTGCAGCAATTAAAATTAGCAGCTCAAAATCATAAAAAGATGTCCTGCTTTTTGTTCTATCACTTTAAAAAGTAAAATTTCATCATGTGAAGGCCCTGATAAACTTCATGCTGCTCGGGGCTTATGATGTCAGAGCCATGGAATATTTCCTGCTGATAACATAATAGCTGAGAAATATGAGTTTTGGAGGGTTTGGGGTTTTGTTTGCTCTATGTGCATGCAGTATGAGGCTTACAGTGGGAAAACAATTAACTCGAGAGGGTGGAAGAGTGAGTAGCAGTGGGCTACCGTGTAATTGCAGAAACAATGAGAAATTTCACCTGGTGTAATTTGTGACAGCAATCAAACAGCAAGTCCTAGCAGGGAACCAGATATTAAATAACTGTCGTGACGGGCGAGTCCGCTATAAAAATAAACAGAAAGCAGAACGGGGCCGACACATGTACTCTCTGGGAAGGTGAGAAGATAGCTGTAGGGTTCCCCTCCTGGGGAGTGCTCCGTCGTGCTAGCTGCTCGCCCCGGTTTCCACCGGCAGCCCATTGCTAGCGGGAGCGGGATGGAGCCAGCATCTTTCCTTCCAGCCGGCCCAGGCCCGCCCGGAGGGAGCGCAGGGAGCAAGCGGGGTGATCAGAGAGGGAGAGTGCCCGTCAGAGGGGGGGACCGCAGGGGGACCGCGCCCCGAAGGTGCCCCCTGCAAGTGGTCGGGGCGTTCTTTGGTGGGGGCGGCGGGGGTAACCCCCGCCCCACGCCGCTCTTCCCCGAGCCCCTCCCGGCAGCACCCGCCTGGACGGGGCGGGCCGCCGTGGGGCCGCTGGCAGCGGGAGCCGTGCCGGCCGCGAGCCCGGCCCCAGGCAAGCTCCGCACTCTCTGCCCCTTAGGCGGTTTCAGGCTGGGGATGGGAGGAAATTTCGTCCCCGCTTTTGGAACACGTTTTAACGCCGCTGCCAAACCTTCGGACCTGCGGCCAGAGCGGGCAGCCCTCTCCCCTGGCGCCAGCCGCGGGGAGAGCCGTCAGCAGCGGCCGCCCCTCCGTGAGCCCTTGCGGGAGCAGCGCTGTGGGCAGCGCGCTGCCGGCCTCAGCACGGCCCAGGAGCGGGGCCCGGCGGGCAGGGGCGGCGTGGGCGCTGCGGCCCCGGGCCCGGCCCCAGCCCCGGCCCCATCCCCATCCCAGCGCGAGGAGGGGGCGGCGATCTGGCCGGATTAACGCCGGGCGCTTTGAAGTCCCTGTGTCGCATGTGATGCCAAGTCGGGGTGCTTAGGGCTCCCCATTCAGCTGTTAATTCTCACTAAGCGTTTTTAAGTACCTGAGCTCGCAGCCCTCCGCGCCTTCAAAACAAGCCCATGCACGCAAATAGCTCCAAAATTACCCATCAGGGTACTAGCAAGACCAAAGGCGAGCCGAGTCGTTAGAAAATAATCGAAGCACTTTATAAATAATGGGTACGTTATTTGTCACGTGAATTTCGTCTCGGAAACCCAGAGCGGCAGTTTCAAAGGTGTCCGCACCTGCGGAGCCTGCGCCCTCCGGGGCGCGGAGCCCGGGCTGCGCTGCCGCTGCCGCTGCCACTGCCCCTGCCACTGCCACTGCCCACCCCGCCCCGGGGGCCCTGGAGGAGGCAGCCCGGCACTGGCGCCCTGTTCTGCTCCGCTGAAACTGCCAGAAAGGGAAAAAAAACCCCAAAATAACCCATCCACCCCCAACCCAAAACAATAAAGAACCCTTCAATCAGGAAAACATTATCTGAGGAGGAAACAGCTCTGAACACCCTGGTGAGATGCCACCTTACTCCAGGCAGGAAGGGTTTTTGCCATTGCTACCAGCCCCACAGAAGTTTGTCTCATTTTATTTTAATCTTTTTTTCTTTTTCTTTTTCTTTTTCTTTTTTTTTTTGGGGTTTTTTTTTGGGGTTTTTTTTTGGGTTTTTTTTGGTTTTTTTTTAAGAGATTTCTGACATGCACAGGAGAGCAGAACAGTTACATTATGAAGAAATTATTATTAATAATAATGTGACCTATGCGCCCATCCTCCCCCCCCCCAAAAAAAAACAAAACCAAAAACCTCAGCCATCCTCACAACAGAACCTATCGCTGCTTTGCCACCATAATTTGCTTCTCAGTGACACAAGGACAATGTGAAAAGATCCCTGCACCACTTCTCTCCAATTAACTTCCGTGAGCGAAGTATGAGCACTGGGGTTTTTTTCTAGCATAGATGATTGTGTCGATTCCTAGCACATTAGTGGAGAAAAATTTTAGCTTGAAGACTTTGAGATACACAGATGAGAACAGACAAAGGAGCAACATCACAGAAGAACTTTAAGCCATCTCACAAATGCATATTTGTTTCGGGGTTTGAGTATATTCTTTCTCCACTATTCAGGTTACTGGTTCTCCTGTTGTCCATAACTATGGACTGAAGGGCAGAAAAGGAATGGATGTAATGAATATGAAAAGGATGTGGGAAAAAAAGTCCTCTGATCTTTTGTATTAGGTGTTGATCTAAATTAAAATACAATCCCTTTTAGTATGACCCATTAAAAAGTAGTGAGGGACTTGGTATGAGCAGTCAAACCCTGATGTTGGTGATGGTGGTGAGGCCTTGGTAAACATAATGCTATAATGGCAACATTTCTGCCTAGTTTACACCTTATTCAGCTTTACTCAAGCTAAAATCTCACCTTCCAATTTCCCTTTTATATAGCCTAAGGCGTCGGGTTTGACAGATGTGGAACAAGGGGGCAGGTAAAATACAGAGCCCCAGCATGATGATAGAGATCAGGGGGCTGTGCCCCTCCATCCCGAGGATGACTTCCTAAACCCATGCTCTTGGAGCCCATCTAGTTGCAGGGGACAGGCTGAGACCTGCAGGATTACTGTCCTTAGCTCCTGGAAGGAATTCCTGGCTCTGCTGCTCCAGCTCACTGTCCAGCCTTTTCCCTTAGAGTACACACGAGAGTGACTCAGAGCTAAGTGGTCAGCCTGTGAGGTATCACAGCAAGGTGAAGGACACGCTTTTCCTTTGGTAAAGGCAGCTACAAGAGGGGGAGCCTTTCACACATGGGGCAGATGGCAACCAGCATCTGAACATGGGCCATGTTCAGTTGTCAGCCCTGGGTAAAAGGTGCCGGATGTCACAGGGTCACGGTCTGTGCTGTTTAATAAGAGTTGTCAGCAGTGATCTGTAAGTGGCAGAACTGGACCCAGAGTAATTTACCTTGCAAGACAGGGTAAGTTGTGTTGTATTCGCATTTGACCATTTAGTTGGTGTGGGATACTGGCACACTCCTGCCATGCAAGTGCTTTTAATGTCCACCCATGTCTCAAGGAATGCCTTGACCATTTTTTTCATCACTTTTCTATGTATGGTGTAGTAGGTGGGAGGTCCTAAGGGATGAATTTTACTGCATTGACTTTCTGAATGCTAACAGCTCTGGGGAATATTTGATGAAAGGTGGAAGTTAGGAGCTCCAGAGTAGAATAAATGCTGCTAAAAATCAACCTTTGAAACAAAACAATAAAAAAATACCCTTCTACAAACATGGAAAACCATCCCACCAGGAAGCAATTACACAAGTTTCAGGACGAAAAAAAGCAAAGCAATCCAGCATTTCCATCTGGTAGCAGAACAGCATTGGAAATAATTGTCCATTTTGTTTCACCTTTCTCCTTCTGGGGTTTGGGGTCTTGCCTGTCGCAGTTCATGGCACCATCTACCAGACCTCATTCAAGTGCTGGGGAGGGTTGGTGGTTCCCCAGAGGGCAGGACTTTCGTGGGGAACAGCACTAGGCTGGGTTAGGGGACACTAGTGGGCGCCACCATGAACTGCTGTCCCGCTTCGCTGAGCACTCCGCCATCCCTGGGGTCTCCGATTCCGTGCTCGGAGAAAGTGGCCAATTATTTTTCTGTCTGAAGGAGTCTGTGATGTGGCAGAGAATGACAGCTCCGAGGGAGAAAACACCTCTTCATTAAAAAGTGCTGCTAAGCACACTGAATATCCAGATCCCAGCACCCAGTTGCACAAAGGTTAGGATGAGAGCCAAGAAATTCTGCACTTTTGCAGGTTTTTATATATACACATATATACAATGTACACACAGACAAGCATGCACCCACACACAAATCTATAGGCTCTCTTTCAACACAGGGTGGCCAAAATCCTTTAAGTTCCTACTCAGGCAAAACTCCTATTATCAATTTTGATGTGATAGGAATCACCTAGGAAAAAAACCCCAACAATTAACTTGATTTCTAAATGCAAGAAGAAACTCAGCTTCACAGAAACATAAATAATTAGGAGTGTGTTGAGAGAAAGATTAAAAAGAAAAGAGAAAACAATAATCTGTGTCTTACACACCTCTGTTTGAAAGATTGCAGGGAAGAGCGGACTGGGCTGTTACATTTTGTAGGTTCCATTTTATTTCATTCCGTTGCCTTTTAAGAGATTTTAATGATTACATTAATTCATTGTAATGAATTAGTATTTCTAAAAAAGATGTGAAATATGTATGAGTAGTGCGACAATGCAGAACTGGGTTTCCTGGTGAGACACATTGTGATGTAGAGCAGAACCACTCTACCACTAACACAAAAGAAAGCACAAAATGGAAGCTGCATCTTGGCATGTGATTTTTAACAGCCTTCCTTTCATTTTCCTTCCAAAATTCTGGAAGGCTGAGGGAAGGGAAAAGAAGGCAAACTAAGGAAAAGATGGGAGAAATGGTGACATCTAGGCTGCAGCAAGTCATCAAGGTGAAAGTCATCGCTCCCACAATGGCACTGTGTAAGAGTTTAAGCTCCAAGGTGAGCCTCTTCACTGAGCTGCATGGGCTCAGCAGGTTGCTGCCTACCTCCTGCAGAGGCCCAATTACAATCCTGGCTTTTCCTTTGCCTCCCCTGGGAGGAGTGGCCCAGGTGGGATGCTTGGAGCATCACATCATGAAGGCTGCTTTGCAGATGAGCCTTCCTCCCTCTTGCTCCCCTGTCTCAGTGAAGCAGGAAAACCTTCAGGCAGAAACAGGGCAGGGCAACAAGAGACCCTCTGGTTATGGCTATCTCAATATTTATAGGCAGACACACTGAGATAAACCACAAGTAGTTCCCTCAGAACTGGGGGAATATTCCACCTGAACTATGATCCAGTGAATAAAGAAGGGGATAGACTCATGTATTTCATGTTCAAGGCTGGGCAGTGAGAAATGTGGACATCCTGTGCTGACCAAATGGATAAACCTCTGTGACTATGCCTTTGTTTACCGTCTTGACAGAATCATTAAATGCAATCTTTTTCTAACTTTTCCTACAATTTTATTTTGAAATGTCCACCTCCCTGTGTCCTCTCAACTGACCATATACCACCTTTCTCAGTATCCTAAAGAAGGAATATGCAACAAGGCAGAAATGTTTAAAATATGGAAAACAATTTATTCTTTTCCTAAACCATTTATATTATAGATGCTTGTTTTCAGTAAATATTTTAAGACACAATAATTTATTTTCAGTAGAACTTTAAATCCTGCAACAGCACATCATGTTTTGATGCAGGACTACTGGGGGTTTATTCTTCGGTATTCGTATTTGGTTGTTTTCTGCTTTAAATGCACTGGAACGTAACCATAACAATGTACAGCTTTTCCACGCTTAGCATATTCATTACCTTGTCTTCCTCTCAACTTCTTGATTTGCATGCAAGAAATCTGTGTCGGGGAGAACGCGATCTGCAAGCCTATAAAGCCCTGTCTCATGGGAGGCAGGAGTTAAAGTGGTACATGTAGCTCAGATGAAGAAGACGAAGTACATACAGGAGCATGGTCCCACATCCCATGAAAGGCCCACGGCCCAAGTGCAGCATGCCAGGTACAGACTTGCTGTTGTCAGAACCAGTGAAAGGACTCCAGCTGCTGTTCCACCAGGCACTGGCTTTACTGACAAAACCAGACCGTGAAGTTTCCAGTTCCTTGACGGTTGCCTGTCCACTACTATGGCTCAGGTCCTTGCCACTCATGTCAGTCTGTATGAACATTTGGAAGACTGTGCTGTAAATCAAGCCTTGAGGATAGCTCTTTTTAATAATAATCTCCTCCCAAAAGAGCATGTTTTTAACTCTGCTTACTTCAGTGATCAGGTTCAGCGTGCAGTCTTACCAACAGCTGCATCAGCACAATGAAGGCGAAAAGCAGCGTTACGGGAACAAAAACAAAGAGCTGTGGGTAGAAACTTCCTCCGTTTGGTTTCACAGACACCCCGCTGAACCCTCCCCAGCAGATGAGCATCTACCGAGGCAGGTTGGCCAGGTTGCTGCCTGACGCCTGCCTGCAGCACCCAGGGCTGGGGCTCCACGTTCAGCAGAGGCAGAACCGTGCACTGTTGGAGCACCCAGTGGTGCTCATCTGACCCAGTTTAGGCTCAGGCGTATGGTCACGTTTCTGTCAAGTCGGTCCACATGCCCGATGGAGGTTCAGCCAGTTTCAGGTGAGAAGCCAGCACCCAGTTCAGTGCAAAGGCTGCTGGTGCAGAGTCATTGTCTTTTGAAGAAATCTGAGCCTGGGCGTGGGTGTACCGATTGCCAATCTGAGGCCCGTGGCCATGACACTTCTGGTTTAGTACTAAGAATCTTAAAACCAAACTTCTTGAACCATGGCCTGACCTGCTTGCAGCTCCTGACCCACCATAGTGTTTTGAGGCATATGGAGGTAAATAATGATTTTCCTGAAAGTGTTGCAGCCTCAACTCTGTCAGTTTGGCAGCTGATCTGGCCACAGCACAGCTGCATATATGGCAGGGGCTGGGACAGTAACGCCATCTTCTCAGCCCTCCCAGCTCTAAGCAGGGAAGCAATTAGAGAGGTAAAGCAGCCAGGGCTGGTTTCTCTCTCCAGGTTTGATCTCAGACACCCCGGACAGAGGCAGTTACACCTCTCTGAACCAATTCTCTGTTGCCTGCCTTCCGCTGTACTGAGCTGCATAAAAATCTACGAGACTTAAAAATCTACCAGTTCAGAAACAATTCTGAATTTTTTCTAATAGGCAGTGGCAGTTGCACTTTCTGTCTCTCTCAACCAAAGTGTAATCTGGTGCTATCTGATATGGCTAAGAGCTATAATGATGGTTTACTATGGCTGGGTTAACGTAAAGCAGCTCAGGCTGCCGCAGGTTCACAGCACTTTGATTTGGGGCATGCCCTTTTCATCTCTCCTAGCTCCTGGCCAGCTGTGGCCAGTTCAGCTAGGCTGGTCCAACCATTGGTGGGATCTTCTTGTCAGCCAGAAACCCAAATCAGCTTTTAAAACCCATGCTCATAACACAGATCCCCATGTGGTTGTACCAGGGAACCCACATGAGAGGAGCGAGGCGATTCCATAAACCTGTATGACTGCTAAAGTACGCCTAAATGAAACCACAGCCTTGCAAACTTTAGTAGTTGGACTGTGTGCCCAGTAGCCAAGCAGAGGCTTTGCCAATGTTGTATTTTAATTTTCTTCCCACTACCCATCCAGTCCTTCCAAATAAATATGAGTCTGCCAGAGACTTATTTCTCTACAAAGATGTGGACAGTGCTACTCAGCTGAAAGTTGTCGCAGTCTCTTTATTCATCTAGCAACAGGTCTGTGTGAAAGACTTCAACTTAATGTAGAGCCTACCTTAATAAACATCAGCTCTATTAACTAATACTAATGCATTCCCAAAACTTGACTACAGAAGTTGCATTCAACTATGTAGTCTCTTGTGTAAAACTGCAGGAGCTCCAGTAACATTTACTTTTTTTAAAGGAGGCTGCAGTTTCCATAAAAAATGTTCAAAGGTTTGTGAATTAGAAAATGTGCCCAGCTCTGTTACAGCAAATCCCTGAAATGCATCAGTGAACAACCTCCTAGAAAAGACAGACATGACGATATCTTGACTTATCATAGCTTTTGGAAATTCTGACTTTATGAAACTTGCAAACAGTTATAAAAAATGAGAGGTGGAAACAATGTAACAAGAAGCACTAAAAGAATTCTTAGCATATTATCATCACAAAAAAAAAAACCCCAAACCCAAGTTAAAGAACAAGATTATGTAAAAGTATTAAGTATAGCCAACCTGCTGTTAAGGTGATCTGCTTTAAAATATACATGCAGGGACACTTGAACTGTGACAGCGGAAAAAAAAGTTTCACAATTACGTCAGCTTTGTAGGCTGAACTGTTACTACCATTCACAGGAAAATAAACAAGTGACTAAACAACAACAACAAAAAAAAATCATAAGTTTCCCTCCTGTCATATTTCTCAATAGCAATAAGAACATCTCTCCCAGTCTGTGACTCACGTGAAGTTGGCAGAGCTTCACCAGGGCTGAAATGTCTTCTGTAAGTGTAGTCCCCATGTTTCCCTGCAGAGTTCCTTCCCAATACCTCTGTCCCTCACTCTCTCAGCAGTCCCAGCGATCATCTCCCCCCAGTGCTCCAGCTACACCTTTCCTGTTTCTTATTTTTGGGCATGGGTAAGTCTGGGGTGTAGGCATCCTTACTGTTGCCTTAAGTGGTCTTGCACCACCTCCAGTCCTTCCCAGAACCCAGGCTCAAACCTGCTTCCCACCTTCCCAGGAGTGCTCTGGAGCTGCATCCTGATGCCCTGTGAGCTGCACTGTACACGTGTCCCTGGTACCCATGATTTGCCTCATCAGCCTCTCAGCACTTCACATTCAGGGAGCTACTGGGTGCAGATTTATCTGACAGTGGTCTGCGGCCAGATGTGTTTCCTGCAGTCAGCACCAGATGCGCCAGGGCATACAACAAGCTTTTTATGGTCTCAACTCTTCAAACTTCCATTGGAGGAAAAAGCAGAGCAGATGGTGCCTGGGCTGGCAGCAACACACACCTTCAACATCTTCAGAAGATGCAGCCTAGCCAAAGGCCACTAGCCATTCTAAATAACCTGAGCACCTATATATTAATCCTTTCCTGCTATTATGCAGGTTCTTCTTGAACGAACCCTATCAGGAGGGTTCTGCACTGGTGCTGATGTTCCGGAGTTGAATATGAGTATTAAAACCTAATTACATTACATCCCAGTGGATGAGTGCAGAAACAGTTTTACTTGAGCTTGTCTCCCTTACCCGGACAAAATAATCTGTCCTGCTTGTCACTGGAATAGAGACAGATTTTGCTACACACTCCACTTATAGCTAGATGTTTTTCAGAAGCGGTAGAAGTGGTGGCAGTTGGAATATAGCTTTTTTTTTTTTTTTTTTTAAATCTTGATTATGTAATTTATTTAAAAGAAAAGAGTACAGGTCTTATTTTCCTATCTTCTCCTTAACCCCTATGGGCTGGGTATGTGTAAATTCAAACCAACACTTCTCCCACCTGGATTTCTGTGTGTTTAAATAGGAGACTTGGAATAATGCTTTTCTTTTCAGAATAAATGCTTTTGAGAAACTACCATGTTTGAAAAGCAATGCGTTGGGTGGCTGGCCACGTTAACACTTGACTAGGAAAACCACAGCCAGCTCTGAAATGACTTTGTCAAGTTTTTTTCACATTTAGACTTTATAGTCAGAGGAGAGATTGGTATCTTTGTAGGCAGGGCACATTAGCTGCTATGTGTTTTTCTGCAACTTTAAGTCCTTATTTTTACCGTAGGCATGATCTCTTTATCTTTGCACTTTTTTTGGCCAATCCTCTGTGCAGCTGGGAAACACTGTCTGTTAGCATCTTTACCTCCTGTCTCTGGGGCAACCTGTCCAGTGGGGAAATGTGATGGCTGCTTCAGTCACTCTTTACTCAAACGTCCACTGAGAGGCAGGAGAGCAGGGATGGATACAAAGGTACATCTGCCTCAGGGCTGAGTGGAAAAAGAAAACCCCAAGAAGAAGCCTCCTAGGACACCCCACTGCATTGATAACGGGGGCATAGGAAGGCGTTACCCAGGGCCTGGCCTGCATTGCGCTGCAGATGTTGTTAGAGCCGCCACCTCCACCTGCCCCCTTCACCTTTGCAGATGGGGCTGAGCCTGTGATCTGCCTGCACATGTTCCAGTCAACTGCAGAAAAGCTATAGCTGTGAAGTCCTTGAAACCAAGTGTCAGTAGGCTGCACAAGCCCATTTCTCTGCCCTGCTTTTGTTTGTAGCTTCCCCCAGCCCATCCTTTCCCTGCAGCAGGGCGGGGGTCCAAGAAGAAACTCTTCTCCGCCATTCCCAAGCAGATGCCCAGCCAAAAACCCATAAACAAGCAGAAACAGCCAGTCTTCAGCCTCCTACTCACCCTTGCAGGTGTGTTAAGGGGTCTCCTCTGTGCCAGCAAATGAGGAGGAAGCATCCTCCAGGGTCCTTCTCCCCCAGGGTGCCAGCACAAGAGGCAGGAAGCAGCAGTCACTCAGTAAATTTGCCTCAGCTTGCTTCAGCTGGCTTAGAGGAAGAGAAGCCTCAGAAGTCAATTGGCACAGCTTGAAAGCAAATCCCACCCCCCACCCACCACAGCAGCCCTCCAGACTCAGAATGCCTGTTCCCAAACACAAGGAGCACCACAGCATTAATCTGAGGTTGCTTCTCCTCAACTTCAGTCACCAGCAGCCATGCAGTGGACCTCTGGACTGCCCACCCAAGGCTGAGGGGAGAGCTGGGTTTCCTTGGACTACTGAAACAGAGCCATGAGCAGCTGGAGGAAATGTCATTGCTTGTGCCCGGTGGTCAGTGTGGGACACTCTGTGGTTTCAGCAGGAGGGTACAAGGAATGTGATGGGCTGTGTTTGCTGACGTTATCACAGCTTTTTAAAACAAGCCTATGCTGCAAAGCCAAGGCATCTCAGATGACACATTTCAGCATGCTGCTGGCTGGTGCAGTGGCTCCCAACAAGTAAAATTCAGAGCAGCTCCACAGGAAGCCACACACACACCAAAGAGCAACCAGAAACCCGGGACACAATGCTGCACCCGTCCTGCCTGGAGGCAAAGCTGTGGGTGATGGGGCAGGCATCAGGAGGAAACCATAGGCTTTCAAGGACTCTCCCTTTCTCCATCCTTATCTACAGCAGCCTTGCACACCTCACTTCCACGCTGCAGTGTCATTCCTTGCTCTCAGCTGAAGCTTTTCCCTGATCAGGACTGGTGCCAGCTCCTCCTTGACCTGAGCTGGTGCCATCACACCAGTGGGAATCTGGTCTCACCTCCTCAATGCAGAGTAAATCAGATACTGCATCTATTCATGCCTGCCATTGCTCTTGCTCCCAATGCATCTGGAAAGGCTTCTTCAGCTATTCCTCTTGGGTCAGGTTGTCACGCACTAACGTGACGCAGCCCACGTGTCCCCATATGCCCATAGACAGCCATGTGGGCAGGAAGACAGTGTGTTATCACCACGAACACAGCAAACCCTCCAGCAGCTCTTGCCCCATGCTGGGTCTCAGCCGCAGCCATCCGCCTGCAGCATGCAGACCCCAAGGTCTTGCCTACTTGCATGCAATTAGGAAACAGTAATAAGGATGCCACATGCCGTAGGAGAGGAGGAAACCTTTTTTTTTTTGTAGAAAATACGGATTCCATTTTGTTTTAATACATTATGTGAGTAGCCTTTTTCCCCCTGGAAATAAAGTCCCCAAAGAAGCTGAAGCTGATCAGTTTATGTCTCAAGTGTTGATCCCTGTTCACTCCCCTCCCTGCTTCTCGCTTTCCCTGCTTTTGGCTCATGGGGAAGGGAACAGGACATCTTCCTGAGATCAGTTCAGTTGCATCACCTCACTTCCTCTAATAAAAGGTATTTTAGAGAAGCAGGTTTGTTGCTCTTTTAAATTTTATTTTTCTCTTTTTTAACATTAGGAGATCGGCTTACCAGGCACCTAGTCAGTCTTCCTTTAGATTTGATGCTTTCCTTCAGTAAATGCTCTTGTTCAACCAGAAATGCTGGGCTTGATGCAGGAGTGACTAAAGAAATCCTATGGCTTGTGTTGTAGAGAAGCCAGGTTAGAGGCATTAGGTGGTTATTACCAGTTTAGCCAACCAAGGACACCAGGTACGGGCATAACTCATCTCTATGTGTTAAATACTTTGTTAACACCAGATCTTGATGTCCTGCTCACACCTCGCTGCATATTCTTACTGCCAGCAGAAACATTTGCTGGTTTTCCTTGACTCAGTTACGTATTTCTCTAATTAATTATGAATATCTTGCACTTCTCAGAGGATGTGCTATTATCAGCACTCCAGCCCTATCTGCAGTGTATTCAGCAGGCTCCTGTCTCTGATTCAGTCTTCCATTTTTGTCAAGAGGAGCTGAGACACCAAATGTTGAGCACCGAAATTATTGATTATCATTTGTGGTTACTGTGCTTTGTACTTGAACAAGCCTGAATCCCAGGGGCTGAAATTACTCAGAGGCATCTGTAAAAAAAAAACCAACAATACAATCAAGTCCATCAACAATTTATCTATATGTTTGTTAATACAATGGAACTTGATCCAAAATAGGGCAGAGTGAAAAGAACATATGGTTTAAAAATAATTTCCTTTGGACCACACACATAATATCAGTTTAACAGATTATTTGATTAAAGGAATTATGATTCCGCACTTAATTTATTTCTGGCCTACTGCAAGTTTCATCACATGAAATTGTTCTCTTTTTTTCTTTTCTGGGGACAAAGGGAAGATTTTTGCTCTGTTGTTCTATGCACTTTCTCTGTAAACAAGTTGAAAACTCATTTTGACTTTGCTGGGGCTTTGGATCAGGTTACACAAATCCATTGATTTTATTGGGAAAATTAGGTATTGCAGTAATTTAAAGCACTTAGCAAAGTTGCTTCTTTTTGTCTTGCTACCATTGAGCACTATTCATAATGGTACATTATGGCATATATTATGGCATATATGCTCATGTCTAACCTGATGAGTTTGTGGCTGGAGGTACAATGTTGTTTGACTCTGCCTCTTGCTCTGGCTCTGAGGAAGGTGACTACAGTGCATTCAGGAGCAGAGAACCCACAGCAGAGCTAGCTGAAAAACAAGCAGAGAGGTGGGAAGGATCAAGTTCATGGCATAAGCAAATACTCTACAAATCATCAAGAGACTAACTGGATGACCACAAAGAGATTTTTGTCAAGGGTTTTATACAGCTAAAATCAATTCATTCACTTCATCTGTTTTGAACATACTGGGGATTCAGCTAAAGATGTCACAAATGGTTAGAGTTGCCTGGAAACCTTCAAGGTGTCAATTGACCATATTTTTAGGTGCAGGAATGTTACATGGACACACCACAATTTCACCAGTGATTTCTTTAAGAAACGAATGGAGTCAGAAATCTACAAGGGAATAAAAATATCAGGAGAGTGAAGCTGAGTTGAAGCAGGGTAACTCAAAATCAATATTTTGCTTTTAAACTCTTAAAGGGAGGCCCAGGAGGGCTGCACTCATTTTGTCCTCCTTCCTTATTGTCCTCAGAGGATTGGCTGAGAAGTGACAAGGCTGGTCCATACTTACCGCAGGACATTCCTCACTAACAAGCCACTTGTTAGAGTATTCGTCTGCCGCTTCCCTGCCCAGTGCCCGCTTTCACTGAACAGCATCAGACAATGGTCAAGACAAATTTGAAATTAAAGACTCCTTTCCATTTGCTGAAATGTCCTTCTCCCCACAAGCCCTCATCTCTGTACAGGAAAAACGGGTCATGGAATCTGTAGCATCGCTAGTGCAACCCCCAGGGTTTGCATTCAGGGAGTAAGTGCAATCTGAGGTTGCTCCAGAGACTGCACCAGTGGTGAGGGGAAGAAGTGGCCACATAACTGTATCCTGTCCCTTTTACTTGTGATTATTTGTCTGTGGTTTTACCCAATACGTCTGGGGGAAAAGGAGGCAAAAACTTGTAGGTGTTTTACTAAGCAGAGATGGACAAAAGGCCAAGAAACTTCCAGGATGCCATGTTCTACAGTTTTTACAGTGTAAAAAATACGGCCAAGAAAGGCTACAAGGTCCTATGTCTTTTGACTCCCAAAAGAACTCCTTGAGACCATGTGCATACAGGCAAAGCACAGTCACCTTGAGGGGCTGTTTCTTCAGGATGAGTGGTACAAACAGTTTCCAGTGGTCTAAAGTAGACTTTGGTCATACCAAAGATGCTGCATTGAAAAATTCATAATCCATGCTCTTGTATGGTTGCATTTGCTGGACTCAACAAGCCGAGAGCGAACTACCCGCCCCTGCAGCAGGGTGAATGACATGGGAGCAGGTTTATGGTTTTGGGGTTTTTTTTTTCCTCTTAAGCAAGGAGTAATTTAGAGACCAGTGGCTGGCCAGCTGAAACTATGGATGTGCCAAGAGTCCAGTTTACCAGTATCAGCCTGTGCACTCCTCTCATTTCTGCAAGACAAAAAAAAACAAACCCTGTGATCCTGTATCACACCATTCTGTCATTGTGTTGCCTCTTCCTCAACCCATGAGGCATCAAACACACCATAAGCACTGCAACCAAGGATAATGGTGGGACAGCATGATAACAAAGCTTGTAAATCCACAAAGTGATCCAGCGCCAAACTTCAAAACATATTTTATCCATATCTTAAAGTGATGGAAACTAAGTGCCTCAGGACTTTCAAAGCTCTGGACCTAAATCAAAAGTGAGGTGAGCCCTCAGTCATCACTTTGGGCTCTTCACAAGCCAACAGATCAGAACCAGCACAAATGCAGGATGGAAGAGTCATGGCCCTTGTCCTTGTTCTGCCTGGTCAATAGCTATGCAGGTCAGTAGGAGCTTTGTCCTGAATTCAAGATCACCTCTTGAAGAAACTTTCTCCAGAAACATTTGTTGCAGGAGGTACAAACGTTTGTGGACCCTGGGCCTTGAGATCAACACCAGAGAAGGATATGAAGGCTGAGTGGCATCTTGAGGAAGCCAAGGTTCCCAGCTCCTTGCTCTGTGGGTCAAGGAGAGTTACAGATACAGTCACAAGATTTAGCTCCTACATCCTTCAAGTGTGCAACCTTCTTGGTACAGTTGAAGTGAAGAACTATGAAGTCTTTTTCTTCCCAAACCCTCACTGGCTGTGTGTGGCTGAGTGAGGAGTGAGAAGTGAGGCTTATTTGCCTGACGGGCGGCCTTCAGTCAATATGGACTGCAGCACAACACCAGCAGTCATTTCTCACTCACCGTGTCCTAGTAGCTAGATCATGTTTGCAATAAAGAAAATTCAAATCAGAGTGAGACTTCAGACTTTTTCTAAATGAGTCCTTCCCCAGTGGTGTTGCCCACTGGAGATTTTCAAAAGACTGGCCCAGGCAGTCCCCTCTGACCAGCACTGCCAGCATCAACGTGTGCTGGAGAACCTCACTGCTGCCCGGCAGAAAATTTTCACCAAGCAAGTTCTTCTGCTTCTCTGAGCAGCACAAAGCTTTCAGTTTTGCCTTGCTCTTTGTTCTTTTTCCTGCAAATTTTCACATGTTTTCTAAATACTGATTTTTCCCCTGGTTGCACAGATTTGTAAAATGCCAAATTACCTCAAAGTCTATAAAGTGCTACATAAGGCTTTGGTTTGATTTACTCCAGGCTCATGCCTCTGCCAGTGACATTACAATGGACCATGCATTGGACTTCAGATAGCGGAGAGAGGACAGATGTGTGCATCAGTGCCACCTCATTAAGTTGTTTGTTTAAAGGCCCTGAAACAATCTACTTTCATGCATATCCCAGCCTCCCTCTTTGCACTTAGATGTGGATTCTCTGCCAGCAGATATGTGTTGATCTGCTCAGTTAAAAAACTTCAAACCCCTAAAATTCTAGTCTTTGACCCTACCCTAAAACTAATTTGAACTATTCTCAGCTGATCTGGAGTTGAAGGAGATGGCTTTTAACTGGAAATACCTTATCTTTAGACAAGTAATTGTTGTTAATTAAACAAGTAAAGAGACATTAGTCTCCGCTCACTTGAATTTTAGCCCGTGGATTAACAGGCAATCCATGATGTTCTTTTAAACGAGATTGTTCTCATGGAATTGGACATTCCCAGCACCAGTATCCTTTTCCTGAGAGACCTGAAGTAAAACTTCCAGCATGGACTTAGAGTCCATTAGAGAGACATTTCTAAAGCTTGCTTTCTCTCTTCAAAACAGACTTACAAATCCTCCATTTCCAAAAATTTATTTTAGCAGTAATAGAAACAGATCTGTAACCAGCTGCTGATACAAAAGTTACCATATGGAAACAGAAGTGGAGCCTTCCCACACTGGCACTCCTGGAATTCATAGGTAACAATACAGAGGTGCTGGAGTTGTATGAGAGAGAGCTTGATAGAAAATTGAAAAGAAGCAGGGACAAGATTTAACAGTGCAAGAAAAGAAATATTTATAGTAAAATATTTCACACTGTCTAAAAAACTCATCTGCCTTGCTGTTCACTTACAGAAAGACAGTGATAACTGTGATAATTGCAAAAATTTTGATAATGCACAATGATAACTGTGATAATTGCAAAAATGGTGATAATGCATTGAGACAAATTGCTGTGGAGATAGGAAATAGCCTGGAACAGCCCAGGTAAATACAGCCAGATAGGGTTGCCAAGCATTTTCATGCAACACAAGAGGTCCTTGCCACATGCCTTGCTTGCAGTGTGGCATGTACAGCATGGCCGAAGAGAGAATGGATGAACCTTTGGACTGACCCAGCAATGTGTACACACACACACTTGTATAATTTTTTTTTTACCTGAGGTTTGAATCCCCCAAACCATGTGTCTGTGTTAGTCTTTAACCTGGGTCAGAGCCAAACATGGTGAGGCGTTATGGTTACAGTCACTGGTCTTCAATGTCCATAGGTTGGATTCTCTGTGTACCACCTTGTGTACTGTCATTTGCACCAAGGGAAAGTGAATGCCAGCTGCAAAATGCCAGCACTTGACTACTTGCTCTGGTCCTAACCAATATCTCTCTGTTGTTTGGGTGTTTATTCCTTATGTAGAATCCCCTGAAGAAGAAAATTAAAAAAAAAAAAAAAAAAAAAAAGAAAAAATCAACAACCTTCTCTATATTTAAATTTACCATTCCCCTGTCAAGTGATGAATTTTCAAATATTGTGAAACATGGAAAAAACATTCTATCTGCACAGAAAATTTTCTTTTCCTCAACCACCCTTCTTTGTAATGAAGAAACATCAATATATCATAGGCCAATTAAAGCTGAAAAAACTACTACTTTACAGAAGTTAGCAAACTTGTTGGAGTTTTTCCTATCAAGTTTTAGTGACTATTCTCTTTTTCAAACAGTATCAGTCTTTTTTCTCCTTGCCCTTCCCTCTCTCTTGCATGCACACATGATTCCTGTGACTACATAGGTACTGTACATTCTCTATGCCATAATTTAGATTTTAAAAGTGGTTTTGAAATTTCACATATAGCAAAAAAACTAAACATGATCCCCAGCTATGATGTATTCCTCAAGAGTGGTCTGTCATTTGAGTTACTGACAAAAGGCAAAGATGAAGAGCAGATATAAAGAGATCAAATAAAACTTTTCCTCTGCCTCTCTGTGTTTCTAGTAGTATTGCTACTGACTTTGAATGTACCATCCTAGATTTGCTGAAATAAAGCTACCAAAGGTCTTTTTTTTTTTTTCCCCTCATTTACCACCGTGGCTACAATGGGTGTGCATGCTTAAGGGACAGTGGGGAAGGGAAAAGCAGGGGGGAATCAAAGCTTTAAAGTGCACAAACTAGCAGCTACAGTTGAGACCTTGACCTGTCACATCAACCAGCTCCAGACGGATGAGATGTGACAAGGATGTAGAGGTGGCACAGCACCCTCTCAGTGGGCACCTGCACCCAGGATCTGCCGCTCACTCTACCTAGGAGCCACAGCAGCAGCAGGGTGAGAGGTGGGGCACAATCTCAACCCCCCCAGATCCATCAAGTTCACAGAGAAGAGAAAAGCATATTGGCACTTAAATGGGATATGAAGCACATCTGTTGGTTTTACATGCCTGGCTCAGAGTGGGAAGTGGCTGGGATGACTCCAGACAGAAAATACAGACTTTGGTGCATCGCAGTCCCAAAGCCTCCTTCAGCAAGTGCAGTTCATAAACCTCCTGGCAGCTTCAATTATGATATCCTCACTCATAACAAGCAATACCTTACTCCAGGGGAAATCTCTTTGATTTTTAATTTAGCCTAAAGTTGTCACATAGGTGTAAGACACCAAGACTCAAAAGTTCCTGGAGAGTTAGAGAGTACTGGCATTTGCATTTGAATCTCAGCTGCTGGCTCCAAGCATGAGAGAGGAGAGAGGGGGCAGTCTCCTCTCTTCTTCCTGCTTACACTTCTTACATGTTTTATTTTAGCAAAAAAAAGTATTCTGGAAGAACAAATCCTGGGGTAGGTCCCAATGTTTTTAAAGGTTGTCATATTAAAAACCAGCTTTAAAATTTTTATGTGTTTTAAATTCAGGCATTTACTTCTTCAGCTGAGTGAATTTGAAGAAGTGTCGTTATAATTTGTCATGTTACAGAAAAGATTCCAAGTAGTTTCTGTGTCTCTTTGCCAAATCTCCCGCAGAACCATTGCTTTAAACCATTTTAGCAAATACACATTAAAGATAGGAAATGGGGCCATATGCAAAGTCACACCACATCCAGTAACAAAGTCAGAAATAACATCCAGAAGTCTGTCCTGGCTTTGCTTCCTGCTCTACCTAAGAGGCCCTGCTTCTTCCTTGGATGCAGAGAAATTTCTGCTTTTTAAGCTTAGCACAAAACCTCAATTCTCTGTTTTAATTCTAGCACTACATGCCTTTGCTTTTCCTTGCAGCATGTCTTTCACTCACCCCCACTGTACCTGTGTGTCCCTGCGCAAGCATCGTTCATCCCCCTGTAAAACCTCCTGTCATCCGAAGGCTCAGCCAGTGACCCGGCTGCAGTGGAGCTGTGTGTGGACCAGGCTGCCACTGCTGCTTTGTCTCCCAGATTCACTGTGGTGGCTCTGCAGAGTTTTCTAGACAGGAGACAAAGTGGAGGACAAGGAAATTAGTGCAAACACTAGAGATGAGAGCGTGGTTGCATGAATGTTTAAGAGAATGTGTTTGAATTTGGTGTCCAAGTGGACAGCAAAGAAAGAGAATGAACAAACCCTGACCACACTGCATGACAGGCTGTAATAACTACAGATGAGAAATTGATTTATATTCCAGGTTTTCAGAGGGTAATAAGGATTCACATGTTTGAAAAGAGATAAGTAGGCTGGATCTTGAACTCTTCCATTTGGGATCATTGCTGTTTAAAGTGAAATGGTTATTGGCCTTAATGAGGCTAATGCAAAGATGTCTCGGGTATTTGCATACCAAATTATGAACCTCCAAAAGAAACCTGGTGATGTCTGAAAGCGTAGAATGACAGCCAGCAGCAGGTCTCTGATTTTAAAGTATAACTATTTATAAAAATGACATAGCAGATCCCTTTTTTTTCCTTATAATTCATAAGCAAGGCAACTTTAAAGATAATCAAGAAGAAAATAACTTAAAATCACCAAGAAGACTAATATTTTAACAGCTAAAATGTTGATCCAGGATTCTCTGCTACAACCTACCATTAGCATTAGAAAAAGAATTACACTTAAATGGTGGCAATCATTTTGAATGCTTTCTTTCCTAGACAGCAAGACATGCAAGGAGAGTCACACTTCGACATTAGAACATAAACAAATATATAAATGGTCGGCCAAGAAACCAAATCTGCTTGGTTGATTGACAGTTCCTTAACCACCCACTGCAAAGGATATGACTATTGTCTCCTGTTGCCAGAGCAAGTTGATGTGATAACAATAATAAAGATAACAGACAGAAGACCCAGTGCAATATGTGGATAGTGCACTTGGTCTTGAAAATCAGTTTATACCTGCCTTGCCTCATTTGCAAGTGAAAACTGGAAGGTGAAGAGACAAAGTAACATTAAGCTAAAATAAATAGAATTAATGTGGAAAATAGGCTTACTTCCATTTTTTGATCCAGTTTGGGTCACAATGTAAATCTCAGTGTTACACATTTGTCTATGCACAAGTGGCTTTGATTCAGTTAAGTACATGCCCAGCTTTAGACCTGCACTGAAGTCCTGTTTATCACAACTAAACACCACTTACAGTAGTTTGCTGAATCAGGCGCTGGGTTCAATGTTCCCATGGATAGACAGCTATATGCCATACATGCTGTGGTATACAATGCTTAATTTCCCAAGGGAAAATAAATCTTGCAGAAATTTCATCAGGCCTTTCATTAGACACTGCTATCTCAGTGTCCCAGGAGAGCATCATTTCCTTGGCTGCAATGGCATGTGCACTCCTAGAAAATACAAAAATTGTCTGGGCACGCCAGTACCAGAACTGGTACCAATTCCAACAGCCAGCTAGAACCTTGCTTGTGTGTTTATTAACAAATGATCAGAAAAAATAAAAATATAAATTAAAAAACCCCCATAAGTACACCTGGAACAACCTTGCCGTTCCACAGGCCCGCCCTTCCTGGCTGCCCACTGCCCACAGGCCCCTTCCTTTCCTGGCCATGGTTGTCCCCACGTGTCAGGATGCTGCTCAGGAAGCAGGGCTGGCTCCAACACCTCGGTGGGGAGAGACCCGTGCTGCCACCTTTCCCTCCCCTCCCCACCTGGACCTCTCACCACATAAGCTGATGACTCTTGAGTGTCTCTGTGAGCTGAGGGCAACTTGGTGTGGCCCTGAGCTTGAGAGAGATGAGTCCACACTGTTGTGCTGCCAAAGCAGGTGAGCAGCAGGGCACATGAAGGGGAAATGCTCCAGGTATTGTCGGTCAGGCAGGCTTGAAAGCCTGCTGCTGAGTGGGCCACCAGGTATTAGTAGAAGGAATAACAGCTTTGTCTCACCAGTGAGCCCATCTGAGCACCCCAGAGGGAAGGCTACTGGGAAGGAAATTTGCTGTGGCTTTACATTTCCTCCCTTGACAGATTTGCCCCTCTCCCTCTTTCTCTCACCTCTCCCCATTTTAATCCACTAGATATGCTCTTAATGGTTCAGCACCTGATGGAAATCAAGGGCAAGTTAACGTCTTCCTTCTAATTGACGTACCTACATTTTTTAAACAACTTCCCTTACTTTCCACCCTGGGAACACTACACTCTTGCTCAGGCATTACTATTTCCATCTTAAGCAAGGAACAACCAAACCTGCTTTTAAAAGGATGTTGCCTATGATCTGCTTTCCTTGAAATGCCACACAATCCCAGGGGCACTCTCTCCTTACCACTGGTGGACAGGAGATTGCTGCTGGTGTTAGGATGATATACTGGATGGAAACTTGCAGACTCCTGAGCCCTAGGTGCCTGTTCCCTCTCAACATCACTTTTCTCCTTCATCTTCCATTGTACCTGTGCAGTTAAGATTTTGTGAGTCAAGACTTGTCATATTCCTGTGTAGCAGCTACATTGGGTTGTGGTGATAGATATACACCGGAGAAAAATTGAAACCAGTTTAGTCCCTCATGCTTTATTTATTACCCTGATGTTCAAAGAATGGTTTATCTTCCTGATTTTTCACCTTTTCTTGACTTACCTTTTGTTCCTTGCAGCAGAGGTACAGATTACCCTTCAGAGTGATGGACTCCTGGGTGCCTCTCACTGCATGGCTGGGCAAAGCGCTACTTGGTCATAACCGAGAGAGGTGCTCCAGGGCAGGAACAAGCAGCCAGAGGGCAAGAAAGTGCTGCTTCAGCCCACTTTATTCTTGACGGAAAAACACACCTGTGGAATCACCCCTAACTGCTTCAGTACTTTTTCAGGCTGTGACACTTTTTCCATTACCATTTAAGTTACCTTCTTAAACATAAGTCTTCTCCTATAGCATTCTTTTAGGAACAAATCAGGTTTGCTATCACAAAAGCTTTCACTGCATTTTAGCTGACCTCTGTCTATCTGGGAAGAATAGCTGGGACCAAGCACACAATGGTCTGTGGGTCTGGGCAGTCTTCTGTTTTACTATATACTGAGGCATGAGGGAATTAAAACCTGATCTGTGACATTAACTAATCATATATTAAGGCATCTTCAGAGGGTGAAGTTTTTATTGCATGCTTCATGGTTAGCACAGTCAAAATCAAATAACTGATCAAATTTAGATCTAGCCCTGAAAATGGTGAGCATCTTCTGTTGTTCCCATGCTCCATGTGGCTGTGATTTCCTGATACAAAACATTTGGCAGCAAAACAGGCATGTGGTACTCCTGGGGTCCCATCCATGCTCTGTACTCCTCTTCCCTCCCACTGTGGCTGTGTATTTCTGCCCCTGCACTGGGAAGGAAGAATCAGGCTGTCTATAACCCAGGAATAATTTAAAGCATGGATGCTAACAAACAGTGTATGGTAAAAACACCACTCAAGAGAAATGCGAAGGAGAATTACAAGCATAGACCAGACTGGTTTGCTTTATCACTGGGGCCAAAAATACAGACAAAACAAGATACTGTTAGATATCTGAAGATATCTAGATATCTAGATACTGAAGACACATCAAACCACACTAATATGATCGGCATCTCCATGCCTAGATATTGCTTAATGCCCCAAATGATTTCTGAAGGAAGAAAGGAGATGCATACACAAATTATGTCAACACACAAAACCAGTGACCCACACATTGCAAAGAAGGTCAGTGTATTGGACCAAATAGCTTACTTGCCCCCATATCACAAACATTTCTTGAGTAAGAGGCTCTAAAAGATGAGACTGTTTCATCTCTACCAAAACAGCTTCCTTCTAAACTGCAGAAAAAAACCTTTGTGAAAGAGTAACACAAATTAAATGGTGTACACTGCAGGAATTTATCTGTCTCTATCACTAAGGGAGAATATATGATAGATAGGCCATCTATGTCTAACATGCTGCAGTCAGAGAATTGTCATCTTCTTTGGGTTCTTTATAAATAAAATAAATATAAAAAGACAAGTAATTTTCTCACCTAATTTTCCTGAGGAACTGATAATTAAGTGTTGTTGGCTGCATCACCAGCACGCATTTGTGATAGTTGATATAGTGTCTCTGCATATTCAGAAGCTAAAAATCTTCTCTTTTTCTGAGTAAAAATACATGTTTCATGGCCTTTTCTCTCCTTCAAGTAATAAACCAGCTTTTATTTTTTAAAATGTGCCACCAATGAAAAATCTTCTATTTCTTTGAATCTTTCATATATGTAGGACCTCACTGAAAAGCAATTACTGTATATATCACAGAAGGATTCTATATTAACAAAGCCATAACATGCTACTGCATGTATTTTTAAAATTTCAAATTTAAAAACATTACAAAAGCACTTGCTCTAACGCAGGGTCAAAGTTTGGAGGGACTCTGCTTTAAGTGGAAGTCCTTACTTCAGCTGTTGGCTTTACTTCACTATGTGATATCCTGCACGTCCATTAGTCTTCATATGTGTGAAGTGAAGAAAATACAACTAAGACAATACTGGATGTGGAAAAAACCCATTATAAATAAGGGCTTTCCTGACAAGTGTGTACACCCTCTAAGGGCAGTTCATTCTTCATGTAGCAGCTTGGTGATATATCGCAAAGCCAAAGCTTCATCACTGAGAGCTGCGCGAAAGGAAGATGAACAGAGTGAATAGTAAAAAGAGAGAATTTAAGATGCACAAGCTGAAGATAGACAGCCAGAGTCTTTGACCAAGAGCTTTTGCATGGCCTCAGAAGTTAGGTGCAGAAAAGTGGACTCCTGTGCTCTTGGCTCTGCGTCTCTCAGTGGCTGTAGTTCTGGCTCCCAAGGACAAATCCCTCACACTGTGATGTTACGGTGTGTCTGGGACTCATCTCTGACCACACACTGACAGGCTTTAATAAAAAACAACATCTCTATCCAAATCAAGGGCTCTGACACCCCTGACAGGGCACCCAGTGCATTGTTTGTAGGGACACACCTTCAATTTAGTTTCACTTATTTCAGTAAAAAAAAGAAAAACACCCCTGCCCAAGAGATGAGATTAAAATAAGTTGTGTTTAAACCAAAACTAAGTACTTGTACAGTTTTCCCCAGTATGAAACTTGTTTTAAGTTAAACCATTGAAAGTTCCCTGAGTACACAAGGCTTTGAAGAGTGCATGCTTACTACCCATGACACTGCAACTAGTGACACAGAACTTTCGGCACTAGCCTAAGGTTACTCCCACGCCATGTACAGAGTAGCATGGTATTAACAAAATTGCTGTTGTTTACCACAGTCACCATACCTAATCAAAGCCTGCACGCACATACAAAGCTACGGCTGGTGCTTATGTCATGCTACAGGGTGGTTTTTGCTGTGCTGAGTTGGCAAGAGAAATTAGAGGAGACATTAGAAAAGAATCCCTCAAAACAGTCATGTCAAATTAGCCACGAAGGTATAAAAATTACATCATGTGTGCAAGTTTTCTTACTAAACTAAATAATGAGGTGGGACCAAAGTCCTAATTTAACTCTTCTAACAGCATCAGTGCTGCTTCTGCAAACTCTATGTCTGCATACTTCACCAGAAATCCTTGAGGACCTGTTAGCTCCTGCAAGTCCCTCTGGGGTGATTTAGGAGGTTTGTTGTTTTCTGCCTTTATATGGAGGCATTAGGAGAGGTGGGAATTGTGTGCAAGCATTTGTCACCACACTTTGCAACCTTGAAGGTTAAATTGCTATTGATCCTGCACATAGCCAATGGCATTTTGAGCAATCCAGTAATTATATATATATATATATGTTTTTCATTTTGGCAATTAAATGTCATGGTCTGTGAATAGAAGCCCGCAGCTGCCTGCAAGGACAGAAAGCCATCCTGGCAGCAGTAACTGGCACGGGTCAAGCACAGGAGCACCTTCCTGCCTGCTCAGCCTTTACCTACCTGTTTGCCACTGAGCATGAAGTGTTGGTGTGTGCAAAGACCTGGTAGCAACTTGATATTTACCAGTGATGCATCAAACCTCAGTACTTTCAGGACCAACCACGCCGCCTTATAAATTCCAGATAGCATTTTTAAAGGCATTTCTAATAAAATGTTTGTTATTTTTCTCAAGCAGAGACAGGCAGCCCCAGCTTTCTCCTTCCTACATCTTCCCTTTTGCTTCATCACCACTGTGTAAAATCCCACAAGATACATGACATTTATCACAACAATTCTCATCCATTCACCTGACAATTAGAAATGTCCAATGGGTAGGCTGGAGGCTTGATATTTGTGTTTGTATTTTTGAATTTCAGCATTTCTGTAACCCTTCGTTGCCACTGGTATAGCCAAAAGTCAGCATTTACCTCACACAGCAGTCACATCCGTATCACTAAGACACATGAACTTCTCAACAGGTTGAAAAGGTGCTTGGGTGTGAAGTCTTGTTTGTGTGAAGAAGCACTCTCACCAGTATTTTCTGCTCAGCTGACATGTTTCAACCAGTTGCACTTACCACAGGGAAATATTTGCCAACTTCTTCCTCTTGGAAGAAAGATGTCAGCATGGGGCAGCAATGAAACCTGCCATTTCCTTGCCTATGGGCAGCTAAGACCAGACCCTATCTGCAGAAAAACCAGATTGAACTACTGTTTATAAAAACAGAGCCTGACTCTGTTTCTAAAGCAATTATAATAGTCTAGCTTTTTCATACCTGGCATAATTTTATGGATCTAAACATGGCCCTATTGGTGTATTTGCTCATTACCATCTCACATTTTGAGGTACATTGCACGTGCACACCATGCTCAAGTAAAACAGGATAACTAGAATTTAATTAAACAGAGTGATTTAAAGCAGAATTAAAATGAAATGACACAACTGATGGGTTTATACCTAGACCTAGGGCCAACAGAGCTAGTAGGATTATTATTCCTCATTTATTTGCAGAATAAGTAATTAAAAGAAAACCAGGTTCTGACTTGCTTAGACATGTCTGCAAATATCGAAACATCATTAATCACGCAGGAAACTTGTCACATTCTGGTGTATTTGATTTTTTAATACCAGGCTTGGTTTCTTGCTTCCGAGTGTCCATAGCCCTGCCACCACCACCAGCTGTGAGAGAGGCGGTGTGGCAGGCAGTGGCATTCCCGGGCAGAGGCTGTAACACCACGCTGCCCCGGGGCACGGCGTGTTGATTGAAGCATGGTCTCTATGTGTCATGTGTCAAGGATGATATGTCACCAAATCATCCTTGCATCTCTATGCAAGGTGTTCAGATAACATTATCAAATCATGGACTCATGACTGGTTTTTAGTACCTAATACAAATCACTGTAAGATCACTCTGTATTAATATCGGTGTCGTGAATGTTTCCTAATGCATATTAAAGCTGGAATCAACGCGAGGAAAGTATTTCAAGTATAAGTTTACAATGAAGTAGAGATACAGAGATGACTTCGCCTCTCCAGCACAAATTACAAGTGAGTTTACACTGCATTATGCAAGGGCAGAGGGCAATATTTGTGATACATTATTAAGAAGACAAAACTTCCCTTCCTTCTTTCTCTCTCTAATTTTGACTGTATTAGTTTGCTGCTCACCATTGTTGGATCAATCATGTTGTGACCATAACGCGGCCTCTGGCTTGTCAGTGAACTGATTGCCACGTGTACTTACAACTCACTCTGGCTGACCTGATGTCATCCAACTGGACATCATCATGGTTTTTTCACTCTTTTTTTCACATTCCACAGTTGGACATGTCTTCCCAGACCCTTTGAGATGGTCCATGACTGTGTCCAGTGTTAGTGCAGCAGATGTGGCAGCATACCACTGTCTGTGCTCATAGAAACTCCCACGCTTTCCCATCAGGTTCCCTTCATGCAGCTGGTGTTTCACAGGGGCCCATGGTTCAGAACTGAACACCAGACAATGTGATTTGAGGGCAGCATGCTGTTACTTTCAGTTTTAATGTTTTGCCATTGCCGCTTTGAATAGCTTTGTAAGCTTGCCTTAATAGAGTGCTTTTCTTTGTCAGATGGAAATATTTATTTAACAAAGGGGTTTGGGGCAGATGATAGGTTAAATGGTGATTCCCCCATTTTTAATTCCAGTTTCCTGGAGGGATGAAGGAAATACCTGCTTCTTTGTTGATGCCTAACCTCTGCATGGGTCATTCCTGACCTGCTGGGCATCACAACCTGCCGCACAGTGTCTTCAGCCCACTCGGCAGGCAGTAGCACTGTGTTTCATGGGGCCAAGGCATACAGGAGAAAAAGGACAGATGCAATCCTCTTCCTCCTTCATGAACCTTCTTTGCACCTGGGCAGTATGTGCGTTTGCACTGATGTGTGCTGGAGCTGATCCAAAGCTGCCTAGACCCCCTTGCTCAGCAGTATTTGGTGGCGGCAGTGCCGTACATCATGCCAGCCTGCCCATGGGTCAGCCAGTGCCTAAGCCTCACACACGTCTATAGGAAGGTTAGCTTTAATGTCTCGCTTCAGTCTCATCCTGGATATGTGTTTGTGCATATGTGTGCTCTCACAGCCTTGCAAACGAACAAAAAGTATGGTTCTTTCAAGCGGTGAAACTCTCACAAGAAAGTGGTAGACTTGGGACATCAACACTGCAGCTTCAGTCTGATTATCAGCCTGGGGAACCCCTGCCCCTCTGCATCAGTGCATCCAGCTGATCTCAGCAGGCACATCCCACTGTCCTCTTCAGTCCTGCCAGTTGTCACAAGGCCACCAAAACATGTATAAGCTGGAATGCTACGAGCTACAGACATCTGAGGCACACTGGGGGTTGTAGGTGTTACTGCCCCTGTCTTTCTGCCCTCACCCCAAAAGCAGACAGCAGAACACTGGCTCACACCTTTACTGCCTTCCAGGTTACAGCCACTGAGGACAGAGAAAACTAACTTACAGAAAGGGGCCGAACCGTGAACTGTGGGTGCAGATGCTGGTCTCGACCTAGCACTGCTGTGGCCAAGGAGCCACTCCAAGCAGCAGAGCAGGGCGGCAGCAGCCTGTGACCTCACATACAGCTGCAGACAGCTCTCCAAGTGCCTGTCTCTCAGCCCAGTGTCATAGTTGGGTTTGAAGCAAGATTCAGGCAGGTTTAAAATAGGATAATGTAGCAAAGACTGAAGGTCCTGGCTAGTGGTGCAACTGCACGCTGCTCTGAGCCATCACCCAGCCTGGCCAGGCTTCCTAGTCTGTTGCTGAATAATGTGGGGTTACTCCTGCTACAGCCCTACACCCTGGTGTCCCCATCTGCAACCCAGAGCACACAAGATGCCCCTTCCTTTGTGAGGCATTGCACCCAAAGCTCTATCTGAGAGCCAGCATTACTGCTGTTCAGACAGTGATGCTGAAAGAACAGCAACAGCCCAGGACTTGGGGAAAGGAAAGAGGGAAAGAGAACCTCTTCATGTGGACACATGAAACAGCACCACAGATGAATGCATGCATGAAAAAGATCTTAATTTTGAAAAGGTGGGTGCACAGAGGTCATTGTAAGGCAAAGCAAAATGAGGTGTGACCAGCTCTCTGGCAGCCATGACTTCCCCACTTGCAGCAAAGTGTTGCTCACTGAGAGGTGCCCATTGTTAAACAGCCTTGAAAGAATCCAAGAAACAACTTCTGATCTGAGAGACAACCACCTTCGCTGCCAGCCAGCACCACCACGGGAGGAGCCAAGACCCGATGGTTGCAGGTGCTGGGTGCCTCCACTCTGCAGCAAGGGGAGGGCAGAGCAGAGCCCTGGTCTGTGGGAATCTCCACCTTTAGCAATGACTGCTTGTCCAAAGTACTACGATTACCACCTCAACTGCTCCTCTCTGATATACTGTGGGGTTTTTTCTAGCGCCTGAGCAAAACACGCATAGAGCAGCAGAAGCTACATGATGTTTTTATCTATTCATCCACCTTTGCGGCACTCCTGGGTAAGTCAGCAAGAGCAAGTAACCTTTTGATTTCCAAAACAACCAGCAGATTGTAATCCAAGACTGCCCAAATCAGAAGAGCACAAAACTTTAGCTTCAACCCCCTCCCTGCTTTAATTTCCTTCAGCAATTTATCACCTCTTTGCAGCTCACACATACAGAACAACCAAGAAAAATTCTTAACACCCCTTCAGCAAGCTACATGGAAGCAACTGCCACAGTATTTTTTTATTATTGTTTTCCGGGCCTACGGCAAAGCAGACCTTAAAAAAAAAAAAGAAACAAACCCAAGTGCACCCAAACTAAACTAGGAAAAAAACCCAAAATAAGTACCTACTTTCCACAGGCAAGACACATGCAAAGAGAATGAGAACCCACATGAAAGGGTAAAATAGTTTTTCTTTCAAATAGAATTACTCTGGAAAACATATTGAGAACAGCATCATCTCCAAATATATATTTACACTACCTACATACACATGTTTGTATGTGCATATATTAAATATTTATACAAATTATATTAAACACATTAGAGTAGGATGTTGCTTGAAGTTTCACACAGAAGCAGAATGCTCCAAATCTACTGGCACTGCATATTCATTTGATCATGTTTCTATTCTACTGTTCTTTTCCATTAAATCCTCTAGCCCAAGCTCAGGCAGCCTGTGTAATCCCAGCATGGATGGATTTGCCCGTGTTATTTCCCATTCATACAGCAACTGATTCTCTAATGAAGTGAATACTTGGGACTCAGTTCTTTGCTGCTCCATAGCCTACATTATCATTTTACAGTGGTGTGAAGTGGTGGTAAAGTGTTGACTTAATAATTGGTAGTATTTTACACCCAGTAACCAAACTCTTGGAAGTGGTGTTAATGATTATGCAGAGTGCAAAGCCAGAAGGATCAGACCTTAGGGGTTTATGGCCAGGAGAAGTGAGATCATGCACAGATCACTGGACTTGCAGCACTTCAGCCTTGCCACTCATGTGCTTGTGCAGCTCATTTAGTGCTCTACATGACCTGCTTGTAGCCAAGCAGACATGCAGCCTTCTTTGGACTTGGGCTGTAGCTACACCTTCTCTAATTTGCAGTTTCATTGACAGGTTTCATGGCCAGGTTTTTATGTCAATGGTGATGGCTCTTATTCAAGAGACATCTTCCCTTCCCATTCCCAGCCCAAGGGCACATTTAAGCCAGAGGCACATCCAGTCCAGATTTGAGACCAACACAAGAGACATGTGAACACCTGCTCTGGGGCTTCTAACCTTCTTGCCACTGAAATTTCTGCCTTTTGTCCCTCATGAGTGTGACCAAGTTACTTAATTCCCCAGCACTGACTCTTACAATTCTTAACTCTGTGCTTTGGCAAGATGCATTTCCACAAATCTATGGCAAAGAGCAACCACTTAATTTCCAACCCACACTTCTTCAGTGGGTGAGTAGGCAGCTAGAGTGCTGAGCAAAAACACCCCACTGTTTATGAATGGTTGGTGTACCTGGGTCTCTGTTCAGAGCTTCTTGTCCAGCTGTCAGACCATGAGTTCTCTGAGGCAAGGAGTGTCTTTCTGCTGGGAATCTGCCAGTCTGCTGATATAGTAGAGTCCTACCTAACCTGTGAGCAGAACAGAGATCAATCTTTTATCTCTCATTTAGAAAGCACGGAGAAAAGGATAATTCTGCCTTTCAACTAGTCTTGTCTGAAGTGCTTTTTTATGCTACAGGGTGAACATTTCACATGGAACAGGTAAGTGTTGCCATTACCCTTTGCTCTCGAGATTCTTTTTGCATGCAACATGTCTCCTGCAGCGGAGAGGAGCATTCGTATAGCTGCATTTTACTCTCACAGCTTCTCAGTAGGAGGCAAAATCCCCCCTCTACTATCTCTGTCCTTGATGGGCTTGCAAAGCCCACTGAGAAGAGGCTGACATGCAATCTGCTAAGTGCCAGTGTCGTGGTTCCCTGCTGTGCCCTATCTTCTGCATGCACAGTAGACGTTTGCCTGCTTATTAGCGGTGATGCATTGTCACTGGAGTTGGTAATGCAGGATCCAAATGTACAAATATGCTTACAGAGGAGTTTTCCTTTTAGGCCTCATGTGCTTCATACTAGATATGTATGAGCTTATGAGTTTCTATTGCTAATACCAGAGGCACAAGGACATGTACATGTGTGCAGATTCAAGATACTTGCGTAGTAAACACTATGTAATCCATAATAGAAAATGGTATGTCATTACGTCTCTTTTGATCTTTTTCTTTTCTTACACTACATACAGTGCACTGCCAGAAGTTCTTCCGCTGAACATGGGATTTCCTTGGAGAAGGATTCATCTATTTGATGACTTGATGTTAGGCATCTTATCAAGACTTCTAAGCTGCCAGTTCTAACTGCTTTTCACAGCCATGGGAGAGAGGCGAGGTTTCACCCCATCAGAAGAGGCATTATTTCTCTCCACTGACTGCAGAGACAGGCTGAGGTATTTGGCTTTCACCTGCCTCTAAATCACAGTTTCATGCTGCAGATAAGTTGATCCAAAAGCTGTCAAAACTTCTGCCCACATGCCCCCTCCACCCCATGTGCAGCAATCTAGCAGTCATCACACTCATATGGGATGGGGCGTGGGAAAGGGGCCTTTCTACCCCACAGGTAGAGACAAGCTGTGCCCCAACACTTAGATGAAAGGAATTTTCTTTTACTTCTATTTTTCCTACTCTATTTAATTATTTTTAAGTGTCTTCAACATCTGCCTCTTCTCTCTCATTTTTCTTCTCCTGTCTCTATCATATTCCTTTATTTGCCTTTCCCTTTCCCAGTCCCTTCCTGCAGTTTTGATTCCCTCTGCTTAATGTACAGTGGTGCGTTAGGAAGACAGACAGATAAAACATTCCTACACATGGGACAGGACACAGTCATTAACACAACCACACATGGCAATGTGAGCCCTGAAACTGGGCTCACAGCTGAACTCTCTTTTAGTTACACTGAACACTTAAGTCCAGCTAGAATTTAAATAACTCAAAAGACAGTTTGCTATGCTATGGCTGAAAGCAGCAAACAATCATGCTGAGATTTTTTAAGAAACTGTTTAAATTGTTAAAATTGTTCCTAATTTGAACATTATAAAAGGACACTCTGATGCAATTTTTGGATCATTTCTGAATAACACTACTCATGTCCAAAAACAAATACCGAGGCCCTTCCTTGGTCTTAGTGATGGGGCTGAGACACAATTTGTTTAGGCTGAGGAAGTCCTCTGGGAAAGGATCTTTTCCCAAGACCAGGCTTGCCCTGGTCTCATATCCTTTCCCTAGGCATCTGCTGCTGAGGAGGTGGGAAAATAGCCTGGATGGAACTTTGGTCTGACCCAGAATATGTAGTATGTTATTAGCACTTCCCAGAAACACCTATAACAAGCATCTCCAATAGCATCTACCATGAGTGAAAAAGTTATTCTTTGGTGAAAGAGAACTAAAAATTCAGCATAATGAATGTTTTGCCAGTCTTTGCAGCTAAGGCTGTGTGGCCACATGCTAAATGAAATGACCTAATGAAGTCAGGAATTCACACTGGTCTTTTATTTCAGATTCAGAAATTGTGTAGTAGGACCTTATTTATTCAATAAAGTACTCTTAATTTTGTTTACTTTTGTTTTCATTCCAGCCTAATCTCAGAATAACTATTATACCCGAATTCAGAGTGAAAATCAAGCAATGCAGTTTTGCTGCAAGGCAAACTCAGAGTAACTGACCCCCTGGGGCAGTGAGCGATTTCGACACCATTGCCTATAACATCCTTACAGGTAAATTTAGGAAGCATGGGTTAGATGAGTGCACAATGAGGTGGATTGGGAACTGGCCTAACAACAGAACTCAGGGTTGTGATGAGTAATGCAGAGTCTAGTTGGAGGCCTGTAGCTAGTGGTGTTCCCCAGGGGTCAGTACTGGGTCCAGTCTTGCTCAACATATTCACCAGTGACCTGGATGAAGGGACAGACTGTGCCCTCAGCAAGTTTGCTGATGATAGAAAACTAGGAGGAGTGACTACACACCAGAAGGCCATGCTGCCATTCAGCAATACATGGACAGGCTGGAGAGTTGGGCAGAGGAATATGATCAAGTTCAACAAGGGCAAGACCTGCACCTGGGGAGGAATAATCCTGTGCACCAGTACAGGTTAGGGGCTGACCTGCTGGAAAGCAGCTGTGTGGAGAAGGACCTGGGAGTCCTGATTGGCAACGAGTTATTCATGGGACAGCAAAGTGTCCTTCTGGCCAAGAAGGCCAATGGTATCCTGGGGTGCATAATGAAGAGTGTGACCAGCAGGTAGAGGGAAATTCTTCTCCCACTTCTAATCTAATCCCCTAGTGAGGCCACACTGGGAGTATTGTGTTCCAGTTCTGGGCTCCCCAGTACAAGAGAGACGAGTAACTGCTGGAGAGAGTCCAGCAGATGGCTATGAAGATGATTAGGGGACTAGAACATGTCTCTTACAAAGAAAGGCTGTGAGACCTGGGTCTGTTTAGCCTGGAGAAGACTGAGAGGGGATCTTATCAGTGCTTATAAATATCTAAAGTGTGGGTGTCAAGAATATGGGGCCAGTCTCTTTTCTGTAGTGCTTAGTCATAGTACAAGGGGCAGGGCACAAACTGGAACACAGGAAATTCCACCTAAACACGAGGAAAACCTTTTTTCCTGCGAGGGTGATGGAGCACCGGAATAGGCTGCCCAGAGAGATTGTGGAGTCTCCTTCTCTACGGACTTTCAAAACCCACCTGGACACAATCCTGTGCAACCTGCCCTAGGCGAACCTGCTTTAATAGGGAGCTTGGACAAGATGATCTCCAGAGGTCCCTTCCAGTCCCCTGTGGTTCAATCCTATCCATCCTGGGAATACTGACATATGTCTGAGTGGTGGTGGTTGTGAGCTGAGGTATGGAGAGGCAGGCAGCAGTCCCCAACACCTCCCTGTGCTCAGACAATACCCATCACTGCTGTTTGCAGGGAGGGTCACTGGAATTAACACCAGTTTGGGAACAGACAACTTCTTACAAACAGCCATGGAAATTCATGCAGAAGTGGCTTATAAGGGAAAATTCAGCAGTGTTGCAAAAAGTGGATAAATCTGTGCTGGAAGAAGAATGCCAGGCACCATTGGCTGGTGTACCTACGCCTTCCACATCAAGAGCTGCTTCCGCCTACAGCACCAGGCTTTTGACACTGCAGCTTACATGGATACCCTAAACTAAATAAGCTACACCGGTCAAAGCTTTTACTTTTCCCCTAGTGTAACTGCATTGACAAAGGGCTTTTGGTAGTATAGAAATGCTGTTAAAAAAAATCACACTTCTAATCAAGAGTATTTTTCTGGTAAGAGTTGCTAGAGTGTGATCTTAAAGCACTTCACACTTGTGATTCTCCTCTGTCGTGCTCATACCACAGCACAGCACTGCAGGAATCAGGAGCACTCACACAACATCAGTAGGCAATCTTCCCTGGTCACAGCATGTGCCCAAAGTGTATATTAAATACCTGTCAATATTTGGCACAAGGAACTATTCACCATCCCACTGTCACATAAAGACTTTTCAACCTTAAAGCCGTACCTGTACTGTTTGAAATGAAATCTGCTGGGGACTGCCCTTGGCCACAGGGGCCAGCCGGTACAGTATGGCCTCTGTCTATGCTACCGGTCTCTCTTCTCTTCCAAAACCACACAGCCACCTCCGGCCTGGTCACTGGGAACAGCCCACGCTGGCTCCCAAGCACTGCCTGCAACCTGCTGGGAGGGCTGCTGCCTGCTTGGACCCAGTATCAGCACAGATGACTGAGTTCCCATCCCTGGGATTTTCCCTGCCACTGTTTTTTTTACTCAGATGGATGCAGACAAGATGTCTGCACAGAGTGCAACACGGGCTGAAGATCTTAGCTTAGGTTATTGCACTGAATGATTAGGACTCTGTAGACCCACGTCAGCAGTCTTCACAAAGAACATTCAGCAAAACATTCACACATATGCCTAGCTATAAGTCAGCTGAAATCTGTGATAAATAAGCCATATTTCCTTGTTTGCCATAGAAAAGTGGAAGACCAGTAGGAAACACAGGTCTTCTAGATGACTCCAACAGCTTTGCAGTATACATGTGGTACAGGCTATGGTGTCCACGTAGCTTATAACCAAAACCTGCCCCAATTTGACTAGGAAGATGGTGGCCCTGTAGGTCTGTCATATCCCCCCAGAAACTTGATATGTTGCTCAATGACTTCATAACTCCTCAGAGGTGAGGAAATGGGAAAACCACAGAAGAATGCAACAGCCACAATTACTGTAAGCAAGGAAAGCTCTGCAGGGACAAGTTATGATTTTTACTAGACCAATTAAGACAGCTGTCAATAACTGACATAAATAAATAAGATTGATATTTCCAAAAGCTTATCCCTTTTTCTGACTATCATTTGAGCTAATAACAGGCATTGCCTCCCCCTTGCTATTTTCCTTAGAGCAGTCCACCTGTTACTGTTAAAATTATTCCTGCTCTCTGCAGAAGAGTGCAATGCCTAAAAGAACTAAACTTCTTCCTTCTAGATGTGATGCAACTTCTTTCCAGTGTCAGACGAATCTGCCTTCCTTTCCATGGCATAATCCCTGAGGACCCAAATTGAGGACTAACCAATACAGTTACCAAAAGATGCGTGGCTAAAGCAGGGAGTAACTTCCTAAGCCATTGTGTGAGCATCATGTCTGCAGATAGCATAACAAAGTCCTACTGGTTGGACAGACATGAGATTAGATTAGATCAGATCAAATCAGATTTGATTAGATCAGAATTAATTCAAGATGGGTGCCTTATTATCTCTTGACAGGGGTCTTGATGTCATGCTGAGATTTTTAGGAAGCCCTGGAACGTCTTGAATGGTTAGAAAATGTACCTACATTTGTATTCTGCCCACAATTTGTGATTTTGTTATTGTCAAAGATTTAAGAGGTGAATGAGGTGTGAAACCAAATTGTATTCCTGTTCATGACAGATGTACTGTATTACCAACACTGTTGGAAGTGCTAAATGATAATGCCACATGGACAATTTTTAGCTGGGAAGAAGAGATGCACTCACAGTTTAAAGGATAAATAAACACTGCATGTTTAAAGATTCTCACAGTAAAAAATAAATACCTTCTGAACACGACGATTGCCCTCTCAGGATATGGTTATCAGTTTGCACCATACAAAATCAACAGCAGCATAATGTTCCCAACCCAAAATAGCTGCTACACTTCTGCTCTGAAGGTTGTTAGACATGATTTTTGCATATCCTCAAAGTCTGCATGCGCCAGTGAACAACAGCTAATTTTCCCTGTGTAAGTTAACTGCATGGTACAAGATGCTCCGCTATACTCTTGGAAATCCATGGTTGCATCCACAGATTTAACTGATTGTTAAATATAAAGGCACATCCAGATTTGTTGGGCCTACTAACACAAAAAAGAATACAAAATTGAGCTCTATTTAAGGTATTCTTTGGTTTCCTTCTACTTTGGTACTTCATTTATTTTACTGTTTGCAGTGCTCCTTCACCATTTCTTAATACTGGAGTGGTCGCAGGAGACTGCATCATCACTCAGCCATATTTGAGAGGAGAAATCACCACCAGGTTGGCACACCTGAAAACTTCCTTCCTTGGGCTGTCTATTCAAATCCACCACAGCACGACAGTTGTGGCTTTTGTGCCATTCTAAAAAATGTATCCCTTTGTGAAAAGGAGGTGGAGGAGGGATGACAAAGCTGACCCCATTCAAGGCATTACTGAACTACCTTACCAGGCTTCTGAGCAATGTCAAGATGCTTCTTTTGGATTCCCTCCCCATAACCTCCTACCCTGCACAGCTTCTGTCAGATACAACTGACATACAGCTCTGTCATCCATGCCTTTTTTTTTTTTTTCCTAATGCTACTCATATTTTTAGGAATTGGGTATTAACCACTATTTCCATGGATATACCTTTTTCTGCAACTCTCACACAGTCTTATATTTCTTGAGATGTTTTAACTGTTTTCACATGTCCTGGTGAAGTACTGCTGTCAGATGCTCCCCTCCATCTCTTCTGTGTACAGGACCAGAGACGCTGAAGAGACAGCTGTGGCAGAAGTGCAGATACGGAGACAAAATATGGTCATCTCAAAATCTGGCATAACTCTTGTCTACCAAACCCACAGAGGTTGCTTCCAGTGAGTGTGTAGAGGGTTTCAGATATGACCTTTAAAAAGCACAAGTGAGAAGCTTTAAACTATAATGTGTTACTAACACAGATAAAGAAGTCTGACAGCCACTAGCAGACATAAGGCAGCCTGGGTGCTCTGTCTCAGCTGCTTTCCTTGATCCCTGCCTTACAGCAGCAGCCCCTGAGCCTCAATAGACAAAACTTTCTCCCGGAACGTGTTATTTGGAAAGGTTTTTGCTTTTATTCCTACTTCAGGATGAATGCTTTGCCTTAAGACCCATGGTGGCAGGAGGCAGGTTTCCCTTTTTACTTGCTGCGAGGATACCAACCACTAGGTTTTGAAGGCAGTGGATCAGTGACATGAGTCACTACAACTGCACTAGTTTAGGTTATTGCCATGATTGTGATTTTGAACTTGTGCTAAAGCACAAGAGGGGAGCAGCCTGGCCCCAAGTAAATGAAGTGACTACAAAAGACAAATTAATTGCCCATCAGCACTCAGAAACTGGACTAAGACCACAGCAGAGCTACAGTCTAGACTGGTGGTGCTACTTTGTCTCACAATTAAGAAAATACATCCTGAGCCCAACCCTGTGCTGTACTCTCACATAGTTTTAATAGAAGTTATTCCATGGTCATTTGAAGCCATTTTGTTAAAAGGATGCACAATCTAGAGAAAATGAAAGCAAAATCCAATAGAAAAATGACTGGGGTCTAGACACACATAGTGACACACAGATCATCAGCTGCTTCCCACACAACTGTCCATGCAGTCAGGTGAAGACCTCTGTTCCTCTAAAGCCTGGAAGTGGTAATCGTGATGGAGAGGACTTTTGTTTTTCACAGATCAGGAAGATCTCATATGTTAATGGACCTACAGTGATATAAACACACCTTGAACTGTATATGTTATTTCCCCTCATTAACTGGATTCACTACGGAATTTCTACAACTTTTATTCTGACCTGATTCTCATTAAGGAGGCATATTACTTTAACTAAACAAAATGATCTTAATACACTTCAGCAACTTAAGCACCTTGTCAACTAGTTTTTTAGCAGCAGAGGGCTCTTTAATTTAGTTTGCAAGGCACGACACCATGCTACAGCTAAGAGCTCAGGGAAGGTGCTTTTGGATAATACTCACTAAACAAGACTGGATTACCAGTGGCCACTTTCACAGTATGCTTCCTTTGCTCATTTATCATAGTTTTAAAAGCCCTCTGGCCATATGCACCCCCAGATAGAGTTAGATCAGGTCTGCTGCCCACGGATGAGGTTTCTACTCCAACCCCATCTGGTCTGGTGGAGGCAGATCCCATTGCTGCAGCAGAAGTTTTTGCTCCCTCGGTTGTGCCAATTCAGGTTTCAATCCGCTGTGTAGCCACATGCTGACTGGGGAGGTAGCAACCACTAGTGAAAGACTGGGAGAAGAAGGGACACTTCAGTCAGATTTTGGGTTTGGTCTTTTTTTTTTTTTTTTTTTTTTACAGACAATAGGCAAAATTAGTAGCTTTAATTCAGGCTAGACATACGCCCCCTGCAATAGGGAAAGTAATGAACTGAAAGTGTGCTCTGCTGTTCTCCTCAGAACTTAAATCAAGAAGATACTTTCAAAATGTGCTCTAGTTCAGATACTCAAAGTCTCCTCAAATGGATGTCCTCCCAATGTAACATTTATTAATCCAAGAGGAACTCACAGGAACAGGCTGCCCAGGGAGGTGGTGGAGTCACCATCCCTGGAGGTGTTTAAAAAATGAGTAGATGTAGAATTTGAGGCTATGGTCTAGTGGTTAGGGAGATGTTGGGATGAAGGTTGGACTGTATGATCCTAGAGGTCCTTTCCAACCATAATAATTCTATGATTCTATGAAGTATGGGGAAACTTTACTAATCTGGTGCTAGACCAGATACTCCAATGTTGAAAATATGTTTGTTGACAAAACCTTGAGAAAAGCAAGTGTGAATCTGCAGGTAAGAACTGAGGAGGTCCATCCTACATCCCTGGCAGTGAATGTGAAGTGAAATGAGCCTAATGATGTTTTAACTTGCTCCTTCAGAAGAAAGTGGACAGCTGAAGGTCAACTTTCCTCACTTTAGATCCCTGTCAACCCATCCAGACTAATTTCTGAACTTGATTTCTAACCCAGAGCTCAGCTCAAAGCTGAAGTCTTCAAAAGACTGGACAAAATTAGCTGCAGAGAGTTCAGAAATTGAACTACCACAGCAATGTGTGTGGGGTGGCAGGGAGGGATTTTTATACAGAAGGATTTTTCACAGGTTATGTTACTGGTTTCAGTCAAAAGGTTATGAGTGGGTGTAGAGCTTAGATTTAAGAAAGTTTGTCTTTTTCCTTATCTTTCATTATTCGTGCTAGCAATAACCAGTAGGAATATATTGCTTTATAGAAGATTCTGAAACCTGTAAGAACTTTACATCTGTAGAAGAGTAGTAATGGAAAAAGACCAGTAATGAAGTGAAGGTGAAACAAAAGGACAGATTCCAACCCTCCTTCCTCTTTGAGATAACTTGCATCAGGCTCTGTTCCAGCTCATTTCTCTGGGTAGGTCCTAACCATTCTCCTTTGCTCCTCCCCACCTTCCCTTTACAATCTCAGCTCCTTTGCAAAATAAAGCATTTTCTGATGGCATCAAGCACAGTAATGGGTTTCTACAATAGCAAACATTTAGTTAGTTCAAAAGCCCTCTTTCCAGGTCCCATGACTTCTCTTCACTGAGCTGCTTAGCAGAAGTTTCCTCAGTTATGTCTCAAAAGATTGCTTTTGTACCAAAGTGGAGTTTTTGTCAAAAGAAAAAAAAGCTTTAATGGCACTGCAAAAGCTCTTCAGACCTATAGATATCCTCAATCGTCTGTCCCTCCTCAAAGATACAAGGGTATTCGGGAAGGACATTCAGACAAAATGGAGCATGATAACAGACTGAAAGGATAGCAGGACTACCGTTAAACTAGAAACTGGATTCAAAATTCAGGGCTAGAAATTAGCTGTTCCGATAAGCTTTCAGACTCAAAGGCAGGGAAATCAGTGAAGTTGTTGCCTTGGAAAACAGAAATGCAACATCAAAGAAATTTCTGTCAAGATGAAGGAAAACGTGGAAAATTATTGGTTTGGTGATTTTCTTTTTTTGGTGGTGTGTTGTTTTTTTGTTTGCTTGTATGTTTGTTTTTGGTTGGTTGGTTTGGTTTTTGGATTTTTTTTTTTTTTTAACCTGCATTTAAGCCAGAATCAAAATCATAGCAAAAAGCCCTCAACATTAGTTTTTTTAAGTGCTTTCAGCTCCCAAAAGCTTCAAAACATGACCCAAACAGATGTGTAAACAGAATTAAACCACTAAAACCCCCCATTATCAGTCTTTTTAATTTAAATTGATCCCTTGCCTAAAGGATTCTAAACCGAAGTGGGTTCTTAATATTCCTAAGCTGTTTGAAGGTTTCCAAACCAGTTTGCCACTTTCTCATACAGACAATGCTTCGAAACCTGAATAACTTCAGAGCACTGGTTCTCATTTTATCTGTCCAGGCCATTACAAACGTTTGACTTTTTCCACAATAAATTTATAAACATAAAATTCTCCACAGATTTTTAAAATAACTTTTAAGCCATTAGATTCTGTCAGATCAACTAGAATGTAAGATTATCAGTAAAAGCATCATATATGTTATTTTCCAAATCCATTCTATTTTATCAACACTTAGACATATTGTTGGTTTTGTATGTAGAGACAGAAAAAAAAAAATCCACAAAAAAAAACCCATTATAAAGTATGTCCTGGGTTAGACTGTATTTAGCTGATATCACACAGACAGTTAGGAAAGTTCATAAGAAGAGGAAAAGCATGTAGTGGTATTTCTGGACACTATTCTCCCAATGATTTGAAGTTCAGGGATTTTGTAAGCCAGAAGATGAGGCTTTTTGTTTAACAGCCCCAGCTGGGTTCATATGCTGTGAATTTCCCTATTCCCCTTTCAAACTCATGGGAAAAGAGTATCTCTACAGATCTGCATACAATAAAGTCTACAAGTAATATAAGCACGTGCTTACAGTGTTTGCACAATAGCCTCATGACTAAGGAGAAAATAGCACAGGGTACTGTAGTGCAAGTTAACAGCTACAGAATAATTTATGGTGAGTGCGAAATACTAAGTGAAAAAAATCTGAATATGGTTTTATCTGATAGTTAATATCCCACATATATTTTAAATTGTTTTAAAGCCATATAATTACACATATTCACTATTATTCTTATTTTACCTTTTAATTTTCTTTCTGAGTCTGATACGAATAAACCTAGTTAAACAACAGAGTTACAAACCTGGTGTTAGTTGTGATCAGCTAATTCATTAACACGCTCTATAAAAGATGTAGCATCTCTTTACACATAAAGAGAGCCTGAAGGGTTTTTTAATTTTAAAAATACATACATAAGGCAGGCAGTAAGGCTTATGATTGTTTTCTGCATTCAAAATATATTTTTCTAGTCCCTCAGGCTAAAAAATTGCTAGTGTTCATCACAGGAAGCACAGAAGGGAGACACCTGACTCCTGTGGATAGGACCTTAATTAGAAAGTCTACAGTCTAGCATGTTTTTATTTTTAATACTTACATAGCTTTAATGCCAGATTAGCACTTTGGAGAAGGGATATCTTTCTTAGAAATGCACCAGTCTTAACACTTTAATGTGAGAGAGATCACAGTAAAACATGCTTTTAAGTAACAACAGAGCATCTTCAGTCTTTCTACGGAGAACAAGGCAACAGGAAAGTGGGGAAACCTGCAAGTCATTTTAATGTATCACACAGCAGTGACACACAGAGACCACGCAGCTCAGATCTTCACAGTTCATTTTTATGGGCTGGAGATTAGCACACACACAAAAAAGTAGTGAGCTCTATGGCAGGAAAATTAAGTTCAAAAGGGGTTTCCAAGTGCTGCGGATGATCAGTATCAAACCTGTTGTTACTTCCTGATCCCACTGAATTAGATTTTGGTCAGGAATGGTGCTGGGTGCACAGCAAGACCTGTGCCGTTCTTTGCCAAACACACAAGGTAAAGCCAAGGGGCGTGTGGAAGAAAAATCATTAAATCAGAACGCAAACCTTATATATATCAATACGTTAAAAATCCCAGTGTTAAAAAAAGCAGCCGGCTGACGGAAACCACATCTCTTTAAACTGGCAGCATATCAAAATGTTTTTAAAAATAATCAGAGAGGTGCAAACCACCAAGGAGACCCTGCTGCTTGCAAACTGGAAAGAGGTTCATACTTCTCAGGACGTGACTGATTTCGACCCTCTTGTGTGTCAGCACACTTCCCACGCCAGCCCAACGTAGGGGGCTCTGCCAGTTGATTCAGCCAGGACCAGCCCCTGTGGCTGTCCAGTTGCCATGGGATCTGCATTGACACACAGCAATCCAGAGTGAACTTTCAACCATTTGGTGTCTGGCAGCCCCGTGGTTCCCCTCCTTGTCAGCAATGAGGTAATGTTCAGGAGGTGGGATTCATGGATGGTGACCTCAGCACCCCTCACGTTTCAGGCAGGGCTGGAGCACCCTGTGGGCATGCAGCAGGATGATACAGTCCCACAACAGGCCCAGGGTGACAGTGCATGTCAATTGAGCTATATGGAAATGGCTTTTTTTCCCCAAAAGTTACTTCCAGCAGGAAGGTGTCCTTTTTCTGGGTATAAAGCCAGGGATGGTCAGAGGCACTGATAAAGGCTCAGCCCTGACGGGTAACCTGGAGATGGGTCTCAGCTTCACCTCCTGCAGATGTGTTTGGTGGCAGAGCTGGGGTGGTGAGCTCCAGCCTCCATGGGCTGCTGCTCCTCTGCTACCCTCTCACTGCTCCCAGGGCAGCTCATGCTCATCTGCACCCAGCTGGCAGGATCCTTCCCTGCCTTTCTTCAGTGACCACCCAGCAAGGCAGTTTGGGGGGAAAGAGGCAGCCCTGGCTGCAGAGTGATGTTTTGGCAGACAGCATGGCTGGATCTGGCCATTGCCCCAACTCCCCTTGGTGCAGGCACAACTCCAAGCTTTGGATGTGCCGGGCAAAGGGACCCGTGGCCAGTTTGACCTTCTTCCACAGGTTCACACGCTTACTATCGAGGCCTGATGAACAACAGAGGATGCTCTGCTAAGGCTGTCGGAAACAAACAGCATCATTACCCTCTGCAGGATTGCTTCAAGTTGCAAACAAAAGACGACAAACACACAACAGATCCCCTTCCAGGCCTGCAGGGCAATCAAGAGGAGGCTGACAATGGCAGGGCCCCTCCGATCCTGTGCCAAGGACACTCACCCCCAAGGACAAGCACATGCTGCTGCCTCCTCGCAGAGCCCCTGGCTGCCTGACAGCCCTTTTGTCTAGCACGTATCCAGACCATCCTTGCCTGCAGACCACTCTGGTTATGCCAAAGCTGCATCTACCACCAGCCTCCTTGCCAAGAGTTCAGTGCATCTCCCTGCTACAATCTCAACCCTTCAGTGCCAGCTCCTGCCTGTGCACCTCCTCCTTCCTGGGGAGTGGCAGCGCCTGCCCAAGCTGGATGTGATACGGGGGTTAACACCCAGTACCCAGAAATGAGTCAGCAAGTCCCTTGCCCCCGCAGTCACTGCCTGGTTTCAAGAAATGCTGACCATTTCCAGATTACCTCAGCATCAGATGAATAAATCAGCAAAACTACTCCGAGCCTCAAAAGTGGAAAAGCACACAGCTAAAATTCAGCACTGCCTTCTCTGGGCCAACACCTTGGAGGGATATGATGGAGCCTGAGATCACTTGCTGTCCAACACCAATTTGACAGCCAAATGTCTTCAGTTGGAAGCTGTTATGTCTGTGCAACTAGTGCCTCTCATTCACCATAAACATACCGAAAAGTGCAATGCAAACTTCACTGTTTGCTTTTGTTTCTGAGGCTTGCAGTCCCCAGCCTATCTCCCTTCCCTGCCTGTATCTCTTTTCAAAAAAAAAAAAAAATGGACAAGGACACTAAATTATTGACTTAATAGAAAAAGTTTTGCTGTTCTCTCACCTATGAAGATGTGATAGCCAGGGTTGATAGGATGAGGAGGTTAAGGATGATCTGTCTGAGTGTGGGGGCACTTCAGCACTTGTTCAAAGGGCTACCCAAGTCTCTTACAGTTTCTAAGCAACACATGAAGACCAAAGAAGAGAACCCAAATTTTGTGACCTGTTGCTGCCAGAGAGACAGGAAACACCATAAGAACCGGTCTTCCCTGCATGCATCAGTGTTTCCACTTCCAGCCCAGGAAGAAGTCCTCCACAGAAAGGCTTTAAATTGAAATGCTCAGTCAGTACACAAGTTCATCAACATTCTTAGAACTTCAAGAACTTCAAGAACATAGGTAATGGCCTCTGTGGTATGGACTTCAGGTGAGGGACACTGTGTTTTTCACTCAGTTTTGAAGTGTTAGAAGCAAATGTTCACGTTACTATAAATTCCCAGGAATCTAAGGACTGTTTAAGAGAAAAATGTAAATATAACTACTCTGATAAAGAACCTAAACTTAGAAATGAGAATTTTGGTCCATTGTACATACCACAGTCAATGTCTGCTGACTTGAAGTGTCATCAGCTTGTACAGATTGTCATGTCTCATTGAGTGTGGCACCTCTCCTAAAGTCCTGCATCCAAAAAATCATGTTGCTCAGGTACTTGGCTTCTTTTTTTTTTTTTTTTTTTTTTAAGGAAGAAAAGCAAATCAAACAGATCCACATTCACTCCTGCTGATAAAACAGCCCACCCAGAATATTTATAACATAGTCAATGTAGTGTTTGAACCTTAGCTTCTGAGACTTATTTTACAAAATTTTATCAATAGCAAAAAGCCAAAACTGTTTGGAAAAGTAGTTGAGATTTGGGGGTTGAAGGGAGAGGAAAAGAAAAAAATCTGAAATAGTTTTTTTCCCCCAATATCGTTAACAGTCTTTTCAATTTATTTTCACTATGTACATATTTTTAAACTATTTTCAAAGAAATATTGGTCATTATTTACATGAAAAAAAGATTGCAATATGTACAAAGACATGGTGCCTTTTACGTGAACATAAAGGAGTAATTCCTTGAAAAGCACTGTACGTTTCTATGCAAATTCTTTACTGATTTTTTTTCAAAGAAATTTTTGTTGTTGCATTCTTTTTTCCCTAGTTTGTCCATTTCTCCCTGCCTACTCTCATTCTGAGAACTAGTCACCCACATTACACCTGATCGCTCATTTAACATAACCTAGCTTACAGCCATTCAGATTTAAATTCTGCTTATTAAAACTGATTCCAAATGATCATTTTCATTTTAGCTCACCCATTCACATAAATTTCATTTCTGTGATATTAAGTTCAAAGAGTCCCTGTTTGAAGCTAATGAGTAATTCTTAATTTACTTTTACCACCAATAATAAAAAAAAAAAATCCCACTAGTTTATTCAACTAAGTCTCCATTAGTCATCGTGAACCGTGTAACTAACAAACATGGTTTTCATTTCATATACTCATTGGCTGTTTAGGGTGAGGGTGGAGGTATGTGGGCTATGAGTGGGAGAAAAGAGGTTACTGAGGTTGAAAAGAGGAACGTATGACTGTGTACACCCCTAATGCCTCTGCTGCTTATTCCATCTTTGCTTTGCATTTTATGCTGGTAGGCACATGGCCAGCACTCTTGCCCAAAGATCAGCTGCTTTGGTAGCAATTTCTTCTGCATGTTTTAGCTAATGGATGTGGTTGTGCATGTGGTTTTGTTTCAGCATGTGTAAATCAAATACGACATAAAATTTAGCATATGCCTGTATTTTCCCACAATATTTAGCTAATATGCTTAACTATATACACGGGGATGTGTGTTACTAGAGGTTCCCTTAAGTTTGTACTGAGTTTATTTAATCCTAATATACACGTACAAAGGCAAAAACCCCCAAACACGCACCTATACCTGTATTAAAGACATGGATCTTCCCCCTCACGTTTTCCCTTTAATATTATCGGTACAGAGAGCTCTGCATGACTGAGAAATCACACTGAGACCAGAGCCTTAACACCCCAGCCTGTCTGAGCTCTGCACAGTCTGAGAACCAGAAAACAAAAGCAAGGCAATTCAGGGCACGCTCAAAGTCATCCTGCCAGTTGTGTCATTTTCCTGCAATAAAGTGGTCACAGTTTTCAATCTACTGCATGCCTCTGCCTCTGTCCCAAAGCCCTGGTCTCACTTTTGTGGAAAATCTCTGTGCAAGATACTCACTGCCCTCTGCAACCTCAGTGTCACCCACCGAAGATATTCAGTCTGTCACTGGGGACACTACACTCTGAATTCAGTGCCTTCTTTCAGAGCCTTTGCATGAAGGGTCTCCATGTAATCATGAGCTGCACCTCTCTCCCGGGCAATCGGACAGCTGCAAATGCATAAGCTGAGAGAGGTGCAGATCAAGGATGTCTCTCACAGCAGGGTCAACCAACTTTTGTAGCTTGGAGGGACAGTTTTATTCCAATATCATCTGATGTACTCACACAGCACTATCTCTAACCAGCACTGGCTTGTGTTTCCAGGCACTGTCCACACTAAAACACAAAACCAGTGATGCCTATACAGGATCAGCCCAGAGACTAGCCAGCACTCCCAGAGAAACCTGAGGGAGGCACTGAGCTGGAAGGGCTACACCCCTGGAAATCTCCACCTCTGCTGGAAAGAAGGGGCAATGTCTGTCTTTTCCTCTTCTCCCCTTCCTCATGCCTTTCTTTCTCAGCTCTAGTCAATTTTGTTCATTCCCTATTTATAATTAGAAAGCAAAAAACACTTACTGCTTTCCCAGTTGTTCATACTCCAAAGCAACACTTAAAGAATGGAGAAACATCTGAAATCTAGGCCATTTCAAAAACAAATTAAACAGCAGCCCCAGTTACTACACCTGTCCCTGAATCCCCCCCAATAATGTTTGTGGGTTTGCATCACATTTTCCTACGTTAAAAAAAAGATATTAAAATTATCTCTTTTGTTGCCAGTTGAAGAACCCACAAACAAATGGGCAAATCTGACTAACTGGTTAAGCAGAGAAAACAATGGAAATGTGCATGCACCAAAGGCTGTCAACAGCCCCACCAAAAGAATTGGAAAGGCAGGAAAAAAAATCTTTAAGCTCTTGTAACAACAAAATGTCAAAACCAAACAAATAACAGACAGAAGTGGCAGCTAAGTGTTGACTGTGCCTTGTTAAGAGTTTAGAGAACAAAGCAGTCCCAGCCTTCCCCCAGGCTGTCCCAGTTCAGCCATGAGACTATACTATGGCTTTCGGGGAGTTTGCTCCTGCAATCCCCCCACCAGCAAAACTGCAACTGATTTCAGAGCTCTCCTGAGTAAGGTATGGGATGTTGCGTGGCAGTTTAGGATGGCTGATAGGAATCCTTCCTTCCTGTCCTACCCCACTCACTCATGTGACTAAAATTTTGTCCTGGCTGTCAGGTGTTGGTATTTGCAGTGCCTTTTTTTTTTTTTTTTTTTTTTTTTGGACAATCCCCTTTTTATATTTTTATGCTGTAACCTAGAAGAGGTTGTGAATTTCCTGGCTTCTGTGGGTTAGATAGGAAACTCAATGTTACTATTTTGATGTAGAATGCAGACATTTTTGTGGTCATACTTATCATAGCTTAGCTAAACTCAACAGGAAATGGCATTTATATTTGCCTGTTAGCTCAGGGTGCATATCCCACAGCTACAGTGTAGAAATAAGTGATAAACTGATGGGAAACCAAGGCCAATTTAGACAGAAGGAACTGGAAGGTGACATGTTGGTGGTCCCGGTATAAAGAATAGCAAGAAAATAAACTGCTGCTTTGCATTCAGACATTTGTACAAAGTCAGGTCCAGCTACAGAGTCTTGATTACCAAACTGGGGTTGGTTTTATGCTCAAAGAGAGAGGGAGACTTCAGAAGGGAGATCACCATGGGGAAGCTTAGGGCTTACCCTCTCTCTCTTTTTTTCCTCAAGTAATTGTCACAGTTAATACTTCTTTGTTTGTTTGTCATAGTTATTTTAAGATTAAGACATTGTTTCTGGAAATTCATAGGTAGAAGAATCTAACTTAGGAAGTCAGAAAATATCTATTTATACATTTGTTTTCTGGGAAAACTCACATTTCTTCATGCAGGAAGGTTTAGTACAAGATACCTGTGGGACTGATACAGCTCCAAAGTAGAAAGGACAGAAGACTTCAGGTAGCAACACAGGTACCTTCTGTCCCTCAGACTGGGACACTCTGTCAAGGATACTAAAAAATAGATATGGTTTGGGTGGGTATGGAGCTGAGTCTCAAGCTGCAACATTTTGAGGGGAATCTGTGGGAAATGATGCTACCCACCTTGCACTGAGCAGTGAGGTACTATCCTCACCTTGACTCCTTTAAAAGGAAACGTTTCTTTGAGTTTTTCCTCCATGGGCTCTAGTATCATAATTAAACTCAAAGAAAATATAACCTGACACAACACCCTTGAAGGTTTATTTCATTCTTACTCTGTTCAACAACAACTCACTCATTATTCCTCTGATATACTACAGTGCTGGGACTTCAGGAACTGCCTGTCCCTCCTTGGTCAGACAGGTGGGGGGTGCACGGGGCACCTGGGTTTGTGGTGTAATAATGCTCCTCGATCATCCCTTTCTGAGCTGAAATTCCCTTTTCTGAATTTGGAAGTCTTGTTCGGTGTGAGGATCTTGGAAGGCTCTGTGCAGCCCTATTTAGGTTTTATCTGGGTTGATACCTTGTGTTGACAAGGTCAAAGGACTTGCCAGGGCCGCAGACTTCCTCTGCAATCTCCACCTAAGCTGCTTGAAAAAAAGTGCTGTGAAAACTTGAAGCTCACTTTCTATCAGGAAAGTCTTTGTTTATAGCAATAAAAGGCAATACTGAATATTAGCCTCAGCAGGGGGAACTGTTAGAAGCAACGTTTCCACTTGTGTGTGCCGTGCATCTGGCAGCACTTCATGCCCCTTCAATTTCAAGTTCCCCCACCCCAGCTTCTTTGTCGGGTTTGCCCACCACTTGTGTGGCTTCACACAGAAACAGGGGAGAGAAAAATATATTAAAAATAGGAAAATGTGACTATCAAACTCCCAACCTTGACAGATGAAACTTAGAGGGTAAAAGCAATCTGCAAGACCACATAACTCAATTTTGTAATGACTGTCTTCTAAATCTTCCTTTTCCCCATACAATCCCTGTGTTAAAGGAAACCTGGGGTATCCCAGGAGTGTTTCATGTCTTAACCAATTAGTGCAATTTGATAGCCACATCATGACCACAGTTAAAAGGACCCCCAGGGAACATATTTCTCTCTGAGAATGACAGACATTGGGCAGCAAATTTAACTTGGATAGCCAAGGCTGGTTTTGCTCACAGTAGTCCACTCCACACCACTATTTGCTGAGCTCCTCAAAATACAGCCATCTGATCCGCATATGAGCTAGCTCCTGAAGGACCATTTTGGCCTGTTAAAGTAGGTGCACACCAGCTCTGGTAGGCCTGCATATACTGAGCGGCACTGCCACTAGATGAGAAAAATCAGATATTCCCAGGTAGACACAGAAACATAGAATCATAGAACATTTTTGGTTAGAAGGGACCTTTAAAAGTCATCTAGACCCACTCCCCTGCAGTGATTGTGGACATCTTCTAGATCTACTGGATCAGGTTGCTCAGAGCCCTGTCCAACCCGACCTTGAATGTTTCCAGGGATGGGGCATCTACTACTTCTCTGAGCAACCTGTTCCAATGTTTCACCGTCCTCATAGTAAAGAGCTTCTTCCTTGTATCTAGTCTAAATCTAGCCTCTTTAAGCTTAAAATCATTACCCCCTGACCTATTGTAGCAGACCCTGTTAAAAAGATTGTCCCCATCTTTCTTATAGGGCCCTTTTAAGTACTGGAAAGCCCCAATAAGGTCTCCCCAGAGCCTTCTCTTCCCCAGGTCTCTCAGGCCGTGTTCATAGGAGAGTTGCCCCAGCCCTCCTCTGGACCCACTCCAACAGGGTCATGTCCTTCTTGTGCTGAGGGTTCCAGAGTTGGACATAATACTTCAGGTGGGGTCTCACCAGAGAGGAGTAGAGTGGCAGAATCACCTCCCTCAACCTGCTGGCCACACTTCTTCTGTTGTGGCCCAGGATAGATTTGGCCTTCTGGGCTGTGAGAACACACTGATAGCTCAAGTACGGCTTTTCATCCACCAGGACACCCAAGCCCTTCTACATAGTGCTGCTCTCAATCACGTCATCCCCCAGCCTATATTGATACTGGGGGTTGCCCTGACACAAGGGCAGGGCCTTGTGCTTGGCCTTGTTGAGCCTCATGAGGTTCCCATGGGCCCACTTCTCAAGCTTGTCTAGGTCCCTCTGGATGACATCTCATCCCTTTGGTGTGTCAACTGCATCACTCAGCTTGGTGTCACTTGACAGCTGATGAATGAGCTGGTCTCTTCCCCCAAATAACAAGTGATAGGACAAGAGGGAACCGCCTCAAGTTGTGCCAGGGGAGGTTTAGATTGGATATTAGAAAAAAATTCTTCACCAAAAGGGTTGTTAAACACTGGAACAGGCTGCCCAGGGAAGTGGTGGAGTCACCATCCCTGAAAATATTTAAAAGATGTGTAGATGTGATGCTTAGGGACATGGTTTAGTGGTGACCTGGTAGTGCTGGGTTAATGGTTGGACTTGATGATCTTAAAGGTTTCTTTAAACCAAAACATCTCTGTGATTCTATCTGTAAACTGACCGAGTGCACCCTCAATCCCACTATGTAATCGATGAAGTTATTAAACAGCACTGGTCACTGTACAGACCCCTGAGGGACATCACTAGTCATTGATCTCCATATGCACATTGAGCTGTCAAACACTACCCTTTAGATGTGGCCATTCCACCAATTCATCATCCACCAAACAGCCCACTCATCAAATGCACATCTCTTCCATTTAGGAAGAAGGATGTTGTGGGGAACCAGTCAAAGGCCTTAGAGCACACATGCACTAGAACCATAAAGTACATGGCTGGGAGAAGTAATTGCTTCAGGCAAAGCCTAGAAACTCAGAAATACTGCTCCATAACTCTCCTCAACTACCTGAAGTTACATACTGTTCATAAGGCAATGTGAAGAACCAGATGGGGAAACTGATCCTGCAGAAAAAAAAATTCTGTATTGGGACTTTATCCAGGTAACTATGTTAATGAATATGAAGCCATACCAACACAGTGCCAAGCACAGCACAGGACTGGCAATGAGTTGCAGGAGGTAGGGTCAGCTGTGATGTCCCTATTGCTGAAGGTGCAGGCTGCTCTTGGCAACACTGCTAGACACTGTGCAGCTTCACTGTGACCTGAAGCAGCACAATGGAACAGAAAATACAACATTTTAACATCCAGCGCAAAAGAGCCAGTCAGGAATTTTGGGGTTTTTTTTGTTTTGTTTTTTTTTTTAGAAAAAGGCCTCTTATCACAGGATGACAATTTTGGACACTAAACTTTTCATGAAGATCTGCTGCGTTGGTGAAACTTTCTACTCTTTCATTGCTGAAAAGTCTGCTACAATTTCTATATATCCATTAGCTGTAAATTAATTCAAGTTAAGCAGATTCTGCCTGCCTTATTGCAAGGATCAATCTTATTATTATTATTCTGTTTTCCATTTCACCCTGGTGGTGGCCACTGTGGAAAAGTCATTAACTTTTGCGTTGGTGATTTTAAATCTTTAATGCCATTTTGTGTCTGAAGAAAGAAATCCATCTGCTCTTTTTGATCCTGAGCTTACCTTTGTTTCTCACATTTCCTGTCTTTGAAAATCTGCTTATTAACACTTTCACTATATTGCCCTGTATTCAACACTGTCTCAGTCACACTTCTGCTGAAAGTCTTATTCACACATTTGTCTTCTCCAGGTTTGATTATTGTAATTTTCCATCTCTATGGCCTTTGCCAGGAGTTTGCTTTCTTTAGAAGGCACAAGAAGGATCATAAAATAAGAACAACTCACACTTTGTGTTGTACAGAACAGGAAGAATAAGATGATTAAGAAGTTATGAATACAAGTCCTCAGCTTGCATTAAGGGCCTGTATCGTCATCTCCTCAAGGCACAGTAGTGGGCAGTATCCCAGCCAAGATAAGCAGCATACTCTCTTCTATTTCTACTCCCTGGGAACAAAATTTGCCCATTTCTCACTGCTCAGCTCAAACACCCAACCCTTATTCATCATTATAGAACTTCTTATTGATCAATACACCAATAGCAGTGGATAAGACTATGATGCAGCTCAAACTGAAGCATTTTGATCACTAGAATTTCTGTCTCAGAGATAGACTATAGTTCCTAATCTTCTTAAGACAATGTCAGAGGCTAGACCCTTGATACACAACATCCTGAGCAATACAGCGCCTATGAGGACATGGGCCCACATACAGCTGTGTACATTGTGATGCCTCAGGTTACAGTGGTGTGCCCTTGTCAGAGCAGAAGGCAATTCCCAGCTGTCACTGTAAGCAAAATGACCACGAATGGTTCTGCACACCGTCATAGCAAATTGTAACACACTCGTCAACCAAATAGATTAAATGTTGATTCCTATGTCTAGCCCAATATTCTTTGGGTCTTCAAATGGTCACAGTTACACAGAGAGGACCATACTAAATCTCCATCTTTTGCCAGCCAGAGTTGATCCCACAGTTTGATTTCCATGCAGTAGGCAAGAGTTTAAACTTGGTTGTGGCAGAACTGCATAAGGGCATGGAACAAATCCCACTCTAAAGTAAATGTACTTATAAGGTCTTTTCACACAGATGTAACCAAACTTGCTCATGCCTGTCTGCACACAGTCCTGTACTGTGTGAAAGACAGTATGAGGTTGTTTGTCCATCTGAGAAATATTTGCTATAGATTATTTATAGATTTTAAGGCTACCATATCACACATATGACTTTCCTTGTAACATTGCTCAGAGTATCAGTGTGACACCTAAATTGATCCTAGGAACATGTATTTGACTAAACAAATTTTCTAGAGACTTTTAGCCTTGGTATGAAGACACCAAGAAAATGAAAGTCCACAACTGCTGTTGGTGGTTTCCACCAATCATTTATCTTCTTCACAATTCAAACACCCAATGCGTCTTATTTCTAGAGTGAATGTACTTGGCTTCCCTTTCCAGTCACTGAATCTTTTTATTTGTATTATTATTAGTTTAAAGACTTCTATATATATACACACTATAACAAATTAGCTCTTGGTTGTTCTTTTGATAAAACATAGATTTAAAAAGTGTTTCACTAGAAGGTGCTTTCTCCAGTCTGCTTTGTATTCTTCCTATGTAGACAGCAGAATCATGTACAGTATTCTCGTGTGGGGTATGCCTATGCTGTATTTGGAAATAAAGTTGCTTCTCTTCAACTTCCACAAACCTAAAAGAGCCCTTTCTTAAGGCAGGGTCTTTACAGCTTTTCAGATCTTTTTAATGACATCTGTTAAAATTCATATCTTGATTTAAAACAGAATAATTCCCACTGAATACAAGCCTTTGATGTATGGACACATAAATAACATGTTGTGATACACAGGGCATGGACATGGGAAATAGTGAGGCCATGTTACAGTGTGGACTTAAAGCTCATCAGCTAGCCCATGCCAGCTGTCTATGTCCATACCCTTACCACATGGTAAATTCAAAGGACATGGGGTTGTCCTCTGGCCAAGGCCAGGCCAGGCCAGGCTGGATGGGGCTTGAAGCAACCTGGTCAAGGGAAAGTGTCCCTGCCCATGGCAGGTGGGTTGTAACTAGATGTTCTTTAAGGTCCCTTCCAATCCAAACCATTCCATGATTCTATGGGGTACGTGCAATGTTGATGCAAGTACTGGCTGTGATTCCACACTGGACACTTGACAGACAATACCTGACCCAGCATAAAGCCTGCCAGGATGAAGAAACCTTCCCCACTTTTTTGAATAAATTAAACCTTGCAGAGTAAGTACAACATGTGGATCTCACACTAGGAGCCATGTCACTGGATTTTGGAATCTAAGTCTAATAAAGACAGACTCATTAATACGCTTTGATTAACTCAGTTTAAAAAAAAAAAAAAAAAAAGAAAAAATATCTAAAAAAAAAATCTAAAATCTAGTTCACACTTGTCAGAAAAAAACATAACAAAAGTATGTTTAGACATAACATGAACCAAGATAAATTAGCTTTACCAACAGAGAACCAACAAGGAGTTTCATTACATCATTCAGAGTCTTTGGGTACTCCAAAAACTCCTCTGTTTCTTTTGTTGCTTAAACAAAGCACTGACAAGACACTTTGTTTTCACTAGATGATTTTATGTCAGTTTGCAGAGTAATTTTGATTTCTCTTTTCTATTTCTAATGTCTTTAGTATAATTATTTGGATTTGCCCTTTTTGCTATACTATCCTGGTGGAGGGGCAGGGGATGCTTTAGATCATTAAGGACACCACTCAGGGCTTTTGCTGGGTGTTATTCACATTGTTTTGGTTGCAGAACTTAACAAATATATCACCCCATTTTTGCCTCTTATGCAGCCACATCAACGCACAGAAACTCTGACCGGAGTTTAGCTATGTTTGTGATGTTTCCAGCTAATGATGACACTCCAAAACTTAAAGCTTGCTTTTATTTTCCCCGCTCGGGTCAGCAACATGCTCACTTTGCAGCAAAGCTGCTCTGTAACCCACTGGAATGCTAACAGTGCTCCACCACCTTCCCACAACTTTCCCCCTGTGTCAACACCAGGCATGTTTTACAGCAGTTTGTTAGCAAAGTCTCCCAGAGTAGACCATGTTCCTGCAGGGCCAGGAAGCATGAGATGAGCCCCACAGGACTAAATGTATCCCTTGCAATACCAGGGAGGTGGAAGTTTTTTGTCTGGGCTTTTTAGTGCGATTGATCATATATGAGCAATGTTGAGCCCAGTGTCCAGATTAAGGCCCCAGCTGCCCACAGTTAGCTTCACTATGAAGCTACCCTTGGGACAACTGGGAGATTGTTCCTATATAAATGAAAAACGTATTATTTATAATCATTATTTAGTATCTGGAAAAGTGTTTTTGGTTTGTACTACTAGTAAAATTACTTCTGTTCAGGATGCACTTTGAGATGGAACTGTCCATTATGCATTCAAAGGGCTCTATCTTTTCAGCTTGTGCTGAAACAAAAACACAGGCTGCATGAAGTGCTCTTGCCTAAAAGGATTAAGAGTAGTGAAAAGTCACAGAAACTAAAAATGTTATAGTCTGCCTCTTGTTTTGTTCTACCAATACAGAGATGAGTTTGCTGTCTTATTGGCTACTGTTGTCATCATCAACATTTGTTAGAGAAAAAAACCTCTTCTTAATAACAGAGAAAACTCTGTATTAAACATAAAATGAAATTGTGTTCAGGATCGTGCTATTTTACTAACTCTTAGAGTTAATAAAGGTGTTACCTTTAGCTAACACCTAAGGGTACTGTCATTGGAAATATATTATACATGTAAGCACACCAAGTACTGCCCAATTTTCACTCTTCTTTTTCTCCCCTATATGCTTTCTGCTTTTCCTTACATTTTTTTTTTTTATAATCAGTTAAATTTTCCAAGCAATGATCTTAAAATATTTTAGATCTCCCTCATCATGATTTTTCTTCATTTACAAGGAGCTTTCCTAATGAATGTCATTATTTCTATAGTGAGTTAATTTACTCTTTTATTTCACATAGGGATCTCACACAGCAATGAAACCAGTCTGGCGGAAGATGAAAATTACATCAAGGGCTACACCAAGATATAATGCTGTAATACATTTTTTTTTTCTTTTAATGGAGTGTGTAAAACTTTCAGTGGGTAAACACTGAAAGCACCCACCTGTACCCACAGCACTGAAAGCCATTTTTAACATCTAGGTCAAAATACCACAAAATAAAGTTCAGTTAAATATTTTTGATAGCAGATGGGCTGTAGGTTAACTAAGACCATTGTAAGAAAAACAAACAAATAATAAGAAATGGAAATTATTGACACTAGACTACCTTGAAACCAAAACAGCTCTACAGAACACAGTGGAGGCACGAGACAGGGCATAACACACAGCTTAATTTCTCCCCCACCTCCCCCCCCATTATTTATGACAGGTCAAATCCACTCTGTCTCACTGTTATGTGTATCCTGCCACCCTATTTTTGTTAATGATTAATGAATGTTAAAGCAGTTTCACACAATCAACAATATCTTTATAATTCCCAATGTGTAACAGAGTATTTTAAGATTCATGGGGGGGAGGTTAAATATTTCAGGGTCTTTTCCTTTACTTGTCCAGAATCCTGAGTTCACAATGTCTCTTGTCTAGGATTTGACAAATGATTTAAGTATAACAGTGATTTAAACTGTCAAAAAGGAAATAATACCATTGATGTCTAAGGCAAGATTATAGCATTTAACACTGCTGCTCTGTGATAAAGAATGTTTCTGAGGAAAGAAGAATTATGCAATGAGAAAATAAATGGTATATTGAAGTACTTACATAACTTCAGACATCTCATTGAGGTTCAGTGAAGAGATACATACTCCTACAGTACTGGTGACTTAGATGTTAGGGGAAAGGACTCCTTCCGTTGTTCTTAAGGAGTCCCTACTGCAATTAAGTCCTTTAGCCTTTTGACTTAAGTTAGGAGAGATGAAGTCTACTTTTAGTGAACAAAGTAATGCATGGACTGTGGTGGGTTAGGCTCTTTTCCTGGATTTATGTCAAGTTGCCAAGTAATTTGAGTTTGAATGTATCCTGTGCTTCAGTTCCACCTGTTCATTAAAGGAGGAGGTTGCTTTCCCTTTCTACACCCTGACAGGTATTGTAAGGTTAAGCTACACCTATTACAATTATAGGGCTTACATTAGTACCTAGAAAAAAAAACGCTCTAGGGAGTGCAGGAGAAGCACAAATGATTCATCCCTCGCAAAAATGGGATATATTTGCTGATACATTTATAATTTCTCTGTCTCTTGTGTTTCCTCATGTTTCAGGATGGATCCCTTTCTGTGGAAGCTGTCATTTTTCATGAGAGACTTTGTACTGAGGGCTTGAAAGAAATTACACCATCAGGCTGTTACTGGATGATCAAAACCAGATCTGTAGCCAGTATTCTACAAAAACACATACAAGTTTATCAAATCTCTCTAAGGGTATTAGGGTGTATCATTTTTAAAATAACCATGCTATGTGTAACAGGTACACATAGGTGAAGATGCAAGCCCAGCCCAGAAGAGATTTCTGTCCAAATGAAGTGTTCCATTCTTCTGCATAGAGAACTGAAGTATAAGCTTGCCTGAAGACAAGAAACCTCTGGGAGATAAAGAAAGCCAACCCAGATCTTCTAAGCTGGTCCTTGTTGAGTGTTATAACCACAAACTTCTCCTTCCTTCTGATGTGTTGCTCAGTCTAGTTTCTCTTTTGTTTCTTTGCAAATTCAATCCTCCTCTCTTTTTTTACAAGAAGAGGGGAAAAAAAGGTGGGGTGTAAAGAAGCTTCTCCTCCACTGATTGTACTCTTGTTCTCAACAGACCGTATAGATCATTACCTACTTTTAATTTAATTCTATAGCATAAAAAAAGATGTATCTTAAATACCTTTTCTCTGCTTTATACTTCCCCACTCTTCCTGCTTTGTAATGAGGTTATAAACTAATGTGATTGCCAGTCTGATCATTCCTGGAACAGCTTTTCTTCTCAGATTACTCCAAGAAACCTGTATGGTAGTGCATGCGGTATGGCAAGTCCCCATGAGAGAAGTGATTCCTTGGAGGCCATCATATGTAGCAGAACCTCTTCAAATTGCAGGACTAGCAATTGGTCAACTTTAATTCAATGGAAGTTGTGTAGACAGCTGAAATATGAAGAATACTTGATTCTTTCCTCAGTGTTTAGGGACCCGACTGTAACTCTTAGTCATACGGAGGCATTTTGAATACTGAGCCACCCAAGGACACCTGCTAGTCAAACAATGTTATTACTCACACAAATGCTCTCCAACATGAGTAAGGACTGGAAATTTGTACCTTAAGTGTTAATGACTAGGAACTAGTCTAAGCATGGTTTTACCACACTTTAGATCAGTCCTAAGAAACCTCACATGTGACACTCATTTCAAAGTGCTTGTTCTTTTTAACTTTATTTCACGGCCTGCAGGGATTAAGTGAAAATATATACAATAGTAAGAAATATCTTCCGGGGTTATCCATCAACAACTACTGTCATAAGTGAACTCCAACTTATGACAGCAGCTGGCTAAAGAAACTAAATTTCTTGGCTTGTCTGGTTCTTTTTTTCAATTTGTTTTATGTTTGCAGTAAGATGCTCTCATTGAACTATTTTGCTTCTTGAGTCCAGTACGTAAAAAAATATATCTTACAGATCTTGAAGGAACATTTTCAAGTAGGAAAATAAGAGTTCACTTCATCAGAGCTCATTTCAGCAGTGCAGCTACCACATTACTCAGTTCAAAGGAGAGTCATGTCAGTGACACATGTTACAAGCTTTCACAGACATTCCTGTGGATGCATGTGTGCTTGATTGCTTAAACTCTAGCCTAGTGACTAGTCACTCACTGTGAGCTGGAAAAATGGAAATTATAAGACCATGACAACAGCTAGCCTATTAAGAGGTTTTCTTTTGGGTTTGGTTCACGTTGTCCCTATGGGAAGAGGAAGATGGGGTAATCCAGTCAAGAAGCAATCTTCCACTGTAAGAAACCAGCAACATACCAGACCATTCCTATTTGAAACTTAGTTTGTGTACAGCATCAGAGCGATTAGAAGTCCCTGTACAGAATCTTGTATATCTGCTTCATCCCTACCCTTTCCACTTCTCTCCCCTAAAAATATTATTGGTAACTGACACTCTTTGGTTTCTCTGTTAGCAGTCAACAGACAAGCTGACAATTAGATTGAATAGAATGACTTTCTGTTTACGCTAGATAAACTACCCAGTACTAACAACAGGTGGCTGCAGTATCTGTAGATGGGGAAAAGCTTGTGCTGGAACACACCCCAAGAAGCTGTGCTAAGACCCATTGCTTCAAACAAGCATCCTGGGCAGGAGCTGTCATGGTCAAATTGGCATTAGCTGAACATGACTAACCTCAGTGGCAGCAAGACATGACTGTTCACCCGTGCTAGGCACCCTGACACAAAATATAAGAATGGTCCTACCAGCTCAGACCTAAGTGCATTGAGCACAGTGTCCCCCCTCCAATAGTGGCAGCAGTGGTTACCTAAGGCAGTGTATAAGCATCACAAAACAGCCATCCTTTCTCTCAGGGCAGGGACTCATGAGTCAGAGGGAGTGTGTTTGAATTTAAGTGAAGTGCCATTTGCGGGTAGAGGTAATGCACTACATGTATTTGAATGCAAACTAAACAATTTGTGGATGCAAGCAGCGAAAAGGGCAAGCTATTGTGGTAAACATGTAGCATTATCATATACAGTTTCTCTCGGGCAGCATCCAGATTCTAGCTTAAATGTGCTGTTTTGTAGAAATGCAGATGGTCAGGCTAACCAGAAAGAGAGCACTTATGGGATAGGCAAAGTCAGTGGGGTAGAGATCTTATCTGTCCATCTGGTTATTTAAAGGCAACTAATGAATTTCAGTCTGCTAAACTGTCTACCTGGACAGTTGTAACACACTGACATCGATGGTATCTGACTGCAATTCACAAGCTACAGTGCAGGTGTTACGGGCCTGGCATTTTCCTTGCTCAAACACATCTTCTTCCCTCTTTACCTTAGATCCCAGTACTGCTGGGTACAGTTCAGCACTCACAAGGAACTGCCTTAGGTTGGTCCCTAGCAAATCCAAAGAGCTGACCTAGGGCTCAGCTTCCCTGATCTTGTGCTGATCGCTATCAGTTCATGCCCAGAGTAGTGTGATTCTTTTCTCCCTAACACTTCGGTGTCAGTTGTGTACCTTGTCATGTCAATAAAGCCTCATTTTAACTGGGCACTAACAAGATGCGGAGGAAGAAGTTAACAGTACCTATAGCAATGAGTCTTCACAAGGCAAGACGGGGAGAGGAAGAAATTCACTCTTCAACTTTTTACATCACACACACTTCTTGCAAGGGTACAGCTGTGTTCCTAATGACAAACGTTATGTGGGTACAAATTCGACACGGGATAAAACAAAAATAGGTCTATGGAACAACAATAATAAATAAATAAATCACAGTAAAAAAGAGAGAAAGAATACAAGCATTGACAAAGGCAGCTGTAGACCACTGTTGCTGTTAATACTAGGAGCAGAGAGATGCAGCAACACACAAATTCAGCAAGAACAGGCAAAAGAAGCCACTTTATTAATTTATAACCCCGTTTTATATACCCTAGCCCCATAGGGCGACTGGTCAGTGATCACCCATCTCCTAGGGTGATTGGCTAAAGTCCTACAAAACCCATTTCAAAATATTTTTCCAATGTACCATAAACAGAACTTAGCAAAACACCAGGTGTTGGTCCAGCTTACAAAAACCATCCTACTGTTTCTCATAACGTGCATGAGAAAGGCAGGATTCTCACCGAATATTGTGAGAACCTGAGAAAATCCCTCTGCTAGCAGCTTTTCAGCATCCATAGACCACCAGCACTTGACTTGTGATTCCAGCAGTTAAAGAGATTGAATTTAAAACCTACTCCTCCACGAAGACATGCCAGGGCTTGTAGATGTACTAATTAAATATGTTAGGTGAAGGTTTCCAATATGATAATCAACAACAAAACGGCAGCTTTAGCATTTAAACAATCTTAATGAGGTGTTAGTACCGAAGCTCTTTGAGGTGAATGGGGAAAGTTTATACACACTGCTATTGTTCCAGCCCGTCTGGCTCTCCCCTCGAAACAACAGTGCATTTTACCAGTGATTACCTTAACAGCCAGGTGGATAAGAAGTTGAATTCCTGGGCTGGTTTTGTTTTGCGTTTGGTGGTGGGTTTTGGTGGTTGGTTTCTTTGGTATTTTGGTTTTTTGGGTGTTTTTGGTTTTTTTTTGGTTTTTTTTTGTTTTTTTTTTCTTTCTTTCTTTACACTCTCTTAATTTCCAAACACTAGAAAATTTAAAGACAAAAAAAATTAGTCTGAAATTGGAGGTAAAAACATTTCTTAGATCACCAATTTATGCACCTTTGGTTTTGCCTATAAGTTATTTGAAGCTTCTGCCTATTTAGACGCTGGGGAGTAAATGGATAGTGCTTTTAATAGCTCCTCATTACCGTTTTGGTTTTTTTTTTTTTTTCCAGAACAAAACGCTTTCTTTTCAGAACGATGGCCTATCAGGCGCTCATCAGTGTGATTAATCAGCTCGTATTTGCACAGGACTTTGAAGACAGAGGAGGCTGTAGAAGTGCTGCGGGTTATTACTGACAGTGTAAAACTCCCCGAATTCCACTTCCTCACTAAGCCAGTCTTGCAAACAGCTGCCACCAAACAAACAATTGAAGACGTAAGTACATCACTTCATTCCCCTCAAAGAAATATTAACTTCAAAGCCAAGGTGGGACCATTTAAATGCAAGTAACTCTAAAAGGAGCAGGAGGCTGAGCAGGAAGCCATGGCATAGTCACACAAGAAGGGATTGCTGTATACAAGCACCAACCAAGACACTGTGTGTAAGTTGTTTTTCCACCAGCAGCACTGAAAGCAGACTTACCTTCTCATGCAGTTCCACAGTGCTAAACACGATGAAAAATTCAGAGGAATAAAATCCCTTTTTTTTTTTTTTTTTTTCCATGAGATCACATCATCCTACTCTGAAAGGCAAATGTCCAACCTCCTTTAATGTAAAGCTGCTGCCACTGCTTCCCAGGTGTTCTCCTGCACCACTTTTGATTGTAGACAAAGGTCAACATCTCCACTCAAAGACTTTTAACTGTCTACCAAATCTGGGGCCCCACATGAAGTCCACAAAAGATTCTGAATAACTTATTTGCAGCCTAAGTAGACCCAATATTTGGTGTTGTTTTAGTTGTGCCATCAACTTAATCGTGCTGTTAATCTATTGTACAATTTTCTATCAATCAAAAGACAAAGGATAATTCTGGGGTATGGCTAGCCCTCACAGAAAGTTTTGATGTTAGACATAAATTGTGTTCAGCATTATTAAAAAATATTTACTGGTGTCCTTTGCCCAGTGTGTGCGTAGGTGTCAGGCCATGGAAAATGTCAAGAGCATCTCCCAGAATAATTTTTGTTTGTTTGTTTAAAGAAACTGACTGACCTAAAGCAAGCAGTTGAGGACCAAAAAAAGGGGTTTTGTCCTTAGAAAGAATGAAAAGGAGCTCAGACTGATTTATTTAGACCACTGAAGACCTCAGTAAAAGACCTCTTGCATTTTCTGTGCAAGCCAGACCAGATGGTTCACAGGCTTACCTGTATTCTTTAGAAATTGCTTCTGGAGGAAGCTTTGATGAACCTTTGGTCCTTATCTTATGTTTAATACTAGGAAACCAGCTCTTTGTACCCATCCATGGTCAAGCTGAAGTCATCAAGGCTGTACATAATCCTGTCAGATACAAAGGACTCTGGTCTATTTTCAGTGTGAAGAATCTTCTTTCTCATCTGACCCTAATTTTAGATTTCTCTCTACAGTCACTTGTTCTGCAAGACTCAAAAGAAAACAACAGTAGTGGGGCTAAATCCCCCAGCAAGGCCTCCAGCAGAACTGGAGTATTGGTTAACAGCACAATTAATTTTCAGGCTCTGGTGAAAATACCAATACTATTATTAATAACCAGAACTGCACAATTATTTGCATAGGTTGGGTACTAACATATATGCCTGAGTTGCTGGACTGGAAGTGGGAGAAATTAGGCTCATTATCTTTTTTAAGCAGGTATATTTAATATGACAAGTGGGAAAGAAAAGGGGAAGAAATAAGAAAACCTGATGTAATGTAGACAGTCTACAGTTTTACAGTTGCTAACAACGATCTATGGTTGAGGAGAAAAGGTATTTCAAAAGTGGTTTTCTCCCTAATTATCCTACTGGATAAGAATGTCAATTTTGCAGCCAGCTGCCACAGAACCAGAGGCTGAAATGAATACAAGCATGCCAGTCAGAGAGTGAATGCTTCAACTTTTCCTTCCCACAGGAAAACTTGCTGTGGAATCTGGTGAAGGCATCTAGGTGAGTACCTCCTAGAGGACTTTGTTGTGATTGACTGGAGGGAGAGAGGAAATGGAGTGCTGTTGCCTACCCTTGCTCATGCCTCCTGCAGCAGAGGTGCTGTTCCCCCATGGCAGTTCTGCACCAGTTTGCCCTGCTGCCAGGTAGGACACTGGGACTCTGGTCCCAGTTGCTGCTGAAGGCAAAGAAAGACATCATGAAGTCAACTAGATAGCTATCTATCTAGCCCAGGCAATCCTAGAAGACTCCAGAAGATAAGACTTGAGAAAATCAAAACAGAAGAAAGGAAAGCAATTTCCATCAACTTTACAGATTTTTTTTTTGGGGGGGGCTAAATTTGAAGAACGTGAAAGGAAGATGAGGGATGTTTTGCTTGTTTGTTTCCACATGATGAAATATCCCCTCACTTTTTTTTCTGGTTACACTGACACCAGAGATGAATTCTCAATATTTTTGGTCTACTGATTCATAGCTTCCATCTTTTCTTATTTATGGACCCTTGCTTCTAAAAATATCTAGATGGGGATGTAGCTATGGCCCTTTACATCACACATCTAGCTGGGGGAGTGTGGGACACAAGGTGTTTGCAGCTAGCAGGCCCAGGACCTGAAGAAAAACTGTACCTGTTCCTATTCCCACTCACCTATCTGTATGTCCATCAGTTGAAGATGATCAGTCAAGAGGAATACATTTATCTAAGGAAAACATGTATTTTAACACCTTTATGGAAGTCAGTGTTGATGCTGTCAGAAAAAGCAGCAGCAGGGAGTAATTTTTAGCCTGACAAAAAGCCCAAAAATTAAGGCATCAACCACCCAGCCACTGCCAAAGGGAGCTTCTGGGGGCTGCTGGTGAGGCAAAGAGAGAGAACGTGGGAGTTTATTCAGTTTTGACAAAGGTGGGCTTGAACTACCCTGGAAATCATGACTCAAATGTTTTTGTGGCCCCATCTTGCATTACTCCCAGGAAACTCTCTGATGCCAAAGTCACAGTTTAGTTACATCAGTGACTCAGAAGTGTGAAGATTCATATTTTAGCACTTGGCAATCAGAAGCAGCATTAATCCATTTAAAAATGAATGCTGATGAAAACAAAGAACTTACAAGTGCTGCTGACTATGGGTGTGCATTAGGATCCTAAATTGCAATGAATGAATTCTCTGTCACTTATTTTGCTCAATAATTCAGGGACAAAATGAGCCTACTGTTACAAGAAAGATATTTGTTTCATCCTGGCAGGAGGATCTACACTAATTTTCATGTTTCCTTATGTGCTAGTGTATAACTGATAGAGAAATCTTATTTGTAAACATTCCTGTAGCCTGGAATTGAGCTAATAGAGAGATCACAGTTTTTATTAAATGATGTCAAAGATAACATTTTCTACCTCTTTTAGAAGAATCCTTTAAAGCACCAACAACCCTCTTCTATATTTCTACAGCATCCAACAGAAATAAGGTCTGCCTTGATTGCCTTTCAAAATAAAAATGTAAAAATTATTTGTATTATCAGCTTTGCCAAACCTTGCAATTTTATCATTGCTCTAATATTATTGGCTGATGTTAAAAGTGATTTAAGTACAATATACTGATTTTTCAAGTCCTGTGATTAAATGGAGATTTTGGTCTTCTTAGCACTTTTCAATGAAATAACTTCTCTAACTTTTGTAAAGATAGCTTGAAAAGGTGAGTGTGAAAGGCTTAAAAAATCCAAGGGAAACACTCCTCCTAGGTTTGTAAACATGTGTCTGTGTTTATATGTGTATGTGGAATATGTCTAGTTATGCATTTGCACAATGTAGTGATCTTTCACTGAAAATCCTCCTTTGTTGATTATTTTTGAGCCGGCGGCTGAAAGCATTGAATAACCATCAAAAATATTTTAATTGTTTCTTCAGTGGCTCCTTAGTGTGAACAAAGTTAAAGCAATCATTATTTATGCAGAACTATCCCTTTACCTGGTGTCTTGAAATAGATAAAGCACGATCTGTAAGACTCATCTTTTTGCCCTGAGGCATTAAGATCTAACGCGTTTTATAAACGGAGTGAATGTAGCACAAAGTGGCATATGGCCTTTTAGCTGGGATGATTTATGGTGACACACTCCAAAGGAGCAGAGAGAGCTTCAGGTTTCTCTGCAACTATTTTAGCTTTTCTGAATTGGGCAAAGGAAGCTGAATGGAATAAATGGAATAAACCCATCTCTAATTGACAGTGACAGAAGTGAGATGAATTCTCAATAAAGATGGTGACACTGAGCCAGAGCAGTGGATCCAGTTGTTCCACTGGTGTGTGTGCTGAACTGAGAGATGAAAAAAGAACAAACAATGCCTTTCTTTAAAATGGGGGGCATTTCCATTACCTGCTTCTAATGCCGCAGGTCCCATTAGATTAAAAGCTCTGATCAAGTAAAACACTGGCAGCTTGTTCAGAGCTGCTCAGCACTGTGTTTTGCTTTCGTTGCACTTTAAGATGCAGTAAGATCTATGACAAAGCAAGTGCAATGTGCCACAACCTGCTTTACTGCCTTCATTTACCACACTGAGCCTGCTTTCTAGTTTTCACTGTGCTTTGTGGCACCACAAGTGACAAGACAAACCAGTGGCATAAAATAAGCTGCGGTCTCACTGGCAAGGATGTATATTGTGTTTTCCTTCAAGAGCTGACTGCCTGATACATGGAGAGGTGCAGGTGGCCCTTGCTCGGGGACCAGGCCAGAGGGGCCATGCCTTCTGCCAAGTATTTGGGTACCAGGGCAGTACAGAGTGAAGCCATCAAGAAAGGATCCAAGTGTTGGGGAGGGTGAACAAACAAAGCTCCTTTCATCAAACAGGGGCTGTGGACAGGAGGAAGGGCTAAGGCCTGGTGAAGCTGTAGCATGTGTGTTTGCCTGGTGGTGCTGATAGAGCTTTCTGACCCTGCTGCTGCTTTCCTGCTCCCTTGCACTGGATGGGCCATGTAGGGTGATATCTGGGGTGAGACATCAGGGCTAGGATAACACCTCTTCCCTAGAAGTGTCCCTGCCTCTAGTGTTGCATCGTGACAGAGAGACACCCCTCTGCCTCCTATACAAATGTCCCTGGAGCATGTGAAGATGCTGAGACTGAGGATCAGTGGCTAGGGCAGAGGTGCTTCCCTCCATGGGTCAGAGACAGGAATCCTGGCCATGGGTCCGTCCACTCCTACGTGCGTGAGTCTCTGTTAAACACACAGGTCCTCTGTTTTTCACTGTAAGGCTTTGTGTAGTAACTTCAGTGTAGGCAATGTCAGAAGCTGAGCTGCCACCCTGCGAGGCAATGGTGATCACCCTGTGGTGGCCATAGCAGAGGTGCCATTGCTTCCACTAGAGGTGATGTTGTGAGCCCAGCAGAAGCAGGAGCTATACTGGGATGGATCTGGCAGCCTATGGGTCCTTAAATTCACAAATAAAGAGCATAAAGGTTCATTGGATACAAGGTTTCATTTCTCAGATGGGGTAAAATGGGTTTAGAGTTGGAGACAGCCAAGCAACGCAGTCCTGTGCAGGAGTTTCCAGCACTGGGGTTGCAAGACCCAGAGTCAAGGAGGTCTTGGTGGGGTTTGCAATGACAGGCTTTTCCCAACAGTGTTTCTCACAAGACACTGCCTCTGGTGCAAAGCTGGTGGAAAATGATCCCACCCACATCCAACCCCACTCCTAACGATGTATTGCCACCTCCTTGCCACAGTTCACTACCTATCACGCATGCTTTATCACTGTTTAGGGGGTTGCACTACAAAAGTAGATCAGTAAAATCATCCTGACTTAAAATAAAAGTGTTTGGTTTGTTTTTCACCTGAATCCCAAAGGAGCATGGCAGAAGAGCAGAGGGATAACTGAAGTACAAAGAGAGGAACAGACTCTGGGAACCAGAAGGAGCTGGAACTTTTAAAGCTGTTCATGCCACCAAAAATAGCATCTTGTGAAACCACAGTCAGGATCTACACAAAGGGTCTGCATTTGCATCTTCACAAATTTCCATAACATAGGAAAGCCCTTGATGTCAGCTCTGTTATTGGCAATAATGAGTGCTCTGTGCCAGACCTGCATGTGGCACTTCAGAAATGTATGCCTGAGAAGGGAAGTTCTTAATTTGATTATTCAAGCAGGCTTGAGACTGGTTTGCAGTCTCTCGCATCAAGATCCCAAACATCTCCTGTCAGAAAAGATATCCTCACTTATGGCCCATAGCTACTGCCAACAGGATCAGAAATGCTGGTTTTAATTAAAAATGTTATTTCTAAATACAGTTTGCAGCGTATATTCTTGGTGAGAACTGCTCCTCACCTTGTGAACTTTCAGACTGCTGTACTGCTGATCAAAACATTGCAAGCCTTTCTCTGATGTCTTGTCTATGCAGGCTAAGAAAATGTGTTTGGGTTCCACTGAAAGGCTTTGCTGGTGTAACTGTGCTGCCTCAGAGTTGAATAACCCATGCTGGCACAAAGCTAGAAAATCAAATGGCAGACCTCCCTACATTTTTTCCATCATAGCTTATTTAATTTAGGCAGCTACAATCACAAAGGAACCATTGCAAATATTATCTACATTTTATCTGTCTTCTGTATGAGAAAACTGTCAGCCATACTCCACACTCCCCACTACTAGTGTGCTTATAGTAGCAAATTAATTCATGGCCTCAAATTACTTTAATTGATCAGGATGAGTTATCACTCAGGTCCCCAGACCAAATTCATTCTTACTGCTCTGTGTGTAAGACTGAACATAAAGGCAGTTTTGTAAAGGAACTCTTTTGTTAATATAAGTCAGGTTTCCACTGAGGGCTTTATAGTACGCTTCTAGCAATTAATGTTTTCAAGGGCAGACAAGCTCAGAGTATTGACAAATGTCATCGCTTGGACCTAATAACAACCAGCTTCATTTCCCCTTGTCCACCATTTTGTGCAGTAACTTATACCTGTTACACCTACGGGTGCAAAATGTTACCTACCACTTGAGAGCAGTCCTGTTTTACACCCTCCTTCACTTACTTGTTATAGGTATAAAGAACAGTATTTGTTTCAGGAAAATAGAGCTTCAGACCCAACATGCTCTGGACCAAAACACACAGATGGGAGTACTTCGTTGTACAGACAGGTTTAGGGTATTCTTTCAAGTACAATCAAACAAAGATTTTCTCTATAAATTTCCCACCATTGTGCTACATATACAGTAATGCCCCAACAGAGAAGCCGTGTAAATAACATGTAAAATATGGTCACTGGCATTTTTTTCCCAGGAACTCAACTGCAGGATTAACTCACACTTTCTAATTTGCTGTGTCCTCTGCCAAGAAAGTTGCTATTGTGTTACACCTGGGGTAGTTCAGTCCAGCCTCCTTGGACTGCCTTAGAATGCAAAATCCCAAGTGAAACCTTCAGTCAGGGGGCTTTTAACTCCACTCACTTTGCAATGATTGCAAACACAAAACCATTCTATTGTGGCCTGTAGTCCTCTGACATCTTCCGAAGCTCTCTATAATGAGATAGGAAAGAAAGATAAATCCTTTCACAACAGACAAGGAAAGGATCACAGAGCACTTCAGTTTACCACACTCATAAATTTCAGGGGACAAGTCCTCAGAAGCCCTCACAATGCACACAGTGCCTGTGCGTGGTTTTGCACCGTAACTGCTCATTCCCTACAACATCTTAAGCTCAGATGTTCATCCACATTAATACTGCAGCAAATCCATTTCCATATTGACAGACTGTAAGGCAACAGAGACAACACCACCATGCCAGGCTAGTCTAGATGTCCTCTCTGGGGTCAGAGAAGGGCTGATAAGACAGAGGAAAGAAAGGTTTACATACACAAGGCCTTAGAGAGATAGCAAAACAAAAGTGCAACAGAGTCTTCTTATCCATAAGAAGCCAAATCATCATAATAAAAATTGTTCCAGTGTTTGTGACTTTACTGCAACACTTGTCACATTTGATCATTTTCTTAAAGTCCACACTCTCAATTTTCTTCTTGAAGAAGCTGAAGGAACAACATTCATGTAAAAAGTACAAAACGTATCCCTGTGGTTGCAGGGCAAACCACGAGAACACAACCCACAGCAGTTAAAAAAACAGAAAGCAAATCACAACAGCATATTGTTGCCTGAAAAAGCCATGCAGTATTATAATAGTCTTATGACTCTGGGAGGCAAAACTTAGTGTCTTTTGAGTACTTGGCACCGGCACTACCCTGGTTTCACTGCAACTTTGATTAACAGTGTGAACTTAACCTGCGATCCTTACTTCTAAGTGTGTGTACCACCACCAACATATAATTCCTGACATTACCAAACACCTTTTCCCTTTTCCACAGTGCTGCTTTTCTTAGCTTTTCCAGTAAGCTTGTAACTTCAAGCAGACAATAAGATGCTCAAAAGAACTGTAGACCTTTCCCAAGAGCAGGCTATCAATTTGCATGAAAGCAAAAAATGCAGAAGGACTCATCAAATTGTCATCACATCTGTACAGAGCTTTAAAAAAATAGTGGTGGGTTTTTTTTTTTCTTTTTCTTTCCATTCCTTTTATTTTTCATGGAGGTTTTCCCTGAAGCCTCAGCTCTCATGCACTGTTCAGCTGTTGCTGTGTTTCTGACAAAGGCCCTGTGGATTACAGGGGTCCCTTTCTTGCTGAGCCTCTCTGATACTACTAAAAAGGGAGAAAGCTTCCAAATGTTACTGCATGCTGCATTATTTCTCTTTTTCTCATCTCTCATGTGTTTTCAGTTATGTGTCTATGTTGTTGGTTTTTTTGAGACTCTTCTAAAAGCTTTTAACTTCTCAAGCTTTCAGTCAAGCACAGAGCTAAACATTGTACAGACTTCCATTCTGACAGATCCCAAAGAAAAGGGACAGAGCCGCTTGTAGCAACCAGGAGCCCACGTGCGTGGGCATGCACACAGACAGACAACAGGGCTACGGGAAGCTTTGCAGAAGGAAAGACTGCAGGATGGACTCACCCAGGCTTACATTTTTTTCAAACATACAATGCCTTTTCTCCTGCAACTTTGGTTTCACAGTTTGTCGCTTCTAATATTAGTAAGTCACTAGAAGAAAACAGAATGGCCAACGTGTTTGGAAGAGAATATTTGGATTTCTGTGCGCATTTCACAGAGAACAAATCCACATCCTTTTCTATGTGGAGAATCCCAGTCCTTTTCTGTGGGAGTAGGCACTGCTGTCCATCAAATGAACTGTGGTGTATGCTTATTGTAGTATTATTGTATTTTTCTGCCAGCAGCCTGTCATTTCTTTTTTTTTCCCTACATTGCAGACGGCTAGTACAGAAATCTGCAGTTCAGAGACTGTCCTAGATTCATCCACTGCTGCACTGTTAAATCACACATTTGATGGAAAAAGACAGTCTAAACGCTCAGTTCAGTTAAGAAGACTCAAACATGAGATCCAGCTGTTTTCATGCAGCACGTTCTGATAGATGAGACAGGCTTCAGACAAAAAATTACTTCAGCTCCCAGTGCTGAAGTGTATTTGACTGCACAAATTTTCAAAAGCATAACTTTTTAATTAAAAGTAGTGACCCAGAATTTTAAAGTATGAAACTTGCCTTGCAAGATCTGGGAAGTGCCTGCCCCTCTTCTTCAGTCCCAGGATGAATCAGATGTCCCCATCTTCTTTCATTGCTAGCAGTAGTTTTAGATCTCAAGCAAACCGCAGCTTTCCGGGAGCAGCTCAACCCCTCACCATTGCAGGGTGCTTGGGCCTACACTGCATATCTCTTAGAACTACTCTGAAATAAATACCATGAAAATTAACAGCTCTGTAATCTTTTCTAGAGCTTATTTTTCCAAGTCATAAATGCCTGTCTACCTTATTTCTGCTGTTGCAATCAACCCCGGTTTCTCTCAAGCCACAGCAATATCTCAGGTGCAGGGAAAACAAAGTGTCCGTGCGGGCCTTGCCACCGCAACTCTTGTTTGGCTGGGACAAAAGATGGTAGAACAAATTTCTAAAGGAGAGCTTTATCTAACCATGTACATGTTTGACCTGGAATGATTCAGAGAGGGCATCCAATTAACAGTTTAGAAATGGCAACAAATCCGTAGTACTAAACAGCATTTTTTTTTTCTCCTTTGAGCTAGTTAGGGAAGCCGCTTCGGTGAAAAGTTGCTGAAACCCTTTTACAAGCAGTGCTCCCAGCCTGGCCAGAAAAGCCCAAATGGATGACACTGATTTGATCAACTCAGTCATTAAGGGTTTTGCTGCCAGCAGGGATGTTGCACCTTTGCCTGCCCTGAAAGTATCTATAGCCAAAAGAGCTCTGAGGGAGATGTCAATTAAACTGCCTTTTATCCTCCTGAGGAGTCAGAAGCTCTAGGTCCTCACTGCAGCTTTGACTCCCCATTTCCTCCGAGTTTCTCCACTGAGTGGCTTTTAAGTTCACATTTTCAAGACCAGCCTGCTCAGTAAACTGACTGGTGCAGTAGCCTTCCAACATTGCTGCAGCAGAGGTGAGCCCAAAGGAGCCTGACCCTGCCTGACAGTGAACCCCAGGAGCACTCAGTGCCATAATAAATAATGCAGGGCAAGTATAGAGGAGGCATGAGACGTGGGAAATGTGATATCTCAGTTCTGAAACCCAGGTGGACCAAGTTGGCAGTCTTGGATAGAAACAGAATAAGTGTGAGAAATCACTCATCCTTAATAAATACTAGTTTCATAGGCCTTGCTGGTTGTGAGAAGCATTCAGCTTCAGCAAGTCATTGAAAACAAAATGTGCATTTTTTCACTTCAGAGGATTTAGGATTTGATTAAGTAGAAAAAGAGGGAGCTCGGTGAGTAAAAGGACTAGACTCTCACTTCAGGGAATTCAGGTCGAGCCCTCTGTGAAATGAGTTCACATCTCAGCTCGGCATCTCCAGCAGATACTAGCTCACATCACAAAACCACTGTAAAGGATTTGGCACAGTATGGCATGTCTGAGGATCTCTGCTCAGAAAAGAGAGAGGGAGGGAGGGAGGGACGAGAAAAGGCTTAGCCTGCATTAGTGGAAGACTATATCATCCTTTAGCTGCAGAAAGCAAGCCTGGGGAGGTCTGGATGGGGAGGGTTGGATCACTTTTAACCTGGAATCGTGTCTGCCAAGTGGAGACCATTGGAATTTTATTTTACACTTTGAAATCAAATTCTTTCCCTCCTCACTGGAGAAGGCAGCAATGAAGAGGAGTGAGGTGCCCTGCACAGGGCCCTCTCTCAGAGAGAAGGAGATAAGGTCTACACACAAGGGAAAACAACTCAACATGGGTGAATCTGTAACCACAGTGATGTATTGTGGGCTGTGTTCAGCTAACCTCCCACTACTTGTGTCCAGGTGCTCCTGCTGCAATGTGGCTCAGAAAATGCTCTGCAGCTATGAGGTGAGCTCCCCAGGGTTCATAAAACCTAGCATACCATGGTGAAACCACAGCTATATGCAATATTTGCAAAAGCAAAGACAAATCAACTAAACCTGTGAAGTGAGTGCACCTAAATTAAAATATGTAAATTATGTAATTCTTTAGTTCTCAGGAAGAATTAAAGCATAGTAAAACAGGCCACAGTATTAGAGGCTTAGAATGCTCTCCTGACTTCCCTCAGCATCTCTGTATAGATGAATTCCAGGCATACGTATTGGGGACCTGTGCAAGCATAGTTCCTTCCTCTCTCCCTCAAAGGTAATTCTATCTCTCTCAACCCATTTGTTCTTGCTCCACGGTAGAAATAAGCAAACATCCAGGCATTTTTGTGCTGTATGATTTTCCTTAAACCTTGTACCTTCGTTGCCTTCAGGGCTTGATAAGCTTTGCTGATTAATGCATCTCAGTGTGTTCTTTTGAGGGCACAAAGCAGAGGGATGTGTTCAATAAAAAAATAATTCACATGCAGTAGGCTCTGAGCTTTTAACTTTAGCTGTAAATGCTTCACTGACTTCTCTTCAGTTGTGAATACTTTTACATTACAGTTGTGAGAATGTGTAGATGCCCTCTAGTGGTGTATTTCTTTTAAATTTCTGATGCTGTGCTCTAAAGATGGTTCCACATGGAAGACCCCATGTCTTCCTTTGCTATGCTCTGCATAAGAGAGCCAAATCACAGCGCGGCTGGGGAGAAGGTGGCATATACAACTTCAACTCTGTGTAAAGCCAGGTTGAGGCAAGACATTGAATTAAGCAGCCTGGTTCCAAACTTGCTGATCTTTCAAACCTGTAAGCCTCACAATGTATTTTTACCTCCAACTTGACCTTATGTGACACCATCTCCAGATCTCAGAAAAGGATGCATTTTCCCTGAAATCTCAGTCTTCCTCAACGAACATTTGCCCTCTTTGCCTACTCATTCACTTCCAACATTGACCACTTTCCACATGGGAAAGTATTCTCCATAAGAAGCAATCTCTAATAATTAGCTTCCAGAGTGTGATGACTTTGCCAAGAACTGGGAAGAAGCCATTCTGTCCTGGGAAAAAGACAGGTCTTGAGAGATCTTCAGACAATGTCAATCAGCCAAGACATGACCCATCAAAAAGATGTGAGCTTGATGGAAAATTTTCAACAAGTCCTTGTTACAGGTCAGCCCCTGGGAGGGATTATTATCTAGCCCTGTTTTCCTTTATAACATATGGAAAATGGTATAACCAAAGCTATGTATAGGCAATGTATTTATCTGTGCCAAGCAGTATAGAGCAGCCTGTAGTTTACTGTATTTACAGTTCTAGCCACAGAAGCATATATAGACCAATCTGATGCCTTCATCCAGCATTTAGTGTGTTACCACTTCATGACAGTGGATAAAAGGTGAAAAATCCCACCCTCCTTACTCCACATGCTGCAGACAGATGCCACTCACCAGGGTACTTTAGACTTTTGGAATGCATTAATTAGTAGTTTTAGCAACCAAAGCCAAAAACCAAGGATAAACCCACCAGTCTTTCTATGGTTGTTTCTGATCCTGTCATGTCTATGCTAACCATAGCATGATGCTCTCTTGCCCGTATAGCTGTAGCAGTTGAAGAAGTTACTGTGGACGGAGGCTGTTCAAACAAAATTAACTCCACTGGCCCAGTGAAATAGAAGAGGAGCATTAGTGCAATTGTTTATTCAAAGTCTGCATGGGGTTTTAATGAAGAGATGGGCTGGTGATGTCTTATATTACATTAGGTAGCCTTGAAAGAGGATCCTTAACTATGGTCATAGACTATAAACCTTATCGGTTCTTGGAAGATACAGCTAGATTGGCAGTTTAGATTACATTTTAGCTGAAGTTGGTTGTTCCCAATGTATCTGAAAGAGTTAGATGCTGAACTTTTTCTCCTGGAACACAATCATTTCTGGAGCACTTACAGTAAATGTAAAGAAAGCCAATAACACTCAGATCCTGGAATGAGGATCAGTGGTCTGTCCAGCCTAGCATATTGCTACATTATCAGTCAATCAGCCAAGCCATTTAAACTAGGAATGTAAAATCATTTCTACATAAACCCTAAAGGTTTGTGCAGCACCTACCACAGTGACTGAAGCCACAAAAGTTATCAAACTATGAATAAGAACTATAGTAGAAGGGAACAATCATGAGACTGTGCCCAGAGTGCACCTCTGAGGAGCTTTTTGGCAGGGTGGTGCTGTAGGGTCAAAATAAACAATACAAATACCTTACAAATGATGTTTCCGTTGAAAAGAGCATCTGAGCCCTAATAAGACCTGAAGAAATGCTGTACTCCTTATATCCTTAAGTCTTAATTTCCATGTCCTTGGCAATTTGATTGGAGCATACCAAAAGAAGATTGACAACATGAAGAGGGAGAGGAACCTACATGGATTTAAGAGTCTTTCAAGGAATGAATCATTACTGATGACCAACACATGGTGGGGGGTGGGGGAAAGGGGATGGAGGGGTGGCCAAGGGCCCCTGGGGTTGTCTGACACTCAAGGAACAGCATTGTGAAAGCAGACATCTTATAAATAATTATTAAAAAAATCTGTTTCATTCTTTTGCACTGACCCCAGATGGGCAAGCCAGCCCCTTAAGGATGGTCTTTCTCTGCTCAGTCAAAAACGGTATGGAAATGAATCATTTGACAAAGAATCTGTGTGCATTTGCAAAATACATTTTTTTAAGCCCATCTCAAAGTAGTTTTAGTTGTATCTAAGCTTCAAGTCATGTGTCAGCAATTATTATCATATAGAGAGGTCATTAGTTCTTTTATATTTTGCCTTTTACATCTGTTTCTAAAGTAAATGATTTTTGAGAATGAAGTAAAAGAGAAAACCACACAGTTGCTAATACAGCAAGGTGAGAAGCTTTGCTATTAACAGAATTTTAACAATAGCTGTGAATTCTACCAGACAGGCTGTGCTGGTGTATGACTGATTGGAAGATCCAGATTTCAGTATACAGGGTATAATTTCAAAAAAACGTTCAGTACATCTCCATCTCACTGCCAAAAAGAGACATCAAGGCTAAGGATTATGGAAAAGAATGAACATTCACTTGGGCAAAATGGGTCTCCTGGTCATCTACCTACTGGTTAATAGCAAATAGGATTTTCCTCTGCTTAGAATACGCTCTCAGGCTTTTAGACAAGAGAAGACACTAAACTTGCAGAAATGCAGAAAAGTTATTTTAAGCAGTTCCTATTCTTCGGTCTCCCACTGGATATAACTACAAGCAAAACACAGGGATATGTACAGATAGCTGTGCTGCATTTAAACATGCTAACTCAGGCACCAGTAGCTATGTAGCACAGCAGCATGCAGCTCAGTGCAGAGCTAATTTGCCTGCTGCTTGTTTAATGCCAGCTTGTATAATTCCACAGTGATTTGCAGTAGCCATACCCAATTTCCACATCAGCTGCAGCTGGGTATAGCCTTCTCTCCTGTAATTGAGTTACATGCCCTCCTTGTGCACTTGCAGCTGTAATGGCTCTGATCTATGGTAATGGCTTCAGCTGTATAGGGAAGGGGATTAGAACTTGTGTTCTTGAGACAGCATAGGGACTGCAAACAAGTGAGAGATAAATCATCAACATCAGTCTAATTAGCAGGTATAACTGTTTTATGTCAGTCACTAAAGGAAGGCCAGTGTTTGTTTAATTCCATGCCAGTGTGGATCTATCTGTAGTATCCATCCCTGAGACTAGAGGGGTTTAGTTCTGCAGTTCTGTGTACCACTCCCACATCAGGTCAGCAGAAGTCAGGGCACACAGCACCCACTGAGTGTTTTCCTCCTCTGGCCTTGCTAGCAATTGAAGCCTCTTCAGAAGTCAAATCCTTAAATGTTTCTTGCTTTACTTCCACAGAAAAACCTCATGCCTTCAGCATCCATATCCTTACTTCTGCATCTAGTTTCTTAAAGTTCCTCATGAAGGAGCTGTAAGTAATTGTGCTTTAAGTTACTAAGTGAAGGAAAAAACAAAGTCATTGTGTCTACCGAACAAGCTAAGGCACACAACACTGGGAAAGCTTGTGTCTGTGAGTCTGCTGTTTTCAGTATTGCTCCTACTGTGCCCAGCTGTAGAAATAGAAAAGGCTGGGAGGGAAGGGCAATACCTCCTAAAGGGAATGATCACTACAAAAATAACTTAGAAGTGCAAACTGACTCAGATTGAAAAGTCAAAATGAGGCAGCATTCAGATGGGCAGAACTGCCACAGAGCCCCATCAAGCAGCTAACGCAACCACATGTCAGAGCCAGAGGCAACTCCATGGCCACCAACACAACTGACTGCCTCAGGACTCATACAAGGAGCCAGATGCTCTGTCTGGGAATCAGTCTTCCTCAGGTTGGCATCAAGATCCCAGGACTGTCATCTTGAGAAGAGGAAGAGCAAACACAACATAGTGACATAAAACAAAGGTTGAACTGGACTATATTTGATTTTGTTCAGTCGTTTTTTAATGCACTGAGTTACACTTTTAATTTGCACAACTGACTTTGCTTATAAAAAGAAAAAGAAAAGCCTGTGTCCTCTTGATGAATATTATGAATGGGCCTCAATTACGTGTTTCCCAGAACTATTGCCTCGGGCTTAGGAACCCAAAGATACCAGCCCCACATGCTCCTTTTCAAAACAAACCCTCAGATCACAGGCTGATTAGGTAAACAAACCCCTCCCTGTCCTGCAATGGAGATAGACCAAGAGAAGAAACATTTACCTAGCTCTCCACCCTGCACTTCTTAGATAAGACTCTGAGCCATTCTTGATTTCGGTAATCAAGGACAATTGCGAAATCTAAACCAAAGACAATATCCATCCTTGGAGGCATATGCATCCAGGAAAAACAAACTTTGAACATTTAAGTAAAAAATGCCAACTTGTTTACCACCAAAAAAAACCAGAACAGAATGACCCACTCCAATTCCCTTGCACTCATAATTGTGATCACAGGATCACAACTGAAAGGAGAGAGCTTGAAAGTTTGACCTTACAAATGACTGATTTTCAAATAGGCATGTCCCCACAATCTTTTCTCTCTTCCATTGTGAAGTGCACAGCACAACACCTGGTGTCCTCCCAGGGATGAAGTCTGCATCTAAAATTAGGAAATTATGCCACTGACAATTTAGTCTATAGAGATCTAAGATTCGATATTGGGAACCAACAGTGGTGTATTGGCTTCAGCTCTGCTGGGTGTTTTTGCTTTTGTAGCTTTGTGCTGCTGCTGCTGTGGCTCAGCATTCCAGCACAGTGGGAAGAAATGCACGGTATCTTGAAAGAATGCAGGAGACATCAGGTGTCTGGCATTCGGGAAAAAATTTATTCATGTGCCACACCTGGGTTAAAAAGAGAACTTCCTCAATAATGGAACAACCTGGCCAACCTTCTTTGCATGAAGTAAAATGTTGCTTTCCCATAATTCACCTAGTATTTTGTTGTTTTGTGGGAACACATATATATATTATACCAGACTGTAAGTAGAACTGCACAAAAGGGGATTTGGGGAGATGATACCCTCCAGCAGCTCCATCAGACAGGTGGTACAACTGACAGTCGTCTTTGCTCCAAATCCCACAAGAGGAAAGGAGAGATCCTTGTGTTCAAAATAGAAATACTCATTCTAGAAGCAAAAAGTGATTTTGCTTTGGTATCCCCTCAAGGTTCCTCTCAAGTGACTCTGTAGCAGCAGGCTGAATCAGACAAAATCAGAGCTGATGTGGCAGCAGTGACAGCGCTGCCTGCTCAGTGACTCCCGGAGCTGACTTCCCAGGGCCAGCTGTGGCAGGATGGATGCTGCCGAGCTGGACTGTGTGGCTGCATATTCAAACAGGGCTGGCATGGGGTTTTTTTTGCACCTGATCAGATAGACGGAGGAAAAACCTCTGACCACCAGGGAATTTAACGGGATCTGTGGGTGTGCTTGAAGGGGTTGGGGACCGTCAGCTTTTCTAGACCATGATGGTGACTGGATGCACTGACCAGCATCTATAGGAGAGCTCATATTCCTAATAGACGGATTGGGCTTTGCTCATCTTACTTTTTGTAAATGTTTATCCTGTTGGTCTTAATTTTTTTTCCCCTATTTCCCTGAGATTCCTGGGGTCCCGTATTCTGATGATCCCTGGGGTGTATGAGGGTGGGATTCTCCTGGAGAAGAAGATAAAAAGCTTAGCATTGAATTTCCCCAAGCCAGAGTTGGAGTGTAGCTTTACACATAAGACCAAACCATTGTGCCACTTCATGTCATGAGAACTTAGGGAAGGTTGAACATACCTACGCACCCACCCCCAGTCCTCTGCATACGTCTATCTGCACACAGGGGATTTCTCTATGAAGGCTGTCATGTAGAAATGACCATGACCGTCTGGCCTTCTGCATAAATAAATGGAAACCTTTGCACACATTTCTAATGAGGAGAAATAATTGTACAACACAGTGGCGTACCTGTTATTTTAAACACTAGGCAAAATCACACAGTCACAGAATGTCAGGGGCTGGAAGGGACCTTGAAAGATCATCTAGTCCAACTCCCCTGCCAGAGCAGGATCACCTAGACCAGATCACACAGGAACATTTCCAAGTGGGTTTTGAATATCTCCAGAGAGAGAGACTCCACAACCACCCTGGGCAGCCTGTTCCAGTGTTAAGAGTGGCAATGTCATTGTCTTCACTGTTATGATCTAACTTATTGAAGGCAAGGCAAATGGCATATGAATCTAGGATCAGCAAAAAGATAGGGAAGCTGCATGAAGAGAAAAATCGCAGTGAAAATTTAGAATGGAAAATAAGGAGGAAATTCACAAATACATGAATGTTTTCATTGTTATTAGAAGGTGTACAATTACATAAATGCTGTGAATTCAGGCAAGACACGTGATTCATATTTCTTTTTAGTTATGCTGTGTCATTTAGAGTAATCACTAGTGGAATTAATTGTTGAGACTATTATTCTATGTGAATGTAGCTACTTTATACTATTCAGATATAATTCCAAATTAAGTCTGTTTTCTATAGATTCAAAAATATTCATCAAATTGTTTACCTAAAGAATTAGAAAACTGAGATGACAGAATTGCCTTCCTGACTAGTGAAAAAAAAAATAATCAATTAATGTAAAATAATGAGAGCTTTAAAGAACAAAACCAAGAAAACTCAAAGCAACTGCAACAGTCAAGCTGAAAAATAGTGAAAGAGAAGCAATTACTGGCAAATATTATGCATCAATCCATCTTAACATGGAATAATTTGTTTTACTATAATCACAATAAGAATGACAAGGGTAATGATTATCTTTTCTGTTGCTATCCCTTGTAACCTCCTTCAAACTAATAGATCCTCTAGAACTCTTGGTATTGCAAAACCACACAATTTACCTCTCCACACAAAGATGAAGGAGGACAGTTGTGTTGATCTTAACATGAACCTCCAATGAACCACCTACACAAACTCCTTCTATCATACTCTGTCCTGGTTCTTCAAAACAAAACTCAATCACCAATTCTGTTTAAATGTCAAATACAGATTCACAAAATCTGACATTTAGGGTTTTTTCTTGTTTCACTCATCATTTTACCGACATTAAACTGCCAAAAAAACTGCATCTTTCATTCCATTCACATCCCCCTCATTTATGTGATGTCTTCAGAATATTCATACATGCTATTGAATGTGTAAGAAACACTATAGGACCTAGATACATATTCTATACTTACTTTTTACATGTGCACTTAAAGAAATGTTAAGGTCTCTCTCTCATCCTGAGTTTACCTATCATATGCATATGAGAATAAATGGGTGTGTATTTCAAATCCACTAACTCCTTTCAATCCTGTTTTACTCAGCACAAATTAGGTATAAAAGGATATTTCAGAAAAGCAAGACTGAAAAGAAATCACAGCAATAAAATATCAGTCCTTGAGTGTGGGAAGTGTCAACACACAGCCAATAGAGGGTTGATACCAGCAAAGAAGTAGTTTTATCTGTTCTACATTCACTATGTTAAATAGATGTGTCTAATGACTCAAATCAGTTGAACTTGTTTGTGTGGGCATCATACATAGGACTATTTGGATATGCCAACCCATAGATGTAGAGAGCTTGCCTAGAACAGCATTACTTTTCCTTGTTATGGATGTGTTGAACGATCTGTGTTTGCGGAGTCTTGAGGGAGAAAGAGTGCTCCATCTAAAAGGCTGAGACCCAAAGGGTTTTGCCTCCGACTCTGGTGGATCAGATACAGGAGTTATTGCACCCCATTGCCCCTGTTCTTCTCCTGTCAGGGTCACAGACCCCTTCTCATGAGTGCCAGCAACATGCACTGCCACTTAAGAACAGGCGCTATAATATTTATGCAATCCATAGTTGTTTTTTCTTTAGGTTTCCACATCAGGCTGAGGAGCTAGTCCTGTTGTGCTGTTCCTGCTCCGGGCTGTAATCTCCAGCAATGGATAGGAAGGTAAAGGTAACAACACTTTCACCCATGACAACAGACTCACCTTGGGGGTGTCAATCTGAGCCTTTAACACTATATGAGGGGCCATTTACACCACAGGAGTTTTTCTGATAATGACAGTCTGCTCAGGTAAGTATCTCACCTGGGGTAGCAGTTTATAAACTGCTTGTCCTGTGATATTGCTGTATCCAAACACCATCTAACCACTGGAGCTCCCCCAGCCTCAATGCAGTGCAAGCAAATGGGCACAAAGCAATAGATGGGGTCCCAGGGCAAACAGTATTAACTAAGTCTTGCATGTCCATGAATAGCATAAAGTCTTCATCTTGCACTCCAGTCAATTCAACCCAAGAGTAAGAGTGCCTGATTCAACACTGTCAGACAAACAATGCTGACAAGAAATTCACCCTTTGCACCAAGGCTGTTAAAACAGGGTTAGGTATTTTTTCCTGGAAATAACTGCATCACAGACACAGCTATGCTAAAGAGCTGAGTACCCAGCAGCAGTGAAGCTGATTATCTGCACTGAAGCAGGCGCATGTCTTCTTTGAGCTTTCTGGTGCAAGGGAGATTGAAGCTAGCATGATGTATGTACTAACTCATTCTGCAGTCACATCTCTATTTGCTTTGTGGACATTTTGCTCAGTGAGCAAGAAGAACCTAAATAATTGCTTCAGGTTTTAACACAGAGCTCTCCACTTTCAAGAGGCAAATGCTTCTAAGATGTCCTGGAATTTGGGCACTTTTCATTAAGATGTTTAAAGATCACAACTTGCACTTATGAACATGTCCTTTAATGATCAAGACTCTCAGAGTCCCCCAAGCACTTTCATACTGAATCAGCTACAAGATATATTTGAAATGTAAAGTTGGAGTTTGGTTTACGACTCCATCATTAGAAGAAATGTGCTTAACTGGACAGCACAGCAAATACCTATTAAAAATAAACAGAACTGGGAAAATCAAATTTGCTGTCTTTTCTTAAATGGTAAAAGGGCTACATTTATGACAGTAAATTATTAGGAATACCAAGTTGAGCATGTTCTTCAGAAATACCATTTTATGAAGTACAAATTGTTCAGTAATTTTAAGTTGAGCATCATTGTAAAGTCAAAGATGTATTTAAGGGTTTTTTTTACCCTGTGTTCCCTTATCACTTTGCCAAAGTTAATTCTACTATTTTAACAATGTTCATTTGGGCTGCATGTTATGGATTTAACACAAATCTCACCGTACCTGATGTTCTGTCTGCATATCGAATTCCCAGTGTAAAGCGATCATCTGGGAACCTCAATATTCTTTTATCTGGGAAAAGGAAAAAAGATAATATTTCTGCCCTTCAATGCTGTGATAAAAAAATCTGAAACAGAAACCAAGTTTTGTCATTGCCCTAAAAATGACTCAAGGTTTACTATTACTTAAAATATTATGATTTGGGGAACTTCATTCATGCTTTTTGAATGCTGGAAGCCATACAATGTACTTTACTTTTTTTTAACAGCCCAGAATAACTGATCCATCTCTGAGTGATACAGATTCTCTTCTGACTCTAGCAGCATTCACAGGTGATCCATAACTTCCCCCTTGTGTTTGCTATATGACTATTTTGTGCCTATTCTTGTTTCACAGGTCAAGAAGATTAGTTGTCTAGTGCTCCTGGTTAACCTAATGAAGGTGATGGAGCTGACCTTTGGAGGAAGGAGAAGTATTTGGAGAGAATATTTTTATACAGATGGTTAATTTTAAGAGAAAAATATTTGTTGAAGTCTTTCAGAGATATTGAAAGCTAAACTAGATCAAAAAACAGGTGAAACTATATAAGTGAAGTGGATAAAGGTGGGTTACTTGTTTGTTTTGATTTTTTTTTTTTTTTTTTTTAAATTATTTGCAGCCACTAATGTGGTTTGTACCTAGAGTTATACAGGGCAGGAAACCAGACTCCTTAAAATCAGTAGGAACTTTTAGACTACAATGTAACTGGGATTTAATCCCGAAAGTTTCCCTTCTCCAATTTTGTAGCATTGGAACATTCAGTTAGAAGACAGCCTATATGCAGTAGGATGTGATGCAAGTCTTATAAAATCAGGGGAGGTAATCCTATAGGATTGCAATGGGCCATGTTTAATACCCACTAGATTTGCTGTAGTCCCCAGTGACTGCATTAGCTTTCATTGACTTCTCTGGATCAGAATCACACTGGAACAAGCTCAATTAATTTCTTTTGGAACAAACTCAATTAATTTCTTTAAAGACTCAACAGTCAATGAATATGTGACATAAAACTATTACTTATTTGAGCTATTGCTCTTAATTAGCTCCTGTTCTCATCCATCATTTCAAAAGGATGTTACAGACACATCATTTAAGTATTCAATCTTGAAAACACACTTGCATTTTTCATATCTTGAATATTCTTTACTTTTAATGATGAAAGCAGGAAAACTTGCCTGTAATCACTGAGCTTAATTATGTCACTGATGGGCCGGATCCCTGATGTGCCAGACATAGCTCTCAAGTCCAGGCAAAGGTATTCAATTGCATGTTGAAGATGAGCAGAAGAGAGTTTAGAAAACAAGCTGTGGAAAACAGAAAATATAATAAAGGACAAAGAGGAGACAAATATTTTGTACGCGAGATGAACTGCCTGCAAACCACGGATTGGTGTTAAATCCTGAACTTTAGAGAGCAGGCGATAAGCTGGGTTCATCTAACACCAACAAACATGATACAGCTACAGGGCATTTCACCCTGGTTAAATACCAGATGAATTAAAGGCTGTTGCCAGCAGCTGTGATGAATGTCACTGGGATGCCATCTGATTGCTCTCTGAGTTTTGTGAGTGAAGTATGTCGGCACCTTCTTTGTTAAGGTCAGCATGCATTTCTAATGGTTCATCTGCAGGGCTTTCCTGAAGGCACCAGTGAGAACACAGGTGCTGGAAAATGTCTCTTTCATGCAGCGCAGACTGGAAAAAGCAGGACTGAGTAGTGTCAGGAAGAACTTTTACATGAACATGTTTGCAATGTGGAAACAAGACTCACAGATCAGGACACAAACTGTCAAGCATTTGTGTATGAGACAAACTTACTGCCAAACAGGCATTTTTATTTAACTTGCATAAACAAATACTTTCCTTGAGTTACCTGCTTCTGAAATTCAGAGGGATCTCATACAACTTTTATATAAAGATGTTTTAAAAAAAAATCTCAAACTGAGAAAGGACACAAGTTTGCCTATTTTCAAGGCTTACAAGGTTTTAGCTACTGGGTTTTGAGAGCGATTCAGAGAAAGGGTTATGAGCTCTTTAACCATCCTCATCAGTTCTAGATGATTACCTAAATTAGTCTCAGTGCTCCTATTCCTCTGCTCTTTTGTACAGGATAAAGTGAAGCTTGGGTGTCACAGTAATGTGAAATTCCAGGTCACTCACTATCCACCCATTCTCAGCTCTTTTTCCTTCAGTCTGTCTCTACAGACTACTGGCAGAAGAGTAATCCCTAAATTTTTATTGTGGTCACCAGCTGTATGACAAAATAGGCACCCTACTGCATCTTATTGTTTCTCAAATAAATCGATGTGTTCCTCATCTGGGAACTTTCATTCACTTTAAAAAGTATATTTTTTAAAGAAAGTAGATCATTATTACCAACAAGGGAAATCATCTCGGGGACACTAGGGTTTAGGGCAACTGTCCACAACAAACTCTCTGCGGGACAACTCTACACAGCCAACTGTACATGGGGACAACTCTACGCAGGTCGGCAGATTCCACTGTTTGTCTGACAGAAGGGCTTACAGCACCAGATGCATGCCCCTGTACTTCTTTGCCAGGATCACATAGACCTGGACAAAGAGCCTGGGGTCTAGGTCAAATGTACCATCCATGTACCAGGTGTTGGGCGTTTGCAGAATTTGCAGCCAGCTTGTTCTGCCAAATCTAAGAATCCTTCCTGATGCCTCTCCAATATCACCAAGTAAGAATGACTCGTTGTCGTGGTTTAGGGTCAGGGCAGCCCCTTAAACATATAACAGACTCTCTCTGTTAACCCCCCTCCCTCCCCAAAGGGGAAGAGAAAGGGAATAAGGGAGAGAGACTTAGCAATTAGAAAAGGAAACTAGAACAGCTTTAATGAAAAGGAAAATAATAATTATAAAAATGGAATATATACAAATATATACAAATATATACAAAACCAGTATCGAACCCAACCCCCCTGATGGTAATTACATCACAGTCACCACTGATGTTGTGCAGGCACGGGGGGAGCCCCAGACTGGGCCCCGCAGCAGACGGGAGCTGTGTTCAGGAGCTGGATTCTGGTACTGGGTTCAGGAACACGCAGATCGGATCGAAGGCAGAATGGACAGAGGCCTCCTTGGGTGCTCCGAGGAAGGAACCGAAAGAGGACCCGAGCCAAGCCAAGCAAAAGCTGGCAAGGCAGTCCACGAGGAAAGAGAAGAGCCCAGAGACCCTTCAGGTCCCTCAGCTCTAGACCAAATATGGCGTATATGGGCTGGAATACCTCGCTGGTCAGTTTAGAGTCACCCGTCCTGTCTGCTCCTCCCTGCAGGTGCAGCCTTTCCCTCTCTGCATCCCCCAATGTGGTACACAGGACCCAGCAATGGCCTTGCTCTGCACACCAATCCTTGGTAGTAACTCTAAACATGGGGTGTTATCACTGCTAGAAGCAGACACTGTCTGTGAGAACAGGCTGCTAACTTCAGAAAGTGCAGCTAATTAAAAGAATCAAGCTGAAAAGTAAAATTACTGAACAGAATTAGTTCTGTTTTCACTCAAACCAGGACACTCATGCATGCTTGGTGTTGGTGAATAGGTTTCATATTCCCTAGGTAACAAAGCCATCCAGGCTCACTGGGTCCTAAGGTGCTGTGTTTAATTGATTTCACCTTCACTGGATTGTTTTTCATAAAGTTTCTGTTCTCAGAATTACAGCATGAACCAACGAGCTCAAGTTGGACATGCACAAATAACTGGTTGTACCCTCCACGGTTTCTTCAGCTCACTGCTCTATTCCTGTCACAAATCTTGACTCTTCAACACCCGTTGCTGAAGAAAAGTGGGAATATGAATTAATTTTCTTGATCACCTCACCCTTCCTGGTATGAATTCTAGCCTTGCATCATCTGATTTGTTTACAGCACCAAAATTTAACAGAAACATGACCTTTGCTGAGACTATTGAATACATCAAGGTATCCATGATGAGCAAGCTGTTCCCTTTCTCTCTGGCTTTGAGCTGTCACACAATTTGTAACACCTGCTAGCTGATTGATCGCATGCCTTCATTGTGCTTGGCCATCAGAGGTGTCCACTTTGCAGCTGGTTTCAGTGACTCAGTAATAAAATAATATTTAAATTAATGATGAGAAAAAGAGAACAATGAGATAAAGGTAACTAAATCAAACGTGGAATACAAAAATTAAGATTTTGGCTGGCACAAGCCCCCGTGGCTGCTCCACTGCTGTGAGCATTATGCAGATGAGGAAAAAGTGCCATGGTGATGGAGATTGCTGGCTCCTTGCATTCACGGTTGCCCACAGCTGAGGAGGATGCTGGGGTGGTGGGACGCCATGCCTGTAAGGTCTTCAATTTAAAAACCAAAACCAGCCCTCCCAAAGAAGAAGAAAAATGTCCCAAGACACAACAGGAACAGCCTTACAAGCAATCCCTCCTCTACATCCCTTGAGAGACCTGCCTAGAGTTGTCCAGTGGAGAGTTGGCTGAACAGAGTTGGCTATGGAAAGTTGTCCCATTCTGCTGTCCCAATGCCAGAAAAATATGTTCCACCTAATCCCCCTGACTTGCTCACTTATTACATCCTAACCATCTCTTGCAGTAAAAGGATAACTAAGGCTCTGTCTATACCCAAAAGTAACCTTAATCCTGGGTGTTGATAACAGGTACAGATAAATAATTGACAAATTAATAGTCAAACCAGAGCTTGTACTGACTGAATGAACTCATACATACCTGTCAACATCTATCATGAAGAAAGTGATGGGAATCTGCCCACATCCAGGGGAGACCCTACTAGGCAAACTCTGTTGATTAGATCATTAAGACTAACACTCTTATGGGTTCACTTGGCTTCCTATGGATCAACCTTGTGGCATGCATGCATGGACTCTGACACTCTCATGCATGCTCTACTCCACATGTGCTGTGAATCCCCAGTGTCTGGAACATGTTGAAGAGCCACAGATGCTCCTCTTCACGTATGCAGTGATCACTTGTCTGGCCAACTGGCAATTGATTATTGCCAAAAGGGGCACTGACCTCTTTACAGGATGGTTAATGTTGCCATTTTTGACATTAGAAACGTTAACACAAGTCCCTTTACCTTCCTTAGCACGAAGCTTCTCTAATGTCAAGGAGGACAGAAGACATGTATATTTGCAGCCTCTTGAGGCATAGGTAGAAAGGTTGACACAATTATCAGTAACTCTGTCTTCCTGAGATGAAAGGAGGGTTGAATCTCAGATATTTGCAAAAGGAAACCCCCACGATTTAAAATAATCCATGCAATTTCCACAGTATCTGTAGGAGGACACACTCTTAGGGATCAGTTTTACAAGACAGTTATGACTTTGTACCAGCTATTCTGCACATCAGATCTAGTCTGATCTGTTCCTGTATAATCAACTGAAATGGGAAAAAAAATGAGGAAAAAAAGAAGGACCATTTTCTGTTGTCAGTGAATTAAATTGGCTCATGGGAGAGCCCAATGACTGCTACCGCTGGAATCGGGGCAGGGGTATGGACCAATAAAATAGTGAGGGAAGAGCAGGGGAGGCCTAGCTACTCTGTTGTGGCAGTTGTCTGTGGCTTCAATATCATACTGAAAAGCACCATAATGTATATGTGTCAGGAGATGACCAGTTTAAAGAACAGCCCAACACAGTTTGAAGTAACAATACAGAAGCTTGTTGCAGAACCTGTCTAGTCATCTTTCTACCAAGCAGTTACTCACTTAAAAAAAAAAAAAAATCAGTTGAACACATTTTGTAAGTTCAAACAAATGTGTAATGGAATATATTCCACCCTGATAAAATACATAATTAGGGAAAGCTTACTTAACAGGAGTACTCTCTCCCACACAAGGTCTCCTGATGCAGGTGCCCTCTTTGTCCCCCTCTCTGTTCTTCCTTCTCATAATGAAATAAAGGTGAAAGCTTCATGTTCCTGCCACTTAGTCATAGTTCTCATTGCAGTTAAAACAGAACTCAAAATAAAAATAGACAAGTCTTAATAAAAGAAATACTGTCCTTAATTCTTCAAGATTCTCATATGACAAATATCACCAGGGTCAACCAAAGCATATTGGGATTTTTGCAGTGGTGTGAAGCTAGATATGTTCTCCAAACCAGGTCTGGGCGCAAGAAGGCGGTTCCCACCTTCCCAACTCCAGTAAAATTTCCACCAAAGCTCAGTGAACAGATAGTGAACCATCTGTTTTGGAACCATCTGTTTTGGAGGAGATAAAGCTCCTGTCACTCGACTCGATTTCAGGTATTTCTCTTGCAGAACCCTTTCCATTTACAGTCCAGGTGACACACTTGTCATGCTTCTACAGCCATAGCAGCCAGAACAGAGGCTGACAGTCACTGCAACATCTACCCCGCTTCCCAATCACACCATTTCCTCCTTGCTATAATGTTGGCATTTACTGAATGCAATAGAAACCACTTCCAACTTGTTTCCTTACCAGTAGAGGCTGGTAAAACTCCAGTAGATCTGTGTGGGACTGACACAGCTACCTTTAAAAACAGACTTCACTGAAAAAAGCTGTGTTACAGGACTTCTTTCACTTAATTCTGTTAAATTGCTCATTTACATTTTGAATAATATTCTCAATCTGAGAGAAAATTACTAAGCACACACATTTCTTCATCTTCACAGCATAAAATTGTTCTCTGACAGATGTAGGACAGTACTAATTTAAATTACTTTCTTTCATACTTCTCACCTATCTCTCAAACTTCCCCTATTCTTGCTCATTTGCGCTCTTAGCAGAATAGATGGGCTGGCACTCATCACTGAAATGAGGCCCAGGAGAGCTGATGTACAAGCAAGAGCATTTTGCTGTCACCCACAAATGGACATACAAACTCCAGCCAAAGAACAGAACAGGTATTTAAGTCAGCAGTGTCTTAAATCACCTGAAATAGATCAGTCAGAGCCCACCTCTCAAAAGCTCTCAAGCCTTTCCCATATCCACTCTTTTCATAACAGCTTCAAAGCCTTCAAGTTATGCTACTTTCAATTTCTGTTTCTTAGCAAAGGCCATCATTAACAGAAAATGCAACCAGTTTTTATTTCAAATGCTTGTCTGGTTACCATAAGCAAATCACTTTAACAGTTTATGTGACTTTGTAAGCATTTGATTTCTTTTTAAGCATGCAAAATGTGCTTTCCTAGTTGGCTTTGATAGCACACTGAAAAACACGGCATTGTCAAAGTGATATCTGATTTTTAATGCCCAAATATTTGCATGCCCAGATGTGGAAAATAAAACTGGTTTCTCAAAGCTGATCATGCAATGTAACTCTGAGAAGAGCCATGAGCTACACAAATCCTGTAGTTTTACACTTTCAGTCCAGACATTACCTAGAATGAAACCCTCAGACTACGTGTATATAACTATCTTATTAATACACGTGTCAAGGTTTAGGATCAAGGCCATCCGCTAGACCTATAACAGACACTCTCTGTTAACCCCCCTCCCTCCCCAGAGGGGAAAGAGAAAGGGAATAAGGGAGAGAGATTTAGCAATTAGAAAAGGAAACTAGAACAGCTTTAATGAAAATTAAATTAATAATAATAAAAATGTAATATATACAAAACCAGTATTGAACCCAACCCCCTGATGGTAATTACATCACAGTCACCACTGATGCTGTGGATCAGGCACTGGGGCAGTCCCAGACTGGGCCCCGCAGCAGACGGGAGCTGTGTTCAGGAGCTGGATTCTGGTACTGGGTTCAGGAACACGCAGATCGGATCGAAGGCAGAATGGACAGAGGCCTCCTTGGGTGCTCCGAGGAAGGAACCAAAAGAGGACCCGAGCCAAGCCAAGCAAAAGCTGGCAAGGTAGTCCAAGAGGGGAGAAGAGCCCAGAGACCCTTCAGGTCCCTCAGGTCTAAACCGAATCTGGCGTATATGGGCTGGAATCCCTCGCTGGTCAGTTTAGAGTCACCCGTCCTGTCCGCCCCTCCCTGCAGGTGCAGCCTTTCACTTTCTGCACCCCCCAGTGTGGTACACAGGACCCAGCAGTGGCCTTGGTCTGCACACCAATCCTTGGTAGTAACTCTAAACATGGGGTGTTATCACTGCTGGAAGCAGCCACTGTCTGTGAAAACAGGCTGCTAACTTCAGAAAGTGCAGTTAATTAGAAGAACTAAGCTGAAAAGTAAAATTACTGAACAGAATTAGTGCTGTTTTCACTCAAACCAGGACAGGGAATAAGGGAGAGAGATGTGTGGATTAGAAAAAAAATCTAGAACAGATTTAGTGAAAATAAAAATAACAGTAAAATGTACTATATACAAAATCAGTATCAAACCCTATCCCCCTGATGGCAATTGCATCATTGTCACACTGATGCTATGGAACACACTGGAGAAATCCCAGACTGGGCCCTCCAAAAGACAGGAACAGGATTCAGGGACATATGGAGTGGGATCAAAGACAGAATGAAGAGTCCTCCTGAGATGCCAGCTATTGAAGAAGAGGCTTGACCCTTGTGATCCCTCAGCTTTATACTGAATATGATATATATGGGATGGAATCCCTCATTGCTCAATTCAGGATCACCTGTCCTGCCCGCTCTTCTCTGCAGCTGCAGCCTTTTACTTTCTGCACCTGCACAAGATTTAGCAGTGACCTTGGTTGGCACACCAATCCTTAGTAGTAACTCTAAACATAGAGCATTATCACTGCTAGAAGCAGAGATTGTCTACAAAAATATGCTGCTAACTTCAGACAGTGCAGTTAGTTAAAGGAGACTGAGCTGAAAAGTAAAATCATTGAACAGAATTAGTTCTGTTCTAGCTCAAACCAGACAACACAATTAAGGACAGGGTTTCTTGGATCAGAAGCAGTGTTCATTGTTTTGCAGAATCAAACTCACACTGTGCCAAGCTAAGCACATGCATGCATATTTTGCAGTATAGTGCATCCTCTAAAGCATCCCTGTTACATATCTGCTTTTTCTGTGCCTAAGCTGAGGGGACTCTCTGACTGTGAGTCACACACACACAAAAAAAAAGACAGCTCACGGAGGTAACTGCAGGGGTACTATGAAGTACCTGAAATTCTTTGGGAAGAGGGCATATGGTGGTTGTGAGCTACAAGAGATTTCTTTTAAAATGATCCTGTATAAGAAACTTCAGGCTTGGCTTCCTCCTGTGAGATCTATTTTGTACAAAAGTATTCTTGTATTAAAAGCAAAACCAATGTTGCAGTGTAAAACTTGCAATCAATTTCCATCGTGCTAGCTTTTCATTTATCTTTATTCTTCTGCCTTCAATGTGCAAAAAAGATGAAAAGGAATTACTGAAGGAACATTTTTAAAAAAAGGGAAAGGAGAGAAATACTGAACTCCCATACCATGCAAATATCTACAAGTACCAAAGTTTTGAATTGAGTGTCACCACAGTAGAATCTAAAGCTAAGATGTGCCAAAAACTCTTTAGAAAGCAACAGAGCTCTTTGCTTTCCCATGAGATGCCTCACTGGAGTCTTTGTAATCAAATGGTGGAAGATTAAGCTTCCCTGATTCAGGAACCTACACAAGTTATTTTACCATTAGTTATGCCACGGCACAGACAGAGGCTAAAGCACAAACATGAAAGAATAATGCAAAAACACTGCAAAGCATTACAATGCTGGGCAAGAGGGGCTGGAAAAACAGAATCTATTCAAACTGGTGAAACCAAAGAGAGGAAAATTTCTTTCTGAGCTGTACGATCCCCTCACACTGTAACATGATTTAACTGTCTGATGGTTGCCTCTTCCTGGATTCAGTCTGCATAAATTGGGGTGGAGAGAAAGACACAGAAAAACAACAGTGAAAATACAAAAGATGCAAGATTGGATTTTGCGGCATACTTCTGAAAATTTGATTCTTAAAAGAAATTCAACTTGGAGACTACCAGTACAGCAAGAGTCCCCAACTGAACAGCAAGAAAAACCACCCTTTTTTATTGTCAATGACAATTTTTTCTTTTCTTACTTCTGAAGAGGAACTAATGCTCTGAAGTAAATAATGGCAGTGAATCATCACACTTGCTAGACAAGGCAAAAAAGAGGACCTTCACCTTTGCTGTCTGGCTCTAAATTCTTGAGACAATTACGGCAGTTTTCTGTTTGTATAGAGAAAGTGTGGCTAGGAAGAAAAAGACTTCCTCTCCTGAGGACACCTGTCCTGGGAAGCTCTGATAAACTGAATATGCATAACACAGAAGAGGCACTTGCAAAGTGTTAAGTAAATCACCTAACAAGTAACAAGGGAGGTGGGAAGAGGAAGAATGGAAGGATACAAGACAGACTATAGGATAAATTAAAGCATACACGGAATGTCGTAATGAATATGTACATCAATATTTAACACTCTTTTTCACATTTGTGACTTTTCAGAATTTGTTCCTTAAGTCTCAATATCTCATTCTGATTATCTTGTATTCATGCAGGAGTCATTCTAAGCTTTTTGGTTAAGCTTTTTCATAAAATAAAAATTCAGCTTGTTGAAGAACTCAAATATTTTTGCATTGAGAGTTGCATTTCGTGCCTAAGACCTATGAAAAAATAAGAATATGCATAACAGAGTCTAAGTTTATTGTACTATCATGTAATTTTATGCCTAAATCCCTGATTTTGTGACTGATAAAATCACATGTTGAAATAAGGTTTGAGCAGAACTACATACCAGATTGCTGAAAATATGGGCAAAGCTCACATCTGAGATGCTTTAATAATGTCACCACCCAAAAGAAGAGATCTGCTTTCCCCTTTTCTTTACCACTACTGGTACATCCCAATCCCATACCACTTTTTTCCAGCCTTACACTCCAACTCTGTGGCTACAGCTCTGGAGCTAATTTGAATCACAAATTCAGCACTAAACTACTGATACTTTTGCTGCATGATGTTCTGTTGGTTTGGTGAGTTCTGCCACTGCAGCATATTAGAAAACCACCAGAGCTGGTGAAGGGTGGAAAGGGTGTCAAAAGGTCATCTTCAGCGGTACTATACAATTTAAAAATTAGGTGCCCTTTTCAGGCCCTGGCAATCTTTAATATGTGTCTTTAATTTTTTTCTATTTTTTAAACTATTTTTAATTATTAAAAGAGAATTCATCCCTAGAGCTATTTTTCTTCTGTTCAGTGTACTCAACACCTTCATCTGCCACTAGTCTCAGTGGGAGCAGAAGGAAGTCAGTCCTGGCAAGGCTGAGCTCTCTGCAATGCCGTACACAAAATATCTGCCCTGGCAGCTAACAGAGAAGCCACTAACGGAAGTACACTGCTCAAGTGCTTTCTAAGCCCATCTGTGTGTTATTTGTCCCACACTTTTATGTGTGTCATGTTTGCTTGTTGTTTAAAAAATAATATCTGTGCTCATCTCGAGCAAAGATACGATTTGGTTTTGTTGGTAACATGTTTGTGCTTTGCTAGAGGAACCTTAGCCCAACCGAGGCTTATCATTGACTTCTCTTAAGCACAGTAGGTAGGCCAAAATTTTCACACATAACACCTATATTTAGCACCAAATTGACATGACTATATGACAGCAGGACTGCACTAGAAACTTTTGCTGGTAAAGCAGCGTGTAGTACAGAGTTGGTTAGAAGTGTGATTTTAGTGCCGCATCGCTAGTGTCAGCAAGACTGCTAGCATAGACACAGAAAATTACTTCTTGCCTGTAAAAACTTGCTTTATTCCGGGAACTGCTACAAAATGTATCTAAAAAAGGTATTTTGCTGGTAGAAGTTAGGGTGGGCATCAATAGTGATCTAAACCAAGGGAGTGCATGGCTGTTATCACATTGTATCACACAGGCACATGTCTTGGACTGGTTCATACTGCAGGGGAAGGGACTGGATGGATGAATAATTATTAGTCCCACCGACAAAACCATTCCTGCTGAAAGCTGCATCTCCAAGGGAGGAAGGCAGCAATAGGACTACATAAGATCCAGGTTTACACAGGAAGGTTGACCTCAGGTTGATGTCTTGCCATCACCAGAATGTCATGCAGATCAGGTATTTTGCATTTGCAAAAATTTTATATGTTAAAATTTGAATATTTTGTGGCAAGTCTTTGGCATCAAGCATGATAAATATGTTCTGAATAGCTATTCTGAGGTTTGTCTACAGAGATAGTCTGAGACACTTAAATATCTTCATGACATCTCAAGAAATAAATAGGATGAAGGTTGAACCCTACTCTGTGTGTGTGTGAGAGAGAGCAGAGAGAGAGAGATCTTTTCCTTCCTAAGTGTGAAGGAAAGCTACCAACATACCACTTCACATAAACATCACGTTAAACCCTACTGCTGTCAGGGCTAATTGAAATTTACAGGATTGGTACTTGCAGTATTAACCCAGGAACTGTCAAGCTTCATTATTTCCAGCGGAGTCTGACAGTCTTGTCTTAACATTATGAAGTGGCAGTCTCTTTCCCCTTGATGACAAAGAAATAACATCTGCATTTCCCCACCCTATAAAGGCCAAAAGGGTATGAAAACTACTGTTATGGTCAGTATTTCAGTGTTTTCAGCATCATGACGGGCCAGTCACTGCTATTGTCACAAATACAAAAAGAAAAAAAAAGTAACTGCTCACTTTACGATTGATATATTTCCCTCGTGAGCCAAAAGAATACTACTACATCCCCGTAGTAGAAACAGTGCTACAGTTAATGCTTTAGATTAAAACATTTCTAGAAAAGCCCATTATTCCTTTGTTTACAGCTGACTGAAAGGACCGAGGTTAGAAAAAGGCAGAGAGAGCAAAGCAGCATTTCATATTCAGAGATCTGTATCCAACAGAAAGCTTGAGCATGAAGTGGAGGTTCTCTCCAGTACAAGATTTCTCTATTGTATCAGGTTCTGAAGTGTTGTCCACAGGCATAAATTTAATGTCATATAAAAAAGGAAAAGACCCCTATATTAACATAAGCTGAAGCCTAATACACACTTCCCCAAACAGATCTTTAACCAAACTCTATTAAACTCACTGTTTTTTCTACTGGTATCAGTGATACTCCTACCTTGCTGAGATGTTTACGGTGGCGGGTGTTCCTTGGCCAAAAGGGGTGATGATACAGTGATATAAGCAAAAAAAGAAGCAAAAGAAAACAATACCTAGCAGTACTGGAATTCAAGAACTTGCACACTAACTTTCTGACATTTCACTCAAAATTACACTGCCACTTAGCAGCTCCAGATGGGCTGAGCAGGGACTCTGAGACCAGCATGGATGGACAAATCCAGCTTCCCCAGAAAGAAATAATTGAAGGTGTTATTATATATGCCAACTACCTTTATAACAGTTCCCACAAAATCTTGTTCCAGGAGTCAAGGAAATTTATCTAAAATTAAAAAACTAGAGCTCTATTTTCTCAGTTGGAATTGAGATGCTAAGCTCAGATTCCTAAAAATCCATGCACAGACCTGACCTGTAGGACAACCTTTTGAAGAAACAAAATCGCACTTCTCCCCAGTGATGCATTCAGTACAGAAAGATGGAGAGTGCAGCAGCATACATAGTAACCAGTTACAATCATGTAAAACCTACCAAGTATGAACAAGCTGCCCTCCACAAACAGTCCAAACCTGCCGGTTACCATCACAGATTTTTTCCTTCTCTCATTTTACTTCCTGCTGTTACTTGCCTCAGCTCCTTTTCCCCCTAATGTCAAATTGCAGCACAGGACTTAGATTCAGACTAATGGAGTCAGGGTTGGTTCCAGCAAGTAATGCTTATCCATAACCGGGCCATGACAAGGCAGTGACAGATCCTCACAAGAGAAGAAGGGACCAAGAGATGTGAGCCTATTGTGCTGCTTTGCACAATGACTGTGAGAGAATGGACATTACCACCTATGGGTTTACAAAACACATCCTTGGATGCCGGCCATTGAAGAAGAGGCTTGAACCTTGTGATCCCTCAGCTTTATATTGAATATGACATATATGAGATGGAACACCTCATTGGTCAGCTTAAAATCACCTGTCCTGTCTGCTCCTCCCCACATGTGCAGCCTTTCACTTTCTGCACCTACACAACATGGTACACAAGATGTAGCAGTGACCATGGTCTGCACAGGAGCAAGTATTAAGCAAGAGCCTTTCTGCACACCAGTACTTAGTAGTAACTCTAAACATCAAGCTTTATCACTGCCAGAAGCAGACACTGTGAAAATATGCTTTTAACTTCAGAAAGTGCAGTTACTTAGAAGAGACTGAGATGAAAAGTAAAATTACAGAACAGAATTAGTTCTGCTCTAGCTCAAACCAGGAAAACAACAGGAAAAGATGAAAATAAAAGTGGAAGTATATTTAAAAAATGAACGGTACAGGAAGGTTCTACTCTACAAGGAAAAGATGAACACTCATTTACATGGGAAGATATTAAAAATTAAAAAAAAAAAAAAAAAAGAAGGGATTTTTTTTTTTTTCCAGAAAAGGTCTGTCTGGACTGTTGAACTGTCACAGGAAGCCAAGGAAGCAAAATCAAAAGAAGATGCAGTAGGGGATTCAACCTTATTACACAGATATCAAGAGAATCCAGATATATCATAACTAATAATAAAAATTTTGAAAGGGTGCTAAATCTGATCCACCAAAACTTAATGATTAGAGGGTAAAATATATCTTAGTGTGTCATTCACTGTCAGATACTGGATGTTGTGCTCAACTGTAGGTCTGATCTAGTAAAGCAATTTCTCTGTTTCTTATTTGGCTGCGAGGCTCAAGCTCATTCACACATTTTCTTGTATGTGTATCCTTTTGATAATCAGAAAATAATTTACAGCATTTGAAAACCATCCATAAGTCAGGCTTTACTGGCAGATACCTAGTATAGCATTTGGCATCTGTTGTAAATATTTTTCAGCATATGAATAATTAATGGTGTAATTCCAGGTTTCATATTGGCTAATAGCTTTAATTCTGAGCAGACATTACTGTTGTAGATTTAGTGGCATTTATCAGTATTTAGCTTTTAAACAGATTGCAGTGTTATAGTATTAGCTAATAATTAATAGCTGTTATGTTCATTGTAAACTACAATGCTTAACAAACAAACAAAAAGAGGTGATCAAAAGAGATTCTAAGTATCTTTGAGTATCGTTATAATGCTTACGTATCATCTTTTTCTCTTATTTATCTAATTTAAATAAGGTTACATGCCATGATAAATGCTGATATACCAGGAGGGTATAGAGGAAAAAAAAAAAAAAAAAAAAAAGCAAGCATGTGCAAACTGGTAATTTCATTTTGTGAAAAACAAGAAGTCCAGGCAGAGGATGAAGACTATTTGCACTTGAAACAACAGAACAATTGGTTTGGAAAACAGAGCTTAATGTGTGATCTGGCAGCTGTCCAAGTATCCCAGAAAGATGTTAATTCTCTTTGCTCAGATGCTTCCCAGTCTCTTCCTGAACTCCTGGTTTATTGTGACAGCCGAAAGCTGCACAATCTAACCTCTCACCAGGTTTGGTGATCCTTTGTAGGAAACAATTTTCACCTGAAGGGACAGAAATAAGGAAATGTTGTTTTGATTCCACAAAATGTAATTTTTAATTGTGGGAGTAAATTGTCTGTGAGATATATCTTCATGGACTGTTTTTTTGTGTACTTCTTTTCATCTACCATTCTCCATTTTGCTTTCATCCTCTTTCCTTTTTACCCTCATTTGAACGCCCACACTCCAATGCATCCCTGTTCTCTGACACTTGATAAGAATTTAAGCCAAGCCCTGTTTATAGTTTCCTTAGCAGTGAACCTGATGGATTTCCTAACAGCTATTCCTATGATTTACATTTTATTCAATTTGCATATTATTGATTTTCTGAAATATTTCTATTTATTATACATAAACATATCCATTTTCTGTTTACACACCAATACCAGACTGAATTTTGTCCTCTCCTGAAAGCCATGTATCAAGCTGAAAAATTAACAGACATCTTCATTCTTATACAGCTCAACTCACAGGGAATCAGTTGCCAATAAAAGTAGAGAAAATAACTGCTTAAAAGTGTTAAAGATGCTAATTGAGTTTCAGTTAACTTGGCCTGGCTGAAAGCCAGCATATCTAGTGTGGCACTGACAGGAAGCAAAATCTACACTTTCCTTATATACTGCATATATTTTTCCTAATGATAAAAAGTGGTTTGGAAGAGGAGCAGTAGCAATGTGTGATAAGCACCTTTTTTTCTCCTATTGTGTCACTTTGTCTAATCCGTTATTTTCTTCTTGTGATTAAATCATTACTATCATTCAATGACCATGATTTAAAAGGAAAGAATGAGTAGAAAAGGATGTACATGTTAGGCAAAGACTTTCTTATAGCTGTAGAACTTCTGTAAGTACTATTTACAATTCCATACCTAAAAAAGACAGAGCAAAATTAGAGGAAGTATGGAGAACAGCAAATAGAATAATTAAGTAGAGGGAGTTACTCCTTTGTGGGAAACTGAATGGGCTGGGACTCCTCAAGTTGGACAGCAGATGGGTGAGGGCTGAAGGACAAATTTAGAAGTTCATGATGGTAAAGGACAAGGGGAGTGTTATTCAGAAAGTCTCAAACTATTTGAACTAGGAGGCACAAAACGAAAAGGATTTTGAAGTACTTCTATTGTTTTTAAACAACATGAGTGAACTTATGGAATCTATTGCTGCAGGAGGTTGCAGAGACAGAAGGTATCACCAGGTTCAAAATGGACTGGATATATTGATGGACAACAGGTGCATAAGCAGACTCTAAAATAAATAGGCAGGGATGTGTTCTTTAGCATCCCTTATCCAGCAGTTGTGGATGGTGGAGAAATGCAAGAGAAAAAGACCACAGAGAGTAGCTAGGATTGAAGGTTGTCCCTAAATAGCATCTGCTATTGTCACTGTTGGGGACAATACATTGGAAAGGAGAAGAGATAAAAAATTGGCATATTGGGTTAGACCATCGCTAACACCATCATTGTATCCTGTATGCTCCTATATGTTCATCCTATATCCTGATTTCACACAGAATCACACAGAATAACTATGGTTGGAAAAGACCTTTAAGATCATCAAGTCCAGCCATTATCTAGCTCTGCCAGGGCCACTATTACACTATATCCTTGAGCACCATATCTAGACAACTTTTAAATACATCCAGGGATGGTTATTCAACTACCTCCCTGGGCAGCCTGTTCCAGTCTTTGATAAGCCTTTTGGTATAGAAGTTTTTCCTAATGTCCAACCTAAACATTCCTGGGCTACCTTAAGGCCATTTCCTCCTGATCTATGGGTTGTGACTTGTGAGAAAAGACCAGCATCCACCTCTCTACAGCCTCCTTTCAGGCAATCCTAGAGAACAATAAGGTCTCCCCTCAGCCTCCTTTACTTCAGGCTAAACAAGCTCAGATCCCTTAGCTGCTCCTCATTGGACTTATTCTCAAGACCCTTCACCAGCTTCACTGCCCTTCTCTGGACCTGCTCCAGGACCTCAGTGTCCTTCTTATCCTGTGGCACCCAAAACTGAACACAGTACTCAAGGTGCAGCCTCACCAGTGCCAAGTACAGTGGGAAAATCACTTCTCTAGTCCTGCTGGCCACACTATTCCTGATGCAGGTCAGGATGCTGCTGGCCTTCTTGGCCACCTGGGCACACTGCTGGCTCACGTTCAGCCAGCTGTTGATCAACACCCCCAGGTCCCTTTCTGTGGAGCAGCTTTCCAGCCACTCCTCCCCAAGCCTGTAGCATTGCCTGGGGTTGTTGTGGCACAAGTGCAAAACCTGGAACTTGGCCTTGTTGAAGCCCAGGTGATTGGCCTCAGCCCATCAATCCAGTCTGTCCAGGTCCCTCTGAAGAGCCTACCTACCCTCAAATAGATTAACTCCCACCTAACTTGGTGTCATCTGCAAGTTTACTGAGGGTGCTCTCAATCTCCTCTTCAGTGTCACCAATAAAGATCTTAAACTGGAGTGGCCCCAGTGCTGAGCCCTGGGGAACACGACTTGTGACTGGTCACCAACTGGATGTAACTCCATTCCCCACCACTCTCTGGGCCCGGCCATCCAGACAGTGTCTGACCCAGCAGAGTGAGAGCCTGTCCAGGCCTGGGGCAGACAATTTTTTCACAAGGATGCTGTGAGGAATGGTGTCAAAGGCTTTGCTGAAGTCCAGGTAAGCAACATCCACAGCATTTCCCTCATCCACCAAGCAGGTCACCTTGTCACAGAAGGAGATGAGGTTCATTAAGCAGGATCTGCCCTTTACGAACCCATGCTGAGTGGGCCTGATTGCCTGGTTGTCTTGTAAATGGTGTGTTATGGCATTCTCAAGATTATTTGTTCCATGACCTTTCCTGGCATCGAGGTCAGACTGACAAGTCCGTAGTTCCCCATATCATCCTTTTGGCCCTTCTTGTAGATGAGTGTCATATTTGCTAATCTCCGGTCTGTTGGGACCTCCCCAGTTAGTCAGGACTGCTGATAAATCATGAAGAGTGGCTTGGTGAGCACATCCTCCAGCTCCTTCAGCACTCTTGGATGTAACCTGTCTGGCCCCATAGACTTGTGTATGTCTAGGTGGTGCAGCAGGTCACTAACCATTTCCTCTTGGGTTATGGAGGCCTCCTTCTGTTCCCCATCCCTGTCTTCCAGCTTGAGTGACTGGCTATCCAGCAAAAAAATAGTGCTGCTATTAAAAACTGAGGCAAAGAAGGCATTAAGTACCTCAGCCTTTTCCTCATCCTTAGTCACTATATTTCTATATGCTTGTAAGTATTCCCAGCACAGCAGTGTGCCAAAGACTCAAGGTACCAAAACAGATATTAAGAAGGCACAGGCAGGTCTACAGACATTATGTAACATGCTTGCTGAAGACATGATGTAGTTCCTAATTATTTGACAACATAATTTGTTCCAATTTCCCCCTCCATTTTTTTTAAAAATCATTCCCTCTAGAACTTTTAATAATGCATGTATTCTGCCAATGAGGTGGGTGATAACGCCCTACTAACCTCAGGTTAGACCTAAAAAGGTAAAGCAAACACATCTCAACAGAAAACCAGTGTTCGTTTAATAACTTCCCTTTATTTTTCTCTGCTGGAAATCAGCACATTACTATGGTAATTCACCTATTTTATCCTTAAATCATAGTAACATCAAGATCCAAGGAAAGAAAATTACCCTTTCTATAAAAGTATAAATTAACAGTATGTGTCCTTACTATGATAATCAGAAATACTTAAAGTTGACCTCAAAGCGAAAGCAATTGGGTCTCTACTCTTTTGTTCCTCTTAATTACCTCTGGAGGGGATACAAAAAATTGTCTTTTGTTTGTCTTGTGCATTAGAAATGCAGATGTTTTCTGCCTTGGAAGACCTGAGACCTAAGACTTCACGAGTCAAAAACACGGAAGTAACCTGCAGAGCACAGAAGGATTCTTATGTTTCTTTGCCCTTGAATCTCAACATAAAACCAAATATAGAGAGCACTAGAATAAATGGTCATGAGAAAAAGTGTCATACATGCTTATTACTACGTACAAAGTAGATGAAGTCACGTGCTTGACAGTTGTAAGAAAGAGATAAATTTTGGATTGTTCAATCTAGAAATAGATGAACTACATTTATATATATTTATCCTGATGTAAGCCATGTACCTACCACTCACCTATGTACTTTACAAAGTCCATAAAATTCTTCCCAATTATTTTGGTAGACCTCGCTCCTCTGTTAATTTTGATAATAATGCAAATAATTTTATTGTCCCTTGTCACCAGATTATGGCACACGCCGCTAGAAGCCTTGCTGCTTGACGCACATTCATAAGTATGTGTTTTTCTAATGAATGTACAGCATTCCTCAATAAAAGATTGAGAGAAAACTGTCTCACCCTTTTGAGCAGAGTTGTAAAAAAAACCAACCAAACAAAAAAAGGTGGTGTGTTGTCTGAAAGAATTTATACTCACTTCAGGAACAAATGGATGTCCCCATCTGGTTTTAATCTGTCTAGCATAGTCTGCAGTAGATATCTACAAGCTTGTTACATTTTTGATTGGTTGTTAGGTAGAAATTGTTGTTACTTTCTTATTCCAATGGAAAAAAAAATGCTGATTTCTATTATTTTCAATTTTCTTTAAAATAATTGCAACATGCACTCTAGATCCTTACACCAGGGTACTGTAATACTACCTTAATTATATTCTTTAATCAATTTGTTCTTTCATCATTCTTGACAAATATCTGTGGTTTGTAGCAATATCTAATGAGAAACCTAAACATAGACTTACCAAATAAAATAATAGTCAGTATTCATGAACTAGCTAATTTCTGCAGATAGTTTTTCCCTAGGAATAGCAAAAATTCTTTCTTTTCATCCCAAAACCAAGGGAAGAATTAAATCTTTGCCCAGCAAATAATTTTTGCCACAAGTTTCACCATAAGCAGGAGTAGCACCTTTTAAAACAAACTCTTGAAATGTAACCAAGAACTTTGTGAGAAACATAGGTATATTGCTATTGTACAACTTGCATTTTTAAAGAATCATATTTCTCTCCCATCCTGCTTACATGTCATTTTTCAGTTCTTATCCTCCAATGAAATATCAGATTACACAAAGACCAGTAACACCTCTATGTCCAATCTCTCTCCAGTAGGAGACTGCTAAAACATTCCCTGAAGATCTACTGACGTGATGTTCCCTGCTTGTCCAAACGTAACACCATGCTGGCACTGAAGCCTTGTGCTAGCAAAAGCTCCAACCACTCAACCAACCAACCTCAGAACAGTACTTCTGTCCCATCGGGCAGGAGGCTCTGGGGTGACCGTTGAGTGCACTCTTGATTTTACAAACTGTCATATGGTGAGATAGTGGTGGGTTTCAATGCCGTCACCTATTCAGTCAGCCCAGATGAACTAGAATCACCATTTCAGTTATATCATAGCTCGGGGCAAGAACATGTCACCCTCTTTATTTCCAGCTCGGAACAAGCTGCTTAGGCAGATGCTAACTGTGGTCCTCCCTGCCATGTTCTGTAGAGTGGCCTTTGTCTGGGTTAATTGAGCCCCCACTCCATTTAATAGGCTGTTGAAGTCTTATTGAAACAGAGCTAGTGCCGCAGGTTAAATACATTGCAGTGCTCTTGTTAATCCCCTCATTAACGGAGCTGTAAAGCTTGTTGAGAGCTGTGAGTTTGCATATATTACCAGAGAGTTCTTCACTCAAGTGCTATCAATAAAATGACAAAGCCAGTTTGCAAATAGTGAAATCAACAGTGACACAAAACTAGATACCTCAAAAAAATAAACAAGTTAATAACTGATAAATCTAATTTTCACACTTAGAGGATAAAAAAAAACCCCAAAGAACTGGTTGAAGAATCTTTTTTTTATAGGATGAACTTAAAACATGGATTATAGGAATACGATTACTTTCCTTGAGCAGAGAGAACACGCAAGAAAAATACCACTTCTTCAACAGGGGCTTCTGACTGAGGTTTGGCTGTAGCTGTTTAGAAGTAACTTAATGAGCCATGCACAGATGAGCTGCACTTAGCAAACCGAAAGAAAACAAATGAATTCATAATACAAAATAAGAAGTGAACTTAGATATAAAATACAATGGAGCATATTGAGAAAACTTCATGTGATCTCCAAAGGAAAAGAAAGCAGATTAGGCCCTGGAAAAAAGAAGTGGGTGGTTAAGAGTAGCATTTAGCAAATCAGGGCTCTCTCATGCCTGCCAGGAGGGGGAGCAAGAGAAAGGCCTCCCCCAGCACAGGCACAGTGAGATATGGCTGAGTGTCAAACAGCAAAGAAATAGGAAGCCAGGACTGTGTGGACAATACTCACAAGGACACAAGAGAAATCTGAGCAGGAGAGGCAGCCACTAAGAGCAGGACAAGAACAGAACTGTCCAGAGGCCAAACTATCTGGTGCTCATATCAAAGGGCATTTTGCAATGACCCGTTGGGGCCAAGCAGCAGCACCTTGAGTTCATGTTTTTCCTAAAGCTGAAGCAACAATCTTCCTTGTAATAAGGAAGACAGAATACCTGAAAACAAATTTTTGTGCATATTCCTCTTTATCTTTTATCTGTATCGTAGGCATGATCCTTGGCAGATCAGAATGCCATAGAAAAGCCCATGAGTAAAAATAATGCCTAATGACATCAAAATGAAACTTTTGTAGCTACAATGTTGATATAATGCTGATTTCCACTTCTCTCTCTGATCAATGAATCCATATGATTTACAAAAGCCCAGTGGGGTAATTTCAGAAACATGACATCCAAAGCTGAGTCCTTCACAGATACTCTCAGAAGTTCTTTTGCTAAAACCTATCATGAATTTCTCTGGTTGCCCTTCATTTTCCATCTCTTGCTCTGACTTGCTGGCCTATAAGAAAATCTGATTGCATTTATTTTTTTCTTAACAGCTCCATTTATACAAATTGTTATAATTCTCATTGAGGTCTTTTTTTTAAACCCTGGAATAAAGCATGGGCAAAGTTTGCCCATCCATGCTAAGAGTCTACCCTACTGCGTGCACATCAGTGACTGGACTGGACAGTGACTTTACTATAAGCAGATCTTCACATTATAATGAGAACTGTCATCTTGGGCACTTTTAAACTTAAGTGTGAATGCTTTCTTCTGAGAATGAATGCTATGCCCTTCCTGAGCACTTTTTTTAGATAGATGAGGACTATATACTACTGGTTTTTTTCTACTGTGGTTTGACGTTCTTCCTTTGTAAATTTGGAAACAATCAGAAAGTGGTGGTTTGGGTGTGGTGGTTTTCTCTGACTCTTTATCTGCAAGTACTATCTCTATAAACTCTATATAGCTTGGGCTAGATACAAAATCTTTCTTTTCCAAATTCCCAGGGTGCTACCTTTGCACAAAAAAAGGCTGAGAAAAATTCGACACGAACTGGCAATGTATGCTTGCAGTCCAGAAAGCCAATCATAGCCTGGGCTTCATCAGAAGAAGTGTGGCCAGCAGGTGAAGGTGGCCAGGGAGGTGATTCTCTCCCTCTATTCCACTCTCATGAGAATTGACCTGGAGAACTGTTTTCATCTCTGGGGTCCACAGCACAAGTAAGACATGCACCTCTTAGAGTGGGTCCTGAGTAGGTCTATGGAAATGATCAGAGGGCTGGAACATTCCTCCTGTGAAGACAGGTTGAGGGAGCTGGTGTTGTTCCACCTGGAGAAGAGATGGCTCTGCAGAGACCTTATTGCAGTCTTTCAATTTATAAAGGGGCCTTATAAAAAAGATGGGGAGGGAAGTTTTACCAAGGCCTGTAGTGATATGACAAGAGCAATAGTTTTAAACTTAGAGGGGATAGATTTAGATTAGATGTAAGGAAAAAATGTTTTATGATGAAGGTAAGGAGACACTGCAATAGGTTACTCAGAGAAGCTTTGGATGCCCCATCATTGGAAATGTTCAAGGTCAGGTTGAACAGAGCTCTAAGCAGCTCAATACAGTTAAAGATATATCTGCCCATGGCAGGAGGCTGGACTGGGTGATCTTGAAATGTCCCTTCCAACCCAAACAATTCTATTTTTATGTTATTTCTATTGAAATAATACAAAATAGGCAAAGGCTGATCCCTTTGTTTTACCTCAGAGCTTAAAAAAAAATTTAATTTTCTTAGGTAAAATTTTTACTTCAATCATAATAGTAATAGAAATTTTAATTTTGAACACCACAACTGCCTTTTTGTTAAATTTTAACTGTTGTCATCATGAGTTTTATTGCCACATCTTAAAATTTAGACTGTAGACTTTGAGGGACAACCTGAAGTAATTATGACTCTTTTGAGAGTAAAAATAAATTGCATAAAAAGATATCTTGCTATATGTACCCTGTTCATCAAGGCCTGGCACCTGACCAAGGTCTCACAAGTGACTTTTTAACATCAAACATAGAATGCTTATATCTTAAACTCCTTTTTTCACATTAGTTAGAAGTGGTAGTGGGAGAGAAGGTAGCAGCTATGGTTGGGAACCTCAATGCAGTGCTTGCGAGTTGGCAGGTCTGCAAGTGTATCTTGCAAGAAATTATGTTAGGTTTTGTGAGTCTATACACTGTTTAACATGAAGGGTGCTATATTTATCATCCAAAGCCAATTACTGTTTCTTACTGGTTGAATTACTATGCGCCTAATTTCAGGTAGTGCTAATCACAGCTTCAGGTTCAGCACTTCAGCTGTCTCACTCCAAGAACGTGCTACTTGACTTGCCATACTGAAGACTTTCTGTCATTTACACAGAGATGACCTTAAGCAGCACAAAATGTATGTATGCCCATGCTCCTGCATAGACTACAGAAAAAACAGCAGACTGCTATTGCAAACTACATTAGTCAGTCATTTCTGTGAGTCTGCAAACAAGAGGATCACTTCAGTACATGCACACTATACTCACAGTAACTCAGAACTTCTGCAGCTTTTTCCACAGCAAAAGGCATTACTCTTCCTTACCATGTCAGCCTGGCTGACTGTTTTTCACTAGACCTAGAAAAGTACACTGTGAAATGCTGGCATCTTTCACACAAAATTTCATTATTTATATATAAAAAAAAATCTAAAATAATATGAATATAAAACTTTCATATACCCTTCTCTCCATTCTCTAACTCACCTGTAAAATTAAAAAAAAAAAAAAAAAAAAAAGAACTGATAACCTAAATGGAGAAAAGGGTCCTTCACTACCTGGCATAGAGGAGGGGAGTTGCCAGTTTCCCTTCCAATTTATACAACTGCTGTCAGCAGAAGGAACTCCCTTCCTTTCCATGAAAAGCATAGAGTTTAATAGTATTTCTGCTAATAATTAAAGTGTTTGGGTAACATCAGGTGACGTGACAGAACGCTCGCTAGAACTCGCAGTTCTTAATGAAAACGGGACTGTCAGTGAATGTAAGCCAACAGTTTTAAATGGACTTTTCTGTGCTTCCTCCTTGATTTGCCTCTCATGAAAATATTCCACCAGAAACATTTTTCACTGGCTTTTTCAAATATTGAGCCTGTAGGCAGGCAGTGCCTGAATAAATATTCTACTGCTAGCAAGGGTCCAATGAATGACTGTCCATCTGTACAAAGCTTGCTTTGCTCCCCATGGATCTAAAATGACACCTGTTAAGCAACACACAGATGGGTTTTATGTTTGCCAGTTGATCTAAATAGGGATAGTCGTCTTATTGATGGTTATCCTTGTCTGGCCATAATGATGAAAAATAAAAGGGAAAATCTTGGCATAGTAATACTATTAATTTAGTTTAAAAAATATTTATTTAGGTAGATCTCAGTAAAATGGCTTTTTATTTAATTTTTGCTTACTACCAGACAAAGCAAGCTGGGTTTTATCTGAAAAGGTGAATGTCTACCATTAATCAATAACTCAGCTTGTGAGTATTTCAGAAAAATCTACCAGCAACTACCCTCTGAGGCTACAACAAGCAAAGAACATTGTCTGTTTGACATTATCTGACCTACGCTGCTTTTCCAGCATGGAGATGTTCATGTGATATGATACCTCTTCACTGTTGTGTTCTACTTTAATACACCAATGCTTTATTGTTCAGAATCTACTCACTCATCCAGTTAGCATTAAGTCTTCCATTGCACACAGTTTCCATAGTCTTACAACATGCAAACGTTGCCCTCCCAACTCAGTGCTATGCTTTTGCTAAGCAACAAGGTTTTGAAGGCAATGGTAGTGTGACCCCTTTTTATTTCAGTCAGCTAAATAGAGCCTTTACTAGGAAGAATTTGATTGTCAGAAGAATAAATTATTTCTTTATTCCACAGCCTTTTAGTGTAAACTTTTCTAAGTCCTTATTTAATTTCTTGTGTAACTCCCCAATTGCTGGGAGTAAATTTTCACAGTAATAATGCATGACATAGTTTCATGTAGTATCCCTTTTTCACAGTACCAACTCTTATCTCTCACTATCAAAATCTCTAGTAAATGCTAACATTCCCACTTGCTTACACCTAGGGAAGATGCCTTCGACACTTGGACTAAGCATATGCTGAAGTCTGTTAACTGGAAATAATATTTGCAAAAGATGTCTATTTTTTGGTAGGGTTTTGGGTTTTTTTTTTTATATTGCTGTAGATAAAACTTCTTTATTTCTACACACAGTTGAAGAAAGAGATTTGTTTACACCACATTCAAACATATAATCTAGAGAATTAGGATTAACTTTCTGTGTAGTCTGAAGTCCCATTTGTGGATGGGCAGTTCTCCTTCATAGCTTGAGTGGGGTTTGGTCATTTTTGGAGATCACTGGTCAGAAGAGTGCTCCAAATACTTTTTGTATGTTCTCTGGGAACAGTAGAAAATCTGAGACCATGTAATAATGACCCTCAGATAGCTGATTTTGCATATTAGAAAGAGAAGAATTTCCAGGTTGTTCTGAATTTACAGCTATCACACATTCAAGGAAAAAAAGAAAAAAAGAAAAGAAAAGAAAAAAAGAAGTGGCAAACAGCAACATTTACAGAAAAGCACTATGCAATAATGTTCAAATGAACTAGGAAACACTGATGTCAAAATACAGTTATTTCAGCACCTTTATCCCTACAGAGGGAAAATAACTCCGTGAACTTTTCAGAACATTGGAACACCACAGTCTCTCTGCTAAGTTCCTTCCCTCAAGGAAAAAATGTTATGATGACATTGGCTGTGTGTAGCCTGTAGTATTGAGAAAGCTTTAGGAGTCATTTAAACAGTTACTTCCCTGTACTTGGGTGTTGAATACCCTATGGGCACTCTGAAATTCCTGTGCATGATGATGGATGAATTTGCCTAGACAGACCTCAGGATTAAATGTTTTGCTTTCAAAAGCATTTGAGTTATGTCAAATAACTCACCTGAGGAAGCAACCACTGACTTCTGTATGATATGAAGAGAACATGTTTCTAAAAATGCAGTTTTCTTTTTAAGGCTTTTCTTTCAAAAGCTTAAAGAAGGAAACCCACAAGATGGGTTAGGAAAGCCTTTTCCAGAAATAAACTCCTCAGGTCTTGTGAAAATGGAGAGTGGAAGCTCACAAGGAGAATCATGAACTAACACACTGCACACTTAGATCAAGAATGAGCCATCTCCTAATATATTGTACAATCAGACCAAGAATCCCTTGCTAGTCGTCTCTCTATAACATCAGGAAAGAGATTTCTTTGACTAAATATTGAATTAAAAAAAAAAAAAAAAAGAACAGCTGGGAAAAACATAAGGAGACTGAATGCAAAGTGAAGCTTTTAGTATGTTAGTTTCTGGCTCTGTAATGAAATGTGTGTCGACCACTTGTACAGAAGGAACTTACAGCAAATAATGTGTTTTGTCATACACTGTGGAAGCCACAGAATGATCCGTATTGTCTGCAGTGTGCAAAAATAGGGACAACAAAGTTTTAACTGTTCCTAGCCAGGTACTCCTCCAGACCTCAGGGGCCCAGCAGGGCCTGTTGCAATCAGCTAAGCACAGAACATGACAGGGCCTTAACTCCTCATCTCTCTGTTTCACTTGAGCAAATGTGTTAATAGACCTAATGACATCTTATTTTCTCACTTTGGTTCGACAGAAGGTGACCAGACGATGAGTGTGAGGTCATTTTGGAAAAAGGAGGACTGCTGAGGTAAGGGTCATTGAAGAGGCAAGGTGCAAGAGTTCAGGATCTTGCCTCCTGAGAAAACTAAAGTTGCATTCTGATTTCTACATTTTTACAAATTCCTTGTCATGACTTATATCTCCACCTTTTTAGACCATTTATCTTCCTTGCTAGAGATCATCTCTTCCTAGCTTGGTGGATAGGAAGAAATGTCCAAAATGTGCAAAGGTGCTTAGAGAGAAGTACCTGGAACATGTCACCATGACTGTCCATAATTGTCATATATAATTGCAGTGTCTTCTTCAGAGCTAAGTTCACTTTCTTCTGTGGAACAGAGAGGCTCAAAGTTGCTGTAGCCTGTGCTGATTGCTTACAGCTGCAAATCAAAGAGCTGCTACGGCAGCTGGACAGCCATAGGGGACAATGTACTGAGATATGCTTCTATGCTCCTAGACAGAGGTTGCAATTAGAGTTGCATGGGAGCTGTCACAACAGTTGCCTCTCTTACAGGATGAATCTGCTAGTTCTAGAGTCACTTTTTGACAGCAGATTTGGCTCAGATAGTAATTTAGTGTCAGATCAAAACACGCAAAGCTGAACAATCTCCAGCTGTGTGCAACAAATTCTTCTTAGTTTTACTCCTTGTTTTGTTTACTGCACATTCCTGACATCTTTGCTCATTGTGACTTCCAATATATCTAGGTGTGTGATGAGAAGAGAAAGCTCTACAGCCTCATTTCCAGGTGCAGTGGAAAAGTCAAGTTAGACTTTTTCACCATGGGATGGACAGATACTTGTTTGATCTGAAAAGGTGCAGACTGTGTCAGTGAGTGCTACCTGATCATCCAAAACTGTCTGCCCTAAATCCAGAACAACGTTGCAGAAAAGGAAAGACTTCTGACTGCAGCCTTCATCCTCCATGTGCAAATACTCACCATCCTGGGAGCAGCAGAGTAAGATTGGCCATTTTGTGAGAGTGCCAAAAAGACAGAAGGCCATCTGGTGCTATAGACTAATCTAACAGCACTGAAGTCAATACAGCCTTGTTGGTATACAGTACATAAGGCTTTCTTACAGACAGTTTAGTCCCTGTAGTCGGGAGAGACTGGACATTACGTTATCTGCACTAGAGAAGCAAACACTGACAAGCTGTAAGAGACAAGCTGGTAACGTGGCCCTCAGAAAGAGCAGAGAGTAGGAAGCTGATCACAGATAGATTTGTTTGGGATTAAGAATTTTGGGAAATAAAGTGGCTGAAGTGGTGTGTGTAAACCGATGTGTGTGAATTCCTACCTGGCGTAACTTAAGACATGATATTTCTTGTATGGGTAGTTTGAAAGAGTGTAAAGTTGTGATGAAGGTAAGATGGGAAGAAAAGGAGGAAACTGAGATTCAAATGGAAAGAGTAAAAGGTTAATGCCAACACATGCAATCACACCAGCACAACCCAAGGTCTCACTGGTCTGTTATGTTCATGGCATCAAACATGATAGCACCGTGTGTTTATACAAGCATACAGTTCTGAAAGGCAATACATTTATACACACAATATGTCACTTTTCTGGGTGGAGGGCAGAATCAACTACCACACTTGAGAGCTGAAGGACAGTCAGTGTTGCACATGCAGTTAGGTCAAAGTGTATGCACTTATCCAGTGAATTGCAGACTGATGGTTTGCTTTCAATAGCTGGTAATATTATTTGCATTGGTAACTATAAAATTACTAAGAATATAATGAGATCTATACACTGTGAGCTCTTCAAAGGAGCTCATCTCTTATAATTCTCTGAAACAGTCAGTAGTATAGTAGGTAAAAGAGAAGGCTGACAATTTATGAAGGTCTCAAAATGCCTTCTTCCAAACCCTTCAAGAGTAAATAAAGAAGCTATGTAGGCAAAGAGCAGAAGAGGAGGAGGAAACAAAATAGTTGCACAGAACAAAAATGGTGAAGTAATAAGAAACAAAAAGAAAGAAAAATGGTTGCTATGGCAAGAGGTTATCTGTGGTGGGCCACAAGGTTCCATCCTTGGGCATCTGTTATTTATCAACTATCTGAAAAGTGTTTTGCTGACATTCCAAAATTATTTAAGTTGATCAAGACCAGAGAAACTGTGAAAAACTTTGGAGGCCTTAAGCAAGCTGAGTGAATAGAAAATATGCTGGAAGATGAAACCAAATGCTGGAAAATCTCTTTAGCACACTTTAAAGGAAACCACTGGAACTGCTCACTTGCCTGGGTTCTAAACTGACTGTATCTCACAAAAAAGACTCAACACTGTACATAAGATCAAAAAGAACCATTGCTCATGAATAAGTGGTGGTGGAAAAAGTAAACAGTTACTGGGCTATACACAAAATCTAATGGTAATAGAAGAGAAATATAATAAATATATCTTTGCACTGTAATTCAGTTTACTAAATAAATCACTTGTCATCTGGAACACTGCACAATTTTAGTTACTCCTATAAAAAAGGGTTATAGGAAACTCATTCACATGAAGCAAAGTTATATGTAATTGTAATGTTAACTATTAAACACAGGGACACATACCAACCAGGAATTAGAGCTTTTTGGAAACACACTTACTTTTCTACACAGACAACCCACTCCCTAGCAATATACTGCCAGGCATCTTGCACTTTCTTTGACATATCTAGTAGTATCTATTGTTCTAGATAGGACAATATGCTTTGGATGAGATTTACTCTGGACACTTCTATGGATAATTACTGGAATAAAAATTATTAGTTCTGCATAGAGTGCATATTGTCAGTGAAGCTATCTGTTGAATGATTTTATTTTAAAACTTTGATGCTTGATGTGTTTCCATCTACTTTTAACTAAAAATAAAAAGCAAGGAAACCAGCAGCATGTAACTCTTTTCTATGTCATTATATTTATAATTTTTTGTAGAAAAAGCATAGTAAATTCCCTTTTCCCTGATAGGGGTTTGCGTGGGGGAGATGCAGATCACAACAAATACTTCCTTGGCTGTTGTTATCATTGATAGCAGATAGATATTTACATAGCATTCTCACTTGCACTCATAGGTACTAGTTGGAGCAATAGCCATGAGACCATCTCCACTGTGTACTTGGAAGTAGAGATTATGTTGAAGCACCAATGGCATCTAGGTAGTTGTTCAGAAAGTCCTTCAGAGAGTCCTTTGCTTCCTGAAGTGTGAATATAAACCTGTAGCCTTCGTGTGGCAGCCATTGCCTCCCAGGATGTCGTCCAAGTTATACAACCCACTCTTGATGCCAGTGCGTGCTAGTAGCCTTTTATCAATTCAGCAGAGTCAAGGTGCCCTTGCATTTATTAGTTCTTGCAAATTCAACATGACTACTTGTCTCCAGATCTTATCCTAAGGAAATCTTCACTGCTTCTCAGCACTTACTTTTTCCCTCCTTGGTTTATAGATAGTATCCAGAGTTAACACAAGTTTACAAGAAGGTAATGATTCAGTCAGTCCTGCCTTGAATTTTGTGCCAAGGCTTGTGAGTAGAGGCAGTGCGAAGACACTTCTGGGCACCAATTTCTTGTTCCTGTGTAGGAGAACTTGCTCTCCTGACATACATTACTCAAATGTGGATATAAGTGGAAAAGGATCAGCTGAAATGGCAGGAGGGGATGAATCTATCATAAGCTGTTATTTTCTCAGAAGCGTCCAGGTTTTCTCTGGAAAGTTGTGTTCATGTCATATGTTTAAAGTCTGTGGTATCAATACTTAACCAAAGTAGCCTGTTGTACATCATATCCTATACCCCAGCTTCTTGTAGCCACATCTCCAGGGCACTCACTCTTGTGTGAAATTATGTATAAATATAATGTATAAATTGATATTGCTCATACCACATATGACCATGCAGCAGATTCAACAGCTCTGGTCCTTGTTCCACAAATGCAGTGCAAAATAATAACAACAACAGAAATATCAAAATATATCCATACTACTGATAATTGCCAATGGCTCAGTCTTTTTATTGTGTCCTACTTTAAATATCACTGCATGCACTGAGACCTGCAAAGAATGGGAAGTGTTGGTTAAATTTTACTTAAAATCATGAAATTATTTAGTTTGCCTAAGGACCAACCTAGAGGCTTCCTAAAGGATCAACACTTAAATCAGACCTAACTTGTAAATTAGACCAGGTTGCTCAGGGTTTTGACCAGTCATGTTCTGAATATCACCAAGGACGGAGATTCCATGACCAGTCTGAGCCCCTGTGCCAGTGTTTGCCCACTCCCTCTATGATCTTCTCAATAGCCTACTACAATATATTCTTCTCTAATCATCTTTCTGACTCTTCACTGGATTTTCTTCTGCATGTCACAGAATCACAGCACAGCTGAGATTGGAAGTGACCTCTGAAGGTCATCTGGTCCAATTTTCCTGCTCAAGCAGGGCCACCTAGAGCTGGTTGCCTAGGATTATGACCAGACAGGTTTTTTATAACTCCAAGAATGGAGACACCACAGCCTCTTGGGGTACCTGTGTCAGTGCTCACTCTCACAGCAAAAAAAAAAGAATCCTTACATTCAGAGGGACCCTTCTGTGTTTCCATGGGTGCCCAGTGCCTCTTATACTGTCACTGGCTACCACTAGAAACAGCCTGGCTCCATTCCCTTTGCTCATTCCATTCAGGTATTTGTATACATCAGTAAGATCCCCTATATCCACTGGTAAGATGCATATCATGTCAAAGTATAGACCTCCCATATGTCAATATTTTTCTTGTACCACAGCACCTCAAACCAGACATAGACTTCCAGAAGTGATCTCACAGGTACCAAATGGTGGGGAACAGTCATTTTCTTCAACCTGCTGCCCACAGTTTTACTAATGTGGTGTGTGGTTAGCCTTCATCATCACACTGCTTCCCATTAGCCTACATACATCTACTGAAAAATTCCCTGGAGTTGCCAGAAAGAACCATAGCACATATATACATGCTACATGTGTTGATGAATACCAAATATAATACTTCCAGATTTTCTCTTTGGATTACAGTGCATGACCAGCAAAACTGACAAACATGACTCATGACAAATCTCTGGAGGAAAAAAAAAGCCTGAAAATAGTAGGGCTTTTCAATGTACTAGGATGTATTTCAGAAAAAAATTAACAAACAAATTGTCTGTGGATTACCAGATGAACCAGTTGTATCTTCTTTCAGAACTGTGTGATGTTACGTGTGCTTCAATGTGAAGTTTCCTCTTTGAGTATGAGATTTCGGGAGTATCAGTCCTTCACTGACATTCAGGGATTTAGTGAAGCATCTGCCTCAGTGCAGAAAGAAGGAAGAAGCCAGTTCTGCTGATGGTGACTTTTAGGAAATCTTCTACAGCTAGAGTGGCAAACCAGGCCTGCAAACCAGGCAAACCATGCTTGCTGAAGTTGCAGAAGCAGAGAGACTGAAGCTAAGCCTGAAAAGCAGACAGATGGTTCCAGTGTGGTCATGTGGTAGGAGAAGGTAGCAAGATTTGTCAGTGTTGCAGGGTGAGAAGGTGTAGAGGAACACCTGTATATACACAAGTATTTGCTTTCCAAAGCAGAGATGGCCAAAAACCTGATGGTCTTTCTGTGATCTATTTATTAATTTGCTTCATATTTATATACACATCTACTCCACAGTAGGAAGGAGGAAAGGTACAAGACGAAAATGGAGGCAAAATTAGGATTCCGATAGGAAGGAAAGGGGAATGGTGTGACATAAAAGAAGACACTATTAAAACAAGTATATACTGAACAAATATATCCTATGCTATATGCAGGTTTGAAGAGGTATGCAAATCAGGCAAGAATTCAACATTTTTTAAAGGTATTTCAAATTGTGTGCCATGTTTTGTGTAAACATGAGCCCATAGATCTACACAAAAGAAGAGGGCATTTCATCTTTCTGATCCTTTGCTATATTCTTTTATCAACGATGTCAAAAGCTACGTTACATTTTCTTCCAGCATGTGTTATAAACACTGGTTCCCAGTTCTTTTAATTCTTACCAAGGAACCAAAGTGTGTATTTCATACTATGGCAAGATTGTATCAGTGGGTGCCCACTGTGCACTTGACATAAATAATAGAATCAGATGGAAAAGAATAGCAGAACATTCAGCAACCCAGTCAAAATACTTATCCATATTTTTAAAAGTAACCCTTTTTCTGTAACTACCAGCAAACACAACGGTCAGCAAGATGAGATCTCTGAGTGATGATCATTTTAAGTGAAAGTAACACAAACCTTTTGGAGTAGGTCCAGAGGAGGGCCACAAAAATCATTAGAGGGTTTTAACACCTCTTCTATGAATAAAGGCTGAGAGAGTTGGGGTTGTTCAGCCTGGAGAAGAGAATGCTCTGGGGGGAACTTATTGTGGCCTTTCAGTACTTAAAGGGGACCTATAAGAAAGACGGGAACAATTATTTTAGCAGGGCTTGTTGCAACAGGAACAATTATTTTAGCAGGGCTTGTTGCAACAGGACAAGGGGTAATGGTTTTAAACTAAAAAAGACTAGATTTATGCTAGATATAAGGAATAATTATTTTACATTGAGGGTGGTAAAACACTGAAAAAGGTTGCTTAGAGAGGCGGTAGATGCCCCATCTCTGGAAACATTCAAGATGAGGTTGGACTGGACTCTGAGCAACCTGATCTAGCTAAAGGCATCCATGCTCACTGCAGGGCAGTTGTACTAGATGGCCTTTAAAGGTCCCTTCTAACCCAAAGCATTCTATGATTTATTTTCATTTCTATTCTATATATTTTTAATTGAATTTGCAAAAAATAAAAATAAAGGTATCTGTGTGTTTTTTTCTGTCACAGATTTAATACATTCCCTGTGCAGGTCCCCTCAAATATGAGCAAAATTCAAGTAGTGAAAAACTGTCACATTTACTTAGGACTACCAACATAGCAGTGGTAAGATACACTACTCTGAAGCTGTTGAGACAAAATTATGTTCATTTCATATTATTTTAAAAAGGCTAGACTGGTATGAATCCAGAGCACTCCACTGGAGTTATGCTGGTGTAAACCTGGAAAGACTGAAATCCAGGCTTGTCCCAAAGCATGCTTTTTCACACTCTAATTTTCTGGAGAGGAGGTTCTCAAAAACATACACTGAAATAAACAAGAGAATAACTCCAGTACCATCCGTGGAGTTCTTTGTGATATATAACTACAGGAATGAAACCAGAATCCTGTCCTTAGAATTACAAATATTCCTGCTGAGTGTCTTTTCTTGGGATGGAAACAGATGGTTGATGCATCAAGGCCAGATTTTAATCTCAGCTGCAATCTTCTAAGTCTGAAGCTGTTTTGCTGAAGTCTTTGCAGGGGCTTGTTTTCACAATAGAAAGTGGTCAGTGGCTTAAGGTATTCCCAATCCTCCATTTGTTTTCATTGGCATGCTGTCCCCTTGGGGATTTGGGCTAAAATAAAAACTATTAATAAAACATGACTTTTCCAACTTGGATCAATTCCCTGATTTAATCCACAAAACTGACTCCCAACCACTTACACCAGCACAACTTGGAGTGTGATGTCCCATGACAAACACCAGAGCAAGTGGGACGGGAATACTATTTAGTCAACAAACATGAAACAGGAGCCTTGGGAGGTTACCCATGATCAGAGAGCTAGCACAGTGATGCAAAGCAAGAACTCAGGCAGGGAAAGGGAGAGAACAAGTTTGAGGTTACTTTGAAAACTTAGAGGTTTCTAAATAGTAAATACCTGATGAATTTTTCTACAGCCTAGAGCTCATTGTGAACTGGATAGAGTAATTTAAAGCCATTAGCAATTATTTGCTATAACCTCAATGATACAAGAGGTTCTAAAAGACTGGAAATAGGTAACCACCATGCTGGTTTGCACAAGAAGAAAGAGGAGCTGGTAATCATTTTAACCCAATGTACGTGTAGGCAGTCAGTGGGCAGGACCATCATGCTTTGTCCCACACATACGGCCATCCCCATAGTGTTAGCACTGGCATTTTTGCAGCTGTGCAGTAAGCCAGGTCACGGAACCGATTCATCTGAAAACTCCTCCCACCTCCATCCCTATCCCTATCCCTTTCCTCCTGGCTGGGTTAGCTCTGCTGGATCAAATCCTTAATTTTACTTGGCCTGTGGCTGTATGGGCATCAATGCCACACAAGGAAAAAGGAACAAGTAGATGATGTGAAAGGAAGAAAACAGCCCAGCCTGAGCTTATTTTGGCAACATCATGATAACCTCATGAGCATACCCAGTAGCTAGCCAGACTAACTCAGCTCAACAAATAATCACATATTTATAAGCCAAGGATCTAATAAAGAGAAAAGCAACAGCTAGGATACGTTTGTTAAAATTAAATCAGGTCAAGCCAAATTAGTTTCTATCTATGACAAATAACAGCCCTCTTATCAAGACTAGAAGTAGCATCCATGCTATAATTAAACATTATTTACATTCTGCCACTTATATTCTGCCACTGTTTCCTGGTAGAGTAACATGGCCTGGACAACTAACTGCTAGATGGGCATACTTAGTAGTTAGTTTTCTGTGATTGAAACTGGAACATAAAATGATGACGCTACATGTGAAATACAAATAAAGTCAACTGAAAATACCACCATCAACACAGCAGAGAGAACTTTTCAACATTATCTTATGGGAGCAATATTTCAGTATAGTCAGGAGCTGGAAACAACAGACTTTCTTTTCCTTTGTGACAGACACAATGACTAAGAAACTGACAGCATTTTACTTCCTGTGTTTGGCCAACTGGCAGTTCTTTTTTCTTGGCTGTTTATGTGTCTTAGAAGTGTGCCCTTTCTGGTATTGCTTCCCTGTCACTGGGATTGTCTCAATCGTTTCCCAAGGGAATCCAGTAGGAAAGAACCAAAAAGAACCAACATAGATGTGGGACTTCTGTTTCTTCCACAATAACTTACACTTCATCTTTTAAGCAATAACTGAACTGACATACCCAGTATAGTCTACTTCTCTTAAAAGCAGCTATATACTTGATTATATAGAAAAATACTTACATTTTATAGTTTAAATAAGATTTTAAATTATTCTGCTTTTTAAAAAGTATTTTAACACATTTTCTTTTTCATACACATAGGCAAGGTTTTTTTCTATTTTAATTTAAAAGAGCCATTGTGACTGCTATACTGATATAGCTGGCATATTTCTCCACAAGCTTAGTTCTTTTCATCACATTTCTAAAACATCTGAGGAAATTTTATATAAATGTTAAGTAAGCCTAGAGTGGGCTCAAAGATTTTTCTAATCTCTACATTAGAAACCCTTGTCTCTGGAAATGCAGAATATCTCCTGGAGCTGACATATATCTTCCAAATCTGTGATATGAGTTTGATTATCTCTGCTTTTTATATTTCTCAAAGGAATGTCAAAGAACGTCTGTTCTTGCAAGACTTAATTTTCTTTCTTTCAAATAATTCTCAATAGTATTTCTGTATCAGTGTAATTAAAGCTCATTTTATTTTTGTTTGTTTGCTTGTTAAATCACCACTTAAAGCTTGGTTATTTTAACATGGGGTTGCTCAGTCAGACATTTGTGTTCTGTATCTTCTGATCTCTCTCGACTATTAGCTGGCATATAAGTCATATTTGACTTTAGCACTATTTAAAGCTGTAAGGCTTTTTAATCTAAATAATTTTTGGGTCCACCTACATTTAAGCATTTTGTCTATGAAATACAGCTACATTTAAGGGATTTTTTAACATAAATATCCAAACCAGAAGATGATCTAAAAGTCCCCCAAATATCACACTTTGGTAAACGCATCAGAAATTCAGTGTTCTTGCTACTTTCCCCCTTGGTTCCTCTGATAAATGCAGTACTCTGCAAGGGTATTACCATGACACAAAACAGTTGGGAGAAGCTATAAATACTGTGACTAAGAAAAAGAATCTCAGAAAACTTCCGCAAATGGTATAAGGACAAGCAGATCTAATGTCAACTTAGATATTAGCAGCTGAATACGTGTATCCTTCTACTGTTGTGTTGGGTCTGTGTTAATCTTTGAAGTGGGACAAGCTAGAAGATAACAATGGTAACTTAGCTGAACAGATTTCCACCAACTTTGTAAATGTGGTGCTACATATCTCCCAGATACGTACAAATTCAGAAAAATAACATGTTTTTATATTGTACACATTCTATACGCAGTAAGACTATTACTTTAGTCACATGACATGTATTCAAACTGCTCTCTCTGTAAAATCAGTATGCCCCTGACAGCTCATCATTCACCAAGCAGCCTTCTCACTGGGGTTGCTTTCTTAGGTCTGACTCATTTGTTGTGAGTGAATTTTGCGTATGAAACTACCTCCAATATCAGAAAAATGTCTCCAACATGAAACCACAAATAAGTAAGATGTATCATTCTGTTCAAAATACCCAGATGTAAATTTTTTACTGGTGTGCACTACTCTGTGTGATATAAACCAAATTAATACAAAGCCTGTCAATTCCATAGTTATTTTGTACTGTGAAATGATACTCTTTCAGTTATATCAGCTATATGAAAATAGCTTTTCTCCACTACTCAGTTTTGCACTGGTGTGTGTGGATGAGGAACCAAATTCTTTCTGAGTATCATTTCATATCAACTCTTTCTGCTCTGCACATACTCAAGAGCTGAAACCTAAAAAAAATTGGAGACCAGAGCAAGTATAGTAACAAAACTCCCTGTTCATCCATGTCCACAGGGTGTAGAGCCTGTAACTCCTTCTGTGGCACAGCAATGAGTATGGTCTGCAAACCCCTAGCATTTCCATGGATCATAATCCACACAGGAGACACATGAGAGAGCAAGTTCTCACTTTCTCACACCACATGAGCTCTGTCACAGCCACATAGCAGAGAAACAGGGAGAGCACAGTTCTGTGTTGATTAAATGTTCCCCGCCATAGCCGCAACAAAACCTGATTCTTACAAAGATGCCTAAGATCACTCACACTGTCCAGTTTTCTAAAGGAAAAAAAAAAGAAGGTGAAACCCATCTCCTGCTGAAGTCAGCTGGAACTTTGGCATCGACTTAACAGACTCAGCATTTCACCCTAGGACATCTTCTCTATTGAAGGTCAGCAAGAATGATCAGGAGCTTTAAGCTTCTGTCATTTCTCCAGACTTCATTTGGCAAGAAGTTAGACTGAGCCTCGTGAAGAACTGCAGCTGCAGCATGCAGCTGGCACTCACACACCACATTTCTCACTCAGTTCCACTGACAATCTAAAGAGACCAATTCAGTAAAACATTACTCACCAATTACATTGGTTTCTAAGGAATTTACTTGGAAAATGCATGAACTGCACCACCACTTGCTCAAGCTCTTCTGCTCACAAAGCTCTCTTTTTCCCTTTACAAGTGTTGCCTCATTCAGTGTTGCATTAGTAAAAGAAAAACAATCTTGTGAAGGGTTTTCTAGCTATGAATCTGCCTTGCATCCTTTGACTTTAACTAATGCCAGCAGAATCAGTATTTCCCATTTACAAGGTAATATTAAGGTTACTGATAAACATTTTACCTGAAAGTATCACACAAATCTCCCAAGAAATAATGTTTTAGCAGAGTCATGTTTTAGAATGCCAAGATTCCTCCTACACACCATTTTTTTTCCCCTGTTAACTGGCCTATACAATGCAGTATTTTTTTAAAATCCTGTGATTTCTGGTGTCTCCTGCCAGTGAAGAGTGTAAGCATACTGATGGTTTTTATGTTGCCTGAAGCCACATAAAAATAATTAACAATTATGTTGCACTCAGCAATTATACTGCACTGTAGACTTTTCAAGGGCTGTGCAACCACGAATTCAGGCTTCATGTATCTCATTTTTTACAACTTAAATCAGGTCATGTCTTGTTAGTACTCTGAATGGAGACCTTCCCTCCCATCCCCTCCAAATCCCGGAAGAGCAGAAGGAAATTGAGACATGAAATGGATGGTGCCATCCAGAAAAAGAGGAAACAGTCTCAGAATGCAAACTTTCAGAAGACTGAAGAGGGTCTAATTTTCACAAAGTTACACTGAGCTTATTTTTGTCAATGCCATTTGAAAAAGCTTCTTGAAACAGGAAGAAAACCATGTTTTCATATAGAAATCCAACAATAAACATTAACACACAAAATACAAAAATTTTTGATTAAAATGTGTGACAAAGAATACCCCTCTCCCTCTTCTCTTCCCCCCCGCCCCCATTAACACAGAGAGGAGTAGGAAAGGCAAATTATTTCACTTATTATTTCATTTATCAATCTACAGTTATTCTTGTAACAATTCATGATGGCATCACTTCCTGAGCACTGTTGACAAACTGGAGATAGGCTGATACCAGTATCTCCAGGTGGCCTCTTCCATGTGAACTACAAAACCAGTATCTGAACCACTACCAACTTCCCTCAGCATTTTCGATAGTGGCAGTGATGGCTATTGTAATATTAATTATTGGTTTTGTTTTCCACCTGAGTTCTACAATTCAAAATGAAAGAAACAGAAGGATGGGAAAAATGCATTGCTGTTCCTAAAAACCCACAAAACCAAATTTCATATAATTTAAAATAACATATTTTTAAAGTTATCAGAGGAAATTTCATATTTTGTCTTAATTAGCAATTCAGACTGTTGGCAATTTCTCTCCAGTTACTCATGTTTACTGCATCGAGCAACCTGTGCCCTTCTCCATACACCTAATGTCATACACTATGATCAAAATATTAAATGGTTAAGAGAGTTGACAGTTTAGTTACTGTTATTAGATCTCCAGGTTGATACTGCGTTGAGATTAATGGGGTATTTCTGACCTCTCAGAGATGCAATTGCAATCTTGCAATTCACTGCCACACTTGGTATTTGGTTTCTGTTTCAGCCTCCAGATGATACAACACAGCTCTAGAACTGCCCAGATTTTAAACTGATGAGGATCACATATAAACAGGAAAAGAAGGGGATGGAATTTCAGAGTTTTTCTGTGTAACTATGTGATCAGGTTCTCAGTTATTCCAGTGGGTTTCAATGTGAATGAGACTGAAATCCCTACAGCTGATTTTTGCTTTAATGAAACCCTAAATTCTGGAGCACAGATGGCAGTTGAAAAAAACAGAATAAGAAACAGCATGACAACCTACTGTAAGGCAACTCACTCCAGTCCTTGGATATGGTCATTTTAAAGTGTTTTCCAATACTGCTATATATTACTAACAGTTCCATTGTACTGGGAAATGTGGTGCAACTAACAAATAGCTTTTATTTGAAGTGAATACTTTTCAAACTACCTTTTAGAATAAAGATTTCTATGCAGATGCTATTTTTTTCTGGTTTCTGGGGTATATTTTATGGCTTATTTAATTCCAAACATATAGTTCTATATTGTCATATATTTTATTGTATTAAAAACAAAGCTGAGTTAAAACAGCAGGCACGTTATTTTGCCTCTTTTGAAAATCTGAAATAAGAGGTGTGAAATTCTGCCATTCTTACTCAGTTGTTACACTTACAAACTTTCAGAATCCAGTTTTTGCTTTGCTTCAAAAGCCAGACTTGTCCGAATCACTTGCAATCATGAAGTTTTCCAGACACACAGGTTGGAAAACTAAAGTGCTTTTAACAGCTGTGTCCCAAGTTCAGAATGTAGGTCTCAGCATGCTTTGTTAGCCCTGAGGAGGGAAGCAGGGACTTCAACATTTTGGCTATGTCTTCCACTGTTTGCCTTTTACTGTCACAGCGGCTGCTGCTGCTGCTGCTAAAGATGACATCTGATGTTGACATCAGACATTGGGGAGATAGAACAGACTTTCAATATCTGTGCTCAGTCACTGAGAGAAAAAGCCTTGACAAGAACCATCACAAAAGGAGATAGTGTTTTCCTCAGCCTTCCACCATCACCCTCTCTGTGCAAACACAGGAAAGCTTCGGAGGAAGGCAGGCTAATGAGCCACCCTTGAGCCCCACTTTTAATTCATTTATGCTCTACCATAGGAGAGTCTCTCTGCAAGCACAATTGATAATGTAAATAAATAATTTCTGTTTTGAAAAAAAGTCATATTTATTGAAGTCATTCTAAATATTGTAAGCAAGCAACCACATACTGACATTTCTCTTTCTTTCGAACTGAAAAGCTGCCTACATCAAAAGAAGAAAACATTAACAGAAAGCAATAGTGGCAGCGCTGTAGTATGCTTCAGTTTTAACAACTCAGAGGGAGAACTACCACAGGATTATCTTTACCGTTCTACACTTACTATGTGAAAATGCATTGAATACAGAATTTTTTTCTATACAGGTATAGAAATTTTCAAAAAGCTGGATGCTGCAATTCTTACGTCTGTTATGCAGAATCTACTACCTACATGAGTCCCCACTTGGATTGGATCAACTAATTTGTACTCATGAGTGTTGTTCAACACAGGAACAGCTAGAGACTGATCAAGCTTTAATTTCTTCCTTATTAAACTGAATTAAAAACTAAAAAAGGAATCACTGTATGATGGTTGAATTTGCTAATGTTAACTTATGTTGAACCACATTCAGTGTTAATATGATACAAAGCCTATCTGAGTTGGAAGGCTTCCTATTTATGTAAAATAGAAAACATTAAACGCTTTGGTGACATAACAAAGCTTGTTCTAATAAGAATGAACTGAGTTAGACACATGAAGGAATAAGAAAAAGGAGGTTTTGCAGCAGTATGGTAAACATATCCTCTCCAAAAGCCATTGTGCAAGCTATTAGGTGGGGCAGGCTGCTGGATTCGGTGTTGATGGCTGCAACGGATTTATTGTCTTTCAAATTTATGTCAGCTGCAGCAAAACAAAGAAGTATGTCAGTATTTTAAATTACCCATCTTTTTCCATTCTCAAAAAGTGTTTCAGCACTATTTAAAGTTTCGAGTCCTCTGAGATTTTTTCATCCCTCTTAATTCATCTATTTCTCTTCAGTACCCACACATGTATTTCCAGCCAGGACAGGTACACAGTTTTGTTGCACATGATTCAGGCTAAAAATTCAAAATTCAAGATTTGTTGCTAAGCCAAGGAGTATTTTTTCTTCTTTATTTTAAATTTTTTTTGTTTGGGTAATTTTTTTAAAGGGAACTCTGTAGTATTCTTTTAAGAGAGAATAGGAATGAAAGAGGAATCCCAGAAATTCCCCTCCCATTAGCTCTGTGCTTGAAGTATCATTAACACTTTCAGTTTCTCACTCCTGCTCTCACCATTTGAATCTGGGTCATAACAGCATGCCTACCCTTCAGTACCCTGAGTGGGTGGTTGTTTTGGCTGGCACTAAGGCATACTTGCTTTGTGACACAGAGTACCCTTATGGTGACACATACCTGTCCTTTTCAGTTGCTTCTTCTACTGTTTTGGGATTTTTTTTTCTTTTAATCAACTGATTTATTATAAATGAGAGGCTAAAGAGTGGAATTTGTATTATTCAGTATTCAGATGGTTTTAACAATGCATGAAATTCCACATTTCTTTCCACAACGCTTCATTATTCCCTATAGTATCTTTTTTTTTTTTTTTTTCCCCTTGCCAAATACCTTTTCTTTACTTAAATTCTGCAATACATGCTCTACCCTTAAATCCTACAACACATACCTGATGCCTCAGGTTGGGCCTCTGGTAATAGAGTCTTCAAATCTCAAATGAAGAATTTTAAGAGCTTGAATTAAATTACAGTAAAAATTAAATTCAGTTAGTGCCAGGCTGCCTATCTAAAGAATGTGTCAGACCTATAAGAACTCCTGTATGAAAATTAAAAAGGGACCAAACAAATATGTGAATGAAGCCCAACATTCTGATTTTCCTGTTAGCCGAACAACAAAATCAAGAGTCCAGTGCAGGAAGTTTAAGTGATTTGTGGCAAAATGGGAATGACACCTGTAGATTTATGCATTTCTGAACAAGTGAAGTCTCCTATTGACCCTTTGTGTATTCAGCCTGATGATTCTTTCTATCCTCTTTGTGGAGTGAAAAGAGACTGAGAGCAAATAAATCTGGACTTTTAGAAAAGGAGCAGAAAGATAATATGCTATTTTTTCAAATTAAAACATCTACCTTTCTGTGTACAATTCTAATCAAGATAAAGAAGATAGATTATTCTACCTGGTTCTATTCTACCTTCCCAGTTGTTGTGAAATGGTCATTAACTAATTGGCAAATGTTCTAAACAGCTGCTATTGTAAAATTTCTCTAAAATCAGTACAACCAACCTGTTCAAAGTAGTTTGAATCTGTTTTTCCAGCTATCATATCAAGTAGAGACAAATTATTTATTCCGTAGTTATTATAAAAAATATTAAAACATAATCCTAAACCTATATAAATATATGTATACTGTTTGCTTTTACGACTGTCGTCACAAAGCAAACATAACATTTGCAACCTGCGTAATTAGCACCAGGCCTGTTCTTTCTAAATTGCAAGTGAGTATCTCTATGCCATCCTTTTCCTTTGCATCCAATTAAGGATAATGCATACTGCCCTACAAGAATTCGCAAGCTGTACCGAGAAATAATGCAGTGTTAGTTTTGTAATTTAGTGCACAGCGCACATTTGTGCTAAAGCTCTGTAAACTGGGCCCGTGGTCAAAAGGAGCAATTAGCACTTTGTTAGTATGCAATGATGTAGTAATCTACACAGTCCCCAAAAGCAATTGTCTATTCCTTTTGCCCTCATGTACTAATTTTCTACAGTGTGCACCACTGTGCCCCTAAAATAGCCCATCACAGCACAGTTACTGTAATTCAGGTTTCATGTGGTTAGAACCTACATATCAATTAGAATTTATTTATTAGGAAAAAATCATGTTGTACCCTTAATCCCTTTTTCTGTATTGAGATAGCTACATAGTCCTCTGCAAGTGTTAAACAACTGTAACTCTTCTGTTAAAGAGTAAAAGGGGGTCAAATCCAGGTGACAGAATATTTCCACCTGAAACCCCTGTAAAGATTGCTTCTAACTAAAAATAGACTATTGCAAGCCATGATCTCCAGGAAAATAAGCCTGATGCTAAAAGTGGCCGGATGGTAAAAATCCTGGAAGCTACCAGTAACACTGACAACTATCAGAAACAGTGGACTAAAACCTATTATTCAGTGAGTATTCCACACCCCCCTCTTGTGGCTGATATGTAAAGGATGTGAATCTATCACAGGTGCCAGATAAATTAAATTTAAGATAGAAGGGCTTTGTGATAATCACCAGAGATGATGCACAGTGGGGTTGAAAAAAATCAAGAAGGAAAATAAGGCAGCATATTGCCAAGCATCTGGAAGTGACTAGTGCATGTTGTTAAAGGCCTAGTTTCAAAGGCTACTTTCCAAAAATCAGGCTCATTATAAGCTATCTCAGCTGGGGCACCCACCAGCCAAAACACCTTCAGCCACTAACTATGTTGGAAAATCTTGGCATTACAATATATACCTACCCTTTACGGGTGTACACATTAAGCATCCCCTCCTCCCTGTATCAGTTACCTAGAAGCAAGCTAAAACTACAGTTTCATATTTGACCAGCAAAATTTACAAATCTGACAGCATCTACCAGAGGGCAACAGTTTCCAGAAGGAGTATGGAAAACCAGGATGTTAGCTCCCTCAGAAGAAAGGTAAGTTATGTTAAGGAGCTATAGCTCCACCATAATAGCAGGCTTCTATGCAATTAGGATGAGTTGAGTTGAACATCACTGTCCAGTAAGGTAATGTGGAAGTTTAAACCTCAAGTTAAAGGAGAAGACAAAAAAGAAAGCGCTTTGAACTGACAGCACAGTCAGTAACTTTAATAGAATGATCCTTCATGGGGACCTCTAAATAGATATCCTTCATAGTCACAGCTCATATACCTGTCTCAGATCTTAGGCCAAAGAGCTCTTTGGCTCTTCAGACTAGGAGAAGAAGAAGCACACTCTGGGCTAGGAAGGAAGGAAGGAAGGAAGGAATAATGAAAAGAAGGGTTATGTAGTTGTAGGAAGCTGACAGAACTTTTCTCCTTTCTTCCTTTCCTATCACGTCTGTCACTGGTATCAATTCAGTTCAAAGAACTTCTGGTTTCCATTTTCCTTTTTTTTTTGTTTTTTTTGTTTGTTTGTTTTGTTTTTGTTTTTGTTTTCCTTCTCTTTGTTTCCAGTGAGAGAGAAATAAAGAAAGAAGAGGAATATGAATGAGGAAATGAAAAATCAAAAATCTCACTACAAAAAAAAAAAAAATCTACATTTAATTTTGTAGAGGTAAAAAATTTTAAAATAACATTTCTGTGAGACATGTCAGATAGTTCTATCTCTAAACCCCCAAACCCCTTTCACTTTTTGAAGAGTTTTGACTGTCTGTTTGCTTGATAAATATTACATTCACTTAATGGGAACACAGTCAACAATTCCATTCCTTCAAGAAAAACTTCACCTTCACAGAACTGGCTCCGTGATATTCCCAATGCACCTGTCAATACCCTCCAAGCAGCCATGGTCATCATTAGAATGGGAAGGCAATCAGCCAGTAATAGACTTGGAAGTGCTTGTGCTTGTTTTTCCAAACCTGAAGGAAACTACTGATCACAAGAACAAGGTCTGTGAGAGCTGTATTTCTCTCTTAATCATCAGACCTAAATGTTAGCTTCTCAGTATTTGCCATTTTGGTATTAAAAACAAAAGTAATTTGAAGAAGTATTATACATATTACATTCACTACTTGCAACATTGTATAAATGAATATATTACTGTTAATCTGTCCCTTTAACAAGTTAGGAGTCATAGTATCCTTCAGGGAGAGGAAAGAAAGAAATTAGAGATGGTGGTTAAGGATCTCTTGTGATTCAGGATGAGACTATTTAGAGCAACTGTTAATGTATAGAATACTCTAGCATCATGTAATATATTAATGGGTCTGTGACACAGCAATATGGTTCTACTAAGGTCATATCAACTACTTGTCCTCCTCATTCACTTCCTTGTGCAAGCAGCAGTACCTGATTAATTTGATTTCCTCCATCTGTCTTTCTGTTTTCCCAGTTCATCTCTCCAGGACACCACCTCTTGCAAAGAATGCTTTAAATTTGCTCTGGAAAGAAAATATAGTTGCTTGGATGTTATCCAAAGTGGCAGGGCATAGAGAATATTTCAGAGGTTCTTTGCTTGGTTTGCATTTAAGCTGCAGAAAGGTTTATGCAGCTGTCTGAAATATTTGTAGCAGTACTGAATTAGTTTTCAGTTATTTCATTTAGCTTTCATTGTCAATGAGTTCTGTAACAGAGCAGTGGTAGGTGAGGAGTAGATAATATGTTAACAAGAAGGCTGTTCCTGTCTCTACTTAGTGTCAGCACCTGCCATTTGGGATTCTCTCCAAAATTTGTGTTCTGTTTGTTAGAATACTAAAAAACAATCAAGAGATACTGAGAATTCTAGTTCTGCTTGTCTACACTTACATTTCTGGACTTATCAAATTAATAAAGAAAGAGAAATGAGCATATGGAACTCTAAGTCCTCAGATATGTTATCCACAGTAGACCTAAATAAGATCCTGCCAAAGAGTTAGCATTTGAACAGATTGTTTAATATTCATGGAGGAAAATGTAAACTGATTATGTTCCAAAAATATTTTTTAAAATATGACTTTGCTGAAAATTGTGAATTGCTCATCTGCTTACTGTGTGGGGTTCTTTTTTAGAATAAAATAACATATTTTAATATACGTTGCTATCATGCTGTTATAAATATCAGAAATTATTAACACTGGAAGAGTATTAAAAATTAAAACAGTTTCACCATCTGTGCCATTTGTTTATTTTTCACATTTCATTCAACTTGGACAGTGAAAATAGATTAATTTATTTTTCTTTTTCACTCTTGTGTGCTAGCATAATGATTCAGTGTTTCTGCTACAAACACTGCAAGGGTATATTGACTCCAAACCGCCATATTAAAAAATGCTATTTTCGTACAGTTAGAAAAAAATATACATATCTATAAAACCAAGCACAAGTAACTTGACGTTATCAAAATGACTACATGATTGGTCAATTGTTTCAGATTTTTATGTTGATTACTTTTCCCAACTTACTACAGGCATATCAGGGCTCTTATAGCTAGCTGTTGTACTTGATAAAAGCCTCATGCAAAAAGAGGTTGTCAGTTAACCAGGACAAAGGATGGCTAAGTGTGATGGCAAGGTGCACTTGTCTTTGGTGATGCTCTCTACATTGGTTTTATGTGACGAATGGAAGATGAGTATGAATACTCTTTTATAGGCCCATCTTCATTCAGAATGTCTTGCCCACCCGACTGACACAATTTAAAATCTCTAGACTATTCAGCTGCAAAATCACTGCAGATGGAAACAAGTTTCTAGATACAGATTTAACACATTATTTTCAAAATAAACCAAAATGAAACAAATTTCATATAATGCAAAAACTTCACTTGAGACTGTTAGTTTTCTCTACTTGCCTCTTGGTTACACTTCTCCTGGACAATTTTCAGCAACCACTTCACTGTAATCCACTCATTGGCTGGGGTGTTTTTAATTTCAAGCAAACTTTTTAAGTCTATAGTGAAAGAGGTGGATAAAAAGGGAAAAGCAAAGGTTAAAACCTCTTCTTAATTAACCATGTTTTTCTTGGCAATTTGTTCAGTGTGGTCCATACAGTGACCAGAGCAAAAAAAAGCCCCAAACCTACTTAATACCATCACAGTGAATCAGGATAACAAGAAAGTCTTAAGGAATAATTGAAAAAGAAATAATAATAATAAAAAAAAAAGTTGTGTGACTTAGAAGGAACATTTAAAAACCCTTACAAATGACAACTGTATGAATGTGAGACAGAAATAAAGAACAGGCATAAAGAAATCAGACTTGTCTAACAAATGAACTTGGCCAGATAGATTTGTTTTAACCTTTCACTTACCCTTGAATTTTGACAAGAATTCCCTTGCATGATGATTACCTGGGATTTGAAAGGTCTGACACACAATATTCATGGTAGTCAGCTTCACTAAACAAGAGTTCTTCACTCTTGATTTTCAAGAAAAAAAGAATCTCACTTTTTGGAGGCATAATTTCCTTACCCATTTTCTCATGGGGGGGGCTTAAAATGTTGAGTTCTTTATTCCTTACCTTTGATGGCACTGGAATGGATTCTCAATGTGATATTGAAAATTGGCAGAAAGATCTTATTTTTTCTGAATTTTTGAATCAGTCTCTCTCAAAGAGTCTAATCAAACCTGTCACTCTCATGAAGACTGACATGTCCAACGAGTGTGCTGCTGAACTGCAGCCTGCCAGGCTTAGCAACTCCTGCCATAAACACATTTGAAAATCTGTATTTTCTATTGATCCCAACTTGGTTTTTCTATACAATGACTTCTGTAACTGGACCACATTGACATTTCTGTCAGAAAGGTGTTGATAATGTCCAATTTACAAAACATTGAAGTGACAATAATGGAGTTATTTGAACATTTATTGTTGAACAATGAGAAAAAATGTATTTGCTGATGTCAAGGAAGACTCTATACGTGTTTAGACACCAGCAAATGCAGAATTAATTTATCTATCTTTCCACAAGGAAGGAAGTATTTTTTTATTCTTTGCTTAAAAGAGACTTAGGCTCAAAATTAAAGAGCAAAAACTCTTTCAGGACCTGGTACACAGAACTAATTCATGCTCTACTACTGTGGAAATTCATACAACTACAAGATGAATTATTTTTGTTTTCTTCCTCTCCATAGGGATGGTTTGCAAGCAGATATTCCTCTGTTCTCTCCTCTCTATGAACGTTGCACTTTTCCTGCTGTATTCAGCAGCATAGCTTACACTCGGATCACAGCTGGCTATCTTAGGGCTCTGGGAAGATTCTGAACCCTCCATCCAAAGCTAAACACTAGCTCTTAAAAAGAAAAGTAAGAATTAGGTAAGCAGGTGTTACTGAGGTCATGGGAGCTTGAACAGTGAATTCACTTCACTCCTAGCAGGAACCCAAGACTGGAATTCAGGAAATTTTCCTTGGACAACACCAAGTAGGAAGTTTTGCCTGAACACAGATGTCAGGACTAGATCTTTACTGTATCATTCTTTACCAAATCTGAATGGTATCAGACCAGCTCCAAGGGCTTGCTTGCTACATAATATTTCCTGAATGTAAGTAAACAAGAATGAAGGAGGCTGTATAAAGTGGACAGAAAACATGCTCAAAAAGAACAGTGGCTCAGCAAGTATCTGTGGGTATGAGGGCTATAATAATATTAAAAAGCTAAATGTTTTCAAATCAATCCCATCAAGTGCCTTGAAAAAAATAAATAAGAAAGAGAAAAAAAGAAAAAGCTCTCATTTTTCCTCAGCTGTGGTGGTGCAGCACCTGCCATTAGCTGTGGTGGTTCCTATTTTCATATTGTCTGACAGTAGCAGTTGGACTGAGCCAGAGCCAGTGAGGCCGAGAGGCAGACTCCCTGCTTCCACAAAGCTGAATTTAATAAGATGAGAACAGTATGCCAAGATGGTGAACTCCCTCCCTAGCACTTATCATGACACTAGTCACTCAGCAGGGCCCTTATTGCAGCAGTAATCTGGGTGAGCCTGGCAGAGCGTCCTGCTTACAAGTTCAATATAATAGAACAGCAGGGCACTGGAGGCCTGGCAGAAAAGCTTAGCAAAGTTAAAGCCTATTACACTATGCTTGAAAAAAATGGCTCTCAAAATATTATATGCCGAGCAAAAAACCTGGACTTGCCAAGTGCAGTGACATACTAAGCCTCTTCCATAATGGTGCATTCATTAGTCTATAGACACAAGCAACATGGATTTAAATGTCCATAACTTGAATGGAAATGGATATGCAAATTTGTCCTTTTCTTCTGCTCAGCTTGAATTTAATAGGCAACACTACAGCATAATATATAGATAGCAAAAAAACCCCTTGAATCTGCTCTGAGCTACATTAAATTGTTGAAGTTAGAAAATCCTTTTCCTGCATTTTATTTCCCTTATTTTTTCATAAATAACAAAAATCAATTGGAACCCATCTCACTGTCATACACTGGTATATGAACATGAAATCCCAACTTTGACGAGACCTGTGGCAGGAAAGCTGTATCAAACATACCTTTAGTACAGCAACACAAGAAACAAACCCATCAGTGTTTAAATTAAAGCAGAAAAATTATTTTGTTGTGAGCTGCCTACAAAAATATCTTAAGCCAGACTGTTTTTCTTTGGATTATTACTTACTTGATTGAACATTTTAAGGTCTATTTTATTCCTGTTCCTAGTTTTAGTTCAGTGGTGTCTATTATGGAGCTGAAATTTATCAAGAATGAGATGAACCAACTTTGAAACATGGTTAGTTTGCTTAGTTTAAATGGCATTTTAGAAAGATAATTCTACTTGTTAGGAATTGCCAGAAAAGCCTTTCAATCTGGTCAAAAGATCATAATGACAAACTCCCTTGAAATGAATTCTAAAATTATACGACAGCTAAAAAGAAAGGGAAAAAGATAGAGGTAGGCATATACTCCTCTGTGTGTATTTCTTTTTTGATGGGAACTTCAATGTGTCACCTGGACACTTTGCAAAATCAAAGTCTTTCATTTGTCAAAACACAAGCCTTTAAAGCCACCTGACATGCCCCTGGGTTTTCCAGGTATCCTGTATCATTCCAGAAGAGCTAGATTCCTGTGGTTTCTGTACCATGTATGTCCCACGTACAATAGAGCTGCATATCCTACCAGGTAAAGGGAACCTCAAGAGGTATTGTGTCCAACACTCTGCTCAAAGGAGGATCAACACTGCATTCAAACGAGGTTGCTCTGGTCTTTGTCCAGTTAAGTCTCGAAAACCTCCATAATTTCTTTGGGCCCCTGGTCCAATGCTTAATTATTCTCACAGTGGAACATTTTTTCCTTATTCTAGTTATAACCTTCCCTGTTTCTGTCAATGGGTCTCGTTCTCCCATTGTGCTGTCATCCATCAGTTGGCTGTCATCCTAGTAACCTCATTTGAGATATCAGAAAGCTGCTACTAGGTGCTGCACACTTTCCCTGAACAATCTTGCTTTCTAAAGAAGCACAGTTCCCTCAGGTTGTCCTGACAGGTCATGTGCTCTAGCCTCTTGACCATCTTGGTATCTCTGTGCTAGACTTGCTCAAGTTTACCAGCTTCTTCTTTGTGTTGAGAAGCCCAAAACTGAAGGCAGTTTCACAACTGGCAAACAGAGGGAAATAAACGCTCTGATCTACTGGCTACACTCCTGTCAATACCTCCCAGTATGCTCCAGTCTCTGGCCATATCTACTGGCTACACTCCTGTTGACAACTCCAGTATGCTGCCTACCAGGATGCCCAGGTCCTTTTCAACAGAACCTTCCAATGCTAGGGTGGCTGTCCATAAGAATCCAGGGGCAGTGATCTGGTGATTTCCCTGATACACGTAAAGAAGAATTCACCCATTTCCTAACACTGAACGTGTGATTGTAACAGATTCCCACTATAATGTTGCTTCTCCAGTGACCATTACTCACAAGCCCTCAGTCAACCTATCTTCTGTTCCATAAAAGAGTTACATACATCCAGGCTTCTCCCTCACATAGATGGCATCCCCCTTCCTTATCTTCCCTACCTGTCATTCCTAAAGAGCCTATACACTCTTTACAGTGCAGAGCTCCTGCCATATCTCAGTTATTCTCATGATGTCTTAGGTCTGCACCCACACACAGAGCTCTAGTTCCTCCTGTTTGTTTCCCAGACTGTGTGCATTTGTTCACAAACACTTGAGGCAAATCTTCTTTTAACATGTCTTATCCTTCCTGAGGGCTCTCTTGCTCCTGTCACCCTGTCCCATGTATTTACTGCCCTGACTTCTGTGCCCTCATTTATCTGCAAACTGTCATCACCATCCCCTGACATACCTGGTTTAAAGCCTGTTGGCAAAGATCATATGTGTGGATATCTTGGATACTCTAGGGCACCTCAAATGGAAAGTACTTGCGTTTAGACAGTTATATCCCACCTTTAGTGTCTGATTCCAAGACTTAAAACTGCTTCTGTCTGGTCAGGTCTATTTCTCATCCTCTCCTTCCAGTCTGTACCACTTTATCAATCTTTCAAACTAAGGAATAGACCACTATGTTCCTAGGTGTTCTTTATAAATGCAGAGATAGGGTGTTTTTCATGCACATTTTTTGGGGGGGGGGTTGAGGAAAATCATTCCTGTGTGAAAGAAGTTAACTTCTTTTAATTATCATCCAACAGAATCTAGCTAAGAAGTGCTTGAGCTACAGCACAAAATGAACAAAACCAGCTAAAGTATTCCTAACCTAGCACAAGTTTCAACAATATTTGGCAGCTGTGATAAATACAGCAGGTAGTGAAAATTTAGGTAGCACACAGCATTTAGTCAGGGCAACTTAATAGGCCTTAATGACCCTGACCTGCCTCAGCTGGGGCCTCCACCCACACCCACAGATCCAGGAGCTTTACTTAAGCCCTGCACCTTCATTTCTTTCATAAACTACCCTAGAGGAGCACCTCAGAAGAGTTTTATCACCATGAACTTGTCTGGGGATTTCAATTCTTGGTTAGGCCTGGCTCCAGTTTATGGGCTGCTCTGTAACACCCCCCTGGCAGGCTGGGTTGTTCCTCTTGGCCCCGTGCCACTTAGGGACCCTCTGGCCCTTCCTGCTCTCATGAAAACTGCTAAAAAGGTGCACACAAGGTACTGAGAGCTAAGCCTGTTGTCAAAGCACTATTGCGAATGCAGTGGAGGCAACACTTAGAATCTTTCTGCAAAAGAGAAGCTTTCAAAAGCATCACCTGTTTCTCCTTCAAGCCCCTACTGTTCTAAACTGCTGTCTGACCTCCAATATGTACTGATCTCTCTGCTACCTTTGAAGGCCTCTACTTAAGTACTAGTTTTCTTGCCGTATACTCTCTCTACAGTGCTTTGCTATATTCTGCATGTTGTTGTGGTGAGTGATAGTCCCCTAACTGGAGAACTTTAATCTACTATTGTCAGACTTGAAAAGGGGGCACCTTGTGGCTTTTGTGGAAACTGTTAGCACTTCACCTGGAGAAGAAATTCTGTACAGTAAATTACAACAACCCATCATCATTCCTCAGTTTTGTGGCACCTCTGTGCTGTCAAGAGAACTGAAAGTGGTTTGATTTGCTCTGCATCCCATCTCCCCAGTGAGCATAGCGGAGAGCTGAGGATATGCATGGTGTCTTACAACCCCTGAACACTAAAGACCAAATATGGTGCATACCCCTTCCATACCTGCAGTTCATCTGAAAGGATTCTAGGTTTAGCATAAGGTAACAAAAAAAAATCTCCAACCAGCTTATGAAACCAACAACCCTAAATCTGTCCTGTAGGTTTTTTTTGGGTATCCATTAAATTGAGTTCTTTGGATATCTGTAGTTGTAAATTACATTGAATTTATCAGTAAAGATGCTGGACTTGGGATTTAGTCTTAGATTTCTTTTTTTCCCATTGACATTCTGAAATATACTCGTTTCTGTTGCTCACCACTAAGTACGCTTAAGCTACTACGTTCTTCTGCATTTGTAAAATCTATGCGAAGTTTTCTTGATTGATAATTCATATCAGAAAAAAAAATAAAAATCCTGTCTAGGATTGGATGACTTCATGCAAATAAGCATAAGAGCCTTACAGGACAGTGGTGTCTTAGAATACTTTTCAGGGCCTGCAGGCATAACTTGCGTGAACCTGAGCAGCTAAGCCTTTAATTTCAACAGAATCTCAGTGAAAAAGTACTGCAAGAAGCCCTTGCTTTACTCTATAGTAAAGTCTGTAGTGATGGAAAGCAAAGGTGCCAGTGACGTCCTCCTGTGCATACCCAAAACCCAGAGCAAGATGAAGAGAAACTGCTGAATCTTACTAAAGAAGAATTTGCTACTCTTTTTAAGTCTCACTTCGGGGGTTGGATTTAGTGTTATCACCTGTCGTCTAGTGGTGAAACAGTCCCAGGCAAATAGTATGTTCAGGACAAAACAATATTAAATGATCATGGTAGATTTCAGATATCTCGTAAACGTTAGGTTGGTATTCAGCCATTTCAGTGTCATAAGAAGGACAAATACAGCAGTAGTATCTTAATTATTTTGTTGCTGAAGACAAAAATAACGAGTAAACTTTTCCAAGCTTTTAATGTTATGGGACATCAGGAGTACTGAAGAAACCATTAGCAATGCAGTTTCATGAAAAAGAAATTCCTTTAGATAGTCTGACTGATGGGACCAGTGTATTTGTCATAGAGAAAGGAACGAGTGAAAGGAACCCTGTAACAGAAAGCACAATGTAGGTAGTGTTATATAAAGCTGAGTGTGCCACTTGGCTTGTGCTATAGCAGCTGTTATTCAAAACCATATGGGAATTTCTGAAGACAACTTTTATTCTGAACTTCCTCATTTGACTTAGCAGAGACAAATACATAGTAATGAGTATGAATACTCCTGATGAAATTCCAAGGGAAAGGTGTTCCAACATTCTGAAAGCAAAATCTTAATGCCTTTGCATCTTGGTCATCTCTTAACTTAGATACTTAAGACAAATCAAATAAATGTTTTATTTTGTGGGACCAGATGGCTAACACCTCACAGGCTGAAATGCCAGCTGCCAATTTGTTTCTTGGTGTTTGGCTTTAAGTTATTGCATGCACTGGGAGGTAAAGAATAAACTTTTCATTTCTGTCAGATTTATTATTTTATAATTTGAATCGTAGTTAAGTTTGCATGGAGTGGAGCAACAACCTGAGGCAAAGCCTTGGACTTTTCTCTTAGGAGGTATTTTCCTACACATACTTATGCCACCATTTTGCTGTGAAAGGTGGGCAGTTATGATCAAATGATCCAGTTCTCCTTGAGTTCCACAGATCAATGTCAGAGGACTAGCTGACTGTGATTTACTTTTGGTGATGACTTCTGCTTTTCTTCTGTTGATATCTAATTCCAACAATTATTCCTGCTATGTATGCAATACAGTGTAACTGATCTTCCATATTCCATCAGATATGTCCAATGACATAAAAAGCCAAGATCCACTGTTATCGATTTGTATTACAATAGGCCAAAGATGCTATGGTATAACCTATGTCATCATCATGCTTGAAGAAATCCCAACATTATTTTCTTGTTCAAGAGAAAATATATATTCTGCTTGAATAGAAATTGTAATTATTATACAGTGGACAGACTCCATGCGGTGCACTATAAACCATTAATTCCAACAGACTCCAAAACTCTTTTTCACTAAATCTTGGCATTGACATTTTAAGGTATCATTGTTACCTGTAGTCAGAGTTAGTCTGGATATGAGGGACTAATTCCTCCTGATGTAACAAATAATTGATGTGCTTTTTGCATGGCTTATGTAAAAATTAGCTTTGTGGTAGATTATACAATTAAGAGCTTTTTCCAAAGGAATTTTCATATATTTTATAGGGTCTGATAATAACTACAGAACACCTTGCACAAAAAGAAGAATCTATGCTAGAGTAATGCTGTATAATACAATTCTATGAGGCCACTAACAGTGAAAACAGGGTAGTCAAAGATTTTATATCCACAAAAGATTCTGTTAATCAGGAATAAACTGATGTACTGAACTGCACTGTTGGGGAAAATGTACGAGGAAGAAAAGCAGTTGTTTGACTGGAGTATCAATTTTAGAAAACAAACAAAAGTGTGGGTATACCCTGAATGGGATTTTTTTCTATTATGATTGTTCTGTGATTGTCATATATTTAAATGGCTTTTAAAACATGACAAGTAATTCAGAAAATAAGTGACTTCAAAATAGGAACATTAACAACCCAAGTCCTAAAAAAAAAAAAAAAAAAAAAAAGGAGATTAACAGGATTTTTTTTTAAGGACAGAGGGGTCTTATTTAATTCTTGGTCAAGACTGGTTGTGAATCTCTAACTGAGGCCTTTGTAGGAGAAAATCAAATTGTACAGTAACTATACATCAGAAGATACAGATTTAAATTTTTTTTTTTTTTTTAGATTCAGTCAGTAGTTTTATAAATTCAGATATGAAAGCTAAGTCATCAATGTTAAGTTTGCTTTTTCTCTCTATCTGGGAGACATTCATAACTCAGTCCTGTGGCTGATGAACATTAAAATAATCAACAGTAGTCCTATACTGTTGATTCAGTGTTGCCAGCTGTAATAGGTCCTGGTAATATGATTCAAGGGAATTCAATTAGCACTTTTTAGGTTCTCTTTATCCCATAATATTCAAACCAATATGAGTATCATTTCCCTTTGTAGACTAGAAGCAATGCCTATTTTTCAGATTTTGAAATGTACTGAATATGTCATTATATGTCTTCCCTCTAGCAGCATTCTCAACAAGGTGTTAGACCACTTCCAGTTTCACCTCCTGGTTTTCCTTTGGTTAGTTGGCTATTTTAAAGTCTTGATTATTTCTTAGGAGTTAAACTGGCCCTTCCAAATATGGAAAGGCTTTTCACTGGAAGACATACTTAATGTTTGTTTCTTCTGAAAACAAAAGAAAGACACTAAATGAAAACGTTCATGTATACTGGAGTCCAATGTAACACAGAGCAGATGAGAACTGAGACAAGTGAGCAGTGTTCAAACATACATATTGTGCTGTCTAGGGGTAGTGGGATGGATCTGTATGGACTTATATAGTTAGTATAAATTACAGCTGATCTGACCTGCAGTCACTTCCATGCCTGTCTATGCTTTGTGGTACTGATAAGGAGCTGCTCAACTGTTGTAAGCCCTTGACCTTTCACTTGTCTAAAGTGGTAAGTGTGAAATTTGCAACCAGCTATACTTTGGTGCAATTTCAGAGCACATCAAGATCATGGCAGGAGATGGATGAATTGAACTAGATAGCGTAAAAGCCAACACTGCAGACTGAAATTCTGATATAAGATCCTTGAAGGGATGTTCATCTTTATTTTATACAGCACTGATATTGTTCAATGCTTGCTTCTACAATAAAATTATACTCATCAAGAGGAATCCACCTCCAAATATTACTATTTTACTCTAAAAGGAGAATTTAACAAAAAGACAGTCAACAAATAGAAACAATGTACCAGTTTATCCTCTCTACAACTTCCACTGTGGCCAGGAAGTTACAATGGGCATGAACTTCTGAATGAGAGCTTGGCTTTATGTATTTACAAAGGTGTTAACGTCTCTGTTTTTCTTCAAGATTTTACATTACAAAAACAAATTTATCATTATCTCAAAGGGAGCAAATACTGAGAAAGATTAAAATAATAATATTAATTTTCTGGTGGGATGACAATATTTTCCACTCCTTGCTGCAGATGGATAGAAGGCCATAGGTCAACAGTCTTTTGAGGAGGGTATGCCAGAGTCCTTTGTTTTGTTGAAAAAAAAAATTACTGCTCAACAGCATTCCAAGTGTATTTTACAAGCCAATCAATAGTTATATATGAAAATGTATCAATTCTGTACTCAGCAGTCAGAATATTGTTAGGTGATTATTATCATATCAGGAGCTGCATATGTGTGCCAGTGTTTTGGTAAGCAGCACTGCTTTCTCATTTCTTGTTATGATCTATAGGTGATTTCCCTGCCCTTAATCTACTTCAAACCCTTGCAGAGCTATTCATTTTCTGCTCAGGTTGATGTTTGATCAGGAACATCTATTGCCTTACTGTATCCTGAAACTTCTCTATTCACTGTGCATCATGTCTGTCCATTACAGATTCCAGACTCTCACAGTGCATCACACCACCCTTGCTCATTACAGGCCTCCAGTGTTGCTCTCCATCTGTCTTCAACACCTTCTGGTCTTCAACAGCCAGCTTTTTAAGTAACAGCAACAGCATATGAGAAAGATCAAGTACTCCTGTATGTTGATGGAGTAATGCTCAGGGTAGGTGCACCAAAATCAACAGATGAGAGGCTTGAATAGCAAATGCAGTCTTGCTCAAGAGGAAGATATGTCTAACCAGGGGCTCAGGTGAACCTGCCTCCTATATCTAGCTAAATTTCAGCTCATCTGAAACTGGGAGCTTAACACTTACTTTTGTAGAAGTGCACTTCAACATCTCGGGGCCCTCAGGGCACTAGTAGGACATAATGGCCCTGACCTCCCTCAGATGGGTCCTCCACCCTAACCCACAGCCCAGGAACTCTATTTAAACTCAACTTCAGGCCTTCACTCATGGCTTGAGCTTGACCTCAGACCTGCCTTCTCAGCATCAACTTTTCTGGCAATCTTCACTCTAGGTTGAACCTCACCATCATCTCTGGATCTGCCCTGATCCATTGCTGGGAGTGATGGGATAGGCCCTGTCTGATGAGGCTCTTGCTCTGCCACCATGCAGTGCCCTGGCCACTGCTGTACCCTGACAGCCGGCACTCAGTATCATTAAAGACCAGTGGCAGGATTGCTAAGAGAAAAAGTAGCTACACTAGTGTGAAAAAAAAAACTTTATTGAAGAGCTCTTCTTTTCACATACTTTGCATTTGGAAAATGACATTTGGCAATGGGGCAATTTGGAAGTTCACCATGCACTTTATATTGTATTATTAAACTACTCTGATATACATTAAGCCTTCAAAATTAATTTCTTATATCCCTGAAAAAGGTAGTAGAGTTGCGCATTCTAACTGGGCAGTGTATATGAGTTGCACAATAATTGTATGTGGAATTGTAACCAAGAGATATCCTTATTTAGCAGTCTGGTTTCAGAGATGATAATTAGCACACTACTGACTGCTCCTAGAAGTCCCACTAGTATGATATCTGAGAGATAATTAGAGGAAATCAAAAGGCAAATTTCAAATTGATGCATAATATCCTTGCTGAAATTAGCCACTGTGCACATAAATAAAGGTCAAGTATGACTCAAATTTAAGAATCAATATTATGTTGCCACTGTGGTGTCTTCATGTTATGACTGAAGTTTTTTTACACTTCTAAATGTCTATGTTTGATTCTAGTATGAATACTGGAGTGACTGTCAGTCAACAGAATATATGAAATTTATAGATCAGAGTGACCCAAACAGACAGCTAATATTTAGAAGAGTCATTAAGAATCATTAATGTTTGTGAGTGTATTGGGCTAATGCAACTGCTTGAACTGATGTCCCATTTATTCACTCTTCTACATTATGTAAAAAGAACACTTGCCTATAAGCTCCATATAGAAAGAAAATGCTACTTAAAAATTTCCTTCCAAATCAGCTCAGTTTTTTATATATCAGAAAGACCGATGAGTATGAAAAGCTTAGATATGACAACCTGGAAAAAAAACAAGGTTAAATGCAAACCTGAATATGATTTAGCATGGAAGTTTATTACAATTGTAAAAAATATGCTTTTAAAAAGAAAAATACTGAATATTTAATACTGTAAATAAGTAGTATGTAGAATTATGCCTGAGGGGTCTTTTGCTATGTTGAGTGGATTTAATTTAATTTAGAGGGGATGAAAAAAATAGTATACAGTACACACTTTTCCAATCTACCAACTTTTTGTTATTATTGTAGAAAGGCAGAAAGGAAGCTGCATAACTAATCTAAAATTCCTCTAAAATAATTTGAATAGGAGCAGAGTTACACAATGTCCACCTTTCAAACAGCATAGCAGAGAAAACTGCTACACTGGCAGTAGACGGGAATTCACTCATACAATTTTATTTTACTCACACAAGAAAGAAAATATCATTATCATCAAGCCTTCTCTTACTGAGGTACCCGTGAAACAAATAACATTGAAATAACTTTCCATTTAATATTGTAAACAAATTTGAAATACTTTGCTATACTGGAAATGAAGAGTCAGAATGTAGAACTGTAGACTTAAAAGAACCCAAAACTCAACCCTCTAAAAAACCAACCAAACAAAACCAAACCAAAACCTCTCCAATGATGAAGCTTTGTAGAAGTTACATGTTATGGTGAAAGGCTGTCATTTTTAGTAGTCTCTTGTTTAAACTTGCTACCAATGTTGTAATGTTATCTCCATGTCAGTGAAGGATTTAATAAAACCTCATTGGATGTAGAAAGCTGGAAACAATTTAGCAAATACTTTCTGCCAGAATCAGTACCAAAAAAAGGCACCTTGTTTATACTCTGTAGATTATTGCTTATACAATCACATCTTCCTCAAATTTAAAATGTTATTCTTGTACAAACACAGGAGGCAGATCAAGTCATTGGTTGTGAATATGGAAAAAGCGCAACTGTGAGGTGTACCACTTTGCATTCTGACATGCCTGTCTATGGCTGATCTTAATAGCTGAACTGCATCACCACGGCTTACTGGTTTCACTGAAGCTTATTCTGTTGAATTTATAAGTTCTTAAATACATTCAATAAATAATGGCTGGTCACCCACTTAGCCTGTATTTGCTTTACTCATGCAACGAACTGGAAGGACTGGGCATACCCAAAATGACACTGTGCAACGTAACATCTATGGCATTTTGGAAATACAGAAGGCTATGTACATACTTTTCATAAAATTAGAGGAACTTCACGAATACACAGATTTACCAGTGTGTTCAGTCAATCCTTTGGAATCTATATTGGTAATTATGTCTTATTTATTTCACCATCATAACCATATAAAGAAGGATATTGATTACTCTTTATTATCTATTAGTGTTCTTAACAAGATAATAGTAACATTTTTCTTCAGCATGCTTTTAAAGTCAAATATTCTGACACTTCAGAAGTTCTAAAATACCTATTATTACTAAGGTGTTAATTAGTTTATTGCTTCATCACATATAACTATCTATTTGTACAATTATAAACATCTAAGTCTTGATTCATAAATAAAAGGATTACATGCATGCCAATGAAATGCTATATGTACCCTGCTATCGTGTCGTGTCACCCTTTGGGCATTTTCCTTTACATTCACGGTTAGATTTTGTTGTAGAAGTGAACTGCATATATGATTCAAATAGGCTCCAGGCAGATGCTCAGATTTTTTCTGAAAACATATAAAGGCTTCAGGGAAACATCTTCCCTTGGTGGTCATAAAAGCACCACTTGCATGTTTCCATATGGAATATCCTTAGAACCTTGTTCATACACAGAGAGAACTGAGAAGCAAAGCTGAGTGGTTCTGGCACCCTAAGGATTTCTGAGATAATAGCCATGAGAAGGTTCTTGTGTACATAGTAACATGTTACAAATAATGGAAGGTATCTCACTATATTTAAAATGCTTGGCAGTCCTCTGTTCTGAAGCTTCACTCTGTTCTGTTATAAGGTCAGATACTAATTTTGGATTTGACTGACATTTCCATAATTCAGAATAATCTGTAATTACAAGTTATAAATGCTTTGGACTAAAATGATTTATTTAGAAACAAACAAAATACTTCATATTTATTCATAAAGTAATAGAAGTTTTAAGTGTAATGGCTGGTGGGACTTCCTAATTTGAAACAGCTTGTGATTTCATAGCTACTTTATGGGAGAAATGTTACACTTGGCAAAACTGTACTAACAATTTAATCTTATCATTACATCATAAACACTATTAAATAAAAGCTGGTTATGTTTATCTAAATTTTCTTTTAGATAATAGTGATAGTAGACTAAGGGTGGGAGAAAATCCTTTTTAAACCTGTATCTAAAAGCATTGGCGAATGGACTTGCATTCAAGTATTTTTTTCCCATCTAGATCCAGAGCCAGTGTAACTCAAAGTGAAACATTGCTTGATTTGTATTGCTGAAGCTCAAATTTAATTTTTTTTTAAATCTTTGCAGGGTGTCTCTCCTATATAATTTGGTTATAGTCAGTCATCTTTTTCTGTCCATCCCCTGGCTTGTTACTTCCAGGGTGGTCTGTATTTCAGATTTTGTGATGGGATATTATTTTTGCTTCTTTCTGGTTCCCTTTTCTCCCTCACTGCTTCTATTCTCTTCAGAGGCAGAGAATCCATCATACTTCCATGTATTCATGTCCAAGGTGCTTCACCTGTCTGTAAATTCTGGTTTAGAGGCCCAATTCAGATCTCTGTTGAGTTCTCTATCATGTTCCCCCCTCTGTAACAAAGCAATTTCAACTCCTGTAAATGCATTATAGTACCTGCATCTACCACGTGATGCTCAGGACAACCCTCCTCTTGGAATATCGATACTTTTAAAAATGGACTCTCTTTGTTAGACCTCTTATGTGTGTCATTTAATCCTGCTTTACCTATGACTCTTAACTGTACTGTGACAAAAGTTCTGTCCTCTTGTTTCCTTTCTTAACCTTTTCTGCAGCTGTGTTACATATTTCAGTCCTTAATATTATTTCCCCTTGTCTACCCATATGCTTATTTTAGCTGCTTCTTCCTCTCTGCTGGATTCTGTACAGACTTCCCATCCCCCTTGTCCACTCCTTTAAACACTCCCCCATAGCTCTGTCTATCCTCTCAGTCGGTGCATTTGTGACCCTTCTGTTCAGATGGAACCCATCCCACCTATATAGGCTCCATCTGTTCGAAAATGTCCCACAAACCTAAAAGGGGACAGAGGAAGTTCTCCTCTACAGAATTGACGTCACTAGGTGGAATTCTCCTGGGGTTCTGGCCCCGGAGCATCAGTAGCATTTACAAACAATAAAAAGGCTTCTTGCTGAAAGGAATTCCTGTGAACAATGATACCACAATACCTACCTAATTCTGTGTTTATCTCTCAGGACCTGATCCAAAGCCTAAGTCATTGGGGATTTTCCACTGATCTCAGTGGACTTTGGATCAAGCCTTATTTTCACAAATACACACATTCGCATGACAAGTTTAAAAACTAGCCACTTCTGCCGAGACAGGGGTGTTTAATAACTCCAAAGCAATTCTCCTTACTCAAAAAAAAAAGATACAGCAACTAAGAAAATAAAATATTGAAGAAACACTTATTTGGAAAACCATTACTAACAGTATCTCTATGTATACTGGGAACTATTGAAATTAAATCTGGTAGCTATGACGTAACCTTTTGTCAGTGAAGTGACTTTTTGGTCATTCTCCAAATGTTGCTCAATATCTGCAGCATGTGAAGTATTAAAATCTCCTTGTGATCTGCTTCAAGGTACAAGAAAAGCTAGAAGCAGATAAAAGCAAAAAACTCCCTAAACCAGACCCTGCTTTCAGCACTGGTAAAATATCCAGTGATTTTTTTTTCATTATAGCCTTAGGAGAAAAGTTGTATTAGTCCATTCTGTGAAGCAAATTTTCTGCTGTTCAAAATAAATAAGGACTGAAATCTGAAATTTACATTCATGCAGTCCCCTGAACAAATGTAAAAATGGGAAGGAAGGGCTGAAATGAATTCTTAGCAATTATTACTCTATTCAGCTGCTGAGATGCACTTTAAAACTGCTAAAAAGACAAGAACCAGAACCGCTCTATACTTTATTTTTGAATAAGGTTCTTTGCAATGATGGTCTGTCCCAGCTTTTTGCAAGGTACTGTAGCTGCAGCTTTGTTTATCTGGCCCCTACACAATATTGTCAGGATGCATTTCCATTTTCCAAGTGACTGCTGCCACTGTGCCACAATCTGTGCTCATTTCTCGAGCAGCTAAACCCTTTGACACTGTGGTTTTTAATTAAAATTACATTAAACTTAATCAGCCAGAAAGAGGCTGCTGTAGAAGGCAGGTTTGATTGCAACCTGCAAAGGGCGCTGGGGCTGCCAACTCGCTAAAGATGTGCCGGCAGATGCCAAGCTGCTTGTGTGAGCCCCATGGTCACAAAAATGCTATGAGAGGTCAGTTCTGTCTTCACTTTTTTCTAGCACTGTCACCAAACTATAATGCGTGACAACTCTTGATAAAACTCAAGGAAGAGAAAGAGATACATTGCTAAAACAGCCAATGTACTTTTCTTCATTTCTCAGATAACTGAGAGTCACATTAAAAATGTATTTGACAAATGCTATTATTTGGTGAATCCTGCAAATGATAGCCCTGTAGGTGTACTTGCATGTTTAAGAATCAAAACATGTGCAAGAGTTTATGAGATTGCACCTTTTGATATAAATAGTCCCTCACCTCCTCGAGATTTTCCCTGCAGTTTATTTTTTGTTCTTGTACTGTAATGAATGAATGAGGAGGCCTAAGAGCGTTAGATAACCAGTACTTCTTTGTAGACCTAAGACTGATTTCTTTGCACAAATTGATAGTTTTTATATGAAAATTAAAGTAAACTTTAGAGTTTTGGAATAACATTCATAACCTTTTAAAATATTCTTCAATAGCAGCCCAAAGCAACTGCAGAGTTCCTCAAGCTTGGTAGGATACTGGTATCTTCTAAACACTTCCTCACGTGTTTTCATGAAGTGGGAATTTTATACATGAATATTACTATTATTTATATTATTTTAACACTTAAGAAACTTGAACCAGCTCTATCTGTGATCCCCCACTGTTCACACCCCACCGACTCCCCACTCTCATCCCCCCTATCCCCTGTATTTATATCAATTTTTTAGCTCTGAACAAACTGAAAATAAACTGGAAAGGTACCAGTGATAGGACTAAGATGTGTTTCTGAAAGTTATTCCCATTTTCTTTAGTTCTGGATTTTAAACTTATAATCTGGAGGAGCATGGTGGTTATAACAATCATTTTTCATTCTTGAAACTGTCCGATACTAAGAGATCTTATTTATTCGAAATCTCTTTTGCATGCCATACAGGAAGAGTTAAAAAAAAGTCCAGGAGCATTTTGGTTTCTATTATATGTCATGAAACCCACTAACAAGACTTCTGAAAGCTTCTGGTCAATATGTTAGTGTTAGTTAGTTCTTAACTCCATTTATATATTTCCTCCTGTGGTATATTTCATCCTTCTGCCTACAGTAGTGATTCTGGAATTGCTTGATTTTTGCTGTGAGAATTTGATTTATTTTATGTGTTCAAGGAAACAGACAACTACTGTCATCTCATGACTATGCAAGCTAACCAGAATGGAATATATTTCACATAGTTGTGTATGCCTGAAAACGTGTTTAATGAAACCTGGAAAACCAGGAATAAACTGGAAAAAGTAATGAGAGGCACGGAGAACACTTGGATAGGAGAGCTAATGAAATCTTTAGAGTCTAGTAGTTCTGTAATTAGTGAGGAGAGACATCTGAAAAGAGTGTAACTGTAAGAAAGGTTTCCCAGTGACTGAAATGGTAGGATAGCAAAGTTATCTTCTTACTGCATAATCAGACATATGAATTACAGCAGATGGCAATTACTGTGTTAAAATCTGTTATAAACTCTATCAGAAAATAAATACATTTACACTCTTATAAATTAGGAATAACACCAATCAAGTCAATGAAATCAGACTGTTCTAGGAGAAACAGGTTTTTTTTTTCTTCAACTGTTCACTTGAGAAAAGAAAACAAAAGAACAAAGCATTTCATGCTTGCTAATTACATTTGGTATAGAAAGCAATAAAATACATGAGAAAAATGAAACGTCTTTTGTGACATAAAAGCATAAAATAGAATGATGCAAGTAAGGAATATTTTTTAAAAGTTTAGACTTTTTTATTAATACAGGCATTTAGGAACAAGCAAAGATTTAAGCAATTATGATTTCATCATATTATGACAAAGTGAATGGGAATCCTTTTCTTCCCTTTTATTTTTTGATTTCTCCACAGTATTTTCCATTTTTTTTCCACATTATTTTAATGTATACTTAATGTATCTTCCATATATTTATGTATATTAATTTTTTTGAGTGTTTGTTTTGTGCCACCTTGGACGAATTTCTGCAACTCCAGAGTTTCTAATCATCTCTTGTGCCTGAGCTTTAGCCCTGAAATGAAGAGATGGAATGTGGAAAGCATTACACATCAAACTTCCCTCTTAATAGTTTGGGTAGAATAGGCATTAGCAGGAAACATGAACCAAATAATTTTATGCCTTACTGAATGGTGATTTTTCATGGTATCAGCTAGAACTTGTAATGCATAAACTGTCCCCACTGTAGAGCAAGGTGCACTGCAAGAAACACTGTTACTCTGTATGTGGAGCTTTGTTAGTTACTTAAAAGTATGAAACAGTGTGACTTTCACAGTTAGCAGGGTCTGGATCCACTAGTCAAATGTACAGTGTTCTTCTAACAAGGAGAGCTAAAAAGGTAGATGAAATATTATTTCATATTTTGGGCCACCTTTGAAGCTACTTTCTACGTAGTGAAGTCATTGGTAAAGCTGGGGATAATGCTCTTTACTGATCACCCAAATAGCTTTATTTGGAATAGTAGGATGCAGCATTTATACCAAAAAATAATGGGGAATTCTGTGAAAAGTAGAACTGATGTCTTCTGGTTTGTCTTGGTCTTGTGTTTTAGTAATTAAAATTTATTCTGTGATAGGTCTTTCTAAATAACTTGCGTGGATTCTCTGGAATCTAAGTTGAATTAACATTACAACCTTTATCTTGTAGGTCATGGTCTATCACACCACTTAGATGCCTTGTTTCAGGCTATTTGATGAATTTTACAGTTTGAGACATCTCTTAGATTTGATTGAAGCTGGTCAATAGGTTCAGGGAATATATGTATATTCTCTAGGAAATCACAGAAGACTTGTTTCCTTAGAAAATGAGTCTAAAAGACATGTATAAAAAAAGAGAATTGAATGTTTATAGATTGTCCATTTACCCCATTTCTTGATGTACCGCTGTTAGTTTGTGTTAATACATTTCAAAGGAGTGAGGGACAAAGAGCTCTATAGTTAGAGCAAGGTAGAGTACACGCACACAAATTCTGCTGGCCCATGGAATGGCACAAACCTCACTACCCCCAGGAGAAATGAGAGAGTTCAGAATGATGTGTGCTACGTGATGGGATAAAGATGGCATACATGGCAAAGGGCAATTTGATATGGGGAATTTCTACCTCTTGTATAATTGGGAAACCTTAGAGGTGTGATTGAAAGAAGGCCAGGGTGATGGATACAAAAATGATGGCTTCTTAAACTAATGTGTAGAGAACCCTGCCAGGAACGGTTCATGTCTAGATCTAGTTAACCAATGATTAGGCAGCAGGAGGAAATTAGAGTTGAACCCCTAGGGGTCAAGTGACCATAGTCTGATTAAATTTATTATAATGCAGAAAACAAACCAAATTAAAACAAATATAAAAAGTATGACTTCCGACTGGCCTGCCCTGATGCCTCATGGAAGAAAGGCACAATGGTAGTGCATGTACAGTGGGGAAGGCAGAATGCAGCTCTCAGACAGATCTGGAGTTCAGAGTACACAAGACAAACCTAGGATTAGTTCTGTGTAAAGCGTGACATTTCAAAAGGAGAAGTATTTTATTTCTCCTAGAAAATACTAGTTACATTTAAAGTGATGGGTTTTAGTTAATCAGGAAAAATGCAATTTAAAGACAGGATTAATATGCATATTAGTAGCACTCTAAAGACAAGACAGACCTTTTAAGATGTTACAGTTAACATGGATATTAAAATTATGACATCATTCATTTGCATCATTAGTATCTCTCCCAGTCAACCGCTGCAAACAGCCATATGGTTGGGAACCATGTATCTCATCAACCTGCACTTGTAAAGCAGGGTCTTCTAAAAAAAAAACCAACCAAACAAACAAAAAACACCCCTACAAACACAGTTATTCCCTTGTAGGTCGGATACCCAGTTTTTATTTGGTAACTATTTGGCATTTTGTAGGGGGTGGGCACACACCCAATGTGTCAACTGACCTGCAGCTGGTGAGTACTCAAATGTAGATTCCCAGCTGCCATGCTACTCAGCTGTTTCCAGGCAGCTAGAACTTCTTATGAGTGTGTACATGGAGCTACGAGACACCAGAAATATCATAGTCAGGAAACTGGACAGTACACCTCCTTCAGAGTTTAGGCAATCACTCAAAGTCCAAACTTGTCAACAGTCCACACAGGAGAAAACATCACTTATCATGCTGCCTTTTAGTTTGGGTCAAAACACATATAAGCCTGAAGTGTATGCAGGGGGCATAAGACAGAGGGACCTCTCCTAGAATATCACCTGCTAGATTGGCAGCTAGTATTTGCAGGAAGCCTTATCTCAGCTTGCAGTCATACAGTGTGGATGCTGAAAACAATGCAGGTGCATAGAATCAGGTTGAGAAGCAGCCTGTTCCAGCCTCAGTTAATATAGTGCTATATGATCAAAGGAGGACTGATTGTTCCTTTGAGAGAAGCATTTTTAAAATGAAAAGTTAAACAGCCTCCCACGCTACAGAACTGCTGATGTGCACTGCTCTGTAATGCACAGCTCAAGTCTCTCTCCTCCCTACAATTTTCAGTGTTCCTCTTCAAAAGACAATGCCACATCTGTCACTGTAACAGCACATGCTCAAAGGCAACATGCAAAGCTTACAAGGTCTAATGCCTGTGCATTTCGGGAGAACTCTTGCCTTCTAGCTCTGCTCTCTGGCCTGGCCTGAAGAACCAGCAGTTGGCTCTCAATATTTCCAATAGGGAGTGCTGGTTGTGATTAAGCCTGTGAAACACATTTCACATCCAAGAGTCAACAACATAGCTTATGAATTACTGCTTTATAAGTTTATCAGACTTGATGCTAAACCATGAAAAATGTGAAACAAATTATGACATGACAAATGTAATTTTTCATCCCTTAATGTAACAATGTGAGGTGCCTCAAGGCAACTGAGATGGTTTCTGGTGGCCAAATATACATTATTTGTAAGACACCCATCATAAACAATAGATTTAGTCATCACACGGTAAAATAAAGATAAATACCTCCATGTCATTGAAGACAAAACCTTTGTTAAGTAACTACAGCTTCCACATGGCTGAGTCTGCCATTAATATATCTTCTGACTGCTACCATATTACATGAGTAACCCCAGTAATTTCAGTGAAATTAGACAGGAGGTGAAGTACTGCATAATGTAAGTACAAACAAGATTCTAGTCTTTACTAAAGCTTTACTCATCGCCCAGATTGGACAATTTTAACTTTAAACATCTCCTAAGACAACAAGAGTGAAGTCTTGAATGTCTTTCTCTGCACACATAAATTGATACAGACCTTTACATCTTTTCACAACAGGAGAAACACTGATTTGGAAGACAGCATCCTGACACCAGAAATATTCTGTCAGGAAATTAAATAAAAAGTGCCACAGAAAAAAACAAAAAGTGAAGATAAAACATCTTATAGGACTGGAAATGTTTTACAAAGTCCAACTTATTATTCATAAATTTATCTCCACTTGACGTAACAGCTTTTATATTTTTCAGTGAAACTTAGTAACGTCCATGATGTGAGAATAAGTATGAGAAAGAACTAAGCTGGGGATAACTCAGCACATTCGCTCTTAAGGAAACTATTTGGAAAAAAATGTACAAATCCAATAAAACAAATTTTAAAAAAGAATAACAAAAAAAGCATGAACTCAATTCCAAAGCAAAATTCCTGAGATTTTTTTTTTTTTCCATTTAGATTGTGCTAATTTCTATCCTGATTGCTCTTTCGCTTTACATTTTAAAGCCACTGTGACTGTATACTTAAAATTTTGTATTTAAACTTCTAACTGCCCAGAGATGTCTTTCCATCCAACAAAGGAACAGACCTGTGACTCATCTGGACCTATGACTTTACTTTATACATCACCACTGATTAGGAAGCGTGAGGGTCTATCATACCAGGCATGTCCTTGGCAGCACTGGGTCATTGCACTCAAGGGGTTAACTGATGGCATTTAATATACTTATCTGGGGGTAAAGACATTCAAGGCTGGAAAATACTTCCCCTCGTATTACCACTTGGTCAGTTAGCAACCTTTAGGCCAGAGCTATGTGTTCATATCTTCTTGTTATCCTGTCAGGACTCCTTACTCATTCACCAGTAATAGAGTCCTGTGACTAAAACCTTTTTTGGCCAGAGCAGCTGAAAGACCAGCCTCTGATTCCTCACAGAAACTCTCCTATAGGCAATAAAAAAGCAGTTATATCACAACTGCTCAAATGGCAAATGTGAAGTGACTGCTCCGGTATAAGATGCTGCCTGAAAAAAGGAGCTGGGGGTAGCTCATTTGACAGAGCTGTTCACACTTTTTCTGCACAGCTGAGAGACATTAGCTTGATTTCCCAAGATTGGTGTGTTTTCCAGCACTGCAAGTTAGAAAACCCAGCAGCCTCAGAGGTAAGCTGGGTCCGACCATACATGTTTCAAAGCTCAGGCACCAGAAGCTACTCCAAAAAAAAAACCCTCACAGAAAGCTGAATATTTTTGCAAGGTCAATAGTTCAGATAAAGTAAACAGAACTGTCTCTAAACCATCTTTCCCACAATGGTACCTTATCTAGCTCAGACTTTCTTTTGTAGATACTTGGGCAAAATTCCCTTCTGTTTGTCAAAAAAAGAACAAATCACCCATGTTCACGCAGACTGGAGATGGCTGGTAACAACTATCCAGTTCGGTGGATGTGGGAATTAAGGCAAAGCAGGACCCAGTTGGTAATAAAGGAGAAAACATGAGGCCATTTATTTTTAGTTTTGATTGATGTCATTGATTGATTAGTAGTAAATTTTGGATGCCTAAATATGAAGTGAGGTTTTTATCTTGGGTAGAATTTTTTTTAACTTGCAGAAAAAATGTATTTTACCAATCTTATTCTATCACAGTCACTGAAAAGAAACTTTCCAGAAGAAAAAAAAAATAATGTAAAATATTATTCTTTTTCAGTAGTATCAAAGTTATTTCAAAATGTGTATTGTATTACAGTGCACTTATTCAATGTATTATATGGAGTTACAGTAGCTCAACCTCCACCAAAGAAAGTAGAAGCAGCAGAGGTTATTTGCCCAGAAAAGACGGAAATCTGTTGATTTTGGGATATGAAAATTTGTGTGATGATTTTTATTCATTAATCCTGATAAACCTCCTCTTATAACTTATGGTATGTACCTGGTCTGTACTGAGGGTCAATAATTTATTTACAGTTTAAAATGTTTTAATGCTCCTATCTATGTGAACTGAAGCTACTCATACAGTAGCTATTTAACATATAGTACTGCTGTGGAAAAGTGGAAAAGGCTTTCCAGAAATATTTTGAGTCATTGGTTGTGTATCTGATTGTGGATGGTCACTTTTAGTTCTATGTAGGGAGGAAGTCCCCTGATCCCATCTTTGTTATATCACTTCCAGATTTGGAGGTGGAGGAGTTGTGAGTTTTGTTTTGTTCTTTCCTTTAAACATATATTTACCACTGGCTGATGTAGAAATATCGATATGTCAGAGGCACAAGGATATTTTGAAATGATCTATGGGAGCCTAATTATGTTTAATTTGTTTAAAACTCTGATTTATCATGAGAATCTCACAAGACTTAACAACACCTTAACCTTCCTTCTCAGATCAATTCTGTGTATGGACTAGAAAGGTATTTTGAAATTATCTGGATAAGGAAAGGTTCTGATGACCTCATATATATCATACTCTAAGTTAAAAGTTATATGTTTCAATGAGCTTCCCATTTTTGCAACCATTTTTCTTAATGAACAACAACAAAAATGATGTAACCCTTTGAATGTAATGCATGATCCAAATGTAATGCAAGATCCATTAAACTACCTGCAAGGATGTCCTTGTAGTCTTTAATTTAAATTCAAAGGGACTGTGTCTCAGTGCAAGAATACTTGTCATACAGATCTCCACAAACTGATTCTACTAAAAGACATATAACGGAGAACAGAAAACAGATTTAAAAAAAAAAAGTTTCTAAATCTAGGCTAAACTTCTGGCCCTACTGAAATAAATGATAGTGAGACATGGATTTCATCTTTAGAACTTCATTTTATATGGATAAAAGAGTGCAACAATATAAATAAATACAGTATTTTTACCTACTATGAGTAGCTTTGATTCAGTATATTCCAATTACTAGATTTTTTTCTCCAGAATTAATACAAGTAAAAGCAATTTCTTTTTATTAAAGAGGAGCCTGTAATCTCATTTATCTCAGAGCAGAAGAATGGAGAAGGCAGGTATGAAAGGAAAGAGAACAAAGCAGCAGTAGTTCCCACCTCAGCAGTACCTTCCAGTTGATGACACTCTTCATTTCCATTCAGACCGCAGGAGAATGGAGCTGCTTCCATTTTTCTGTTGCTTTAATAATAGTTAGTATGATCTCATTTTCTAATCTCACAACTTTACAATAATAAAAATCTGTATTTGTTTTCAACTATTAGGTCTATTTCTCATTTTAGTTATAATGACAAAATAGAAATTATAAAAAAATTAAAAAACCCCAAGTTAATACAAGGCAGAGGTAGATCACAGCTTTGTGCATCAGCATACTAAATAAAATTAAAGAAATTGTTATAACTTCTATCTTTACTATAAAATAAAAGACAAAGCAAACAAGAGAAAAGTTTTTTTCCAAATTCCTGAAGTTGCAGATTGTAATGAAGGAAAAAAATTATTTTTCAGAAAAGCTTTTTCCCTTTTTTAATTTTTGCTGTGATAGGCTTGATCCCAGATCCTCAGTATATTTGTACAATGAATTATTACCTTGATCAAAATGCCAAGGTGGGTTTGTTCTAATCCAGGATGTCTCACTGTTTTACTCACATTTATTTCAATCTACACTAAACACACTCAATAATAATTGATCCCTGATTATTTTAGTTTGGTCTTTGAAAATCTGACACTTTTATTCTATTAAAATACATTAGCCATTATGTTCTATGTTAGTTCATAAGCAACATATATTTTTGAGGCAGACTAACCACATCAACAACACATCCTCATCAACAAGTCCTCCAAACTTTCTCAGAAGAAAACAGAAGCTGATTAGATTTAAAAATTTGATACCTTACTTGAATATTTTAAAAGACACGTATGCAAGATTTACCACAAAAATCTATGAAGAGTCAATATGAGACCCATACTTTGATACATTTCAATGCTTGTTTAAAATCCGTGTTTGTTATGGTGAGAAATTCCTTGGTGAATGTTGAGACAAAAATCAGAATAACAGCGGTGATCACAGCTGGAAGTGAGTTTGAAAAAGAAACAACAATGAAAAATCCACTCTCTAAATCGATACAACTGATAATGTAGACCTATACTTTTTTCATATTGACTGAATGCTTGGAGTATGCTGACCTAGGTCTGAACCCACTGCCATGCCATCTATATGTATCATGTGCTCTGAAAACTAATTGGTTGATGGACTTACGCATGGAGGCGTGAAAAACTTTGTAATGCTCAGTCACAGCAGGATAAGACCAGAAGAAGACATTAACAGGGACTGAAGAGGAAGATGACATGGTAACAAGAGTGAAGTAATGCATGTCCTTGTAGACATAAAGGAATAGGAAGATTAAGCAAGGAATAACCATTTTTCCTTTTTCACTGCCAAGAAACAATCCTCAGATATTTTCCTAGCTTTTGTCAAAATCAGACTCCATTTTTTTTTTATTACATGTAACAGAGAACATAGTAATAGACAGAGGTGAATGCAGTATAAATGCCTAAAGCTTAGTCACTTTTCCTTACATAATTTATTAAAATTTTCTTTTGTTTTATAGTGGTTAAAGAGGCAAGAGAGATTTTTGCTGTTGTTTTAAAGAACCAACAGCATGTTTTACTATGATTTTAACTTTTAACAGTAATAACTTTACTAAATTCCATTTGCTGTCAGTTAATTTCAACATGAGCCCAAATTCTCTCAAAAAATAATCTTTTGTTAATATTTTATAGATATTGCACACTTTGCTTCCCTTACTACTACTTCCTCCATAACCACGGTTACTCTCATTCAGCTGGGGCATTCAGTTAGGGACAAGATGGAATACTTCTGTAGCTAATCCATTTTTGAGAGAAACATTTTATAAACATTTCTATCATAAAGAAACCACTATCTGTGCAACAACACCATTCATGACTTTCATTCTACAATTGACAACCTTGGTATGTAGTTTAGCATGTTAATGCTAATTTTTGCATAGCTGTCCTTTGAACAGTATCTTCAGTGGGTTAGGTGACTTCTCCATCCTGCTAAACCACCATCTGAAACCATCCACGATCCAAAATCGGATCTGTCATGTGGTTATTAGACTGCTATAGCAATGCTATAAGTCATGCATGCCATAACCAATACAAAACACTGCAGTGTGTCTTCTCAGCAACTGCATGCCAGCTGCATCAAACCTGTCCTCCAACCCTTGTTTGGTTTGCCACTGAATATCAAAAGTTTTTGCTGACACAGAGTATCAACGTGAAAGACAGCCTAATGCACACAAATGAAGATGATGATTGACAACAATTTTCTCCTTGTCTCAGTGGAGCTTTCATCAAACAGGAAAATCTTGTCTGCACAGAAGATGCAGATTCTGAAGTGCTTGTTCATTTCACCAGTTCTTGAGGAACTACGGATCATCACAAACCTCACGTCTGCCTATTCGAGTACATACTTTTGAGCTTCCTTATAAAAAAAAGGCCACTGCTGAACACACTGCTGCCTCTCTGGAGTCCAAGAACAAACACGACAGACATTAGTCATCTGCACTCTGCTTAACACACTCACAGAAGGCACATGGATACAACGGTAAAAACTATGAAGAAGGGAACAGGATACTTCAGTACAGATATAATCGACTGGAAACGCATTAGCATTGTGGGATGTAAGAACAGAGAAACCTCTGTAAAGGTTAGCTGAGTGTAAAGTACTATCAGTCATTGAAATTAAAAGCACTTGTAGTTCCCATAAAGTATGCAGTGTCAGTACTGAACCATTATAAATACTACAGTACAATATACACTACCTTTGCAAAACAAATGTGAAGTACGTTGGAAACTGGTAAAATAATTAGAATCTGCAGCACACACAGTTGCTAAAAAAAAAATGACATTTTAAAACAAATGACAACTATGACCTAGAATGTGCTACAAAATATAAAAAATAAGTCAGTAAGTATGAAATATAGTTGTGTATTCTTACAAATTTCAAAGCCTTCTGTAAGACTCAAGCTCTGAAAGTATTGAATATGAACAGCACAAACCAAAGAACTTCAAACAGGGGCATCAGTAAAAAGGAAACACTGTCAGGCATGCAGACAGACATTAGTTTTCTAGCTGATAGCCACAGTTGGCACGTATTGAAGGAACTGCTATTCCCACTTTAAATTTTTGCTTGCTAAGATTAAGGCTCATTTTTTTATATTTTGACAAACTGGAATGTGAGGTACTTTGAGCATCATATGTACCTAACTGATTTAATCCTGAGATGGGCTGCAGGATTGCAAATCCTTAACAACAATGCTTATCAGCACAGATGGGGAGGTTTACACTGCCTTGTATTGTGCAGCAGTGAGTCCTGAAACTTTGAGGAATTCCTATCCAAATTCCCCTACACTGAAGAAGACAATGGAGACTGTAGCAACATAAAAGAGGGGAAATACTACATCCTTAAAATATCAGAGGTGCTAGAGGGAAATCTTCTTCAGATACTATTGGTAAAATGACTGGATTAATACTCATGAAGCTCACACTTCAGGAGGAGGGAGACAGGCACCCAAGTGGGTAAAGTAGGAGGAATGTTTAAAGACTTCCCACTGGCTCCACCATTTCCAGCTTGCAAGAGCATTTTTGTTTTGGTTTGGGTTTTTTTTTGGTTTTTGTTTGGTTTTGTTTGTTTTTTTTTTTAACACCACATTTCTGCTGGCAGCCATTTCAACAGCTTGTCTTTGGCTGTGAGAAAGACAGCTTCTCTTTCCATGGGATCAAAAGATAAGAAAATAAAACCCAAACATACTGTAAAATACAGCTAATACAGAATTCAACAACCAACATACTGTAAAATACAGCATTATTAAATCAAAGCAATAACTGATCTCCAGAAATGTGGGGATCCTTCCTTCCCCTATGCAAAGGAAGAAATTCCTTTTGAATTTTGTAGCTAAGTGCGCTACTAAAGAAAGACACTTTTCAAAGATGGGAAAAACAAATAAAATATTTACAGCACATAAATCCTCAATAAGTTTTTTCCTTATTTTGTTGAATGAAAAAGAGGTTGCTAAGCTTTTTGTTTGTTTGCTTTGAAAAGCATTTCAGTAGTTCCATAATCATTTTTATTAGCTGCTGAATAGCTTAAGAGAAGATATTTTATTTATTGTTTCTCTTTGCAGTGATGCTGCAAGATGAGAATTCCATTTCTTTGCACTTAACTACTTCAGTGTTGTGATTTTCAAAGAAATGTCGTACTGCTATCTAAAACCAGTCTGCAGAGCTTTAATTTCACAATATCAAACATAGCTTTCTGAACTAGCAAATACATCTAGACTACCAATATCTGTGTAATTTGATATGCTGACACATTTTTATTTTCTGTTTCAGTAATGTCTCATTTCACTAACTCATTGCCATAGGTTACAAACAACTCTCACCCCCTGAAATGTCATACATAATTAATATGTGGTAAATTTTAAAAGAGAAAGTTCTTCGGAATCATTGAACAAGGCATTTCTTTCACTTTCTGCCCTGCAGGACTGTGTAATGCTGATGCAAATCATTCTGTTTTCAAAGTAGTCATGTTTGGATGGTCAGTGAAAATCTCCTGTGCCACGATTACAATATTCTCAAAGTTTTAGTTGTATGAACATAAGCATAAAAGTTCAGCTAAACATGTTGGCCTAGTTTATGTGGTGATTCACTGACTGCAAGTGCAACTTACATAGTATACAAATGTACATATACTTTTGGCCCTATAATGTTTGCAAACTTGTGCACTAAACAATTTTAAAAAATCTAGCCTATACATTCTGTAAATGTTTTTAGTATCTGTAGACAAATACAACACTGCTGGGAAGATACATTTTCTTATGTAGTGCCATACCTAACATCTATGCCTCCTGAAGTCTTCAAGTCAAATGCTGTTCAGAAAACAGTTTCTGTTCTTGTTTCTGTTTCATTTACTACAAATTCTGTGTAGCTATCCATATGATACCTCTGGTCCAACAGCATGTGTACATGCATACAGTTTGTTTCCATAAATAATGTTTACTCACATAATTATTGGAAGATTTTGCAGCACAGACAGTTAAAAAAAGGAAAGCAGTCCTAGCTCTGAATACCTCATCACAATCAACTTTTTTCAGAAGCAGAGATTCAACCACAATGATGACTAAAACCCTGCAGTACCTGTGGAAAAAGGGCTGCACAGCTTTCCACTTTGGCTTGCTTTGTCACTCTCAGTTTTAGCTTTATTCCTTCATTTTTGCTTTCCTATTTCTATTTTATCCATCAATCTGAATGCAGGTGAAGCAGTATTTCTTACAGTCTTTTAACACCAACTAAAATGTGAAATTTATGTCTAAACTAGGTCTACATTAGATAAGGATGGTCATCAAACCTGCAGGTGTCTCACCAGATAGATACTGACAATATTATATAGGCTATACAATTTAGATCATTTTAGCAAGAAACACTGTAGTAAAGCAGACTCATCTTTGAGCACAATTTTACAATGGCAACATACAATGTACTTTGATTTTCTTTATGGCTGGACACAAAGAATATGTTCCAGCACACTGCTGTAAATCCGCTGCACCACCAAGAAAAAGGTGGTTAGTAACCTCACATTTTTTGGTGCATTTTATAGGCATGCCTATGTGCTCTTGCTTGCCAGATTCAAACTCACAAAGCCAAGTGGCTAAAGCAAATTGTGTCCACGTTGTCATCCCAAGTTCATTTGCAACTGGTGCCTGTTGCATTCAACTCACTTTAATAGGCTTTTTGGGCTCACCGGCTTTTGCACTCAGCAAAAGGATTAAACATGAAGTCATTCCTGGGCATTTCACACATCTTATGGTCTTCCGGCACACTCTGTGAGAATCTCCCTGGCACATCAGTTCTTGATCGGCTCAGTCAGGACTGAACTCCTTGCACAAGCAAGCTGCATGACAGATCTGATAAGTCTGAGATGTGATTAAGAGGCATTAAGGTGGTTTGGCTTTCCTGCCTTGAAGCCAACATCCCTGGAGTTACATGACTCAACATTTCTTTGCTGTTTAATCTTGCTGGGTCTGGGTACAGTCCCAGCAAGGAGGACACATCTACATTTGTCTAGATCTAGATAGACTCCTGAGACTTGCATAAGCCTCAGAGGGCCTATAACAGATTTACTGAAGTGTCTCTTCAAGTTTTAGGCAAACCACAAAGGTCTGAGCATCTATCACATATGCTCTGCATTTCCAGTTGAAGCTTTCTTGTCTGGGAGCCAGTTGTTTTGCACCAAAGAAGAGGCTGAATGTGAGCCAACAGTGGGATCTGGAATCAAATATGTCAGCTTGCAATTTGTGTTACTGTGAGAGCACAAAGTGCAATACCAAGTGCAGTCTAGCTCCCACTCCCAGAGAACTTCTGTTTATTTCCATGACTGGGGTCCGTTAACCATTACAGACAAGAATCAAACCAAGCTTCCAGCAAGGGCACTTTTGTCACTTATTCAACTGTGTATCATCATTTCTCTTTGTGAATACATTCAAGAAATAGTTAGGCATCCTGGTTTAAACTACAGCCTCAGCATACACTTTAATGTTACATATCCTGCACATTTTCCACAGTAACAATCACCACCAAAATGCATTATAGTCCATGTAATTTTTCTGCAGTTCACATATGAATTATAAAAGCCAAAAAACACAGACAGTAGCTAACTAGGGTAGAGGGGCAGAGGGCAGAGGGCAGAGGAGCTGTTTAAAGTATCAGCTGAGAGTTTTAATTCATTTGGTCATCAAACTTGCACTTAAGAAGACTATGTTCATTCACATATTCATAGTAGTTAATATTGGTTATGCACAGTGTTCCAAGTGTCAGTGTTTCACAGTTGATTACCTATGTGTTACTTATTGAGTGGATTAAGTCAAAGCATTTCTTTTTCACATTGGTTTTGGGAGTGACATTTCAGACTCAGCACCATCAGTTAGATGCTTGTAGCCTCCTGATTGCCCAAGCTCTGAGCATATTCTTTCCAGAAGAAGGTTATTAACAGTATTAACATAATAAGGTTTTTAAAGCTACACTGTATTTTTTTTTTCCTAGGGTGAAACAGGAGATAATTGCATCATTCTATTAATGTCTGATGATACATCTTCTTTCCAGAAGTGAACTATTTTTGGAAATTATTCATTTGCTGTGACCAAGGTTTCCACTGTGGACACATAACTGACAAGTTCTACTCTGTTTTTAGAAGTACATTTCCAATTACAGAATCAATTACTTGGCATTTAATTAAAATAGAATGCCATTTTTATCCTTTGACTTAGATAAACTTGCTCTGTTTTTGACCTGGGTAGAGATGATAATTTATAGTCTAGCTTGCTTATGAGAATGGTTAATAAAATGAAAATTTTCCCTTCCCTTCTTATAATAAAATGTTTATTCTCTAACAATTTATCTTCTGCCTGAATTGTCTAAAAATATAAGGCAAATTTGTGCCACATAATCAGTATATAGTGGGAAATTCCCTCTGTGTTAGGGAACATCCCCTGGTGCCTTCTGACCAGCTGCCCCATATTTACTCTAAGCAGAGAAAGGTGTCAGAGAGGTTCCAGCACTCCTGACACATTCACGCTTAACATGTCAGCACAGGAACTGGGTTCCTTTACAGAGCAGGAGCTTTTACAGACCTTGCTTTCCCTCCTGGTAGAATCCTGAACAAAAGGCCGCTTATGCCAGATACTACCATTCTACACCAACTCCAGCTGACATTTAGATACAAGGGAGAATGGAGATCTGTATCACAAGTTTGAAATTTCTCTGTGCAACAAGCATAAAAATACACCAATTGCTGCTACCACATTCTAAAGCCAATGCAATGTATTTTTTAATTAGTTTTTCTGGCCTTCACCATTTCAGTTTTAAACATTGTGAAAACAAGAATTAACAGAAAGCTTTCCAAACATTCCAAAACTATCTTCAGCAAGCAGTAAGATAATGCAAGTGCGTATCATGGCAAAATAATGGATTTGGGGCACACTAAGCAGCAAAATGTGATTTCTAAAAGTCATGTGCAGTGGGTAGAATCACACTGTCACTAAGAGTTAGTCATAATCCATCTGGAACACAAGTAAATCTTTTCACTTACAGAAAGTTCAGAACTTAGAATAATTTGTTTATTATTTCTGTAAAATTTGTTACTGTTCTGGTTGTTGTTTTGTTTTGTTCTGTTTCTCAGCCACCCCCATGCATGCTTAGGCTCACCAAAGTATGACATGAAGTGCATTCACTGTGTACCTATCTGCCATCTACAGTTTCCAATTAAGCGATATATTTTACTGAGCTGGGCCTTTATCTAGAAAAAAAAGTAGAAAAAGAGTCCGTAAGCTTGACAGTGTTTTCTGCCGAAATCACTCCTACTGATCTCAAAGACTTGAAGTTTGAGGTGATTTGGCATTGTTTTTCCTCAACTAGGGACTGAAAGTCCATTTCACCTGACCATACAAAAAATGTTGTGTAAATTGTGCAGCTGAAGAAAATTTCCCAGAGTGCCAAAGACTTGAAATAGAATGAAATCAACACAAAAAAGTATCAGTTCCACAGAATACCAAAGTAAAAGTTTAGTGTTTCAATACACATTTGAGGAAAAGCAAAGCCTAATTAAGCTGTTCTGGATTCTATATCAGTTTTCACAAAATCACACCAACAGAATCTAAAAAGAGCTATTTCAAGAGGCCAAAATAAGGCAGCATTATCAAACTGACAAAGACTAATAAACAAAAGCACATGAAACTCAATCCCATCTCCTCCTACTTTCTCTTCTGTCAGAAAACCATACTTTGTAATTCCAAGTGTCCCTTTTTTCCTTATTTGGGTGAAATTTCAAACAAGTACAGTGGAAACCCAAGGGAGAAGTCCTTTCAGGAAAATAAAGGCACCGAGTTCTAACAATGTGAACCACAGATGACACTGCTTTACTGAGGTAGGCAGGCAACTGCTCAGAGTGCAGTCTCTTAATATGCACATGGGAAGTGTTTTGCTGAGGTAAGAGAGATGACTATAGCTATGTTTGGCACTTTCAAGAAAGTAAATATGAAGTTCCACATTTCAAAATCAGAAATTAGTAATTAATTATGTACAATTATTCCTGACAAAGTTTATGTAAGGCATAAATTGAAAGCAAACTACTATTTCAGTCACAATCGGTTTTGTTTATTTTCAGACAACCAAGTGATCACAGCTAGGAAAATAAGATTTAAAAAAAAATTAACACATTATTTTTTCCTCTTTCACTTACATTAGAAGCCATCAGAAAAAAAAAATTGAGTCATTTTTTAATGTAAACTGAATAGTTTTGAATATTAAGTAAATAATATAATTCCAGTTGCTGCATTTCCTTCAATGACAGCAGTCCCCTAAGCAAAAATGCAATGTGTTTTTTCCATTTAACATGTGCTGTTATCCTGATTTATACAATTACAACATGTGTTTGTATGGAGGAAGTGAATGAAACATGATATGAAGCAATAAATATAAATATGTAAGACAACGCACACCGCAGTGGATAGAACACATTTATTAGCAGGCACAACTTCTAAAAAGCCCCTTTAAACTTGACCAAGAAATGCTCAGGTAATTGAGTACCTGTTTAGTACAGAATGTCCTTATTGCACAACTCACAGCTTCATTTCCACACTTCAGAAAAGTAGGATTACTAATATACGGAAATAATTTGTTATTGAGGAAAAAACAATATGTACTGCAGAGAGTTAGGAATAAAAGATCTTTTTATTACATTACCTTAGAAAGAAAGGGTCCAAAATAATAACTGCTCTCAGTCTAGCCTTCTGTAATCCCTTTGTCAAGAAATACAGCAAGAATCACAGTATTATTACTTCGATTTTATTTAATAGAGGTACATTATTTACCAGTCTCCTCATTTAATTATTCCTCAACATCAGCAGCATCAGCAACTAAATCCACATTTTTCCCTTTTGTCTCAGACAACCAGCACTCACCTACAGCTTCTACTATCTACAACACAACATGCATATAGACCACTAAGGTGGGATTCAATCTCACTACATATCTTCTGTAACATCTTGATGAAAAAAAGCCAAGAGAGGGTTTTTTTTCTGCTCACAAAAACATAAATAATTCTTATTTCTCAGTAGCTCCATTGAGTAGCTTTGGTCAAACTCATGCAGGTTACAGTGAATAGGAAATAGCTCTGTATATACAGTTTTCATATTCCAAAAGCATCTTAAGACACTGTTTGAGCCTACAAACTCTAGAGTTTGTGGGAAATTGTAATTAGTTACCTAATTGAACTCAAGAATATGTGAGAAAAATGTGCAAAATATGAATAATAAAGCATTTATACATATTTCCTCTGCTACAGTCAGTAAATATTTTTCTAAAATGTGATAAAGAAAATTAAAGTATCCTCTGAAGAGTTACTGAGTTCAGAGACTGAATTAAATCTTTAACGTGTGAAACAGGAGGATTATAATACTGCTTTAAAAGAAAGAATCAACAGATTTTAATTATGGAATTACTTCTGATGCTCAGCTGATAGTGTGCCATATAAAGCAAAATAAAAGACTGTCTCACAAGTAAAGAATGTTATTAATCTCTCTAGCTTGAATCTATCAAAAAAATACTCCTACCATCTCTTTTGCAGATATTGCTGGGTTGATAATCTTTATGCAGAAGGTATTATCTATCATAATATTTGTGCTATCAAAATCACCAGTTTGATGAGTGATGGTTCAGGAAAAACCCTGAAGGAAAATCATGGATACAAAGAAAAACATCCAACATATTAATTCAGTTTCACTACTCGGTAAATCAAACTATAAACTACAATAAATAAACCTGAATTATTGCAGGGGATATATCAAACTGTTTAGTATTATCCTGCCGTATTTGTTCATCATTGATGCAGAATTTGGGAAATGCTGCAGCAAGTGATTTAAAAGGCCCAATGGCTATCAGTCATACAGGTAACCTGCTGTGAAAAGTTAGTGCCAAAAGATTACTCTCCTGTGTGTAGGACACCCGTGGGTGAATCCGCTCTCACACCAAAAGCTGCAAGCTGGCAATCAAGTTGAAACACCTGATCACTAGATACATGTGTATTTTGCTGGTCCATCTGCAGCACAGAACATGTGCCAGAAATTTCACTAAAAGTGAATAGGAAAGGAGCAGTGTATAGTGCATCATATGTTTAGGAAACACTTTGTTCATAAATCTGCACTAAGTATTTTCTTACTGTTCTTATTCACAACCAAAATGCACTATATTGATGACTGATGTGAAAACATCAGATTTTCAGTTATGGCCTGAGGGATTTATGAGCTATTATTACTATATTTTGGGTTCTACTCTTGTTGTACTGTAATCTTCTATCAAAGCCCTCAAATTTTCATATTAAGAGAAGCTTCTGAACAAAGTTAAATAATTCCCTAACTGATTCATAAATCTGTCGGAACATGTTCAAAAATAAGATCACTGGTATGAAATGGAAACGTCCTGGTACACATGGGTGAAAGGAGATCTAATGCACGGTTGGAAAAAGAACCACCGGTCTTGTTAAAAACAGAGATTAATCTAAACCTCACTGAAGGAAATGGGACTTTCCATTAACTTGTACAGTCTTTGGATCAGCTCCTATATTTTATTTTTCCCTCTCCTTTTATCTTCTCTCCCTTTCAGATTTGTTTTTCTCCTTTATGTGTTACAAGAGCAGTCCTGGGAGCTGAAATGGACAATGCTTAGCTGGCAGTCATTCTCTGGTAATTAGACTGAGTCTCAAACACCTGACCTGCACATCTATGGATATCAAGCACGTCTGAGTGCCCAATTACCCAGGAGTATTAAGAAATAGGTTTGGAGGATGGGCAAATAATTTGATTCTTAAACTCTTCTCTAGTTGACACTATAGGTGCTTCTTCTTTAGCACAGCCTAGAAGACCCAAAGAGAGATTGGAGGTCAAATCCTGTCTGAACCATCATATACTGTGAACAATTTCATCATACTGTTTAGGATCTTTGACCTTTAGAAAGTCTACAGCATTCATAATTATATCTAAAGCAGCTTTGATGGTGTCTTCCTCTATAATGGATTCACAGACATGAATAATACTCCTTAATTTTCAAGTATTTCTTTTTCAAATTAATATTTCAAAGAGAAAAAAAAACCCTTATCTTGTTAAGAAGAAGAGTTTTTAGGGTTGTAGCTCTTGCATAGGATGATACAGTTTGGTGGCCTCTCTTGTTAAAAATGTTCTAGTACCCACCTAATGCCCACTTATTTATGGATTTTAGACTAAAAGCCCTTTTTTGCCAGTTTTCTTCACAAGCACTTATCTCAACATCCTCATTAGATGGTTTTTCTCTTTTCTTTTTTTCAAGGCCTATCCATGCCCTTGGTACTTTCTTTTGTTCCATTCTGCAAAAGGAATGGCTTTAAAGGATCTCTCTCCACCAGTTTCAACTTTTTTTCCTTTGTAATTAGCCTTATTTGAGGAGCAGAAAAGTAGAAGACCAGAGAGAAATAATAATAATAAAAAACCTTGCTGAACAAAAGAGATGATGTTCTTTACTTCAATCATATGCTGTATAGCCTGAGTCAAAGAACTTGCACATCTTTTTTTTTTTTTTTTTTAAATCTGACTCATATGGTACATGTAGGCCAGCTGAGAGAAATTTTCAAGGCTAAAGAAGAGGAATGTTTTATTCAGGTGGTTATTGTTATTACCAAGAGCTTATTTAAAAGTTGTAATTAAGGAAATCTTTTGCAGACAGTAATTTGGAAAGGAAAGATATGTTTGCCATCATTTGCTGAGAAGGAATATATTGACAGGATTAATACACAAGTGTGTGAATAAGAAAGAATGTATTTGTGATGTTAATGAGCAAGTATATGAATATATATATTTGAAAAATAAGCCAGGAAATAATACATCTGAACTAAAATGGAACCTGAGTATGAATTACTGTAGAATAAAGTCTAGAACTACTGGTATCAGCTAAATCTGGCATCAGTCTTTATTAAAAAAAAAATAGTGGAGAAGCATTTGTTTGGTATTCTCTTTCAAAACAAAATAAATACGCAGTACATACTGGCAGTTCAGATAGATCTTAAAACTGTAGAATGTATTTCAACATAAAAAACATCTGTGGAAATACAGAAATATTAATCTGTAGTGGTTCTGAAACCCACTTGTGGAGAGTTCAGAAAAGCTATGCAGAAGAAAAAAAAAAAGGGGGTGCCATTACTTGTAAAGGAAGTGACTGGATTTGTATTCTAACTTTTTCAAACTCTTCTTTAAAAACCAAAAAACATTTGTACCTTGAATATCAGGTCTTGACTTCGTAGGTTTTGTTTACTTTTTATTTTGTCTTTTTTTGCTTCTTGGTATACAGTTCTTGCAAGACTAGATATCTAAATGAAGGAACATTTACCATCGGGAGCAAAAGGATATTTCAAACTTTAAAAGACAGAACTGTCCACCAAAACCCACTTCCAATCGCTTCAGTTACAGAACATCTTTTACTATTGAAAGTCTACAGCTGTGATTTTTTTTTTTTTTAAATATTTGTGAATTACATAGGTATTTTTATGATTAATATCACTCTAAATACATACATGAAATTTACTTTGACTGCCACGGAAAAGCAGATTAGATAAATTTATATACTTAAAGATGACTAAAGTTGTGCATTGTGCTGACTGTCTTGATTTTATGCTTACTGTAAAATAAGTTTGGCTAAAGTTAGTAGCATTTTCCACAGATAAGATTATCTATACTTACTATAAAAGAAAAACATCCACGTAGAGTCTTGATTATTTAATTGTTGGTTCTATGTCTAACTTCTAATAATTTTAGAATTATCCAAGTTAAACTAATTTTGATGGATACATAGTTGAGTTAAACATTTATACAATTGGGATATCTCTGTGAATTGTATTCACATTGTGGGATCTTTTATATCTGCAAAGCTGAATGGAAAGAGACATTCCAGAAAGACAGCTGGCCACTTTTCTGCTGCTTATGTCAGAAGAATCACCTTTTTTGCCATTTATTCTTTTTCAGTTCTAGACAGAATGTTAGTGAAAATAAACCACTGTGAATCATTTGAGAATGATCACTATATGCTTTTAAACCTTAAAAACTGATCAAATTTTAGTTTGAATTTTGGACAAAGAGGTCAGGCATTCATTATATAACTAAATAAATAAATGAAATTTATTATCTAAGTATATAAAACTCTTATTATCTAAATAAATCAATAAATCAAAATAATTTATTATCTAAATCAATCAAACAATCTTTTCTTTATTTTGCTTATCATGAGCCCATGTGAATCTACTGACATTGTATATATCAAGATGTGTAGGTTCACACTTGCAAAATGGAGGACAATTTGTCACTTTGCATACTGCTACAAACTGAAAGTCTGAAGTGGTTAAATCTCTATTTTATCTCTGTATCTAGTCAGATACCTTCCTGTGGTCTCTGCTCATTTACAAAACTATCTCAGCTCATGCAAATACATTATGTAATCCATGCTCACAATGGAACTATCAGATCTAGAGTTTGTGGCCTGCATTGGTTAAAGAATTACATCTGTTTCTTTTAGTAATTTACCATACTGCATTCTTAAGAGAGCTGGATACACTATATTTTATCAAGTAAAGCATTCTCTTCTTTTTAAAGGGAAGTGTACTTCTACTTGTTATTTCCTCATTTGTATGCTTCCTTCTATATTTCCACTTACAAGTTGTCAAGGGCTAGGGCTGGACAAAGGGGAAGAGAAAGGCAATAAGAAAGAGAGATTTACAGATTAGAAAAGAAAACTAAAACAGCTTTAGTGAAAATAGTAATAACAGTAAAATGTATATACACAAAATATATATATACAAAACCAGTATCGAACCCAACCCCCCTGATGGTAATTATATCACTGTCACCACTAAAGCTGCCAAGCAGGCACTGGGGAAATCCCAGACTGGACTCAATAGCAGAAGGGAACCAGATTCAGGAGCAGAATTCTGCAACTGGATTCAAGAACACATGGATTGGGATTGGAGGCAGAAAGGACAGAGTCCTCCTCGGATACTGGCCACTGAAGAGAAGCTTGACTCTTGTGATGCCTCAGCATCATACCAAGTATGACATATATGGGATGGAATACCTCCTTGGTCAGTTTAGGGTCACCTGTCCTGTCCGCTCCTCCCTACAGCTGCAGCCTTTTACTTTCTGCACCCCCAACATGGTACACAAGGTTTAGCAGTGACTTTGATCTGCACATGAGTAAGTATAAGCAAGAGCCTGTCTGCATATAAGTCCTGGGTAGTAACTTTAAGCATCAAGTGTTATCACTGTCAGAAGCAGAGGCTGTCTGCAGAAATATTCCATTAACTTCAAAAAGTGCAGTTAGTCAGAAGAGACTGAGTTGAAAAGTAAAAGCACTGAGCAGAATTAGTCATGTTCTAGCTCAAACCACGACAGATGTTGGTATTTTCAGTTCATAGAATCACAGAATCATTCAGGTTGGAAAAGACCCTTGGGATCATCGAGTCGAACCATTAACCCTACTCTACAAAGTTCACCCCTAAACCGTGTCCCTCAACATCATGTCTAAACAACAGTTAAACACATCCAGGGATGGTGACTCAACCATCTCCCTGGGCAGCCTGTTCCAGAGTCTGTCTACTCTTTCTGTGTAAATTTTTTCCCTAATGTCCAGTCTAAACCTACCCTGTTGCAGCTTGAATCCATTCCCTCTTGTTCTATTGCTAATTACCTGTGAGAAGAGACCAGCACCAACCTCTCTACAATGTCCTTTCAGGTAGCTGTAGAGAGTGATGAGGTCTCCCCTTAGCTTCAGACTAAACAGTCCCAACTCCTTCAATCGCTCCTCATAAGATTTATTCTCCAGGCCCTTCACCAGCTTCGTTGCCCTGCTCTGCACTCACTCCAGCATCTCAATATCTCTCTTGTATTGAGGTGCCCAGAACTGGACACAATACTCAAGGGTGGCCTCACCAGTGCTGTGTACAGGGGGACTACTCACCTCCCTACTCCTGCTGCTCACACTATTGCTGATACAGGCCAGGATGCCATTGTCTTCTTGGCCACCTGGGCACACTGCTGGCTCATGTTCAGCTGCTTGTCAATTAGAACCCCCAGGTCCTTTTCTACCAGACAGCTTTCCAGCCACACTTCCCCAGTCCTGTAGCATTGCATGGGGTTGTTGTGGCCCAAGTGCAGGACCTGGCACTTGGCCTTGTTGAAGCTCATACTGCTAACATTGGCCTATGCATCCAATCTATCCAAGTCTCTCTGTAGAGCCTCCCTATCCTCATGCAGATCAACACTCCCACCTAACTTGGCATCATCTCCAAACTTACTGATGTTACACTCTATGTCCTTATCAAGATCATCAATAAAGATGTTAAAGAGAAATGGTCCCAACACTGAGCCCTGAGGAACACCACTTGTGACCGGCTGCCAGCTGGATTTAACTCCATTGACCACCACTCTCTGGGCACTCTTTGATCCTCTAGCTGAATCCAGCTATAGCCTATATATGTACAGGAAAGGCAGGTACCTGTGATGCTTCACCTGCATGAAGCTTGGCACAGAAAACATCTATGGGAAAATTAGAAAGTGATTCTTGCCCAGGCTAAGGGCAAGTGAAGAGATTTATAGAAAGGATTTGTATCTGCTTCTTTCCTTAATAATCTCAACCTAATGTGCTGAGAAGAACATAGCATAAATGAGGTTATTTCAACTAGATTCTGTCAGAATAAACAAAATTAGATGCAATTAATTTTTAAAAAATCTATTTCATTACACTTCACAATTAAATTTCATTTATCGGTATGTTGCATTGATTAAATATGTTGAATACAAAGTATTTTTCATTTCTTCCTTTTCATTGGTAGGTAACTTACCTACCTAGGAGTGGTAACTCACTTTGGCAGTAGGCATTTTAACAGCAAGCGATCACTTTCACACAGGAAATTACTCCTTCCTACTTTGAAAGTAATCAGACAGAAACAAAACCCTGAGAGACATTTTTCTTAATCTTAACTTGTACCTATGCAGGTATTATTTAAAATGCTAACGGCAGACATTAGAAAAGACTTCTTTACTAGCAAGGCAGTGTAGCTCTGGAATAGGTGCCTGAGAAAAACTATGCATCTCAGCCTTGGATGTGTTCAAGACTTGACAACACCACAGCTGACCTGCTGTAGCACTGACAGTCATCCCACTTTGAGCAGGAGGTGACCTCCACAGGTTCCTTCCAAACAGCATTTCTATCACCCTGTGATTAAACTGAAGGAATCCATACTTTAATTAGGCATAATCAACTTCTGGCTTCTTTACTCATTCACAAAAGAGTGATCAGCATTAAGCTGTTACTTAACCCATATTTTTTATAAAATCTTTCTTCAAATACCAGAAGCAAAAGCATCTCTCATGGTTCTGAATGCCATTTAAACAGAATGACTATGCTTGTGTTGCCTGACTAAATGTTCTTAAACAGCAGCCTACCCTTGTGATTATAGGTTTTCCTATTAAGCAGAGAAAGAAACCTGTTCCGTGCTGACGGACCTGAGGACAGTACAGTTGCTTCAATCTTGTTGTGCAGAACTTGTTCCTTTGTGAAAATGTATTTATATAGACATCACAAATGTTGTGGGTCAACCATTTAGTTAGCTCAGCTGAGCTGGCATCCCCAAAACAGAAGATTTGGAAGATTATAGGTGAGGCAGGACCAGAACTCTAAACTCTGGTAACACACAGATCTCCACAGTGTCTTCCTATGTTATTCATGACTCATGTCAGACTCCTGCTGTTGAAGGCAGCTGGGCCCTGTAATCCTGTTCACAAACTGATGAAATGTCCTCTTTAAATCAACTCAGTTTGCTCGCTCTGTTGATATTATACAGAGACTGCTCCAGAGCTCACTCCTCCTGAAGTTAAAAACCTTTTCATTTCCAATGGGACGCATTGCCAGATTCAATCCCATTTCTTGTGCCAACTCAGACAGCTCTTTTGCCACGCTCTTCCTCATAGAGATCTTCTACCTGCTACCAAGGGCTGAAAACTGTTAAGAAAATTTGCTTCTTGATATAAAATGAAAGCAAGTTTACTTTTGTTTGCAAATAAACAAGAAGTGATTTGCCACAAGTTCTGTCTGTCCCATCAAATATAAAAAAGACAAAACCAAACTATATTCATAGCACCTCTTCAAAGCAGTAGCTCCAAAGTAAGGCTTTGCCAAACACCTCTTTTTTTGGACTTAGTGTGTAAAATAAGATTGTTGTGAACCACAGAGAAGCAGGAAAGACAGAAGCGTACTTCTGAGTTTTGGGTGGATCAGCATCTACAGGACTTGGCCTCAGCCATACATACTAGCTCCCATGTCATCAACACTAATGTTAGTGGCATTCTTAATGCTCAGAGTGTTGCCAGTAGCCTGAAACCATACACAGTAAACATTATGCAGTAAAGTCTGAGATGAAGGCATCCTCTGCCAATCTGTTCTCACCATATTTGACAAATCTTGCAGACACCTAAAAGGGTTATCTCAAGTCCTCCTCACAGTAAATAAAATATTCTTTAAAAGGCTTTTGGAGATCCTCAGGGCATTCAAGTATTGCCAGGAAGATGCTTTACTCTACCTAGTAGAGAAATACATAACAATGTGCTTTAAAAATTAAAAATTTAGAAGAGTCTGAATAATTGCTTCCTGTCAATTTTCTAGGTTGGCATCATGTAATTCAAGAGTGCACTGTCTCAATAAATTCATTTGGAAATGTCTGTCTAGCCTGTGGAAAATCTATGTAAAATTGTGTACAGAGCACAATACATAATGAAGTTTACATTTGCTTTGGGTTTGTCCTGAGGAACATACAGCAATTCTGACATGCTATCTGTCAGTGTTACTAGTTACAACACGCAGCTTAGTAGCAGAGGGGTCTATTTCCTGTTCAAAGGCAAAACCAAAAACTTAAATAAATATTTACAAGCCAATTGCCTCAAAATAGTAGCATTTGGTTCTCCTTAAAAAAGAAATAACTGCATTATCAGAATAAATTAAAAAGAAAGTTATTACGTACATATTCAAACTACAGGTCAGGACAAAAAAAAACCCATAATGAAACCAGTGCTTTTCAATCTGCTTTTTTAGGTGTGTATATGCTATAGTCTCAGACCACTCCATTTTGACCTGATCATAAGAATCAATCGAAACTAAACTGGTCAGGGTCTTGTACTCTGATTTGCTCAAATAATTGCATTTTATTTTCTGTCATGCACCAAACTGAGCTGTGTGCATAACCAGGGATGAATATATCCCACAGCCAGAAAAACTCAGTTTACTTCAGTACCTTTCTGATTCTTGGAAATAGAACATGCAGAGAAAAGTTAAATGGTAAGACATATTTTTTAAAGTATACATTCTCTGGATGGCATGCATCAACTAAAATGCCGTCAATCTTGAACAGGTTTGCACACAATAAAATCTCTGAAAATTACAAAGTGCTGCTTGAAAACATTAAAGCAACAGAATTTCTCAGCAAAGCAGCAGCTAAGCAAATACACAGTGAAAACAACATATTTTTTCCTAGTTTTATTTTCAGAAAACAGATGGATTTTATTTGCTTTGTTGCTTTTTTAAAAAAAAGTTAGCTTCAAAGCAGACTCCAACCAGGAAGAATTTCAAACTGTATAGCTTCCTAATCTCAAAGCTAAAGGCACATCAGGCCATCCGAACTATAAGTGTATTTACACTATTGCAAGAACAGTGCATACAGAACAATGGAACTTCTGTTATGACTGTAATATAAATAACTTTTGTATTAACTTGGATAAATGATAAAGACTAATGAAAGAATATTGTGACTAAATACAATGTAGAAAAGTGAAAAAGTATATATTTGAGATAGGAGTACAGTGAGATATTAAGAGTTTGGCATTCTTGCAGATCCACTGCTTCTTCCACCAGTGCTGTCCAGGTTTCTTAGTTTAGATGGGTAATGAATCTATTACAGATCACACACACATTCCACTAGTTCCATGTATTTATCTACATGTTTTGAAGGAATCATTCTGACTACTGTGGCTGACTTCATGCGCAAAGAACCCTACAGTTTCTGTTCGAGCTACAGGATATGCAGCAAGAAAATGAACAATTTGATTGGAAAAGTGACTGATACTGAATCCAGTACTTGGCTTGTTAAAAACTGGATCATGCTGCTCATTTCCAATTCTCTTCTTTAGTTTCTTCCTCTGAATCTTGTACTGTATTTCTCTAATGGGTAATCATCATATATTTTCTCCCAATATTGTATTGCATTCTGTTGAGGACCAATCCTCACCTTAGTTTTCTTTTTCCGATATCAATGTATTTATAATTATCATTACAAAACAGTCATAGTTAATGCCAAATATGCATATTATTTTTAAAATTCCTTTCCAATTCTTGTCACTGAAAAATACTGACAACTAGAATGGCTACAAACTATTCTGATTCTGCATCACACTTCCTCTTTGCTCCCTTCCAATCTTCAGCCTAGCTTCCTGGGATTTTTTTCAGCAATGCCATAGGCAACAATGATGCTTCCCCTGCTATAACTCGGTATTTCTTTGTGTATGTACATCATCCTGCTACTAGAATGGCCAACACTGTTGCATTCAAGAATTTTGGAAAATAGCCTGCTAAAATATTTTAAAATTCATAAGTAACACTAGAAGATTTAACCAAATGCACTTAAAAATACTTGGTAGGTCATGGCCTTAGCTGTTAATCCTATTTTTAGTGAAACCAGGGGAACACAACTGAAGAAAATACTTCCATCCTAGATGCCTGTTAACATGTTAATATATTAATTCTATTTATTTTAATTATATTTCATTTCTGCCTGACAATACTTTTAGCAGACAATGAGTAGAAGGACATTTCCCAAAAGTCATCTTAAATCAAAATTTCCCTGCAGATATTCATGCACAGTACGGTTGTACAGTGTATGCCTCATTCAGAAAAAAAACCCAACCTTTTTTAGAATATATTCTACCCCTTAATATGCTTTGACCTAAAAATCCAGAAACAACACTTGTGAATCATTAGGAGTATTATGAAGAGTTTACGAAAGGATTATAAAGAGTCTCAAAAATTTTAAGGGTAAAAGGTTTTCAAAGCAATATTCAGCTCTTAACTTTGGTATCTTGGCTACCACTATTTACTTGACACAGCTCAGGTTCAGGTAAAGAAAAGTCCAAATGGAAAGAAAGCAAGCAAAGAGGAAGAGAAAACTACTCCTTACTGACCCAAACACTTTCTCTTCATATGCAGGAAGAGGGTAGTGAGAGTTTGAGAGCACTGCCTTCAGGGGACCAGAGAGGCAAAATGTTGTTTTCATCTTTTCCCATTGCTCTCCCAGGACATAGTGCTCCTGGCTTCAAGGCAACATCAGCAGCATTCAATCACAAGCCTGGCAAGAACATCTGTTAGCTGCACTCAAGGCAGTATTATTGAGACTTTTCTCTGTGTACTACCTCAGATTAAAAAGATGTTAAAATTATATCTGATTACCGATCAAACAGTCCTCTTTATCGAGCAGTCCTGCCAGAAAGCCAGGATATTTCCTGCACAAAAACAAGGTCCTTCTCTATGGGTAGCCCATATACGGACACTCCCTCTTCAGTTTTGTATCCTGACAGCTATGCCCCTTGGGTGACTTGAGATACACGTGAAGTACTTCTCTACCATCTATCTACTCTTTATTGGCTCTTCACTCCAAGACTAGACAACAGCCTCACATTGACCTTCTTCAGCTTCCCACAGAGCATTCCCCAGCAGCAAGATGCCATGAACACATCTTGGAATAATGGTCTATCTTTACACATTTGTAGAAATGCTTCAGAGAAATCAAGAACCCTAAATTTATGATTTTCCCCTGATCTACCTGAATGCCAACTTTAGCCAAGTTCAACGACAAAAATCCCCCAAAGGATTATTAAGAAAGTATTAAATTAAGACTTTAAGTTCAAGAAGAGAACTCACATTCTAAGCCTGGTTGCTCAGCCACTAAGACTCTAAGCTTTACAACTGTAACTTTTATATTTTTTATAATTTGCTGTTAGTTTTGGGACACAAGAGCAAATACCCTAAATTCTCCAGCACAGTATGGATACTTGCATCAGTGAGTGCTACAGTTATATAGTGAAGACCATCCCTTACATGGGATGGTTTTTAAGCTGGAGACTATATCCACTACTAGCAATGCCATATGTTGATGAACTGAAACAAAGTAGCAAGTAAATTTATACAAAATTTGCTTCTACAGAACACAATGTGAAACATAGGATTAAGTATCCTCTTTGAATAACCTAAGACCTGTTATTTTAATTTATTAGACACTTGGAATTACACACAGAAAAAAAAAAAAAGAAGCAATAGTTGTTCCTGAGACATTAGCATTAACGTCTAATTTTGAACAATACCTTTGTGCTTTAGCAGGTCTGAAGACAGAGCTTGACAAACTGGAGTATTTATCCAGACAAAAATAGCCACTCAGCTGTGCTTTAGTGCCATTTTCTGTCACACCAGCATGACAGCACTAAGTGTTTAGTTCAAATAAGTGGTTCCACGTCCTCTGATAATACAACATGGTTCCAGCATTCTGTTCACTACAATTTCAGCTCCATCAGGGGTGGCACAAGACAGCTCAGTATTCCCAGAGATTTTCAAACAGTGGTGCATGTGTTGTATTATGCACTCAACCCGTCTGGTCCATTTGGACTGGATTCACCAGGGAATACAATTAGCTGGCCATTTTATTTACACAACTCAGCCTGCCAATTTGTCTGGAGCTCCAGTTATTTTTATTTTTATCTTTCTTGCAGTTTCAAAATATTTCTGATGTGGTATCTCTCTGTAGCACGGATTCTTCTTCCACTGGGAATTAGTGTGTAAGGCAAACAACAGTTGGGGACTCATCTTGGGACAGTTAGGATCTTCATATTAGAAGCAGTAGTTATTTCTTCAACTCATATACATTGTTCTTTTAAATGAACCACTAGATAAGACTTCTTCCTAATGTGCTGCCAAACAAATCATGGAAAATATGACAGAACAGAAACAAAAGAGTGAACACACAGCAACGCATTCTGCTCCCTACTGCATGTCTAATTGGTGGTTCCAAAGCAGGGTGCTGTTGTTGCACTGAAGACCAGAACTTGACAAAAGCTATTCAGTATTTTAGGAAAACAGGCAGATATTCGAGAAGTGAGATGAGAAATGAACTTATCCAAAGGGCATGGGGCTTATGTAACTTCAGCAAGCCTCACAGAACGAGGCTTACGTAGTCACTGTATTTTGGGTATACTTCCCAAAGTTCAAATAGCACATATAACACAAATATTTCATGTCAAAAAAATAATACCAGACATAATCAAATAAATATAAAGTCACTCTCATTCAAGTGAAAACTTTTGAAATGGTAAACTTATGAAAATATTCTGTGCTTATTCAAACTAGGAGGTTCATACATTACTGACTTTGTGATACCAAATATTATTTTCTGCCAATGTCTTCACTATTCTTTCTTCCTCTGCCTCTCTCCTCCTGTATCAAAGAAAAATCTCTTGGCTTCCTACATTTTTTTTTTTTCTTGAGGCAGCACAAAGTGTTTCATATAATTAAGAGGAAACTTAGGAAGAAGGAAAATTGTGCCACCTTTCATCAGACACTGTATTTTCCTGCACTCGACACAAATAGCCTGTCTTACTTACGATTTTCCTAATTACCCTAATTATCTTATTTTCAAAAACATGCAACCTCTGGACAAAGCCATAAAACACATCCTAAGTTATCCTCTTGACAAAATCTTTTTCCACAAGCTTTGTTAATCAGCTTCATGTAAGTTATCTATTTTTGTAATAATTTATAATTAAACTTTTGATGGTAAGCCCATATACTTTGGCCATTTAATTATGAAGAATTTATGCTACCAAAAATCAGAGTTATAGCACACATTGAAAACACAAAATGGCTGATGAGATTATATAACATCTTTCATAACTCTGAAGATTTCTATCACTTTCAGGCAGTAATAATGAGTCAAACTGAAACTATCACCAGAATAGAGTTGAATTAGAAAAAACATAACAGTGCATTTGTGCTGACAAACAGCCACAGTTTAAACTCACTAGAGTGCAAAAGATGTTCACTCTCATTACCAACAGAACATGTTCTTATTATTACGAGGCTTGAGAGCAAAAACCAGAATGTTTATCTGATTACTTATCTCAAGTGTGCCTTATTCCTTAGGCCAGCCTGCTGCCTTCTGGAATGTTTTCCCCAAGCACTGCAAGTTACTAGCCCTCTCTCAGGGAAGCAGAAAGTCCTAAAATCACTTGTTCCAATTCAGATTTTCAGAAAACTCTGAAATAACCATATCTGCCTTTGAGCCACTGGTCAGCTGCACAGACCAAGCACAGTGAGTATTTTAGGGACGAGTCTCAAAGTCTGTGACTGTGACTGTGAAGAGTAGACCACTGGGTACTGTCGATCACAGGCATGTGGCAAATAAAGCCTGCCCCTGTTTAAGAGGGAATGAAGCATCTAAAGAAGACAGCTGCTAAGGCAGGCAGAGTTGTTGGACTTTTAAAAGTCTTGTTGGCAAGCTCCTTCCCAAGCAGGCTAGAAAGGTGCCTTAACACAACAGAAGAATCAGTTCAACCACATGAAAGTGGCTTACAGACTACCTGAGCTGAACTTTATCCCATTTTCAGTGGAAAAAGTGAACTATGGGCCAAGGTCAACTGATATGGCACAAATGGAGAAAGTTTGCTCCTACAGTCCAAAACCAACCAATTGAAAGTCAAGCTCAGTAAGTCAGCAGGAATGTGTCCATTTCTCTCCATACTTGAAAGTAACCTTCTCTTCTGTCTGAACTTCAGATTGCAAATTCAACATGCTGCACCTCATACGCAGACTTCAGACAAAAACTTTGTCAGCTGAACGACCAGTTCCTACATTGCTTACAAGGAATTCTTTTTTAATTTATATGTGCAAATATTAGGTTTACTTTTTCCTTTTGCAGTACACAAATTTACACTTAGAAGAAGGAGTATGTGCCTGTCCCACCAAATGAATGCATACATTTGGAAATGTATGATGTTGTGTAAGGTATTCTTAGTTTTGCTTATGTTTTCAAGCACAAAAGGTTAATTAAGAACTTACTTGAAAGGCAGTTATCTGGTCACACAGTTTCTGTTGCAGTCTCCAGACAAAGGAAGTGAAGGGGGGAGGAGTGTCATTGATAACTATACCCACTTTATTTTGTAGTTTGTATTCCTAAGTTTCATGAGGATGTTTGAACAGTTTTAAGGGATCAGAATCTTCTGAGACCCTCTCCTCAGAAAGACTGCTTTTGGTCTGCTCTTCTGGATACTGCAAAATATCCTGTGCTAGTTGAAAGGGAGAAGATAGTTTCCCAACAAAAATGGTATTCTTTTTATAACATTATCAATAAATTTCCATGGTAATATTAAAATATCAAAAATTTAATATGAAAAATATTAGATCTTACTTTCAAATGTGGGTCAGAATTAATTTTAACATTCACAGTAAGCTCTTGACATAAATGTATACACTTCTAGATAAAAGTCTGGTAAAATTCTTTAAAGTTTTCCGTATTTCAGATGGATTATACAAGTCTTACATAAAACACCATTTAATACCTACACACCTTAATAGTTTTACAATGTTCCCCCTGGACATTTTTATCATCATTCATCATCACCATTTTGCAAGAAAGTAACTCACCCTTTCTTAATTTCTCTTTCACATCCCCCCCCCCCCCCCCCCCCCTATGATGGGAATCTTATAAAATAGTTAAAGAAAACAAAGAAACCCTTTATTGAGTGGGTTTTTTTTGCTGGAAATGTCAAAAGAAAAAAACAACAAAAACAAAACAACCTACAATTATTCAAAGGAACTTTCTAAAAATATTTGAACAATGTTGAGACTTGTTAGCTGAAAACAGCAGAGTATTTCTGGTTTTTTGGAAATTTTGATGATAAAATGACCTAGGTGTGCCCCATACAACCCAAATAATGTATTCTACATCATCAATACCAACACAAGAGGAGGCCTAAAACTTGACATTGACACGTACAATATCTGGTAGTCCAGAAATCAATAAGAGCAGTGACCTGCTTTCAAATGAAAAGCAGGAAGAATCTCTCCCAAAGGCCCAAATGTCTATATGGCCTTCTAATTAACCACCAAGATACAAGAAAAATGTAGAAGCTTCATACATGACTATGGATTGGACAGTATTTAAAAAAAGCCTTGTTTTAAGCAAGTATCATTCATGTTTATATACAACACAAGTTGTGTTTTGTTTAGGTTTGTTGGTTTTTTTTATTCTGTAGAAGTCAGAATTGGTCTGAAGCAAATGACAGAGGAGAGAGAAAGTGAATGAAAAAGTGTTAAGAAGAGTTTATGGCAAAACCACTTTGCCAGAACAGCACAGCACTTACAGAATTTAATCCTCTGACTGATACTGTGTGAAAAGCTAGGAGGGTATTTCTGATGTACATCAAACACAGTAAGAGCTGAAGTAAGACCACAAAGCTCTTTCTCTGATTTGAAACAGATTATGAATTTAAGTCTGCAGAAATGGAACTGGTATATGCATGCCTTCTCCTAAGGAGGGACTTGCAGATGCTTCTTAGAAAAACTGGTTTACAGTAACACAGTTTCTAACTCAAATGAGTTTGTTCTTGCTACTCTCCCTTCACTGCAGATTTCAGTTCATCCCTGAGTCAGACTGAATGCACCTCTACTAAAAACACTATCGTGACAATACGTTCATCCTTTCTGAGTGTTTATTGCCAATTTCAGGGGCATAATTGCTGTTGTGAACTCTGAGGAATATACTATACCCAAATGTGGATGCTGAAAAGCTGCTAGCAGAGGAATTTTCCTAGGTTCTCACAATATTCAGTAAGAATCCTGCCTTTCTCACACAAGTTATGGAAAACAGTAGGACGGTTTTGTAAACTAGACCAACACCTGGTGTTTTGCTAAGTTCTGTTTATGGTACATTGGAAAAATATTTTGAAATAGGTGCTGTAGGACTTTAGCCAATCACCCTAGGAGATGGGTGCTCACTGACCAATCGCCCTATGGGGCTAGGGTATATAAAATGGGGTTATAAATTAATAAAGTTGCTTCTTTTGCCTGCTCTTGCTGAATTTACATGTTGCTGCATCTCTCCGCTCCCGGCATAAACAGCGACACCCAAACTGTGCCTGGAATGAAAGACTACTTTTTTTCCTCTTCTGTTCTCTCCCTGTTTCAGCAGTAGTTCTCTCTCTTGTTAACGCAAGTATCTGTTGTGGAGGATTTTTTCCTTCACAATAAACCCAAAGGCATCTCTTGGTTTCCAGCATGATTATTACAAATCAACACCAATCCTGACTTTATGTTTGACATTAACATTGCTCTTGAAAGTGAATGTTACAGTTTCTCAGCAGTAGCATCACATTTCTTTAATGCTTATTGACAGGTAGGTCAGTAGCCAGTGACTTTTGGTTTTTTAATGACCGTTTTCTTTTGTTCTCTTTGCAGTACCCACAAGGACTTGAATGACAGAAAGTTCATTTTTCTCCGAATGAACATCTGATTAGAGTAGCCCATGCTTTACTTCCCTTTGGGAGACATGCTGTCAGCCAGCAAAGCCATTGTGGTTGTGGTAACTGTCACTGCACATCCAACAGCTGCTCTGTTACACATTCCCTAACCTGGCAAGAACCACACTGCTGAGATTCTGCCGCTTTCCCGCACCCTGGCTCCGTGCTGCCCTAGCCCCATACCTCCAGTGGGCAGGCTGGCGAGCAGCTCTCACTGCAGCTGCTTCTCAACCTGCTAGTGCAGATTCACCACCAGCAGAAGGTCTCCCTAAGGTTCCATCTATGGCCTCCACCCTGGAGATTATGTCACCCCTGTCAAGGAACCAGAGCTCCTCAGCTGGAAGCTTGCAGGGGCCTGACCAGGTTGGTACTCAGTGTGTGCAGATGGTGGTACACTGTGGAGTTTTTGCTATACCAATGGAAAGAAACTATGAGGAAAAAATTATGCTGAATTTTGAATTCTTTAGGTTCAAAGCAGAATGTGACTTGATGAATAGAAATCAAGAAAATGGCCAACATATGTTCCCCTGATATCAAAAGAATTACGTCTGTGCAGGTGCCATGTTCTGGCTGAGCATTACCTCAGGCAGAACTTGGCCTATGTAAGACAGAATTCAATGCAGATTGTATTCAATAGATGGATGTCCCAAACATCAACCAGACAGTCATTTAGGTGGTTAATGCTAAATTGTTCAAAATAATATTTTAATTATATAAAATTAGGTACTGTGATATTTTCTTTGGAATAATCCATTACTTATCTATCTTTGTTGAAGACAACATAATAACACGAATAGACATTAAACTGCCACCACAACTTGTTACACCTTCCTAGAAGTACTTTGCTTGCACTTATGCTGGGTGGTCCTTGTTAGGATTATATTCTAAGTCTCTTACATATGAGTAGCATGAAATCTACAACTGAAATCTATGTGAGACATTCTTAAACATCATGCTATTCTAGAAGCTTAGATATAGCAAATTGTTTTGTTTTTTTTTTCTAAGAACCTATATCCCTAATTGTGTAAACCATATATGAGGTAAAAAAAAAAATTAAATTCAATATTTCCCCTAATTCTTTTGACTAACAAGACTTAATTTCTAGTCAGTTCAAAGAATAGGAAAGGTGAATTATAAAGGCATTTATGTACTTTCAGTTACAGTATTAATAGATACCATTCCTGTTGTAAAAGTGCAAATGCATTTCAGTATTTAAAAATGGTAGCACCCATGCATATGAAGTATTTTTAATGACTTGACACTTCAGGTCATGGATTGCTTTTTATGTTGAAGAGCAAGTTAACATGTAAATGGCTGAAGAAGCAGATGAATATGAAGGAACTGTAAAACTGCATCTGCAGAAACTCCAGTTGAGCCACATACCTGATTTGCATTAGTACATCTGTCAATACTGGTACAGATCAGGTGTCACTCACCAACCAAACCTTTATATTACAAAAAGTAAACAATAACTTTCATGGACAACAAAGGATGGCAAGAAAGACAATTAATATAACAAATATGGAGATGAACTCTCACAAAAAATGAATGATATTAGTGAACTGAAAGTTCACTGGATGACAGCATAACTGGCATGCCAGTGGGTTTGAAATTGGAACCGTAAGAAGAATACCATTTGCCAGAGAAGATAAAGTTTTGCAACATACTTCTTCTTCTCCCCCTAAAATTGACAAGTGACTCTTGTGCATTAAAAAGGGCTGAGTTGTCACACTTGTAATAGAGAGCAAAAGAATAATAAATGTTTTTCTACACATGAAATAGCAATGGAAGAAAAGATGTAACATTAAGATTCTGTACTTACAGTATGCATTTTTTGAATGAAAATTCAAGAAGTGTAACAAAGTGTAAGAAGCACTTGTTAAGAATCTAAGAAAAAAACCAATATAATAAAATTAACCAGAACTGTGATTCCCTGCTATGATTTCTTCAGCTAATTTGTCTGTCTCTATTTTGCTAAGTTTTCCTATCTGAGGAAATAAATACCAATCTATGCAAACTTCCACATCTTAAGACCTTCTTTCCTAAACAGCGAGAAAGGACCCTCAGAAGAAACAGAACTTTTATTTCTATAGCCAGTATATATCATAGACAAATGAAAAAGAGTTCACATGCAATTGTTTTTCTAGAACACGGGTTAAAATCTCACTGTTACTGAAAATCTGCTATTTCATATCAGACAATGATGAAATTCAAACTTTACCTTCTCCTTTCTACGGCTTATCTCAGCATGGGAATTGATTCAGCACACTCTACAATCAACATTTGGTACATAACTGAATACAAATAGTGATACTGAGGGAGATTTACATGTTTGTGTCATAGAATAAAATGCTTGGGGAAAAAAAAGTTGATTTATCCTCTGCAGTGGATTTAGGTACATTTCCAAATTCCCATGCAAAGTAAGACACAGAAAGACAGAGAGAATGGACATTTTAATTGTTTTCTATGCTTTTCTATGCCTCTATGCTAATTTCTGTACTTGTTAATTTTTTAAAGAATAAGTTTCTGGTTTTTTTCAAGCCTTTGACTCATTATATAAAGAATCATTTTCTGTGTTTTTTCAAGCCTTTTTCAAGCCTTTGAATTACCAGAAATATCAAATTTGCTCTCCCATAATTTTGTTGTAGAAGTTCTGGGAAATATCAGAGATGTTCCAAACCTTAGAGAAAGTTTAGAGCACTGACTATGCTATTCTCTAAAATGTGAATTAGTCACTGAAATTAAATAAAATGTGTTATAGAAACTGGGGTAAAAAAAACTTCCAAGAAACAATGAATTCAAAATAGCCTGACCAAAAATCCCTGCTTTTCTGAGTTAATTAACACTTAGCCCCAGTTATGTAAAAACATAACAGAAAGTTAAACCTTAGTTACACTTTCTTTTACACATCACTGCTCAGTCGTGCCTTCTTTGGTGCTATGCTTCTTCCTAATTCTATAAGATAGGTAGGAGAGAGAATTAAATACCTATATATATATAAAATACATATACTGCATTCCACATGTCACATATGTATAATAAAAACAGTTATGCAGTGGATGTTTACATAACAATGAACACATATTTTGTATGACAAAATAGGACAATTGTACTCTCTTCTTGCTCTCTTTGCCCTTATTCAGCTCTGCCTGTTATGTCATTTCAATAGTCTATACTATAAGAGTTTTGGAACAGGTATGTAGATAAGACCTGAAAAAACAGACTCCAATCTGATACTGATGTTAACAAAGCACAATGATCAGATTAATGTAGGAGATAGGTAAATAATATAAATATTTATGTCAAATTTATAAACCCAAATTGCAGCCTGTTAGGAAAAGTCAAGAAACATAAAACATACCTCAAAACACGTTGTTAATTGGAGAGCAAAGAGAGATTTACTATGAAATCCTGAATCACAGTATCTGCATTCAACTCCTCATCTGAGTTTGCCTTTTAAAAATTGTTACCACTGTCACTGAAATTTCAGAACTTTCTAGCACTTCCAAGATCTTGTAAGAGTTGTTTCCTTGCTAACTTTGCCAAGGGTTTCAACTGAATATCCATTTTTGCATCCAGCTTCTTCACATTGCATATCCTCATACACTTTTCAGTTGTGAATAAAGGTTGAACATTGGTTTTAAAGTAACAGAGATAATTAATTAAATGTTTTGCAACAAAGCATTTGAATGTAGAAGTTGCCAGGCTCTTACAACCTTCTAAACACAACTGTAATCAATGAGATAAATCTTTTGAGTTCTCATGTCACATTAATCAGTCAAAAAAACATCCCAGAATTCTACAGACTGTACTATGATCTGCCACACCATGAACAACTAACCCTTGCTGCAGCAACCAGCGTCAGAATTGGAATTGCACAAACCCTGTATTATTTAAAGCTGTAAATGTCACGGTAAGGTAGATAATTAGGAATATACCAGAATCATATTGGGGAAAAACATGTCAAGAACTGAGTTTTTAGATTAGATCTCCCTCCCGTGCATTCAAGTGCTCCCTTAACACTGAACTGGATGTCAGTATGTGAAAGTACAGCAGCTATAAACCCATACTTAGCAATATAAAAAAGATGAGACAGGGAGATGTGGCTAAAAATCACATTTGTTTGCAGCTACAATAAGAATTTATTTTTCATCTCAAAAATATGTGACACGATAATTTCACTGCCTTCAACAATGAGACTCCTGTACTAAGAAACAGGCAAGTGCTTAACTGCACAACATAGGTAAGATACTGGGAATTAAGAAGTTGATTTCTGAAGCAATGGATGAACACAAAGAAGCATGTAAGACTTTTTGCCCCTTACTGAACTTCAGGTTACGGAGTTTTATGACTGCCAATGATACCTCTTAATAACATCTATATCTCAGTAAGTGAAACCAGAGAAGCAGTGCTGGTCAGTTAAGGCTGCTTAGCAGAGTAGTGTTAAATCTAAAGTCAGATTGAATTTTCCAGACTGGTGAATATGGAAAAGCTAAGTGTTCAGCATTACTATTGTTGCATCACTCTTACATGCCTAAAAACTAAAGAGAGGGGAAAAGCTTTTATAAAAATACACGTTGTGATCATATCTGTCATGGTAGGAAAAGCATCTTCCTGTACTCACATCCTGTTTATCAGTCTTCAAGTGTTAAGTTTGAATTTGCAACAAGCAGAAGTGCAGTGAATATATTTAATTATTTTAAGTTTCAAGGCACATAAATCCCAGCATCTCAGACTGTTTTTATGTCTTATGGAGAAGGAGACAAACAACCACAGACTTCTCAACAATGTAAACTAAGCAGGTATTACAAATACAATATTGTAGATAATTATATAACATTACTGTAAAATTGATACAGATAGGTATGAGTATTTACTGTAAGCTACATACTGAGTTTGATGCATGCAAAAAGAAGCCATTTGCTGACAGAAAGATTTTTTTCAGACAGTATCAGGATCACACTCAGCAATGACTTTTTTTTTCTCATTGATTTCTGCATCCTTCTATATGTACCTTAATGAGTACTTTTTGTGTAATCACCTTTGTCTTCTGTCCCAATGACTATGGGTTGTATAGGTTGCAAAAGTATGAGTTGTACTTAGGGTTAATTTCTTGAACTATGAGTACTGTTACAATCTCATGTCATCTCAAAGGACTATAAATTGAGGACCTTGATCTTCGTATCTCTCCTTTACCACTAGCATTCCTCCACAATGTCAGGCAAACCGCTTTAACCTCTTTGCATTGTTGTTTCCCTATCTGCAAGACATTTTGAGGTTAAGAGATGAAAGAAGCAACTAGTGCAGTTGAACTTCAAGGCAGAATTGTGATCTTAAAATACACAGTGGTGTGTCCTATAAGAAGCAATCATTTCCAGAACTAAAGAAACAGACAACGATTAAGAGAATCAACCAGCAGAGGATTTGTGTCTCTAAGCAGGGATTTACCATACAAAAAGTATGTGCAAACAAGACTAGTGCTTAAACAGGACTGACTATGTAGTGTGCTTCAGTTATTGAAGACTTACTCTATTTCTTTTTCTATACTTGTAAAACTTCCTGACATGAAGTGTGGAGCTGTAACACCTCTCTACATTAAGGAATGAATTGGGAAGTAGCTTAGAATTTCAGAGCTTGCCTCCATGGAGATGTTCTCTACTGTGGTTAAAACCAGCCCAGGGAGCAATTAGGAAATGTCCAGGCTAGTACTAATGGCAAGACAGCAGGAGGGCTCTAGCGCCAGCTCACACACCTAGAGGATTGCACCACACAGTGCTTACTGTGGCCTAAAAGCCACATTGAACACTGAAGCATTTCCTTTTCAACATTTATTTTCAGTGACTGGTCCTCGTCTGTATGCCATTAAAAAAATCCCCCCCAAAAAAAACAAAAAAAAAAAAAAGAAGAGAAAGGATAAAGCAAGAGAACAGCCAAGTAGATTTTTAAAGAAAATCATGAACAGAGGGAAAACTTGTGACTGCATGCAGGAGGGAAAACGAAAATCCAAAGCTTTGTTAATGGCTGAAATACGTTTCCAGAGAAAACCTTCTATGCAAGTGACAGTCACCCTGTAACTGTTGTGAAAGTATTCAGACCAGAAAACATTCTGACCGTGGCCTGAAAAGTAACTGTTCTTGTAAGCAGGGCAAATCAAATGATAAAAGTTTATAGACTGGTTTGGTTTGGTGGTGGACCTTCACTTCCTATTACATTACTCAACTACCATGATTTTAAAATCTTGATGCCATTCAAGTCATCTACATCTGGTATATGGTTTATTACTCTGGAATACACCTGAATCCACTGAGATAAAACGGGAATTTTTAAGGAAAGAAAAGCCAGTGAAAAATTATGCTGCTGTGTGAGGATTTCAGAACAGGAAGGGAACTGAAGTGTTTTTTACTCTACCAATCAGATCTAGTACTGACTGGCAAATGTAATTATTATTTGATGCAATTTTTCTACTTGAGCAGATGGCCAGCTCCCTTGATACTACTTCAGTGATGTCTTGCTAGAAAAACAACAAATTATGGTAGTCACCTTGATCAGATGCTTCATCTCCTCTGAAACATGAGTGGAAAAGCTGGGCCCATGAAGGGAAACAGTTTCATTCTTGATGAAGTGGTAATAGACAGACCACCGGACTCAACATAGGCACAGCCACCATTGAGTGTGCCATCTAATGATATGCCAGCTGCAGTTCTTCTGTAGCAAAAGAGAGACCAAGGCAGCAGAACGCTAGTGCTTGCACTGTGAAGGTAGAGCACAAGTCTTGCATTAGTTAGGTGAGACTTGACAGGCTGCAGGTTCAGAAGTCTTCAAGCTACTAGTATCCACTCATTAGAGCAAGCAGAATTATAGATTAATAAGACCAAACAGAAATAGTTCGACACGCCTATGGCTCCTTCTTCCTACAGGTTCTACTGTAAAGACCTCTGATCCTTAAGGTTTTAGAAAACAGACATATGGATGGGTTTAATTTTATATGGGGGAATGAATATGAAATGTGGAATTGGCACAACAAGAAGACACTTCTCCTTCATCTTTTTCCGTCTTCTGGAAGATATGTCTCCAGTCAGTGAAAATCTCAAATGGCAATTGCAAATAAGGCCTCAAACAACTCTACAGTGGCTTCAATAAAAGCGTGCTCCCTCAAGAAGAGAAGGAAATGTTTCTTTAATTCTAAATGCTACTTCTCATTTAAAGCTCCCCCACATCTCTCACCTATGAGTGATTGTACTTCACACAGCTAAGCTTAGCAAAGAATCATAGCTTTTTACTGGAAGTTATATTTCATGAAACAAGATCAAAAATGTCAACAGCAAACATGTTGAAGAGGTGCCATTTGAAAATATTCCTTTGAACTCATTTGACCAAGGCTATTGTTTGGAGTTAAAAAAGAAAAAAAAATCACGCCTGTGTGCAGACAGATAAGCAATCTGTAACAACAAGGTGCAGAGACTTGTGCGATAGATAATTAATCTCTACTGCTATCTATAGTTTCATTGTTAACACTGTCTTTGTTGAAGTGTGAAAATTTGTTCACACTTCTGAAAATGGGCGATTAACTAATCAAATGACAATATGAATTTTAAAAATACAGAAATTAATGCAATCCAACACTACTTATGACTATATACTTAGTTTTAATTTTATAAAAATAAAACATTATCCTTCAAGACTGTAAGGGGAGTTAGCAGATCTCCCCAGGAGAGTGCAGAAATTGTGATCACCATCACCAGTCTATTTTCACTAAAGCACGCAGTATTTTACCCTTAGGGAATTAATTGCAGGGAACATTTTCCTTATTTAGACAAGTTCCAAAGGCTGTGATGGCCAGATGACATGAGCAGCATTGAATAACCAGGGGCAGGTACTAGTAAGCAGTAGCCACTGTCCCATTACAGCCCTGTTAAGAAACTGTTGTGTGTATTAAGTACTACTAGTCTTACATCAGTGTTGCAAGAGACGTTCCAATTAAGCAAGTTTTCTGGATAAGTGCATCAGTTAAATGAAGCATATGGTACTAACTTGCATCCAAGTGCTATAGAGCAAATGCCCCACACATTTCAGAGTAACTTCACAGGGCTGCAGAACTCCTGCAAGATTCATATTAAAAGAAGATATGACTAAACATAAATTACATACTCCAGATATCATTTCAAAACTCTCTTCTGGGATAAGAAGCAAGTTAGACCTCATGTTTAAGGAAGATCCACTTTGCTTTTTTTTTTGTATTATTTTTTTAACGAAACCATCCCTGTGTACCCTTGGATGCTCCTACAGGACGGAGTTCACATAACAAGCACTTCCACATTAATGAAGGAATTAAATCTATCTTTTCTATATATATATAGACTGTTGATCTTACTAACATCTAGACTGCATATAAAAGCATGTCAAGCATGTATTTACAAAGTGTTTGGCTTTTCTATCAATGCAACTAAAATTCTTGGTACGGCTCTTAACACTTCACATCTCTAACACAGTAACCTCCTCTTTTCTGGCCATGAAAATAGTTCTGCTCTTATTTGTTCAAACCGCTAGAAGAAAACAATTTTCTTCTGTCACTGAGTCAGCCACTGTACCACCTCCCACAATCACAGCATTGACTCTGAAGTCAGACACAAACAATATCTCTTAATTTAAAGCCCTTTGTGCTTAAAGCTCTTTGTGGACAGTTTCTCGCTTACTGTCTTATGCCATTCCTGCTCCACATAATGGCACTCTCATTTACTTATCTGTCAGGATAACACTTTCTCTGATACTTTCTCATTTCCACTATTTAATAATAGCCCCAAATAGCATGGAACTATTATTAGAGCCACTTATTAGTCACATCTGTGTATGCCCTCACTTGAAAACTATTTCTGCCCCTCAAATCTCCAGAACAAAGTTGTTTGATCCATTTTTTTCATTTGTATTTATTTCCCCAAGATGTCTCTTACTCCCTTGCAGCTCTTAGTATTCTTCATTCTTGTCTGTCAGGCATGAAAGTAAGAATTGCAGACAAATCCTGTTTCTGCTTTCCAGGCCTGCTACTGGAAGAAGCAGCAGGAAAGGACAGCTTTCCCCAGTTACAAAGTTGTTGGATGTATCTTTTTGTATTTATTACCTTCATCAAAGAACAGAAGAACTACTACTTCAAAGCAAAATTCAGTCTAGCCTACTATCCTGTCCTTGAAAATGATCAAATTAACACACCACCACACAAAGCTGACAGGTAAGTTCAAAGATCTTAATCTTAAACAAATTAAGTCTTCACATTTCTGATTCTGCAGGGCATATATAAACACCAGTAGCCAAGAGTTCAAGAGCAGCACTAACTTCAATTATCATTTTTTAAAATAATTCAACTTAAGTATTCTAAGTGTACCCTCTTGATTTATGTTCTCATAGTGAAAGTTCCTTTTTGTATCATGTGTTTTCTTATATTTTCTCACTGCATATATATAATCTTTGCAGATTGTCTGGTGTATTTTTTTTTCCTATCCTCTTACATTCATTGCAGAAGTGGCATAGTCCAAAAGCCCTTAATAAAACAATAAAAATAAATGTATATGTTGTATTTTCCCAGCCCTGCTCAATTAAAATTCTCAAGTTTTTAAATATTAATTGTGGTATAGGTAAAAGTTATAGAAAACCATTGTAATATCTACATTTTACTGTAAGGATTGAGATCAAACTTGTGGATTAAAGAAAACCAAAACAAAACCAACCCAAAACATGAAGACACTTAATGCTCTATAACAGAAATGCTCTGGATCAGTAAGGCCAAAAGCATTCGTGTGGAAGATTTTGCCTACATCACGCTCTACTAATTTCTGTGAACGTATCAGCACGGAGTACTTGGCTCTTAGTGTGGCCTCAAGTTGAAACAATCCATTTTCAAATAAAGGGACTGAATTTTTATATGGGGATAATAATGTAAATTTGGGTAAAAACTGCAGACTCATGCCTTTACTTCAATAAAAATTCACTAAAAGAATAAATAACATGGTATTTTTGATCAAAATTCCCCCTACTGATTTTTTCTAGACTTGCTATTGTTATCTTCCAGAGGTATAAAAGGTCTAACTGGTGTTTGGGGGAGGCTCCTGGACTTGCTGCTTCCATGAGAATGTAATGTTTAAAGCTCATCTTTCCACTGAATGGGAAGTAAAAATGCAGGATAACAATGGAAATGTTATATTTAGAAGAATTTTGGCAACCTCATGTAAGAGGCTACTGCATAAAAAGACTGATTTTCCATACCTTCTGTCAGTCTAAAATGTTGAAGATCGACAAACGGTGCAGGCTCTTTGAAAATTCCAGATTGTATTTGTTAAAATAATTCATGAGTTCCAGTTATGTCTCCTTTGCTTTAATTTCTCTTCATTTCTGGGAAATCATGTTCTCAGGTAGTTTGATGTATGGTAGTCTCTCACAGTTTTTTGATGCTTTGCTTCTGGAAGTGGTCAGCACTCCCTCATGCCATGAGTAACTAAAGAAACACTGTTCAGTTAAATATACTGCAGACTCATAAATAAAAGATACCACCAGAAAGACTCCTTTGCCATTGAAGTATTCCTCACCTGTGTCGCAATAATTACACAGGCAGACCAAAATGACAGTTCTGGTTTGAGTGAGAACAGAACTAATTCTGCTCAGCGATTTTACTTTTCAACTCATTTCTTCTAACTGCTCTGTCTGAAGTTAGCAGCATGGTTTCATAGTGTCTGCTTCTGGCAGTGATAACACCCCATGTTTAGAGTTACTACTGAGGATAGGTGTGCAGACCAAGGCCACTGCTGGGTCCTGTGTACCATGTTGGAGGATGCAGAAAGTGAAAGGCTGCACCCGCAGGGAGGGGTGGACAGGACAGGTGACCCCAAACTGACCAACAAGGGATTCCATCTCATGTATGTCATGTTCTGTACAAAGCTGAGGGATCAGGAGGGCCTCATCTCTCTTTGCCTGCTTTGCTGGGCCCTGCTCTTCTCAGCTCATTTCAGGTCCTCTTCTGGTTTCCTCCTCAGAGCATCCAAGGGGGAGCCTGTCTGTTCTGCTTGCAGTACTGATCTGTGTGTTCCTGAATCTGGTATCAATCCAGCGCCTGAACACAGCTCCCATCTGCCACTGGGCCCAGTCTGGGACTCTGCTGGTGTGTGCTCCACAGCATCAGTGGTGAGGTAAAAAAAAAAAAAAAATTGAAAATGCACTTTGCATTCTTTCTATAGACCTCATTTGTATAAAAGCTTTTCATGACCAACCACATTGTTCTTCAAATTTTGCCATACACCTCACACTTTTTTAATACCCAGGCAGCTAGTAGTTCATATTCATTCTTTTATAGCGTATTAAAAGCACCTGCTTTGATTGCTAGTGTTTACTATGCAGTTTTACATGGCAAGGTCCACAAACAGTGCTTGAGAAACATTATGGGATGCTAACATAATAACAAATCAAGATACTTGAAACCCTTGAAGCTGAACTGCACAAGCAGAGGTAAAAACCGTAAGCTGTGACTGAGGTATGGAGTAACCTAATGACTGTGTCACCAGCCTGACCACCATGCCACAGAAGTGTCCATAGTAACATTTTGCCGGAGTTTCTGTCGGGACACTACATTTCTTCGTTCCTCCATCGCCTGAACCCCTGTCACAGGGATGCGGTTGCAGAGGCAGGAGAGAGGTCTGTTGAGCATACACTAGGAAGCCCTTTTAAAAAGGCACAAAGCAACTCATTGCTAGAAACGGCCGCCACCGTCATTCTCATCTTTCATTTCAAGCCCTTGCTGTGGAAGCCCCAGACAGCCCAAGGGCTCCTCGGCCAGAGGCTGCGACACGGCCTGGAGTTCCCCTGCCGCTCCCGGGGAAGCCGATGCGCTCTGTAGGTCCCCTCAGTGACTCCCAGAGACTGAGGCCACCCACGCTCTCGCAGTCCCGACCTCCGCACCTCGGCCCCGCCGGGGCACGGGGCGCACGGGCGCGTAGGCCGCGGCCCCCGGTCCTGCCCCGTCCCCAGGTCCCAAGGCCGCCCGCCCAGGCCGCCGCACGGCGCATGCGCCACCCGCCTTGCCCCTCGCGCCCCGCCCACCCCCGCGCTCAGCCCGGTGCGGAGAGAGAGGGGGCGGCGCGCGGCCGCGCCTGCGCGGCAGGGAGCGGGGCCCGGGCGCGCGGAGTGCGCAGGTGCCGCGGTAGCGCGGAGCCGCAGATGGAGCCTCCCCCTGGCAACGCAGGTAGGGGCGGCCGCGCGGCGGTTCGCACGTGCAGCCGTGGGGAGGGGGGCGGCGGAGCAGCGCCCCGGCTCCTCTCGCCCTCCCCCCGCCTCGCCAGCCCCGCCTGCGGGAAATCCCCGTCGCTTTCCGGTGGCGGGAGCCGGCTGGGCTGGGCTGGGCTGGGCTGCTCTTGCACCGCCGGCGGGGGTGGGAAGGGCTACGCTGAGGGGCTCGGGCCGCTCCCCGCGAGCCTCGGCGGGCTGGGGCTGCCCCGCCACCGGCAGCGAGATTCCGGCGCCCTCCGGCCACCGCTTTCCCCGCCGCCTCTTCCCGCTGCCCCTGCGGCCGCGGCCGTGCCCTCCCGCGGCAACAGGCGGGGCGCGGCTCCCGGGCTCGCTTCCGCGGCGGCGCGGGCTGCTCCCGGGCGGAGAGGTGCCCGTGGGCCCTTGGCGCTGCCGCCCGGCCTGCTGTAGCCTCCCTGGCTGTGTAGTAAACGTAAAGGCGAAATACCGAGCTTGTGTGCTCCTCCGCTCCACGTTGCCGAGATCTTGTCCCAGCAGTTACAGCCACCTATGAGTTTCAGTCCGTGTCCTTAACTCTATGTGATGTTCACTCGTCCACCCTGTTCCTGAGGCAGGTGCCATCGGCTGGACACGTTGGTGTGAAAAGGCCAATCCCCTGGCAGAAGGAACTCAGCGAGGCATTGGTGACTGTCGCCTCATGCCAAGTGTTGAGACACCTGTAGTTAGTGGTGAACTGCAGCACTTGTGGCCGTGGACACCCCAGTCCGTGTGGCCTGTGGCTGCTTCTTCTAAAGGCAAAGGATGCTGGCCAAGGCCAAGCACTAAATTTCTGATGGAATCCTGACCTGGGACTGGCTTTTGGAGCCCTCCAAACAAGGCATTTGTAGAGTAATCAAGTTGTGGTTTTGTTGATTGTATCATCTAGGCATTGATCTCTTATTAAATTAAGAAAACACTGTAAAACTTAATGCTGCATTTCAGGTGGTGGATGTTCATCTACAGTGTAATTTTGCTTCCCACTTGTTCTTTGGAAGAAATCTACTTACTACACTAGCAAAATGCAAGCTATAGTGCACTGAGTGTACAGCAGAAAGGATGGCTCTGGACACTGGAGTTCATTGGCATTCTGCTTCCCTTTTTATGTCTATAATGGCGTTATATGTCTCTCCTAATCTGGGTTGTAGCTGTATGTTAGATGTGGTAGGACTACAGATGATGTACTTTGGGTACATACTAGGTGACACCAATACTGTGATTCATCTGCTGAGCAGTGGCATTGCATATTGACACCCGTCTAAATCTGCTACCTTGTTACCCAGTATCTTTTGCATACCTTCCCCCCTCTATCAGTCTCTGGCGGCTACAGCTATGTTGAAAGCCTCAGAAGGTGAACTAAATGTGGAGATGTCTAAGTGAGGTTGTAAAGAGACTGAAACAATAGCTGCAAAAGGTGTGAGCTGTCCCATTCATATCAGTAAGATGTTAACTTAGATACCCTGGTATGGTAGTTTTTAATACCATCATTGTTACCCACTTCTTAGCTCACATATGAGAAAAAAAAGGGGCAGAATCCTGGTTTAGTAAATTGTTACCTTTATGATACTTCAGTTTAGGGTCACAAAAGACACAAATATTCTTATGTCTTGGCTAGGCAGTTAGGAGTGAATATCAAGGAGGCTTCTGAAGCTCAGAATGTAGAACAGGTGAATTATGTCCTGATTTTATGGGAGGAGTTTTTTGATAGACACAGTTTGGGTACGAGTTGTGACTGTCATTAAGTGGTTGCATCCGGGAAATAAACTGGTAGATAAACATGAGTTGCCACCATCAAGAAGGCAGTTGAATGACAATAACCTTTTTGATACTCCCAATGTCTTTGACCTGCATTGGGAACAGAAGGGAAAAGCTAATTGTGATTTCCTCAACTCGTTTAACACCACATTTTAAAGAACTGTTCAGGGAATGAAAGATGTATAGTGACTCTCCAGTAAGTTTTATAATACCGAATGGTTCAAAAGTATTCTTTAGAGTTTAAAATCCAGAATAACATTTGTGATCTTTGTGTTAATGTAACCAAAATGCTTCCAGCTTTCTCTTTGTGCCAGAACACCTCACGCTTTGCAACTTTTGAAAACACTGGTGTGTTTTGATCATATTTGTGACATTAGTTTCCAGGATCTTTATTTGTATTACATGTACTGATTGTTCATTAATAAATAGGTGTAGTAATCAAAGGTAGGCATTGTTAGGGTTTTTTTTTCTCTTAATCCTTACTTCCAGTTAAAAAAAATCATGAAGAATGGTTTTTGGTCTGTTTTTCAAAAGCCTTGCTCCTAATTTATGTGTGGATTTTGTTATTTGGAACGACAGGTATAAATTGTATTTTGAAAGCAGTGGTTAAAGAGATAAATATTGAATCTCTGCAGGAGCTTGGGCAGATTTTTTTTAAGAGAAACTCTTATTTGTGATTTATGTTGTTTTTCTTTACACCTTATCACACCATTCTGAAAATTAGTAAAGAGGAGTACATAGTGCTGTAGCCACTGGCTAGCGTTACTGGGTATGGTGGAAATCTAAGGTGGTTAGCATCTCCTCTCATAGTAATTGTGGGCTTTCACTGGTTGTTAGATTTTCCCGCATCCCTTCTTCATCTCCATGCTGAGTATTTTGCTCTGTCTCCGTAGGTTTTACTTATTACTTACCTCTTGTTTCTGATGCAAATTGTTGTACGGTTTCTAGGGTCACTGCTTAGCTCTATTTTGTGTGGTCTGTTTGGTTCCTATACTTCAGATAGCTTGTGGGTTTTGCAGGACCAATCTCTGTTTCTTAATCCAAGTGGAAGTAAGCAGTAAATTTTTGGACAACAGCCACTGTTAGAAAGGGCATAGAAGAAATAGAGATTGAACACTTGGGACCAGTTTCAGACAAGCCACTCAAAAGTCTGGGCTTTGCTTCAGATGTGTGGAATCCTATGTGCAGGAATCCAACCATATCTATGCTGTTACTGTATTTTTGCCTTCCCAGGAAAAAAAGTCTAAACCTAAAATCTGTATTTGGTTGCCGAAATACTGCTGTATGGTGTCTTTGTTTAAGTGACAGAAAGCTGCGTTGAGGATTTTACGTCGTCAGTTACCTAGTGAAGCATTGAGAAGCTTTACAGTGATGGAATTAAGACTGTCCCTGCTCTTTTAGTCCTTGCCCATCCTCATCTACAGTTGTCAGAAGGGATTTGAGGTGAGGTGGAGTGTTCCCCTTATAGGCAGCTCACACTCCAAGTTTTCCTAGCTGGAAGGTCTGTCATACTTGAGCAGTAGTTCAGGCTAGATGTTAATGAACCTGCATTTTTTCATTGGTAAATATTAAGCCCCGATCTGTAATTTTCAGGCCCTGTAACTGGCTTTGATGTGTGATCAGGAGTGTAAAAAAAATCTTCTTGTGTCAAAAATCTTCACAAGAAACTTCAAGCTTGGCTTTACTTATTACTCACTGGATGTATGAGCATTTGTAATCTGCATGTAATTAACAAATAAGTGTGCTTTGTCTGGTCTGCTTTTCCTTTTCTTTCTAGATATTACAAACTAGACTTGCTGTGATATAGCCATTGTTCATTTTTAGCAAACAGGCTTGTCAGTATTCTTGTAATCCAGTACTGCCATATTGCTAGAACATGAGCCCCAAAGCAAAATGTAAGATAACAAATTCAGCCAGTGAAAAAGGTGAAAATTGACTTTGAGGTGATGATAGAATGGTGAGAAGTTAAAGCTTTGGAAATTTTCCCTGGTGTTGTCATCCCTGTACTCCATCTTAATTTAAAATGATGTCAGTATTAGATAGGAAGATCTCAAAATCTGTAACTTTTTAAATACAAAGAGCTGTATTTATATACATTTAAAGAAGAAAAAATGGTTGCCGTGGAGAGAAGCTGTACTAATCAGCGTCTTCTGCTTTTAAATCAGGGTTTCAGGACATCATGTATATTCTTTCACTTGCATTATAACACTTCTGTCACTTCGTGTTGTCCTCTTTAAAACCTTAGTAGAAAGCAAAGCACTTAAGACTCTAGTTTAGTTTGTATGCAGACACCTATGTGCAAATGAAATTACCAAACTCAGTAGCATTTCACATATGCATAAACGTGTTTGGTCCAGACCTATCATCAGTCAGTTCACACTGGATGGTTTTCACTGATAAAATCCTTTAACAGGATCCTGAATGTTTTTGGTGGGGCCAGGGTTACAAAGCAGTATGTTGAAACTATTTGTCACACCAGCCCCATGAACCTCTTGTCAATAAGGGCACAGGAGCCTCCTCACAGGCTACAGGATTAGGTTCTTAAAGTATTAATTACATAAAATTACAGTTGTAGAAAAAACCCTCAGATTTTAGAAATGCATGATTTTTTCCCTCCATGACTTCCATGGGTTTTTTCTCCAAATTAATTTGTTGCAATGTATGACTTAGTGTTTTCATAGTAAGGTTTTAAGTAGTTGTTAATACATCCAATGATACAGACTTTTCAGATAACTTTTTATGATGTGCAAATGTGCAAATGATTTTGCATAAATTAGCATATGATCAGTACCTTCTATTAAATACAAAGTGGATAAGGTAGGCAGAATAAAAGATAAAAATTTTGAGTTAAATTCATTGGAGGAAAAGTAAGCTGTAATTATCCTTGACTATTCAAAACTCTGTTTACAAGTACACTAAAAGAAATCTGAAATGCTTTTAAGAAAAAAGTAACCTCTGAAGTCAGTAGTCTGATTGATATTTGCCAATAAGCATACAATTAACACTGCTGCTGCTTCTGTTATTATGAAAGTGTACTTTTTCAGTGTCGTTTTGTAATTAGCTCATAGGCAAGTGTTTTAAAACAAAACTTTGGGATGAAACAGAGTATTTACAGCACAGAAATAATTTCTACCAATTGACATGAAAAATAACAAAATCCCTAGAACTAATGTATTTATATAACTTAGATATAAACTTGTTATTCAGTATCCAGCCCATATTAACTTTTAAGTGTTGTTTATGTTTATGTAGGTCTACATATGTGTTTATGTTTATGTAGGTCTACATATGGAAAAAAATGAGAGAATAGCTGGTAAACTCAAGTTTAGTAGGATCATCACAGCCTACTCTTCCCTTCGGGGAAAATAATTGTTACGTTTCTTTAGAGCAGAGATCTTCTTTAAATGCGGTGTGAGTTTAAGGATGGGAATTATGCATATACCATCTTGGTTTTCTTCCCTTTCACTGTAATAACTCTATTATTTCTGCTGCTGAGGTTTCCATTACTACTTTTTCAAGTTCTATTTCTTAGCTTACAGAAGAAAGGCATCTTTGAAATCTATTCACTGACAACTGCTTATCTTTGACAGTGGCTGGGAGGAAAAAAAAAAAGTAAGGTGTATTTAAAATAAAAAAGTTCCTTCTGTGGCTCCACATTTCTGAACTGAGGCCCCAAAATAATGGAAGTGATTATTTTAAATTGTTTATGTTTTGAAGAGTGTTACATTTTTAAACTTGGATTCCTGAACCTTGACTGCATTTTCTACAGCATTTTTTCTAGTAAATAACATAATGATGTCTAAAAATTTGATATAACTGGACTTCAAGGAAAAGCATGAGGTATAACAGTTGATAATGAAAATGTTAAAAACTTACTGAAACTTTCTCTGTTCACCATATATACTGTGATTCTTACTGAAATAGCTATAGTATTTGAAGTACTGCTTTCAGCTATTTTTTTAAAAATGTGCATAGATAAACTGAACCAAGAAAATCCACATTACAGGTTGTGTGATGAGAAAGGCGTGTTGCAAAAACTGTTACTGGAATCGCCCAACATGCTTCCTTTTGGATGCAGAAGGCATGAGGCTTCTGTAAATATCTGTCTAGACTGTTTTTTGACTGTTTTTCAACTGTTTCTCAACTTCTTTGAGGAATCTGCATCCCTGCTACCAGCAGTCATGAGAGGGATGAAAGCAAAACTGTAAACTACCAGCAGGACATAGTGACAAAAGGGTGACTAAGTAGGTGACCAGCCACGTTGAATGAAGAGGACATAGGAGATGACTTTTCTCAAGACACTCTTCTAGAGAAGCTTTTGTCTTGGTATCCCCTTTTTGCAGTAGTTTTCCAATTAATAAGACAAGCCAGTACAGTCCTTTTCATTATTAGGACTGTACAGCGGCTTTGTATTTCATTGTCCTCTTGTCCTTTTAAAGGTCTGCTGCCTACAGCACAGGTCTACGCTGTGGCCGTCTTTTTCTGAAGGCCTTCCTGGATCCTGTGGTCAGATGAAGCCATAAGAGTGTTTGTCATCTGTTCTCCCAGCTTGCATATGGAGTGAATTTGATGTGTCTTCTGTGTTGTTCAAGTGGTTGTGATGCTCTCGTTTCTATTGATGCATTTCTTTTTTTTCCCCAGAAATAATGAAATGCGTTAAACCGAATGGCTGTGTTCATTGGCCTTCCAAGGCAATAGTTTTTCCAGCTGAGGCTTTTGATCGACCACAGAAAGCTATTACAATTGTACTCTTGTGCCCTACATATTGTATTGCAACCAGAGAGCTGTTTCAAGCATTGAGATTTGCCAAACCCTGCAGATTTCATTTGAAAAAAAAAAAGTCTTAAATGTATTCTTAGTGTTTTGCTGAACAGGGATATCTCCCAGTTTAGTCATCTGTCTCTCCTTCCTCTATTTCTTTACACTGGTCTGAGATGATATGGAAAACAATTTCTCTTTTGCAGCGGTATTGCCTTTCCTGTAGTTTTCTCCCCTTATATCTGTTCTCTTCTGGCAACAGCAAGTTAACAACCTCTATACCAGTTTTTTATACTCTCCTCTGTTCCTTGTCCCCATGAGGAGCAGCAGAATTTTTGAGCATTCTGTTCTCTCTCTGTAGGAAACTCCTCAGTAGTTTCACCACACAGATTCCTTGGCTGTAGCCTTATTCACATTTTCAAGGAGCTAGAGACTTACATGCCATAATACCTGCAAGCCTGCATTTGGTTTTAATTGTGGCTTAACTTGTGTTTACGTTTGTACAAAATACTTAGTTTTTACTGTCAATTAGATTTAACCTGCTTTTTGTAGCCTTTGCACATTTTGCTTGTGGTCATCCGTCTGCCCCTTACAATGTTTGATGGTACTGGAAGACTTCAACAGAAAGTAAGGTAAAGGTAGAATCTCGGAGCATTAAGTTACACTAGCAAACATGCCCAAGTTTTGGCTGGCAGATGGAGAAGGAAAAGCTGATGCTAAGATTTGTGTGCCCCTCTGGAATCTGAAGGATAGCATGTTCTTGTTGGTTCACTTTGTGGCCAAAGGCGATGATCTTCTCAAACAGCCTACCCAGAAGACCAGGCAAAGTGTGTAGAGGGTGTGAGTAGGAACCAAAGGTAACAGCTTTCAAATTCAGAAGGCAGACTGTAGGAAAGCATATTTCCTGCTTTTCCAGGGATGAATTTATTGATGTTTTGAAGATAAAATACAACAGTAGTAGGTCTGTTGTAATACAGATTAATCTGTAGGCACTAGTCTGCAGAAAATCTAGTATTAAAATAAGAGTTATCTTTCTTAGTGCAGAATAGTAAACTTTCAAAAGGTGGGGGAGAGTACTTAGTCTAGAAATTGCAGTACACTTGAAAAAAGGCAAAAATTTGTCAATGGTTTCACATCATGGCTCACTCATGTTTTTTGATGAAGTTTTGCTTCTGAGGTGGTGTTTCTTTCAAATTTCTTGCCATATATGTTCCTGCAGAGCTGCTTGGGTTGGATTGATGATGATCACCTTGCCTGTGCTTATACATCGGTATCAGAAATGCAGGTAGTCTGTATGTAGATGTTTTTCTAGCTGATATCTGGTATTATTAGTATTCGTGCCTTATTTTCCTTTAGCATTTTGTATAAATGCTACGGATACCAACTTCAGCAAAGTGTTGTAAGATCCTTGTAGGACAGTCGCTATCATTTCAATGCAATGGATAGTTTAGAATCAAGGAAAAAGATTAAAATAATGAAGACATTACAACTGAGACTCATGAGTAGATACAGCACTGCCCAAACCAAACGTCTGCATTTGAGCTATTTGGAGAGATGGTTGCATCCAGATGCCTAACACTACCTCCTAGACATTACAAGATTATTTGAATTACTTCTGCTTTTCATGGTTTAAAAACTGGGACTTACCAACAAACATTCTCTTAAAAACTGTAGCTAAAATTAGAAGTGGTCTTTATTCCTGTTTCCCTTATACTGCTGAATAATTACCTTTGAATTACTGTTGTAGCTCTCCTCTGATTCTTCATACTGCTGTGTCCCCTGATGTGCCTTCTCCTTGTGCATTTTCAGCCTCTGCAGGTTTGACAACATGGGACTAAAAAGAGAGTTTGCCTGGAGCACAGCTCTGTCATGGTTCTGGTTGAGTTGGTGTTAACACCAGTACTGCTACTTCTTGCTATCAGTCTTATGCCTCTTTCCTTTTGAATAATCAAAGAGAAAATTGGGTGCTTACACTCAGATGAAACCTGAAAATCCTTTTTGACTGTTCTGGGCAAATAGGGAGGCCTTTGCGCTTTTTTTATTTTTTCCCCTTGGGAGGATGCCCTTGTCCTGTTTGCTTTCTAGCCTTCTACTGCGCTCCTATCCACTTCTCCTCTTTGTCAGTAGTGGGTGACCGGTCCTTTCACTGGAGCCCTGTGCTTTGTTCTTGTGGCAGCTATGGCTGATTGTTGCTGCCTTGGCCCGTGGGGGAAGCCCAGATGCAATTCCCAGGTTTGAAAGACTTCTGTGCTATCCTCTACGTTTCCGTGTGTGCTGGGGTAGGTACTGATGGGCAGAAGTAAAGTAATTATTAGAACTCTGATAACTAGATCTAGTTACTCTAAAGAGCAGACTACCTGAGGACATTTTTGCATGTATTTGAGTCAGTTTTCTGTATTGAACTGATGGTTCAGAGTCTGGTTAAGCATGTAATAGTGCTGATGTCATACAGTTGGGTGAGGGCAATGGGCAACTGTCAGAACTTCCCTTTTGGTGGCAGCTGGTGACCCACTAGCTTACCTGTATCCACACTCCTAGAGCAGCTTAGTTTCTGTGTATTCTTAGTATAACTAATAAAAAAATAAAAAGGGTGTTGGTGAGAAACATCAACCATAAAACGTAGGCTATAATTTGAGCCAGTGGTGCTCATGATAGTTACAGTCTTCCCCTTGCTTGTTCCTAGTCTCATACAGTTCCCTTTCCTGGTCCTTTTATACTGTTATATAGTGAATAGGACTGGAGAGTTTGTGTGGCTGAAAAACTGCCTGACAAAAAAATTATTTACCTTTAAACCAGATCAAATTCCGTGTTCAGTTCACAACGGGGCTGCAGAGCATATCTGTGTGTGCAGAGGAAAAAGCATCACAGGGCTGGAGAGAGGCAGGGCTGCATCTTGCTTTCGCTGGAGCTGCTCTAAGTGAAGCTGAGGCGCGTAGCTTGGTGGTGCTGTTTCCTGCCGTGTCATTCAGTTCAACTGATTTGTCCCACTTTTTTAAAAAAGCATAACATTTTATGACAGCTTTGTGTCGTCTGTAACATGATAAATGCCTGGCACAGTAATTGTACTGATATTCCACAGGAAGTTAAAATGAAGGGCATTTAATTGTGACTATTTTATCTCAGTCATGAAAATCAGAGTGTAGAAGCAAATCTAAGCTATTTGGTATTGTTATTGTATTTACAGAGGACACTTGGTTTTCTTTCTTTTGCTGTCGCAATTCCAAGCAAGAAATTTTTGAGGAAAAAGATCAAGTCTTTGGTTTATATTCTGTATATTGCTCGCTGTAATCCTCTGTTTTTTACCTGGTTCCCCTGGTAACATCACAGATTCAATACTTTGTAACACCGTAATGTAACCTCATAGCATTAGTAAGCTTTAAAACAAAAGTTAGCAACTACTAGAGAAATGTCAGTCTCTGTTGTCTTTTGATCTAGAAGTAACTGCAGATGTTCTGAATACTCTTTGAAAGTGATAAGTACATTAAATTCTGCTTCTTTGCTTAATTTCACTACATCACACTTAATTTCTAAATTTTTTTTATAAGTAATGTTAAAATGAAATGAGTGTTAGAATAGCAGTGTATGTGATAGAGTTTTCATAATATGAACGTCACAGCTGATGCTATTCTAAAGCATAGCATTAACATGAAATGGTGAATAAATAGTGTGTTTAAGGGGGAAAAACAGTTATTGGGTATAACTGTGTTGGATTGTACAATGTTCTGAACAAATACACTTTAAACGGTTTTTAACTCAGAAGCTAAAAAGTAAAAACCTGTGCTTGATAAAGTATTTATTTATTTATATTTTGAAGAAAGTGGACTTGGAAATGCAGTATTTCTTTTTTTTTTTTTTTCTTTCTAAATGTCTGTGTTGGTTTAACTACTCAAAATGTCTAACCGTACTCAGAGTACTCTGTTTTGAGACAACTGAAAGCAAACTGCAACTGTACTTCTAAGCACAGAATTCAGGCAGCAGCATTTCTTCCTGTTAGGTTGAATTTCTCAAAGAAAAACCTCCTAGGTCCTCCATTTAAGAGGCTTCTTAGGTTTTTTTATAAAGAACGTAGCAATACAAATTTCAGGTTGTGATCTAATATGCACTATATTTCTCAGCTTTGTGACAGTGAGTAAAAAAACCCTATTTTTTGGAGATAATATACATAAAAGATACTAGTATCCTGAAATAAAAGTAATTCTCAACCTTTGTGCAGTCTGTATGCAGACCTTCTATTTAGTAAGGCAGAAATTAGAATGTGCTGCCTGAATTTTCACCATTATTTTTGGTTCATTGGGCACAGTGAGCAGAACAGAAAATTCAGGATAATGCTCCTATCTGTATCTGAGCAATTTTAATTTGTGGACTTTCCTGTCTTTAATCTGTGTGGTCCTTCCATGGTACTTTGTGATAGTTTTAGCATATTAGGGTACATTATATAAGCAATGCTGTGTTATTTCTGTAAATGGACTTTCTCTAATATATAGATTAAAAAATATATATATTTTTCCTCTTTTTTTTTTTTTCCCATTGCAGAAAATTCAAAGCTGAGACATGTAGAAAAAGATGTTTTGATTCCACAAATAATGAGGGACCGAGCCAAGGAGCTGTGTTCAGATAAAGTACAAGGTAAGAATCAAATATTCATTGGGAGAGGAGATGTATTCACTTTTGTGCTCTGAATATAATCCTTGGTTTTGAAGTCATATTGTCAAAGAATTAATATGATCTGCATCTTCTTGTTCTGATTTCAGCTTGGGTAGAGTTAATTTTCTTCCTAGTAGCTGTTAGTGGATTTAATATGAGAATAATGTTGATAACACACTGGTATTTTCAGTTGTCCCTAACCAGTGTTTATACAAAGTAAAGGATTTTTCAGCTTCTCATGTCCTTCTGTTGAGAAGGGACAAGAATTTGGGAGGGGACACAGCCAGGACAGCTGACCCAAACAGTCCAAAAGAATATGCCCTACCATATGACATCATGCCCAGAATATAAATTGGAGGAGTTGGCCAGGAGGGGTGGGTCACATCTCGGGGATGGTCTGGGCATCAGCTGGCGGGTGGTGAGCAATGGCATTGTGCATCATTTGTCTGTCTTGAGGTTTATTTCACTTTCTTTTTTTTTTTTGTTATTTTCCTTTTTGTTACAATAATAATTTTTTTTTTTTTTCATTTTAATTACTAATCTGTTCTTAACTCACAAGTTTTACTTGTTTTCAGTTCTCTTCCCCATCCCACCAGGTGGTGCCAGGGGAAAAAAGTGAGTGGCTGCGTGGTACTTAGTTGCTGTCTGGGCTTAAACTATGATGCTATTCACTGTGAAACCTTCAGTAAAGCATATAAATCTGCCATGTTGGCTTTGGCTGCTTGGTGATGTGGACTGTTTTCCAAAATTACTTATTCTTGAGGGCTGTGGAATTTAGTATGATTAATTTAAAACTTTCCATATCTCAATCTAGACTGTGTTGACAGATCAACACAAGAGTTACTTTATTTCTGTACATAATGTTTGATACTTAAATAAATGGAATTGCCTTGTGAGCCTTCAGTTAGGGCCTCTCTCATTATGATAAATTATTTAAATATTCCCAACTAACTGCATCCTTTTCCTACCTCAATATTTTAATAATATATGCAAATAAATACACGTGTTATTAGACAGAGTCTACTTTTGAATGTTTTAATTTTCTTTTGAAGAGTACTGGGCAATAACTCATTTTTAAGTTGGGTATCACCACTTCTTCTATCACCCAGCTCTTCATACATTCCTGGAATAAATCTGGAACTTCTTGAAGTACCAGAGAAAGATAATAGCTACCTATGCACAGGTTTTCTGAGAATGTTGCTGTAAGAGGGATGAAGGATGGAAAAAAAACAATTAAGCCACAGAGTTATTCTATGCAAGTGCATACTTTCAGTAGAGGTCACTTGTCTCTTGTCATCTAGATCTTTGTGCTCTCAACTTTTTTTGATCATGCACCCCATCAATAAAAAATTTTTGAGCATGCAATCCAAATATATTTATGCTTATATCTACCACTGTACTAGTATATTACGTACATTATAAAACACAAACCCAAAAATTAAAAAGGGAAGAGATAAAGATGAAAGAAACAAACAAGTTATTTATCAACGGTACAAACCCATTTTTTGATCTAAAAATATTATTATTAATAACAATATTTTTATTGAAAATGATGTGATTGCATATGCTTCATTGCTTTTTTAAAATCTTTGTTTAACCCTTTATGACACAGCAATTCAAAGGTTCAGTTTATTTTAATACTTGGTTTAAATAGGTGTCATAGCTTAAAAAGATACCTCACAAAGACGTGTAGATCCCAGTGGAAGAAATGCATCATTCCTGCACTTAGTAAAATCATTATATTAATTTTTCAATCCCATTGACCAATTATGTGAAGGGTTTGCTTGAAATTGGACTTGTAAATGTCCATCTTTCCTGATGTCAGTCAGTTGTTTTTCCAAACTAACTGAAACATGTTGCATGTTTATATTCTTAATAAATAGATTCAAAAACCACAGAAACTCTGATTTTGAAGGTTTTTTTAAAATCAGTTAGCAAATTCTATTTCTTTCCTTTAAAAGTGTACAGATACGAGAGGGTAGTTTGCTGATGCACATGGTGTCATGCGACCAAACCAGACTGAAAATGACATAACGAGGGGAACATGTCCAAGCATCTGTTTTCCAAGTGCTCTCTCCATAGCATGATATTCTTTTGAAAAGCAGTTACTTTCTCACTCATTGTTAAAGTGTCACCTTACCTCCAAGAGACATGCTAAGCGTGTTTATTGTTGGAAATACCTGCTAGGTAGCAAACTACTCACAGCCAGCTATCATCATTAAAAAAGGTCAGCAAATTTGGAACACGTGTCCTTTTGCAAAAGAAAAATGTGTAAAGTTTGACAACTCTCTTAAGCACTTTGCCACAAGAAACAAACAAACCTTGGCAGTGCAAGAGATTTTCCTGAGCCCTCCCCATCTCATTACAAAGTCTGGAGAGATGCTACTGTTTGAAGGGCTTGCTTTTAACCATCAGTGTCATCCTGTAGCACTTTGTGCACTCCTGGCTCCAACTGCTTTGCTGCAGTAGCTCGCCACTGCGTGATGCAGTGAAGGAGTTTCATGTGTGGTACTGTCTCTGAAACCTCATCCTTTTTTATTCCAGGATAAGGAATAAGCTTCCACGCCATCAGTTGTTACACTTGAACAGTTTTTCCATAAAACATTGTTTTTACTAAAGAAGCCGTTTCCTGTTGAGAATGTATCTTCTCTGGTACATTCCTTCTTTAGGGGCCCACAAAAAACAACCAACCCAAAAGGTCTTTGTGCATTTCGTTATTGAAATGAAAATACCATAAGCTGAGAGAAGTTAGAAACATTTGTGCTTTCATCCAGATGTATAGCAAACCTCCCCCACACTGTGTAACTTGTTCTGGTATTCCTTCAAATTTCAGCAGTGTCTTCTATGCATCTTCCAACAGTATTTACTAACAAAGGAGTGGGTTTTACTTTGTTGCCATATTGTTTCGCACTTACTATTTCAGCAATTTTTACCATGTCAGGAAACACAATTGTTTCCTCAATGGTATGTGGCTTTTTGTCTTTCACTATTACCTAAGAAACTTCAAAGGGAGGCTTCTAGACTATTCTAGGTTTAGAGTCAAGTCTAGTTACATTGGACCAGCATCTTTTCAAGCTGCTGCTTTTAGGGGTTCTCCAAAAGACAATAAGAGTAGTGTAGTAATTTTGAGATGAAGAGGTGGGAAGAGTTGGGAATACCTTCTGAAGGAGAGTAGCATCACATGACAGGTAACTTCCAGTGCTGCCAGAAGAACTTACTATACCTTTTATTCATTTGAATGATAGTTGAATCAGTTTGACATTGAAATCTATACTTGTTCCAGAAAAAAAAAAAAAAAAAAAGAAGAAAAACAATTACAATAACATGGGTCACTGAAAGAGGATATCAGTTAAAAATATTCTGAGACCATGCAATTGTATAATTTTGTTTGGGGGTAGACTAAAGGGTATGGAGGTAAGCGTGTGTGTTTCTCCTCTGAACTTTCTTTTTGTAAGATGGGGACTTTGGTTTCAACATCATAATTTTCTGTGCCAGCAACCAAAATTGAAGATTTTTGATCTGTGAGACGTGGGCTGTTACCTTGCAACTTTTCCATGTTTCCACCTCCATACATTTTAAAGTGGAATGCTATGGGTTTTTTCTTTGTTATGTTAGGCAAAATAATAATTTTTTTAATTCTTTCTCCTGAAGAGAGTTCAGGAGTGTGTATCTTTAGGAAAATTCATGCATGCATCTGTTTCCCCTTCATTCCTCTGTCACCAGCTTTGATCAAATTGTGTGGAAATTACAGGTGGAAAGTGAATATTTTTGATGCAGTTTTTATGATCAAATAGGCAAACAAAACCCACATTGATATCCCTATTAAAAAATAAGGTGGTAAATTTTGTTGTATATGTTTTAATCTAGATGGGGAGAGACTTTACCATGGGTAACGAAGCTTAAGCAGTTTTCTGAACAGGAGAATTTATCATATCTTAAATCCATTGTGAAATTATTCCTGGAATAAATGTGTCTTGTTAGTACACAGGGATAAGTGTTAATCAGGGTAAATAGGCTATGGTTTTTATGCTATAAACAATTAGAAGCTATGAACGTAAGCTGTGTAATTAAGTAATCAAAACTCCTGCAGTTCGGTTTGTGTACTGCAGAGTGTACACAAGTGCATGAAATTGTGCAGTGTACACTAAGTAGCACAACTACTCAGTTAACTCGCTCTCAGTGTGGGATTTTTCCACTTTGTGTTACTTTTGTTTGAACAACTCCTATTAATACACCTTTGTTTCGTTTTGTCTTTAGGAACTTGTGGTAAATGCATTGGTAATACAGGAAATAAAGCTGTTCTGCAAGTACAGGCCTTTGCAATTTAGTTGATGGCACTGGGTTCGTATGTGTCCCTACGGGGAGCCCCTATACATTCAATAGTGCTCTGCGTGAGCACAGGGGTCCATCTGTATACAGTCCGTTACCTTAGCCTGCAGCTATACCACCTAGAGCTGCGTGCTTATCAGAGCTAATAATGCAAGTAGTGACAGCCTGTCCAGCACGTGTTCAGGAGCCATCCAGGGAAAAGAAACCCCCAAGGGACAAAATTAAACAACAACAAAAAAAAGGTTTTGTTAACTCAGAGGTGATCCTGCCATCCTAGTACAGTTATAATGGGTAACCCGTTGCTGTGCTTGGTTGTTAGTGTACCAGAGTATGTTAGGGACGAAATAACTATGAAAATGTGTCCATCTGATGATTTTAAAGAGCAATTAACTGTTGTGTCTTGTCATACTTCATTTTGCTTAGATTATTTAATTTTACTTCAAATTTTGTTTCAGACTGTTCCAGTGTAGTTCTTGTGTGTGTTGTACAAGAATTTAGTACATCTCCACTGTAGAATAATTTCTGTGTGGTTAAGATTTTCAAGCACTCTTTCAGTGAAAATGGATATATTAGTAATTTTGTTAAGAGAGCAAACATACTTTTTCCAAAGCCCTAGTCATTTTTCATGACCGTTATGTAAATACGATGTATCGTGTTAATATCCATGCACTGTATGTATGTGAAATTGTGGGCTATTACTGGAGTGTCAAGTGTCAAAAAACCAAGCAAAAACAAACCAAAAAACCCCGACAACATTGTCTTACAGGAACTTTTCAGTGTATTTGTACAAACTGTAGCATGAGTTCATCTGAAATAATATTAAATTCATGTATTCCTGTATCAGTGTGCCCTTGGCCTATAAAAATATTCTTTCAAATTGAAGTAGCTAAAAGGAACATCTGTTTGTCATTGCCTCATCCATTGCTTTTATGAAATAATTTCTTAAGCAAGCTGTTTTCCTTAAAAATTAACAAGGTTTTTGCTTTAGTTGTAGCAAATTTCAGGAACCTTAATTTCTCATCAGAATGGTTATCTTTAGGTTATCAAAACTTCTGTAGTTTCATCTGTCTGTCCTGTGCTTTCCATGATGCTTCACTGCTCTGAAACTAGGGACACTTCCTAAAGAAAACCTGCAAGAGCTTTGGTTGATCTTGATCATTTCTACAGAAATGTTTGTTTGATTTTTTTAAGAGTGCTGATTTTGCTGTTCAGTTGCCTGTTCTGAAACTTAACTTGATCGGTTTGAGTAGGGAAGAACTACTGAGGGCAGAAATATGCAAACTTTAAAGATTGTACACTCAGTTCAATTTAATTTTTAATTACTTGGCTTGTAAAATAAAAAGAGAAACATCTGACTGACTTGACAGGTTGTGGATTTGGACTCTGAATAAATTGTCTCAAGTTGAGATCCCAGAAAGAAATTCCTGCATCACTGAGTCAGTCATGAGATTCTTGTATTCTATACGTTTTGTGTATTTGTTGTATTGTAAAGCAATTCTGCCCACTTTTCCAAACCTTACAATCTTTTTTAAAAATTATTTTCTCGGAGAATAAAACCAGTCTTGCTCCAGAGACAAGGGCTTTTATCACTAAACTTTTTTTATTCTAAATTTTGTTGTCTGCTGCTGCTACATGATCTGGGTTTGGGCTCTTCAAGGTCACCAGGATTGACTTGCACATGTCTTCTGTAATTACTACTCATTTGTAAGGCTCGAGGATTCAAGTAGGAAACTGAGCTACACACTTGAAAGGGTGAATACAGGGATAGGTAGTTCAAAGCAGCCTGCTTCTGCCATTAGGAAGGCAATGAAGTAGAGGGAAATAATTTGGATGATTAAAGACCTAATCCTGACTGTGAGACTGCAGGTAAGAATATGGCCATTTCTTATTTGAAGCCTGGTGTGGGGGAAACCTATTGGGCCAAGATCACAAGTTTTTCTATCCTTCCCCCCCCCCCCACCTTTTTTCCTTTTTTAATTCCAAAAGGAATACAATTCCACTTGGTCTGAGTTGAGGACCTTCCCTGGAGAAAACTGGTACATTGGTTCTGTTGTCTATAGGAACTGTGTAATTAAGGCAACTGCATTCATGTTGCTGAAAAAACTCTTCATACTTGGAAAGGCTTTAAAAAATGGTTTGGGAAGTGTGGCTGGAAAAGGACATTTCCAAGCAGCCACCCTCCTCCCATTCTTCAGTTTCCCCATTAGCGCTCTGCTCCTCAGGGCTCATGTTGATACTTAGTGAAAATGATGGGATGCAACACTACTGCAGGCTTCTCTACAGTTGAGCATGACCGGTGTCATCCAGAGTTTTGATAATGTGCGGTTACTCAACAGTCCTGTCACTGACATTATCTCTGTCCCCCTAGGGGCCACCTGCTCTAGACCATGACCCTTACACCTGACACATCACGGCCCATAAGTCTAAAGAAATTTCTGATTGAACTGCATGTGATGCTGCACATTTAAATGCCCAAGTACACCTTTAGATATTCCTTCTTCAAAAAAATCTTGTTATGTATATTTTCGTATCAGAAACGCAGATAATGAAAGGTGTGAAACAGTAAATTTCAGCTTGGCTTTACTGGGTGATGTTGCTCACTTTCCTTTGTATTGCAGGCTGAGTTCTGGTAATTGCTGGGGGAGGATTAACCTGGTGGTACCTACAGTCATGGTTCTGAGATTGACACTATGGGAGATGCTAAGACTGGTAGTGGGAAAGTACATGACAGCTCACTTTTAAAAGTTTCGATGAGTCTTATTTTCATGAAGCAAATTAAAACCCAAGTCAGCATTTATAACTGAACTGTGCTCATATGCTTTGCCTCATTGTGAAAATAGAGTCTTTACAATTTTTTTTTAATTCACATATTTTAGGGTTATCTGGGAATATAGTGATCTTCTAATTGACCAAACCAAAACTGATAAAAATCAATGAGTTAACATGACATCACCTGGTAACTTTTTTTTTAATTGAACTGGTGTGACCAGCAATTATTTCCATGTGCATGTGTACTTACCGCTCAGAGTTTGGTGGAAAGCCTGAGAGGTCACATGGGAGGAATCAGATTTTTCTGACTGGTATGACCTCTTATAAGGATGAAAAAAAGAACGCTTCCTTACTACCTGCAACCTCACTTTTGTGAGAGGAAGGTTAGTATAATTTGAGACTTAGTTTCAATCTGGCATCAGAACTGCAGGCAGAGAAGGGGAGAAAAATATTATCCTCTGTTGCTGTACTTTTGTGAATATTAGTACATTACAGTCATATTGCATGTGACCCCATGATCCTATATGGAGCTGTTGAGATGGCTGTTCTACACATTGTGCAGTTTCCAGTTACTTAAATTATTGTAGCTGTTTTGATAGCGTACAGCTATATTGGCATTGGCAGTAAACTATTACGTGTTTTTCCCTGGGTTGCATTACTGAAGAGTAAGATGCTGAATTTTTAGATGATGTTCTTGTTTCTGTGCAATAGCTTTTATTTTGAAAAAATGATTCAGCTCTATATATTTACATGAACATTTACTCTCATCACATTTAACTATGTGAATTAATACAATCTCTAGAGGGATTATGGTATATTGAGCTTTGCTCCAACAAACTGTGCAGAGAGAACAGCTATATGTAAATTACAATTTGAAAAAATGAGATCCTTAGATCTTGTAGTCTCTTTTTTTTTTTTAATGAAACTTACAGCATTAACTCCCCTAAGCTAATTTAAGTGATTTTATAGAAAAGAAGTATGAGAGAATATTGTATTGCTTGGTGATGGATATTTAAGTATTCTAGCTAGTGTTAGGACTTTGAAGAAAATGTTTAGGGAGGGAACTTGCCCTATCTGACTATTTTTCTTCTTCCCCCTTCCATGTCATTTCAACCCAGCTGATGACAAGAAATAGGTCAGACTGCTAGCTTTACCACTGCAACTTAGTTGTGTGGGGTTTTTTATTTTTTTTATTAGGGAATGGAACAGCTTTTACAGGGACAAAGAGAAATGAAATCACTTTCAATGAAAGAAAGAGGCCTCATTATAGCCACCAACAGCAGTTATTGACAGCTACACTTCCTATTAACAAGGAGCATTTAAGAGTTTGGCTGTTGGATCTTTGGACTTGATCTAATTTGCTAGCATTAATTAGTTTCTTTTGAGCACAGACACTTGGTGCTCACAGCTATAGATTTGGAGGACTAATTAGGACAGAAAATTGAACAGAATGGGGTAAGGCATTAACCTTCAACCATTACCAGCTGGGGCTCTGATAAAGACCACAGAGTCCAAATGCTCCTATTCATGCAAAGAGTACTCTAATGAATATCAATTTCAGCCAGGTTGCCATATCCTACAAGCACTGTCTTAATTTTGATTCTCCTACCGTATAGATGTGGTGCTGGGGGACATGATTTAGTGGTGACCTGGCAGTGCTTGGGTTAACAATTGGAATTGATGATCTTAAAGGTTTCTTCCAACCAAAACAATTCTATGATTCTATGATACTGAAGTGATATTCATAGTTCAGAGCTCAGAGATGACAACCTCAAGAGGTTACCTATGTTTTATCCAGTCTTTCAATTTGGTTTTCTCAACTTAGAGATTTTTATATAGGTTTCCAGTTAAGATCGTTAATTTCCAATTGTTTTCCCTGTCCAGCATAAGTACATTAACGTAGAATAGATTAATTACATGATATTAACAAATATTGGTTTAAATATGTTGTCTATTTTTGGATTATTGTAGTACATGGTAGTAATGTCCATGATAGTAGCATTGAACAAGCTAACTACTGTAGGTTGAACAAGAGGATTGCTTCTTTTGAAGCTTTTATGATGCACTACAATTAGTATATTGTGGTGTTGAGTTGATGATCCAGTTTTAGGAGGGAAACTGCTCTTTCAGACTGTAGATTGATACGAGTTTTAATACTTGCAGAATGGAAGTACTTTGAATATAAAGAAAAGAGAAAAACAATTGCCTTTTTCCTTTTATACCATTTCTTGGATTATTTTAAGTGTTGGACTTGAAATGAACCAAGATCATCAGTTGTTTCTACTATTTAGCTATATCTCTACTCTCTGACAAACTCCCCATCAAATCTGGATCATTGCTTCTCTCTTCATGTAACTTCTGTACGTGGAAATTCCTTGCCCAGTGATGAGAAAAGTGTAAAAGTCTCATCTTTGACATCCTTTCTTCAAACTTGTTTCTTTCAGGAAGGATGCTAGAGGTGATAACTTCAGACAAAAGTCACATTAGTGACTTGGAAAAATTGCATCTGTTTGGGTTATGTCTGACGTTTAGCTCCCTGAGGCTAAGGTTGCTTTTTATCATTTCTAGTTCTCCACTGATAAACCCTATGTCGTTAGGTTGAATAGCTGGTTCCACGTCTTAGGGTCCTGGTGTCTTGGTTTGAAAGACAGGTGTCTGCCAAGGAAGGCAGGAGCCCC
>JANVCC010000019.1:11146270-11262816 GCA_025345505.1 Todiramphus chloris collaris
TCTTTAAGACAAGAAGGAAAACAGAGTAACTCCCCAAAACCCCAACACCTGGTGAAGTTGGTTTGGTGCAGGCTGTGAAAACAGAGAAATTCAGACTTGACAGTAGCTACTGGTCCTGGGGTAAGACTTCAGAGAACCACTTTTTGCTAACTATGAGGTGAGTGTCCATAGGGCATCACCGAGTAGATAGAGAAGACATGGTCAAGTTCTTCTAACAAAAGGGGAGAGGCTGGTTTCAGCCTCTTAATAATACCAGGTTGGTATCCATTCCTGGAATATACACTATTTGCTGATTCACATTGTTTCCTTATCCAGCTGACACATTTTGATTCTTCTGTGTCAGTTGTTCTCACTGCCAGTGAGGGCATACTTGGGATTCTGTAGGGCACATTTTTGTATCCATTCGTTGATGATGGTGATAACTTAGGGATACCATAGCTTATGTATTGTAATATTACAGTAGTATATTACTTTGCGCATAGCAGCACATGGTTAATGGCAGTCCATGTGATTTACAGTACCTGTTATTTTAACTGCATGTCCATAATGATGTATTAAGTAGTTGCCTTGCAGTTTTCAATTATAAACCCCTCTTAGATACTACATTCAACAGCAACACAGTTAGCACTTTGTGTAAATAAATCTAATACTTTTAAGAGGTCAGACTATATTCCCTTTGCATGTGTATAAATATTTATATTGTACATGAATTATGAATATTACCCTGGGGTTACTTTCACACAGAAAATAGGTTATTTTTCAACTGTTGTAGTCAGAATGTGTTGTGTAGATACCATTAGGTTGAGCAGTGGAAAATAGAACGTAGTTTGGTCAAGAAGTAGCTACTGTGCGTTCAGAAGTACGATAAATACTGAGCTTTCAGGTGGCCTACAAGAAATGCATTGACCTTGTAAAAAATGTGTATGATACTCAGGATAAGGTAACAGTGGAAAACTTGTGTCCACCATTCTTTAGCAAATGCATGAAGTTGGCTGTTTTGTATGCCAAAGACAATTGCTCGTCCAAATCACAGAGATTGAAATGAAGTATTAACTCTAATTGAGCTACATGGGAATCGGAATGATAGCTGCAGTTTCATATAATATGCTTTGATTTTATGAGGCAGTGAATTCTGAAAGTTGTAATTTTGATTTCCATTATTTCCTGCAGACTGGAGAGCTGTACCTGTTATACATTCTGTGTGCGGAATATTACACGTCAGCAGAGACAGTCAAAAAAGGGCAGAAATCCAGGGGAATACAAGTTCAAGGTGAAATACACTTCTGCAAATAAGCACACATGCAATGAGATGTGGTGGTCTAAGGGCTCTTCATTCTTTTTGGTGGTGTGGAAACATCAGTGCGTGTTCAATGAAATCTCACATTTTCATTCTGCTTTGGGATGGAAGCATTTTAAACTTTTTTTTTTCCATGTGGAAAAGTAGTTCTAAAGATTGCCTAGTTTAAATTGAGCAAGTTGTCCCCCTGGCACTTTTTCTTTCATATAGGTCCTATGGTAACAGCTAAGCAACACACAGCTTTTTTTTTAAAAGTAGAAACAATGTTGACTGTTGCTGAGTAAAATTGCATTCTTGTATATTATTGTTTGGGTTCTTTTAATAATGGCAACAAAAAATAATCCTGCTCTTCCCCACCCCAAATTTACTTTTGTTGCTATCATAATTGTTTTCCAATAGTTGTCTCTGTGGTGGTGCATCAAAAAAGAGTAGAGAGGTCTGTGCTCTAAAGAGTGTTCTACTTACAGGACCGATGTCTAAGGAGGGAATAAAGGCTCCTAATAAAAGGTCAGAAACCACCTTTGCTCTATTTTCATCCCTCTGAATTTTAGTTTTAAAAGTTTATCACCCTCAAGAAGCAAGAACCATGCAGAAAAGAGCGCCTGAAATGCGTACTGCCCAAGATCAGGATAGAGGCCTTTACATGAAGTGTAAGCACATGACCGAAGGCGAGCGTGTTTTACGTAAGGAATCAAGAGCTGCAGAGCTGGTCAGAGGATGTGAAAGGGGATGGGCAAGGAATACTAGAGCTGTACAGGGCTTTAGAGATACAGATGAGACTTTAGATTTATGATAGGGAGCAAGAAAAACAATTTAGCTGCTGTATTCTAGATTTGAGAGGGATAGTAGTAAAGGATTTGAAAGGAATCATAAGGGATGGAAGGTAATCATTCTGATGGGGTAATGCGTAGGAAAGAAACTTACAATAGGGATTTTGAAGAAGATAGTGTAGAAGAGCAGTGCATGAAAATTTGCCTTGAATGGAGGGAAGAGGTTCTTCTCATGATATCCACTGTATTGTGGACAAGTTGAAATAGTTGTAGGGAATTTTGGACTTCAATTATGGTATTAAGGGATCTGCCTTCTTACCTTTTTCCCAAATTGAGTTTAAAGAAAGGCTTCTTAATGCCTTTTCTGACTTCTAGTAGTTATGTTCAGGTTTTTGTTGTATGAGTTTTATCTCATATAGTGTTGTGCACTTTATAGTCTTCTTTCTTCCTGTTTGTCATCTTGAATCTCTCAAGGAAGTATGTAGCCACTCTTCTTTTTCCCCATTTCCAATATAAACTAAATAGGCCCTCCAAGCTTCCAGATCAAAAACATACTTAAGGATATTTAAATAGTCCTTTTTGAAACACTACACATACAGTCTGCTTGTGTGTGTAAATTTATCATTGCACTTGCATACCAGGCTTGATACAGGTCTTGCTTTGTTTTTTGGTGACAGAGATATCCTATACACATTGCTGTAACAGAATGCTCATTAAGTTGGTGAAAAAGCCCTGCAGAGGTGTGGCTTGCGGTGTCATCGTCCCACCTGTGGCTGTAGACTGTCAGTGTAACTTCTTAAAACTCATTTTATGGAGATACAGCTTATGTTGGCAAAAAGGACTTCTGAATGCTGTGCTATAGTTTAGTATGTGGGAAATGTATACAAGGTGTATAATGTGGAAGCACATAAGAGGAAGTTGAAAACAGGACTTCTTGATGCTGTCTAGGTGGGTCTGACTGCTTTCATCGCATTAGCTTTGATTCTGTACAGAGATGGTCAAACCTGAGTGCTCTAGAAAATTACCCCGTCATTGGAGGGCACATCCATCAAGCCTAGGAGGAATGTGGGGCTGGGAAGGACTTTTAGAAGACACTTTGGGCCGTCATCTTTTGTGGCAATAGCTAGTATGTCTGTGCTGTAATCTGATTAATGTTGCAGCTTCCATAGACAGGCTGTTCCAATGCTTACTTATTTTTTGCTGTGCAAAGAGTGGTTTTTTGTTTTCTAAATTTTGGGTTTTCTTAGATGTATAAGCTAACTTTTCTTTGTCTATCAAGCCATTTATGTTCTCAGACATTGAGCAGATTCGTTAGTGATCTGAATAAAAGCAACACATTGAATGGAAGAAATAGGACAATCTGTTTTATCTAAAAGACACAAAAAAGGCAGAAGGAAAAGGGAAAAGGCATGTTCAGTAACCATCCTGGAAAACTGTTTCTATCACTGAGTCCCCGAGATGGCTTAGGGAAGGTGTTGAACCCTGAGATTCCAGAGTTGTTTTCAAAAGCATGGAGAATATAAAAAACAAAAGGAAAAAAAACCCAAAAAACCTTAATGTCACAATGTAAAAAAAAAAAAAAAAAATTTAAATTCACAGGGAGAACTCATGCTTCGATTGAAGAAAATGGTATCTAGTACAAGAGTGACTACATTCTGCAGCTGTAAATACTATACTTTGCTGCACATTACTTTATTTCTGCTATTGGGGTGGTAATTGCCTACAGCGAATCTGACAGCCCAGTCAAAATAATTCAGAAGGCCAATGGTGGGAAGTAATAGTTTGTCTGTGATGCCCATCGTGGGTATAACTATAGAATATGCCATCTTGCCACTTGTATGCCATCCCTTTTCCTACCCCAGCACTGCATCTTGCACAAGTTTGAGTGTGCAGGAAATGTCCCTGCTATTTCTTTCCAGATTGCAGAGCTCCTCAGCGAGGGGGATACTTGAGAGCAAAAGTCAATGTGGTTGAAGAAGCGTGGCATGCTCAGAGAGACCCAGTGCAGCAGGACAAGCACATAGACTGTCAGGGATTCAAATGGGCATATTCCTTCTGCCTGCTGGGAGGTTCAGGCTGAAATGTTTACATTCTTACATTATTTTAAGGCACTGTTCTATGTTACCACCTTAGGGTAGTCTTTGACATACATACCTAGTTAATGAACAGAAACTTAATATTGCTTTCTGTATAACATGCAAAAGAAGAAATGTAAAAGAATGTATATTGTTTGGGGTTATAAAACCAAAGATTTAATTACTAATTAATTAGTATTTAGCTAATTAATGAATCTTTAACAGGATACTAACAGCTCAGAGCTTCTTTGTTTTCTTCAATAACTTCTATCCAATGTCCTATGTTTAAACTATTTTATATTATCTACATCTCATGGTGCTTCATTAGTGTTGAGTAATAGTACTAGTGATTCTTTAGCTTTCTCTTTGTAGTACAGATATCGTCATCTTATACTCTTGAAAACTATTCCTGATTTAACTACTTGGAAAATAGAAAGCATATACGTGTGTGTAAATATGATGAATTTTTAAATTTTATTTTATACATTTAAAACAGGTTGAGAGTTGAGAAAGCTTTAAGTCTCTTGTGGAGGGTGAGAATGATTTGAAAAAGAGTCCCCTTGCTTCAGCAAGGCTGTTGTTCAGTTTGATTTTGATGTGCTTCATCTGTTGAGTAGCTATGAAACTACAGGAGTTTTAAAACAGAATAGTGTTTGTGGAATCTGTCCTCTTCACTCTGCCATCAAATTCATGTAAATACTAGTTCCTGACTGTACATAAACTTTAGAGAAACATTCACTGTTGGGCAGAGAATACTTAGGAAATTACAACTCCCCAAAATAATTTTTGCACTTCTGTAGAAGGAAGATATTTAACACAGTTGGCAATTTTTGCTTTAGCTGCATTCTTCCAACAGTCTGGAAATTCAGATGAATAGTCCTGGTGTCATCTGTTTATATTCTGCTCCTGACATTTAAGTATCAATTCAGGAAAATATGGCATGTGAATTTCTTTTTTTTCCCTAAGTTAAATATGCCAGTTCCATTCTCTTCAAGATAACTATGCATTCAAATACTCATTTATTTACCTGAATGTAATTGCTGTCTCATTACTGCAGTTGTTAATGAAAGGTAAGATTCCATGTTGGATTTTTAAATGCAAAAATATATTACTGTCTCTGTGGAAAACTGCTGGATTGACATGACTACAGAATGAAGTTCTCTTCTAAATTATAACTAGTTGAGCTTAGGAAACCAATGCAACATTTCACAGGCAATTCCATTAGTGCAACCTAATTCTGCTCTGATTGTCTTACCCAAGGCCTGTAGTTCTCAAAAGTATTTTCTCTTTGAGGCATAAGCAGTTGTCTTGGTGTTCCAGACCTGACATTACTTACCTCCATTGCCCTAGTGTTTCAATTGCAATGATCTGACTTGCTTGAAAGCTACTTCAGCCACTTTAATGAGGATAAAAGATCATCTCTGTGAGTGTGCTAAAAGTACTTAGAGGTAGTTTAGTGTTTGCATTACTGTTCTTCAAGTCCACCTAGATAAGTTTTGCAGGAAAGGTAAATTGTACGTGACTATAATTGCTTTATGTGAGCAGGTGAAAATCCCTAGTTTCTAACGTAATATAATCAGTGTCTTCAGTTTGATTACAAGGTTGTTATGCTAAAGTTTAGGTTCTGCCATGTGCTGTGGGCATCCGTATAAAGAAATATGGTAGTAGTGAGGTTTTTTTGTGTGTCCAAAGCCCAACTGATTGACCAATAACTTTTTACTTGGGCAGGTTTTGTACTAACAGTTCTCCAGTGCTCAAGCCTCTACACCTTGGATGCACTTGTGGCAGGAACTCAGAATGATCACTTAAAGCTGCTTGTATTTCAAGCAGTCAGAGAGCATGAACCTGAGTAAGAAACAGTGTCTAGCCCTCCTCTTCTCCCTCCTGCACTCTTTCAAAGCTCCAGTGGGGCAGCAGGTACTCCATACTATTCTGCAGTGTTCAGAGAGGAGATCCTTGTGAGTGGAGAGCTATCCTTGGAGACTTATGGTGGCTCCTTGAACTCCTCCTTTATGATTTTTTAACTCATGTGGGATATGAGAAATTTCATCCCAATTCTAGTCATCTGAAAGTTACGCCTAGTCTAAACCAGTCATCCTGTTTAAATCTCTTAGGTGGCACCTAACTGCATTCTGGAAGTACATTGTGTACTCTCCCTTGTGTTTTGTATCAAGGCAACAAGAAGGACCGCAAAGTGCTTCCAGAATCAGCTTTAGGCAAGGTGTGTAAATTATAGGTGGCTAAAACTAGGTAAAGTGAATTCCACTGGCAGTCATTTTTAGTCTCTGTTTACACCCGTAAGTAAGGGTAAGACCATATATGAAGGAGAACTGTCGTGGTCAATGCATATGTGGCGTTGCATTGGTATGCATAAAGCAATGAATTTTGCTTTGAAAAGAATGAATTTTTGTTAGGGTATTTGATCTCCTGCAAAACCCACGCAGAAACCCCTGGGCTTTGCGAGCATTTGCTAAGGATGCCTTTGAGCTGGTTTTTTCCTCCCTATCTCAGGTTGCTCCACATCACTTGGGGAAAGTCACTGATTTGCTAGTGCCACCCCTAATGTTACAGGATCAATACGTCTGCAGGTTCTGGCAGGATAGTAAGTGCCTTTCAGGTCCCACCAAGATTTGGTGGAAAGCAGCAGAAAGGCGGTTGCTGTGTGTTACTTCATTACAGACAAGGCTCAGCTGTACACTGGAGTTAGCAATTTTAAAATTTGGGGAGAACTCTTGGAATTGAATGAAGATTTTTTACTATTATGGCACAAATTACTTCCCTTTTATTTTCTTTTTTCACCACTAGCTGCAGGCCTGGACTCTAGTTGAAGACTAAAGAATAAATAAAACTATTCTCCATAACGAATTTGCCATCTTATTTCCTGTTTTCATCACTTTTTAAAAATACCTAGATACTTATGATATATAAGGCTGAAATCATAGTATGTAGAGGGAAACAGGCAAATAATCCCAACAGTCTAAGCTTAAATTCATAAATCTGAGACTTTCAACCAGCCTGCTGTACAAGAAAACAGATGCCATGCAATAAATTAATACTAATCTGAATAATAAACAAGATGTATTGTTAAAGGTCTTCAATGCAAAGAAAGTGATTTCAGACTTTCATATGCTTGTTTTCTGTCTTTGTTTAAATGAGGCCCTTGCATGTGTTTTCTTTATTGTTCTCTTTTGCGCACATTTGAGCTTTGTTGGGTTGAGGACTCAGTCTCTGGTTGGGCAGTGGTGATTAACTTACACTAAATAGGCAGCAGTAATGTGATTTGAGAATGAAAAGGATTCATTTCTTTTAAATGAGGGGAAAAAAACCCAAGGTTGAAGGAAATAGTTTACATAATCTGTAAACTAGTTAAGGAGCTGAATATTTATGCAGGTTGAAATTGAAGCGTAGTTGCCCTCTAGGGGTTTTACATCAATCCAGCATATGCTGGCTTTTGGGTGGGTTTCTTTTTATCTTTCAGAATAAAGGTGAGAGAAGTCTTTGGAAAAACTTACATACTGACAAATCTGTGGTGGTGGAGGCATGTGTACATCTGCATTCAGTGAGTAAAGCTCATTTAGTTCAGAACGCAGAAAATGGAGGAAACATTTTTAGCCAGATTATGTTCTTGTAATTTCAGTGTACCAGTACAGAAAGCACTCGCAGTCATCCAGTCATGGCACTGGTAAGTCCCAGACAGGAAAGGAAAGATCCATACGTAGAAGGCGGGATACACCCCAAAGAGCTTTCGGTCTTAAGTAGACACGGAAGGCAAAAGGTGGTGCAGGGATGCAATGGATGCTGCTGAGAAAGTCCTGGCAATAGAAGCATTAAGATCCTCAGTCAAGCTTCTGCTTGTATCCTAGCCACTGAATGTTGCTTTGAGTTCTTGGTGTCCTAAGCCACCACTGGCGAACGTCACATCTCACCTTATAGCATGTTGAGGCCTGTTCATGGCCTGTGACTGAACTTGGTTGAAATGAACTTTGTTTCCTTCTTTTGGAAAGCCATTGACAAAAGTTGAGTAGTTCTTGTTTGTTTGGGTAGCATATGATATTTCCTAAGAAGTATCCATGGGAAGAAGTGTGACTAAAATGGCTTCTAAACTAAAGCCACATATATATATATATATATGTATCTCCTTGGATAAACTTTTAATGTCTCCTTTGCCCTCCTTTGACAATGGTTTGTAGCAGATGCATTGCTAGTATTTGTTTGAAGAATTCCTAAATAATTTTTTTAAAATGCAACCATTTTTCTAAATATTGAAAACATATTAATGTGGTTATTTTTGTTGTTCCTTTCACAACAGTGTTGAGACTGTATCACTATAAAATCTTTTTGCATCAGAAACAAGATATTTGGAGTGGGCAGAATAGATTAAATTAAAAAGCACCTCCTCCCAAACTTGACTACATGTGTACATACAGCTTGAGGAATACAGTGTAGTCAACTGTCAGAAGTTAGAACACTGTCCCCAAGGCTTTTTTATACGAAAGTAAGTCTGGATTTGTGCCAGAAAAGTCTATGGTGTTATACAGATTTTTATGCCATTTGCCCATTAAGCTTTACACTGAAGAACAGCTCCTCTTTTTTGAGGGATTTTCATAGCTGACGAAGAGTTCTGGTGCATTTTGTTTTGCTTTGTGGATTTCTCAAAGGCTTGTTTGTAAATCATCTATCTACAAGTATTTCATTTTAATGTCTTCAAAATTATAACCTTTGCTATGGAGAAATGGCCTCTTAATTCCTCTGTAGAATCAGGTCTACTTTGGCCTGGTACTGAGTGGTTCTAGCAGCCGGTATCATCACAGGAGCATCTGCTTGGTTGTATCTGCTCTATGCTTGAGCATGCCATCATGGATTCAGCCTGGTGCTTCCTTATCAAAACCAGTGACTTCATCAGTCAACCAGTAACTGTATGTCATCAGGTCTGCCTTCTCCTGCAGTCTGATGCTTGGTGTCCAGGCACAATCTGTCTGGGCAGTAAATGATTCCTGGAAGCTGTGCATTGGACTAGAAAACATGGTGGTTTAAAGGGGAGGGCAGGTCAGTTGTACTTAGGATTTTTTCTCCTCCTTTCCTTGATCAGTTTACCTCTGCGAGTAGAAGCACCTGAGCTGACTGCTCTCATTACACAAGCTTTTGGTCTGGAATGGAGCTGCTCTGTGAGTAAGGTTGTAATAAGCTGCCCATCTTGCATTGTTCTCAATAGCCCTGGCCTCATCCGTTCACTTTAACGTCTGAAAAGTTTGAAGAAAACCTGCATTACTAGCTTGGGGGAATGTGTGTGGCATGGGGGATTCCTCTTCAAGGGGAGCATCAGAATCACTCCATTCCTGCAGAGCCATGCACAGTGCTCATAGCTCATGCAGGGTTTTCCAGGAGACAATAGAAATAAATTGTTAGTTTGAAATTGAAATAAAAGTTGTTAGTGCCTTGTCATTTGAAAAAGCTTTTGTGCAGCGGTTTCAAAGATACAGGAAGAGTGTTGTGGCTGGATTATTTTCTGTGTGCTATTCAGTCTTTTTTAAGTACCTGGTTATTGCCATCCCTTGGTTAAAACAATTTACAGAAGATGGAAGAAAAAAGTGTTCTACAGTTACTACCAGATTTCCAGGTCTTGCTAAACTTTGTGCTTTCTTGTCACATCGTTAAAACTCATCTCTTCAAAATCCTGAAATGAATAGGGAGGACTGAAATTCTCACAGCCTACATAGCCAATGATGCACTTTCTTTTGAAGAAGTAATTATACATATTCTATCACACTGTGGCCACTATTGGAAAGGGTCAAGTTATTTTCCAGTACACAGTTCAGAATACAGACACGGCACAAATTTTTATTTTTCTGAAAAATTTCAGTTCTTCTACTGTCATCCTTACAAACACTGAATGGTACCTCATTCAGCAGGAATTCTTCCCGCACCACTCTACTGGCATACACTGAAAGCTAGTAATTTTGGGAAAAAAGGAGAGAGATATACTGCAAACTGAGGCAAGTGCATGGTAACCTGCATTGGAGATGCTGGAACGGAGGTGGGGAAGGAATATAGGATGAATTGGGACCTGTAAAGGATAATCACTTCCTCTTTTAAAAAAAAAAGCATAAGTGTATTAATCTTTAATATTGTATCCTTGTTGGAGTGCCCAGAAAGCCTGAAATGTTGACCCTATTCTGTACACCCCAACCCACCCCCCTCCACCTGGAACCCTGTAATCAGTCTCACTGTTGCTTGAAGGATATTTTGTTTCATTCAGAGGAGGGAGAAGCAATAATAATAATTCAAAACAATGAACCTTAGGGATTGGAACTTTAAGCTAAACTCATACTTTTAGAAATACAGTAAAGTGAACTGAGGGGGGAAGAAGAATATCCCGGGCAGGGCCCACTGTAAATGAGAGCTGCTGGCTCGGTGGGAGAGCTGAGCAAGTTCCTCTCCCGGGTACAGAAGCGACTGCGCTGTCGCTACCGCGTGGTAGAAGGACAGTACTGCTGCTTCTGCCTCAATCTCTGCACTTTACAAATAATCTTTTTTTTCTTTTTTTTTTTTTTTTTTTACCGTTGGAGTTCAGCTAAGGAGTCGGTCAGTGTGGGACAGAGGGATGTGGCTGTTTCTTTCAGTCATCTGTCCCGCTAACTCTGGGCTGTGCCTGGGTGGCTCAGCGGCTCCCAAAGGAGGTGGGAGGATGGGCAGCAGCGAGGCTACTCTGCGCAGCTCAACTTGGATGCACTTGTTTGTATAGAAGCAGGCAGTGACAGACAGTAGCCATGGGGGAACTTGCATTTGTTCCAGTTCTGCCTCTTCCAGCGCCTGGTTTGGTAATGCTTGATGTCAGGGATACTTACTGAAGGGTGTGAGGAAAATGAGATCAAGTCAGTCTTAAAGGAAGCAGTTGTTTAAAACCTGTTCAGTTTAACTAGGTGGCTGTGCTCACGGGGCCTGCTTTAGCTGAAGCCTTATATAGAAGGTAGTGCTCGTACTTGACAAGAACATTCCTAAAGCAAGTATCTTTAGTAGACAAGTCATGGTTTACCCAAGTAAACTGTGTCACAGCAATGTATTCACATTGCTTAAAAGGGTGGGGTTTTTTTTTGTTGTTGTCTGTTTGTTTGTTTTAATTTAAGTGGGAGAAAATCCCAAATAGCCATACAGAATGTCATCTTTGAGCACTTAAGTCTGCTTTAACTGACAAAGGACAGTCACTGTATACATGATAGTTTGCCCTTGCTATTCTCCCCTCTTCTGAGGATGTAACCCTCTTTGTACCATTGTGCTTTGAGTGTCAAAGGCAGGAGGACTTGGCTCTTAGCTCTTAAGGAGCTGGGTTGTTGGAACTTTATGTACGTGACGGTGTACTCTGTGTGTTTAGGGCAAAATGCACCTGCATATGCATATGTGTGTGTATGTATACATACACCTATAGGTATGTGTGTATACACATGCATACAAAAAATGCTGGCAGATCTGGAAATCCAGGATGGGGGATCAGATTAGGTCAAGTTTATGCCCACTAAACTAAAGCTAGCAAGTAGATACTCCTCTGCATCATTTTTGCCAAAGCTCCACTTGCTGTTGAAGTCCCAGTTCTGTCAAAATTCTAGTGATTCAATATACATTACTAATAGATTATGTCCACTACAGCATTTCTTCAGCATTCAGCAATAGTCAAAAAAGTACTATCGAATGTTTAAGGTGTACGCTTTTAAACAAATACTTTATGTTGCTGTGATTACTTAGTAAAACACTTTCCCTTGTCAAGTTCCACATGTGCATTCAGAATTCTTACCAAACTGAAAACTAACTTTAATCTTTTCACTCCTCATCCCTCCAGAAGTCATTTTGGTCACATCTCGTGTGCAGGACTGACACAGAAATGTAGAATGAGAGGTGCTCTGTCCATATCCAAGTGGCAGAACTAAATGCTGTTGAAAGTACCATGAGATTGCACAGAAACTTGTAATATCTATGCATTTAAGAGATGAAAATTTTGAAGACTGTTGCTTCTAAGTGAAGGTAGAAGGCATTTACAGAGCAAGTAACTGGATTGTTCTGAAAAAATCCAATGAACCAGCCAACCCCCAACAAAATCCACCACCCCAGAAATTTTTCATCTGTGCAGAATGCCTTTCCTCCCTACTGCTTTGGCCTATTCTGTATCCAGCCAAGGGATGCTTTGAGGGCAATGAATTTTTGCATCAGGATTTTGAAAACTTGCTAATGAAAAAGGCATCCATCGTATGTCGCAAATAACCACAACTGCAATAGTTAGGACTTCAGCAGGACTTAACCAAGCTGGAACAGGTAGATATTGAAGGAATTCAAGCTAGCATATGCCTTTTTGGCATTGGGGTGGTTTTTACCAGGATACTGATATCGTGTATTATTTACTCCAAGGTAACATGTTTAGAGAAAGAGTTTCTGGGTTTGTTTTTTTTTTTTTTAAATACTCTTCCTCTGCAGATCACAGTTATGCTGTTTGCCTTTCTGATGATTCATCCTCTCCTGCTGTATGTTCACCTCTCAAGCCCAAGACAGGTGACTTTCCAGCATTTTGTGCTGGAGTACAAGAGATACTGTAGTCTCCTAAGAGCCTCTGTTAGCATTGTATACTTTAAGACAAAGCTGGTTTTCCATGCTTAGAGTGCCCTGAAAAAGACTGGGCACGAGGAGGGACCTTTAACATGGTGAATATCCCTTTCATAAAATTCCTGGAATTGTCTTTCCTTCCCAGTGGTGATGGGCAGAAAAATGGAAAGTATGTGATTATTTTTTATGTTATAGCAAATGAATATATGTGGAGACAAAGTATTTGATCTGACAACAGAGGTTCACTTGAAAGTATCAAGGTTATTTTATGTCAATTTTCTCTTTGCCCTATATAAGATGAATTTAATTATTTCATGCTAGCTCCCTCTATTCAAATTAATCTTGTCTTATATATATTGTTGCTCAAATTAGAATAATTCTTTAATCAGCTGTGTTATGCATGCCATAGTTGACTAGAATAGGAAAGCTACTCCTGGCATACTGACGATGCATGTATTTTATTTGTTATTGTAATTTAAAAGTAAAATCAGAAATATTGATTTCTACTTGACTGGAGAGATGATTTAGTTTGAATATCAGACTGATCTTAATCAGGTGAGAATTAATTGAGTTGGAGGTATTAGATATTCAGTGATGTTAACTGAACCATGATCAATCTACAGAGAAGCTTTCTTTTGTACTGTGTTGGAAATATCAAATAGCTCATACTCTTCAATGTAAAACAATCTTCTCATGTTCATCCTTCTACTTCCTCTGTCTCATTAAATGCACCAGTAATCTGTTCTGTGGATACTGAGTAATCTTCAAAGTAACAAGCTTATAAATCACTATTTAATGCAAAATTAAAAGCGTAGTAACTTCACCGTAATATTGGAAATGTTTTGTGTCGTTTTAATGTTTTTGTACACATTTTACATACATAGATTTTAAAATCTTGTCCTTGTTTATATTTTAAAGGGAACTGTGTCCTCCTTCCACCATCGCTCCCTGAATCCCTATTGTTACTTGGGCATCTTTTCTCAACCCAGTGATAGATCTCAAGGAATGACCCATATGTTGGACAAAACTATTTCCTTTTGTGTGTAAGGGAAAAACTTACCCCAGGAATAGAACATAAGCCTGGAATGAATCATGATACAAGCTTTTTTTTATTTTTAGGAGTGTGATAGCAGTATCATAAGTGTTGAGAAAATATAAATGGTGAGATAACACCTCTGTAGGACTTTCTCTTAAGTAGTAAAATTGTAAAGTCTTTAAATAAACTAGAGCCAGACCTGAGAGGATCAATTTATCTTGATAATGGGGAATATTTCATTTATTTTGTGTACAAGAATATCTGCAAAATAGATACATAATTATGATTGATAAAACTGCAGTTCTAATATATGAATTGCACAACACTTTGCAGTATGATTCAATACAAAAGTGCCAAGTGTTGTAATAATCTGAATCTGCAAAAAATGAACTTTCAGAAGGCGTCTTCATGCTACATGCAGTTCATAAACTGAAAGTAATAATGATGATTCCTTGGCATTGTTATATCAACACAGTTTCCATGCAGCTGGTTGTCTGGAGGTTAAGTCCTAAACACTTTTTGTTCTTCTCTTGTTTTGCACATGGAAAGACTTTCATGTTTGGAGAAAGAAATAATAAAGTAGCTAATATTTTAAAATGTTTAAGTAAAAAACATTACTTTTAAAAATCCCCTACAAATATTATCTGCTTGCTGGTTGTCCCCCTTTATTATTATTAATAATAATAATCCAAAAACAACAGCACAAAAACAACAATCACCCACCAAAAAAACGTGGTTTTGTTTATTTTTAATGCTTGAGGCGTTACAGGTTTTTTTTCATAAAGTCTTTCCTTTACATCTATGCAACTGAAACTTTTTCAGTCCCACACACTGATTCCTCCCTTTTGTTCTGAGTGCAGCACAGTGAAGAGGGCAGCCCAGCTCTGCTTGGGAGGGGAAGGGTCTTGTAGGCTAGGTAAAGATCACTTGCATTGTACATATGGTGCTTTGTTTTTGTTGTCTGCTGTTTGTAGGTTTGCAGACACTGAGATTAAGAATGTTAAATTTAGCCTTGTCTGGTTTAATGGTGTGGAAGAACATCATTATCTTCATGCAAACGCAGCAGAGCTGTGGCTCTGTTCTATGCCAGATGTTGTTTTGTTCCTTTGAGTCAAAGTCCTACAAGTTTTTATTTTCATCATATAGGAGCAAATATTTCTTGAACCTATTAATATATTCTAAGATTAATAAAGTCATTACACTGGCTTCTTATTTATTTATATATTTTTTTCCAATTAAGAAGTGTATGTACTGGGACATCTCTTGTTTGACCCCGCCTGACTTCATTGTAACTAACTTTCTGCTAATGTAGCTGATCTTTTAAAATTTGAAAATCAACACTTTAATATACTGATTATTGCATGTGTCTGACTGCTTGGATAGACGGGGAAATCATTTGTCCAGTCTTTATTCTGAGATAAGTAAGTTGCTACCCAGTTTCACTTCAGTTTCTGTCTGCTTCCCATACTATCTTGTAGTAAAGTTAAAAAGCAAAGTTGGGGGGAAAAGATATTAAAAACAGTGAAGAAAAACATTATTCTTAGGAACTATTTTTCATTGAAGATTTATGTGGTCTATAAGACCTTTGTAAAAATGTTCTTTACTGTGTCAACTTTCTAGCTAATTATGAAAGAAACCTAATAAAAGAATGCTTTATAACTTAAAGCAGTTCTTAATTAATCATTAAATACATTAATAGACATTCAAAAATAATTCTTGGTATCGCCAACATTATTTGCATAATTCTGTCTGAACAGAAATACAAAGACTTAAAATAGGATTTTTATAAGAAGTAAAAACATGCTGTCTAGACAGCTTCAGAAATCATTTTAGAAGGCTTTGAAAAGCTCTTTCTTCCAGTGTTCTGCAACCTTATGTGTGCCAGGATGTATGAAAGCAGCTTTTTGCCCCTTGTTCTCCATCTCCTGCTTTCTCAAGTAGGTAAGTCGAGATCGGGAGATCCAGTGAAATACTGCTCTTGGATCCTGGGCAGTTGGAGATCTGGAGGGGCTTTCCTGAGCTGCTCTGGGCCTGAGTTGCTCCCTGAAGAGTCAGTCTGTGGAATGGCTCATCCATCACTGACTTCAGCCACAAAGCCATCCTGTCTGTCCCTGAAAATTGTAGGAGCTAAGCATGGTGTTCCCATTGTAGGCAGATCACCTATGTATGCTGGCATGCCGTAGTTAGCAGGTGAGAACTGGCAAAACTGAATTGCTCTGCATTCAAATTCAGCTTCTGTAGTTAAAAGCAAATCTTCGTCTTGGCCCAAATACTGTTTGATCTTATGTACTTGCTTGATTAGAGAAAGTGCTACACTGAAAGCTTTCTTTAGCAGTTAAAATCTCTCTATGTGGCTGTAATGCCCAAAAAGTAATGAGACTTAAAATTCTTGGAACTGTGGCCAAAACTTGTTTTGGATTTGCCTTACAGCAGAAGCGCAAAGCGTTCTTTGTGAGAGAGAGGGAGAAGATGAAATCCGGACTCAAATCAGTGATGAACTGTTCAGTGAACTATTTCTGAGCTGTAGCCTCCAGAAGAGTTCTTTGCTCAGAATGTCCCCCCTTAGACAGCCTATGGCACAGAGAAGAGCCTGTGGGGCTAACCTATGTCAGATATGATGTCATGAACCATAACTGCTGCAGGTGAAAGAGGGGTCCATAGCCAGTTTCCTTGGTAACTGGTAGTCACCTGCAGCTCACTGACGCAGTACTGGATCTGTCTTTTTAACTGTTGCTAGAACATTCAGTGATGGACATATGTAGCTGTCCTCGCAAAACCACGTTAGGGTTCATTTTAAGGAGAGTAAGCTTTTTTCCCCCCTTCTAACAAGGCTTTTTCACTTGTGTTGAGCTCTATCCCTCTTTTTATTTAGCTTATATTTGTAAATATTTGGGATAACTTTTATTGTTTGTTTGAAACATTTCTTTCTGTTGGTGTTACAGTCTGTAATGTATTTGCAGACTGCTCCAGATGTATATATACTTTCACTGCTGCCTGTTTTGGAAGCTTGCTGCTTGAAAGGAGAAAGAAAACATCAGCCCACAAACTCATAAAGTCATGGAAAGCCATTTGCTAAGGTTGTAAAGATTGGGTGATGCACAAGATTTCTAAAAGATTAGTTCTGCTCTGAAAGGGCAATTGTTCTTTGTATCATGTGCAGTGTATCAGGAAGGAGGTTTGAGTGTGCAGCTGGGTTCCCCAGCCTGGTGATGACCGCTTGTAGCTGATGAAGTGTTAAACTACAATGGCTTTGTAATTCGTTCCTGTGTATCTGCTCCTTTTGTGGTATCTTGCTATGCACTCTGAAGCTTTGGTCTACAATGCAGATACTGCTTGAGTGAGGAATGAATGGCGATTGTCAAGATTACCCAGATGGAGATTAGTTCTTGGTTTAAGATTGTATCTGGAACTGTTGTGCACTATTTGTGAGATTATTCTCCAAACCAGTAGTTCTAACATTTGTTGTGCTGCTCAACAATGAAAGAGTTGTGAGCAAGACAGAACATAATTAAAAATAAAACAACGTTCTGCAGGCTCCTGTGAGGTTTCTGGTAAACATTTGTAACTAAACTTACCTTGCGCCACACTCCTTATGTGACTGCCAAAGGGATTTTGAAGTGACGGAAGTCGGAAGAGAGAGGGATAATCACGTTTTGTGTGTTTATGTGAGAATGCCCAACCTCATGCAGGTTATGCTTTAACCTGCTCCCTTTTTCCTCTCTGTAGTTAAGCATCAGCAACATTAAAGCTAGATAGCTGGAAGCAGTTTTATCACTTTGCAACAGTGTCTGGCCATGTACCACAAGCAGGGCCTTCTGAAGCCAGGGACTGCTTGCAATTGCAGTTCAGGTTTTGTTCACTGGGACATCACACCTTTAACCAATCAAGACTGGTGAGCTAACAAGTGAGAGGGACCTCCTGTTGTCTTCAGTGGTTTTTTTTTACTTCACAGCTTCCAGAAGGAATGATTACTACAAAAACAAAAACCAAAAAAACCAACAGCACAGCACTTAAGGAAGAGCCTGCAGAGAGTAAAAATCAAACTGGGCACTAGACAAACCATAAGCTTTCAAAGGCTTGTGATGTTTTTCCCACAAAAAACAAAGAACGGTTTTAGAAATGCGATAATAGGTACAATTTTCCCAAGATACTGACGGAGGAACAACAGACCAGGAAAGAAAAGAATAAATGTCATATTCACCTTTAAAAACTAAAGAAACATTTTGATAACCTAGTAACACATTTCCCATTGTTCTGAGCTTACACTGCTTCATCAACTTTAGCTATCCAGAAGATCCTCAGAGTCGTGCATGTGTATTTGGATGATTTTAGGTCTAAAACTAAAATATGTACCAAATGAGATCTTGGAACTGGAGTGCAGTCTTCCCAACTGGTAGTTAACTGGCTAACTGAAACCTATTTTTTGCATATCATCTGGTACATTTTCAGGTGGTGTTTGGTGATGTTACCAGGGTATAATGCTAAGTGCTGTCTTGAAGCACATCAAGTGTTCATCAGTAGTTTGTTCAAAGTACGTAAGATGTCGATTCTTTGCAAAGCTTTGCAAATATATATGCAATTTTGGAAGTGTAAGGACACTCGGGACTGTCATCAACACTTTCAGCAAACACCACTTCTTTTTTTTGAAATTATTTCATCTAAAGCATAATTAATATAGTCATGGGCAACCAGATCAGCCTCACCTAGGAGTTGCTTGCAGTTGTTGGATCTGTCTTTCCAGTAGTCCAGAATACTAGAAGGTGGATTTTGTTCCACTGAGGTCCGCAATTGCTTAATGCCCGTTTCAGGGAGCATCTGCTGTGAGCAAAGGACAGGACTGTTGCTTTTATAGGCACAAATCTCTCGTTTCTTGTTCATTAAAATTTTAATGTAACGGAAACTACATCATCATATAGGATAAACAACAGGCATATCTGGAACTTCAGTTAAAATGTCTTGAAAACATACAAGGAAAGGACCAGGACTGTGCTTCAGTCAGTATGTTTAACAGTTATGCCTGTATTTTCACATGGTCAGTAACTTACAGGTGCTTGAGGAGACTTTTTGATGCCCAGCAAGACTTCTGAAGGTCTATCTATACACTAAGCTTAAAGAATGGAAGTGATACAAAAATTGGTATTTCTGTAAATACTGCATATATGATTGCTGTGTACAAAAAGAGGAAGATTCAAGTTATTGTACAAAACAGAGTAAGAGCCATGCATTGCGTGTGTACATGTACACATATGATACTTAATGTGCATATACTCAATGTATGTAAAGGTACTCTTTGTACATATACACTGAGTGTAGATAGTGTGATTTACCCATTGTACGATGTAGTATCATTAAGTTTTTATACTGGATTAGCTTCTAAGTTTTGCTAAAGACGTGCAAGAATGTAAGAATTTCTGTATGCCCTAAATCTGCTGGCTATTAAATCACGACCAGAAAAAGCTCACAGGACATGGAGCTCCCTCCTCCCCCACCCCTGTTAAATGCAGATGATTACTAACTCAGACCTCGTATAATGAAACAGTTGGAAATCTCCTGGTAGCAGTAACAGCTAATTCTTATCTAGAGTTATTTAGTGAAACATGTACAGGGTATGGGTAACAATGAGGCATGGTTTTAGTTACTCCCAGGTAAAAACCACACCCTTAAGCATGAGTTTGCTGTTGTTTCGATATCTCACTGAGTTGGTTTGAAGTCGAGACCCTTAAGACTGGGTACTTTCAGGCTGGGAAGAGGCAGTGATCTTTGGGATCATTGTCTCTTCCCTCTTTTATATTCCCTTGTTTTTAAATGCCAGAGGTCATGATCCCAGACATGTAGACAATCATCAATATTTTTGTGGGCTACACTCTTTAGAACTCATTTGGACTTCAAAGAAACTGTACTGAAGAACAGCTACAGGCCACTACACAATGCAGAGAAGATACAGCAAAGATAGGTTGTTTTGGAGCACTGTAGGGGCATGGAGTACAGCCTGGCTCTCCCTGCTGATAGATTCCTGGCTTTCTCCTTGCACTCCCAGGTGCCAGTTTTGGAAATGCTAGGAAAGAACCATGACTTCACGGTTTCTTTTCTCCTGTCTCAAGGGAGCCTGCACAGGAAGTAATGGCCCGGGGTATTTCTTGGAGGCAGTAGTTGCTGCCAACATTACTGCCCTCTTATTTGTAGATATTGCTCCAGCAGCTTCAAAAGCTTTCATTGTAGAGGAAAGCTAACCACCCTAGCTTAGCTAAGGTTTCATGCTTCCTTTTACTTTGCAATCATAGCCCTGAATAGTAAGTATGAAAAGCAGGCACGGGAATCATGGATTTGCTGCAAGAATAACTTAAGAAATTTGTTGGTATTAGCAACAGAAGCATGTGTGTGAACGTGTTACATGATATGAGGGGAGAATCCCAATTAAAATGTTGCTGATAAATGACAAAGACCTTACAAACAGCATGAGACTTCAGGCCAACTATGGTTATATTAATAATAAATCAGTTCTGGTCTGTGTGTGGGTTCTTTAAATGGAATAGTATTCACATAGGATGATTTTTTCACCAACTGTCATTTTTCTAATTTTGTTTGTGTTTTTGTTTTTTTTTTTTCAGCATTTACTAAATGTTGTCAAGAAACTGGTTTTCTTATGGTGGTAAAATGTCGTCAAGAGAACACAGCACTGAAGGACTGTCTGGTTGGCTAGTAAGTCCCCCTGAGTTTTTGTTGGATTTTTTTCTGCATGGCTCATACTAATCTAAAAATGAGTAGAAATCTTAAATCTTCTGAAAAGGTTATGCAAAGTTAGAGACTTAGATGTATTTTCTGAAAATCATGTCTTCGCTTTATTAAAAAAGGTGCTGGTGAGGGCCCTACCTGACAAGATTTTCCTGCTTTAATAAAGCTGCCCTATGGCTATAAAGACTCTCTTCTTGATTGAACTGATGACGGATCCGGGTTTTTAGCCCAGATGACATGTAGCCCTGTATTCACTACACTGAATTACATATGCAGGGAGTAGAAGCACTTTCATACCTTGTTAGTGAGACGGGAGAAATTTTGATTTTGCATCTTGAACTGCTTTTTAAGATTTAGTCTTTGTCCTGAAAGTGTCCTGCTCTTGTAAACAGCAGTAACAGCAGCAATGGGAACTTGTTAGAGAGATCAACTTGATGCCATGGTGGATTGAGACGTCTCTTCTTAGGAGTCCTAATTTATCCCCAGTGCTGTCAGGCTGATGTGTTAGTTTCTTGAATGTCCCAGGGTGAGAGCTGGGGACATTTTGAGTTTGACTGGGGGCAGGGAGAAGCGGGTTGGTTGTTCATTTGGTGAAATGTGTCCCCTGCCCTGTTAAACCAGAGATTAAAATTAAATGCCTTCGAACTAGTGACAGTTATTCTCTGATTTAAAAAACGTACAGCCGAGTTCAGGCCTCATTGCAGTGAATACTTGCTGGAGTTACTCAGTTTTATTTGTCTGTACCTTTGCCTCTTTTAAAAAAACAAAAGAGCACCGAAACAAAATACTACTTAAAAAAAATTAGAAATATTTAGTGTTCAATTAAATAAACTTAATATCAAAATTATGGGAAAAATAAGTTTAATTTAGTGATTGAGGAGCTATATGTCTCCTGTTCAAGACATATAGTTGAACCTGTTCCCAGTAGTTGCTTGGGTGCATAAAAAAACGTGTACTCTAGCAGGTTCCCATGCTGAAGAAGCTAATTGCAAATAATAACAAATTATTTAGCTGAACTGAAACACCAAGTATCTTTCCTTTCCTTTTCATGGCTTCACTGCAGAGGCTTGAAAAGGGCTATGTCTCAAGAGAGAACAGTATCATGAGAAAATGTTGACCAACTCAGTTTTTAGAGTGTACAAAGGTAACTTTAACTGCATAGATAACTTTGTAAGAAAAGGTATTTTATTATTGGAGGCAGGCAAAGTGGGTGTGAAAGGAAGATCAGTTGTGAGTATTATTCATGCAATACCTGTTCCATATTCCGACGTGAAAACGAGTATTATGTATTTGTCTGTCTTGTAGCTATTCTGATCCATCATTTTATGAAGAATGCAAAACAGAATATTTGAAGCAGAGAGAAGAATACAGAGCAACGGGAATTAAGAAAAAAAGACAGAAGCTTACTTCAAATGTGTAGTTAAAACGTAAAATGAACTTTTCAAGTTCTATATCCAATGTTGATTTGACTTGATTTAAACGGATTTAAATAATCTGTAGCCCTCTGTGTGGAATTTAACTGAAATACACAAAATGAGATGAAAGGAGAATAAAATAATCTCTGAAGTTAAAAGTCAATTTTTCAGTTTTCCATAATTAAGGATATAAAGCATGCTGTCACAGTTTGCAAGGGAAGGTGCAAAGTCTGTTCCTCTGGACTTGAGATTTTGTTACCAATTTACAAACGGCCTTCTGGAAGTTAAAGCTTGTGTCTAGTTATGTGTGGCAGGATACATAAAAATTTAAGGGTGAATAATTCAAATTGTAGTAACTGATCACAAATTGAGTATACATTAAAATGGGTCTATTTGTCGTCTGAACCGGAGGGTAGAGGGAGATGCTCTTGATGCTCTTAATAGAAGAGAAGGGTGGCAAATGCAGAAGAGAGGAGATTCTTGGACCAATTTGATTGATCTTTTTGATGAAAATGTTGAGTTGTAGGAGAAGTTGATACTACTTTTGCTTACACTGTGACTCATTCTTAAGTCTACGTTGTCAGACGAGGTGGATGCCCCAAGCCTGTTTGTGGCCCAGACTGACCATTTTGCCTCTAGAGGAAGAAATCATCTAATCAAGACCTTCCCTGAGAACTTGAGAAGGCACGTGGAAGGCAGTCATTGAGAGCAGTATCGTCCCCTGCTTTCCTCTTTCAGAATGAAGATGATTTTGTGTGATTGTCCTGACACTTTAGGAGTGAGCAAGCGACCACACTTGAAAAATTAGGGGTAGAGGTGAGTAAACAACTTGCAGAAACCAAGTGTGAACAAGTATGTGTTTAAAAAGGGGCGTATAAAGGATTTTTTTGTGTACTTCAAGCTGCTTAACTGTAGAACTCTGAAGTGCTTAAATGACTTAACTAGAGATAGTCAGTAAAAATTTATATTACTATCTTTTGAAGCATTTTGAAAAAAAAAATACAAGTAAGGAAAGGTTGCATTTAGAAAATTTACATGGTAACTTTAAGCCCTGATTTTTTTGTTTGTCTGAGTAAGTAGCAGGATTCATTTCTTTTCCAACAGAAGATTGCTTATTTTAGTACTGTTTCACTGCAAGCCCAGCACTGCTCTAACTATTCAAGTAGGAAATGAAAATCACATTTGGAGATGCATGTATGTGTACCCAAGTATGAGTACCTGGGTTAATGTTGCAGGTTAGTCCTTGCCCTTCACTCTGTGCCTTTTACTGGAATAATCAATAATAATGTTGCTTCTGCAATTAGACAGCAAATTGGCAGGAGGACTAGGGAGTGTTTGTGAATGAAAAACTGAAAAGACGTGTGGCATTCTGCCTTGTTAGGCAAACTTAAGTGGCATTCAGCTCTAAAACTAACCATCTTAAATTAGCACCTGTGGAATAAGGTTTCCTACACGTGCTGTACTTGCTCTTGGCTACTCACTTCAAGCATCCTGGAAAACAAAAATATTTCAAATCCGCTAGTGGAAAATGAGTTGTTTCCCTGTATGCATTTAAAAAAGAGGAATCTTAAGGTAGACGGTGAAGTATTTTTTTTTTAAGGACAGTGACTGTTCTGTTATCCTACTGTGAAAATCTGCTACATTTTCAGCCTCTGGAGAATGAGCCGCCTGGGTGTTGTAATTGTTAAAAGCATTCCAAAGAGAATTTGGGCTGCAGTGAGCATTCTCTTAGAGGCAAGTGCTGTGTGCTGCCAGTGCTACAGGGCTGCATCATACTCAGGGTCACACCAGAGCTGCTGAACACAAACAGCAGCAGCAGCAACGCGGTTCTCCTTTTCAGGCTCAGCAAAAAGTATGTTCAGCAGGTGAGGGGGAACCCCAGTGCATTGACCATTACTGCTGAGAGGGAATTAGTCTGTAGTGGAACAAAGCCCAGTTTAACCTTCAGGTATTGCTCCCCCACCATTCTATACATGCTGTACGTGACAGATTCTAACAACTCACTTCGGCACTTATAACCAAACTCAACTGTCAAGCCTGAAATTGCATATGCTGAGCTAGGCTGTTATGGAATCATAGAGTGGTTTGGGTTGGAAGGGACCCTAAAGATCATCTAGTCCCATATGCAGGGACACCTTCCACTAGACCATGTTGCTCAAGGCCCCTTCGAGCCTGGTCTTGAACACATCCAGTGATGGAGCATCCACAACTTCCCTGGACAACCTGTTCTGGTGTCTCACCATCCCTGTAGTGAAGAGCTTCTTCCTAATTTCTAATCTAAATCTACCCTCTTACAGCTTGAAGCCATTACCCCTCATCTTATCACTACAAGCCCTTGTAAAAGGTCCATTAATTTCTCTTTACCTACACTTGTGTGTGTAAAGAGAAACTGGGTTATTTGAGCTCCTCCTTTGTTTACTGTGGCATGCACTTTGAGCTGGGCTTTGCCCTTGGCTCTGGTATCAGCTTCCTCTGTAATACACCCATGGCCTTCACGTGATGCTTCCTAGTTTTGAATTCTTGATTTCACACCTCTCACTTTCTTAATGGCTTGTGCAGTGTCCTGTATTTTAATTGCATTTGCATATTTTATTTAAAGTTTCAATGAAAGAATAAGCACTACTGAGTTCATCACTTCTTAAATTGCTTTCAGTTTTGCTTTTGTCTCAGCTGCAACTTCTCCTTCCTACTCATGTCAAGAGGAAGCAGCTCTAGATTCTAGTCAATGTAAGAAAACCAGTAATGTTGACAAAGCCTTCAGCTGTGCTTCAGCAGTGAACGGAAAGCTCTTTTGCTACATGTTGCATATTTTTTAAAAAGCACTTCTATTTTGTCAGAAGTTACTGGTAAATGACAAGAGGGTATAGCTCTGGAAGCCTGGCTGTCTTCTCCTCAGCACCTCCACCTCCCAGCAAAACAAACCATGTTGGCTGCCTGCTCTGGGTGACTGGGGAGGGAGCTGACGTGGGTGCAGATATGCAGTACTTCACCTAGATGTCTCCATCTAAACCAGGGACTGCAACTCCAGTTAATGAACCCTAGATGTTTCTGCATGTTTTTCTCATTTTGACATCAGTTCTTCAGGAGTCTTAGATATGATTATTCTGCACAGGAGTAGACAAGTGGTGGAATTAATTTAGGTGTGTCTCCAGGGTGTTCACGTTAGCCTGTTAATTTTAAAAGGTTACACGAGTGCTGAGGACTAGCTCCGTTAGGTCAGCCAGAGCTATAGCGTGCAATGCCACTAGCCCATCGCAGTTACTGTTTGTGTGTCTGATGTTTTCTAATGATTGATCTTCTTAAAAATTAAGGTGGCATACCACACGTTTACAGTTCCAATTTGATGCCTGTTACAAGTGGAAGCTTTCACAAAGTCACGTGGCTTTCCCTGTAGCCATACAGCTAGCCTGCCTGCCCTGATTGCCTCCCATCATGGGAATCACGGGCTCAGACTCTTTAAAAATCTCTGTTCTGTGGCAACATGGATTGACATTGGGGGAATACTAACTTAACACTAGAGGACTGTCACCTAGCACCCCCTCACATGGTGCAGCAAGGCATCTGTCACAGTCACATCTTTGCCTCTTCACAGCACTTGGGAGAACTTGGCAAGCACCCAAGACACCCATTTCACTTGAGACTACACTCTCTCAGTGTATTAAAGCTCTCAACAAACTTATGAGACAAGCCTCCTACAACTGCAAGACCTACAAGGAAGGAGGGAATGGTGTCAGATACTTTTCATTAGAAAAGTTTGCCTTCATCAAGGAAAATGAAAACTCAGAGGAGAGATGAGTTTGCACTGCCCAGGGTTTTAAGAGGAGTGGAACTACCAACCATTGCAGCCTGAAACATGACCCAGAGATTAATCTGTAAGCCAGAAACCCATTATGCCACATACTTAGTACAGCCATACTTCTCCTGCAAGTAATTCTTATGTTCTCTGTGCTGGTCCAAAAATGGTCAGATAGGTTAAAATGTAAGTGTTCCATCTAGTTAAAAATCAGTTCAGTAGCAGTAAGCACCTGGCTGTTTCTTTCATGCTTCTCCCCTAGATCAAACATCCATACTCAAACACCATCATCTTACCTCTTATTACTGTATCTTGATGTTTGAACAACTTTGGCTCTTCCATCTTAGAAGAGAATGAAATGACTTCTGCTGAAGACAGATAACAGTTCACACTATATTTACAACAGAGAACAGAACTGTATTTTTTTAAGAAGTTCACCTGCAGCTCAGTTAACCACAGTGAGGGTTTACCTACTTTAGTACTGATAATAAAAATGAAGTACTTTTGTCCCCTGTCCTGTGTTTATGTAATTGCAAGTAGCACACCATTCCCCCTACAGAAAGGGCCCAAAGCCTGACCCCTAAAAAACCCCAAACCCACAACCCCACAAGCCACATGCCTTTTGGTATTCAAACTACACAATGCAACAGGGAAGCATCTCACCACTCTGTGACTGCTCTTCTTCACAGGGCCTGTTCTGAAGATCAGAAGAAAACAGGTGAGTCAGGTTTCAGAGCTTTTCACTCTTCCCTTACCAGGCCACACCATCATTAAAATTAGGTGTCTGAGCACAGCAGTCTCCAAGAGTACTGCAAGTTGGTTTTGAAATAAAATTAAATCTGTTTTACATCACCAGTATAATTCATCTTCTATTTACATAGGCCCGTATTAAATTACTTGGAATGGGTATTGTCTTTACTGTAACTCCACCATCTATCTAGTACTTCTGTCTTTTTCTACCTGTAAAAATTTGACTGTTTAGGAGTTAGCTTTCAATATGGCTTGTAAGAGGAAAACTAATTAATTGTACACCTGTAAAACTGCCAGGGAGACTTAAAATTATCAGATTTTAGAAATATTTTAAATGAACCAAACAGTGGAAGTTTACATGAGTTATTAGAACATTAATTCAACTCTCCAGCTAGCCAAATACATATTCATCAGTTTGCCCTTTGCTCAATTAAATGGTGCAAAGCAACAACCTCCTGCCCCAAAACCTGTCTTCATTTCTAGTAAATGGAATTCATGCTTTTGTAAATTAAAAACCCTCAAACCAGTTTTAAAACGTTCAAAGTTTGCATTCAAGTTAAATATGTTAAACGGCACACACAAAAAAATTATTAGAGGACTTCAGTCCTTAACTTTATCCGGTTTTATGGGTTTATATAACAAATGTATGTGTACACACAAACACTAGAACCCCTTTACTACAGCTGCTTCTGTTTGTCATTTGCTGTTGCTCTGATGAGAAGATTTCACTTCTGAAAATGGAAAAAGCACTGTAAGCCACTAGTGGATGAATTTAAATGACTTTTCCACCTTGAGTCAAAATCTGATTGTATGCTTCAGACCAACAGATACTTCATAAGCCCACTGGCTCTCAAGTGACTTTAAATCTGGGGCCTTCCTTTCGAAGTGTTACAGCTTGGCCACAGCAATGAGTGTGGCAAGGGTGCCTAGAGCAAGCTCTCCATCATCCTGCCCTCCTCACGCTGGTATCAGCAATTCTTCTGAAGTCCCTCTCGGCAAACATCACTGCTCCCTTCTCCAGCACACGAAGCAGCACAGAACATAAATCACGAGTCAAAAGCAAAGCCCAGAAATCCTCAGGCACTGCACGGACAAGCTCAATTGTAAGTCTTCCCCCTGACACTGGACAGGGCAGGCTGGCCAGGAACCTTTTCACAGAGATAGTCAAAGCACAGAAACACGCTGTAGCTGAAGGTAAGCAAGTCCTTCAGGTTTCAACATCTAAGAGAAAGCTTTTTGCAGAACACACAGAAGCAGCCTACAGAGAATATTCATTATTTTCCTGAATGGAGGAGGGTGAACCTCAAACTTAATTGTTCCTATTTAGAATGGCATCTATACACAATCAAGAAATTAAAACCCACTGAAAAATTTTGTGCAAAATGCGGAGATTTGTAAGTGAAACCAAAAAAAGGTAAATTTATTTAAAATCTTACATGGTAGAATTCCTTCATTGCACAAAATCCAAGTATTAATCATATTGATGTCTGATGGATAATACATTAGTTAATAGAAAAGCCCCTCTATAATGTTGAGGTGGGGAACCCCAAAAAGTAAGCTACATTAGAACCATGTAGCTTATGCAGCCACATGAGAAATGCTTTCTGCTGCTTTGTTATTACACAGGTAGTTGGTTCTATCAGCTAAAGCCTAGTGACTTGGATTTGTTTTATGCATATTGGGTTTTGTTCTATTACTTTCCAAGAGATTGTACTCCCCTGAGTCAGCTGTGTTCATTGGTCAGAATAAATTCCAGCATCTGACACCATTTCCATTAATCACAGACAAGCCAGTATACGTGAGCAAGATAATAGAAAGATAAAACCAATATCTGCTGAACAGGAAACATTATTTATGTATGCTGTTCACTAATACAGTAGAAGGTGTCTGAAAGGCATTTTTTTTTTTTTTTAAACTTTGAGAGACAAACTCAAAGAGAAGGAGGGCATCACGGGAAGTCCTTCAAAGGGAAGAGTGTGTCTGGGACCGCATAGAGCTGTAGCACCTCAGTAACACTTTTACAGTCCATCATTATTATGGCTATGCTCAGTCATAGCTTCCCCATATATTTGCAAGCAATTTTAAGATAATTTGCTACTAAACAGCCGTGAAATTAGTTTTTATTACACTGATCTTAAAACGGACCTGTGAAGTTAAACACTTCACCTAGCCACCTGTGTATGACATATTTAGTATCAAGTGTCTTCCCACCCATTAGAAGTCAGATATCACAGATCTAAAATACAAAGCATTTTTCTTTGACATATTGAACAGTAAAGGCAATTCACTTAACCCTGCTGTATTAAGCCAGACAAGCAGCAGAGCAGTTAAAAAAAAAAAAAAAAACACAACCAAAAAAGGCATATATTGTATTTGTAGGAAAAAAAAAAAAGTAGTACTCTGACACCCACAATCTATAAAGCATGGGCTTGCAGTTCAAATAAGTCTAGTTCTCTGTGGCATACTAAACATACCACAAAAATACTTTGTGTATCAACAATGCTCCAGCCCCTAGTCTGATTAAATTAAGGCTTTGTTTCTTTAATAAAAGAAAAGTTAGTAGCCTTCACCACCACACAAAGGAAGCACAATAAGGGTAACTGCACTGTGAACAGGATGATTCCGTGGCAGGCACCACACAAAGCCAGTTTCCTACCTGAACTGAGGGAAAGCAGCTGAACAGCCAGGATTCACTCTCAGTGTTCAGCAGCATTACTTACTATCCTCTGTAATTCACAATAAGGCTCCAAAATGGTGCAGTCAAAACAGGATAGCCTAGGAGTGATTTTTCCTCTTGGCATGTGAAGATTTTGATGAAAAAAAAATTAAAAAAAAATCTATTCTCTTTCTTGGTTAAAAATAACATAAAAACGCAGTTCTAAACCAGGGGAATCAAAAAAGCCACTGCCAAAAAACTAAGCTCAGAGCTGGTACAAGTTGTAACACACGATACTAAGTATTTTCTTGATAACATACAAATAGCAAACAAGTACAGAACTGGATTATTTTGTTTTATTCCAAGAACTCACTTTTCAGTGTCATCTCTTGCAAATGTATGCCATTTGCAGTACAAGACAATCTAGGCCTCACGCTAGATTTCTTTATATTTACATTATACCAGCACAGCTTTAACTTCAAGGAACTTGCTCCTGATTTACAGCAGAGGAAGACTAGGCTTTCTGTTTCAGAACTAAAATTAAAAATAAAGAAAGAACATTTCAGACAATTTGTTTTCCCTCTTTAAAAGTTCAAGCATTAAGGTGCCTCTTCAGAACCATTCTAAAAATGCCTCGGTTCATTCCAAAAGCTGTTTAACTCTTGTGCAGACAGTTTTGATTACACTGATCCAGGTAATCTGCTGGACAGTTTAACAAAGTTGATTTACTTCTCATTTCCCAAAACACATTCTCATTAGGCTTTGGAGGACTTGGGAATACCCAGGAATTGTCTTCCAGAGAGCTCTTTCCATAAGAATGCTGTTCCTGAAACGTTTTGCCATCAACTGGAATGGGTCTGTCATCTGTCCATGCTTGTAGAGTCACCCTTTCAGGTGGGATTTTTACATCTCTGGGCAGAGGGGGAGACACGGTATCGCAGAGTACTTGATCACTTTGGGAAAGTTTTTTATAGACCACCCCAGGTGTCAAATTCAGCTTTGAAATGTTGAAGTCAACACATTGTACTGGTGCAGTAGAGGCAGCTGAAGAAAGAAGAAAAACAACAACATTATCTAATGCATTTTTCACATACTCCAAATGTGCTACAGTACAGCAGGGATGTTAAACCCAGTGTTTAAGATACAAATTTTCAGAACATATTTTACTTCAGTAACTATGAAGATAGAAACTGAACAAATTAACCTCCTCACCTTTCCCAAGATGAACCAGAGAACCTGCAATCACACTGTCTAAAATACACCCAATACCAAGGAAACCTCCACCTAGCTCCCACTTGAACACAGATAAAGCAATGAATCTCTTTGACAAGACTGGAATTAATGCCGAAACAAGAATTTCGTGCACTTGGAGAAATCAACCAGATGAAGATACACACACCATGCTTCTTCCTACTCTACTGATTCTTTCCACGAGTTGTGTTCTCAGGCTGCCAAGAACCTGAATTCTCACTATCCCTGAAGCAGTAAGAGGGAAACATGTTGTTCACAGGCTCTCTGTGCTCCACTATTGCCCGACTTCTAAAAGTAAAATGGTAGACTGCAATGTTCAGCCATCTGAAATTCCAGAGGAGTTTTAAACCACGCTAGGACGGGGAGGATTTTGAAACAGAACAGCATCTACCTGAACTGAAAGAGCTGCACCTTCAATGCGCATCTGAACAGCCAGCCAAATAAAACTGGGTCACTTTTTTGTAGTGGTAGTTTACATAACATGTAATGGGAGCAGATTAACAGTTCCTGCAGTTAAAGAAACATACAGCTTACAGGCAGTTCTCCAGAACAGCTACGGATCTTCAGTACAAACTGGGATTTGTAACTTTAGTTCTTAAGGGACAGAAAGAAGAGCCAGTATCTTGGTCAAAGAATACAACTTTCATTTGTCACTATAAATTAAAAGGCAGCAGTCAATTTGCAAATGTCGTCCAAAAGCACTTCCCAGTAGCACAGGCAGCATCACATCTGAAAAACACACTAAGGCACTGGATTTGGCCTCTTTGTGCTGACAGGTGTAAAAAGCAATTTGAGGCCTACAGACCTTTAAAAGTTCAAGAACAATGGAAGTCCCTAAAAATGGATTGAAAATGTATATAAATATTAAAAAATAAACATAAAGCAGACACAGATTTGTTGAAAATGCCTCCATACATAAATGACAGCCAAGTAGAATTTGCATGTTGATAGTTAACGATACACACAAAGCAGTGCAATGAATACACCGTGTTCTGCAGACTTTATGTACCTCTTATAGTGGCAGCTAAATTGTATATGGTAAAATAGCTACTACTACAGGTATAGGAAGTGGAAATTAAGTGAATTCTACCCATATTTAGAATAATCCAAGATTTTTCTATAAAAATAAGCACTGATGTATCTGTGCTGCATTCATAGGTGTGGCTGACAAGCAAGGTAAAGAGGAAAAAAAAAATTACATAGTTTTTATTTCTTGCTGAACCCGTCCACTCTTATACCCTTCTGAAAAATTACTGAAAAAAGCCTACTGAGCAAAAGGCAAAAAATCCAGTTTCCCAATCAATCAATAATGCCTTTTATAGCTGTGGATGTACAACTGCATTAGCAACTGCAGAAAATAAGACTGTTCACCAAGAAGGAGAAGAAAAAAGCAGTACTTGTGTAGTGGCAAGGCAGATAATTCCAAATTAAAAATAAGGACAGGAAGGCACTACATGATCCCATCAAACCTTGACAAGACTTCAGGATGAAACACCTCTTTCTGTTCTCAGTTTCTCTGCTGAAGTTACTTGACAAATTTGTCTCAGAACTGTAAGAACACAGACTTTCCTGAAAACAATATAACCACGTCTACAAAATATATTGATAGTTTATCAGCCCCAAACCAGAGACTGATCGTTAATAACTACCGGCCACAGACAAAGGCAGTGATGACCTGCAGGTGAATCCTATCGTTACCTCACCAAGTTAATCAAAGCTGTTCAGAAACAAAATGACTCAATCTTGTCATAGACAGGGACATCAGAGACTGTCACCAATATACTGTAAACAGGCTCACAGTCTTTCAGCAGCATCTTCTATATTCTGAACACAGTAAATACCACAATGCAAGTGAGCAAAAAACCAGAGGAAACAGACACTGTGATAAACAGGCTAATAAGTCTGTCCCCACCAGCAGAAGAACTCCAAAGCATTTGGCTTGAGAGGAACATTAAGTATGGAAAAGAAGAACCATCTGATGAACTACTCACAGGAATTATACATACTTTATATGGAAATAATTTCCCCCCTTAATTATTTGCTCAGTATTCAGCATTCAGAAAATGTCATCTTGCATAGCATTTTGCTGGACAAGACAACTTTTCTGAACACCAACATATAGATACATGCAATCGTAACGGCGTTTCAGTCTATTAAATTCTGATTTTAAAATGTTGCCAAATTAATACTTTATGTATTCTATACTGGGAAAATAAGACTGTGTTTGCAAAAGGATTTTTTTGCCCCTAATATGAAGTAGTTGTGGTAAAAGGTCAAATACGAGTAAACTTAACACCTCAGCCTTGTGCACATAAGCAACACTTGACTGAGAAAAAAGCCACAAGGGGAACAGAATACAGTACTGAAGGAAAAACACATCAGCAACACCTTTATGTGTGAAGTTGACCAGTATGAGACAGAAGCAAAAGCAGAAAATGGGTACGCTGGAATCATAATATAGTCTAGCTTATCAACTTCAATTGATGAGATTCTGATAAGATATGATAGCCAGTTTCTTTTTCAAATGGTACAGCTTCAATCAACGGTGTGTGTTTGCAAGGTCTGTTACTGCAAACACTGACTTGCCTTTCTTGGTTGCTGTTGGGTTGGTTTTCAGTTTTCGTAGAACCTCAGCTTGCATGTCAGTCACTAGATGCAAATTAGACATTTCTCTCTTCAGTTCCCAATATGCCTGTTGCAGACTTTCAAAACAAAAGTTTTTGAGAAGTTAAATAATTGCAACCTCTAAAGCACCCTCGTGCCTATTGTGCTTATCAGGCACTGTTATACTGTTTTTGCCTGACACACACTGACAGTTTTACTAGAGTACCATAGTTCAAAATGAATTGAGCAGTACTGATAAGTATCTTAAACTAACAGACCTTTGCACGTTTCATTTGACTCTTGCACATTGAAATATATAATGTATTAGATATCAGCATACTAGATGAGACTAAAAGTTCCCCAAATGGAAAGAAATATGAAGCATTTTCTCTGATGTCATTATTTGAAACTAACCATTTTACCATAAAATTAGTAATCTACAAGGTATCTTTTTTAAAAATAAATAATCAAATGGAAATTAAACTGCAAACAAGGTGGAGAATTAACTTCAAATGGCTTCTGATAAATGCCCATGCACGCCATCATATGTTATGATCCTAGTCTTAATTGATCATAGTTTTAAATATTCAGTCAAAATCAGTATATGGGTCTTTAAACCATTCATTTTACTACAATGAATTAGGACTAGGTATCAGAGATCCAAACTGGGCACACACACACAGACCAAACTAACATATAAACCAGACTGTTTCATATTCACGTCATCTAATTTATGCTAACACCCTGCCTTATCCGACAGTTTAAAAAACAGTGACCCAATTTTTTCTCTGATGAGACAGCATAATATGAGAAACATATTTAGCAAAAGCAGCCCTGTTACAACATTTAAGTTCCAGGTTAAGAAAAATGGTAAGAAAATCAGGGGCAAAACAAAACCCCAAAAACAAACAAACAAAAAAACAAACAAACAAAAAAACCCAACCAAAAAACCAGAGAAATCAGCATTACTATATGTTTCTTGGTGAAGTTTTGATCAAATGCTCACTGAACATCACATTTATGTTGACCAATAATTAACTTAGTATTCAAAGACTTATAAGAATACAGTTACTTAACTTAAACGTGAAATCAATTATTTAATGGGGTTTTTTAGTGGTTTGTTGTTTGTTTGTTTTTTTTAAAATGCTTAACATTCTACCAAAACACATGTGTTGAGGACAAGTATCATGGATGACAGTTTTCAGAATGTTTCTTTCTTCCTCACTATATTCACCTGAAAAACGTGTATTTGGAAACAGTTCAGTACCACAAACTACTGTTGAGATGACTATGAAATAAGCTATATAACAACTCTATTGTCAAACATGCATACATAGATTTCTATTCCTTTGAAACAGCAATTTAGAATCACTCCTGCATTAAATTTATCAGACATGAACATGTTCAAAAGCACTCTGAGAAACAGCTCTTACTCTGTTCTGAAAGATAACACTACAAGAGTTCTCTTAAAACAAAGAAATTAAACTTTTTTCTATGCACAGAAATATTTCCCCAGAATACAAAAATTCTGATTGAAAAACTCAGTTAAAGAGCAGCAGAAGCTGACAGTGTAATAGGCAGTGTATTAGGTACAATGATAAATAGAAAGATAAAATCTTTAGAAATAGTATTTCTGTGGCCTTTTTACCGCAGAAGCCATTTGGCTCTTTCAACTTTAAGAGATAGTGGTTTTAAAATTAAGTTGATGTGGCAACTGCACTTCATTTATTCATATGTTTTGGTCTCAAAAATAAGATCAAACAAACTTTAGTTATATCAAACAAGAACTATCCAGTATTTTAATGTATGTATATAAGTGGTGAATATAAGAACAGCTCAGTGTCTGCCACCAACCAAAAGGAAAATGCTTATATAAGTTTTGTATCATGCATTTAGCACTTTTAAAAGCATCTTGCAAAGGGATGCAGGTACCAGAATTCCACTTAAGTCACACATAACATATTTTAACAGTTTTTGTGGATATAACAAATGTTTTGCATAGGAGGTTTTTCAAGTGTTTTTCCACAGGTTTTTGTTTAGGCTGACATATTCAGTGCATACTACATATTATTTCTGTCATAATACAATAAACACTATACTGTACATATGCTAATTTAGATGGTTGCCACCCGAGAGACACTTTGGGGAATAAATCTGCTCCAGAAGATCAAAGAGGTAACTGCTTTACCTTGAAATTAACACCTCTTCTCAGCCTTGTAAGACTGACTATGATGCTTCAGCAGAAACCACAAGAAAAAGTGTTAGCTAACTAGCTATCCAGCCAAGGTGAAAGGTGAAAGTGTAATTTCTGTACAGTGTGTATAATATTATCATTGCACCAGAGAACATACGAAAAGAAGTATCTGTGCTGTTCTTTTTCAGGGGCTGATTTCCTTTCCCATCTCTCCAATTGCCGAGAAAAGCACCACGGTATTACACTGAGCCATCTGTCATTACAAAGGACCACTCTTCCCTCTTGTGGAAAATCGTGTAAGTACACAAAGAGGCATAACTGGGTATAAGAGGTGCAGTTAGTACTTCATTTCTGCAAGACAGAACATTTGGGAACTTTCATCCATCCCACTTAATTCTTTCGCATAAAGAATTAAGGGACTTTCTAATACAGCATACATAGTCAAGACAGGATAATATAGGAGTTTAGATCCTTAGAATTTAGCACAATTGTTATTTGAATGGCTGCAAAATGAGAACAAACACCTTCTGATACATTAGCATTTTTCTGGAAAATTTCTTCTTTTTGAATAGGTCACACAATGGCTCCTTAGTATTAAAAAAAAAAAGGAAAAAAAAGAAAAAACCCTTTCAAATGTCTTCTGGTAGAAGTTTTATCCCACAGCACTAAGTAAGAACCTATGTTCCAACAGTAAGGAAGACATTTGAAGCCATCATCTATGCAAATACCAAAAACTCCCCATAGGGAGGACGAAGCTACTCTACAGCTGGGATGAGACTTGCAAATTTATCTACCACCTCCTCAAGTTAACTGATTATTAAAAAGCTGATTTTTAAATACAGGATACATTTAACTTTAATTTTCCATACAACAATATCGAGATGTATGTGTTTTCTTATCATTACCATCCTGGACTGCCCACAAAACCAAGGAAGAAAGTGTTACAATGATCTTGCTAAATCAGTATACCTTGACTTGAAATTGGATTGTATAATTTGAAATAACACATTTGAATAAGTTGCAAGAATATTTGTTCAAATAACTGTCCCTCAGCAGACTGAGAATAAAACATGAAAGCCAGTTGATTTTCTTACTTTTGGATGTCTTGCCTTTGAAGGAGGTCTCCGTTTAATGGATTTTCATCTTGAGCCTGATTCTGCATAACAGAGTGAGGGGAAAACAGAGAAGGAATTAATATATGATTTCAGATCTATCTGAAAATACTGCAGGAAAACTACAAGTTTGCTAATCTTCATTGGTGTTGGCTGCTGTGGTTTTCAAAATGGACATAAAGACTTACTATTAAGAATTTACACTTAAAATGCTTAATTTACCTACTTATATGAAAGCACTGCTCAGACACCATCATTTCTATTAAAAAAAAAAGACAACAAAAACAACAAAAAAACCACACACAAAAAAACCACAACAAATCTAAAACAAACAAAACCCCAAACAAACAACAAAAACCAAAACAAAAAACCAACCAAACAAAACAAAAGCAGCTGAGCTCTAGGAATTTGTGATTCTTTGAAAAGCCAGAACTCAGAAAGGCTTTTGACTTCCATTAAAAAAAGAAAAAGGCAATTGGTCTTCTCCTGTTCTTTCCCTGCCTCAGTATATAGACCTTTAAATTAAACTATCTCTGTAGAGACTTACTTCCGCAAGTTACTTTTCTGATAGCAGATAATTTATCCCTTGAGTCTGCAAGACTGCTTTAAATTGTGCATACAGAGCAGCCTCACTGAAACTCAGACATTGAGCTTGCTTTATTAGCAAGGTCTCTATTAGACACTCACCTGTGATGAGCTCCCCTTTATAACCCTTCTCTTCATGCTCCCTTCCTACTATCACTCCCTCCAACCAAGCTGTTATGAATTTAATACTTGTTACTGGGGTTTTATGATGGCCTATATATATATTTCAAGCAACTTGTGAATATAATGTACACACTGCATCAACTACAATGCAAAACCAAAATAAGACTATATAAAAAAAAAAAAAGTATATTTGCCTAAGGTAGAAAACATCTGAAAATCCTAACTAATGTAATTAAAACCAGTAATAACAAAATTTGGAACAACGCTGCCCACTGATCACATTTCCCTGTATTTCACCTGACAATTTTCCCTCCTCCTGAAGACTTTCCCACCACCACCCATTAGAGATTCAAGTTCATAGTTAAAAAAAAAACCCAAACAACAAAACAACACCAAAACCCATAAACAGTTGCACTATATTAGCCCACATTTGAGAACTTGTACTTTATTTTCTATATTAAGCAGTTATCAGGATTAAGAAGAAATTATAGTATTTAAAAAAAAAAAAAAAAGGAAAAAAGGCAGGAAAAAACCCCCAAAACAAACCTGCTCCTTATGTTTGTTCTTTGCAACAAGAGCTGCTGGCACAAGCATTATTTACAGTGTCATGTCTAATACTCCCAGCAACAGCTATTTCAGTCTGTTCTTTCTAGCGACATCCACAATCCAATCTGCAGCCTTCAGTTCTGTATTATACAGTGTTACCCTATTCTGCAGGGCTAGCTGAAGACACCACAGTCACACCCAAGTTATACTATGCCTTCAGAATTTACAAGTTATTGTAAATACCTAAAAGACTTCCAGATGCAAGTGGAAACAAGAACAAACAGTAAAGGAAGTTAACAAAACACCTCACATGCCTTGCAGGTAATGTGCTTTATCCCCACCTAGTGGAAAAAAACCCCACAGACTAAACCTGAGACAAGGCAATAGATGCACATAAGCCTGTCCCTGTAAGACAGGAGTGTGGCATGACAGCAGCAGATCTGGAGAGGCACGTTCAGTGCAGAGACCCCCCCAGCACCCCAATTCATATGGTTTGAGGGCAGCAGGAGAGAAGGGCTTTACTCCAGCCTAGCTCTACTCTGGTCCCTGGATGCCCAGGAGAGGTTGAGTCTTACCTAGCTTGAATATCAGCTCACTCAAATATGTGACTCAAGATTACATAAATGTAATTATTAATGACCATAAGGGACCTAAAATAAACTGCCTCTTCAAACAATCACATTTAAATCTTTTCAATTTAGCATGTAACTGCAATCTTACTACAGATTCCTAGAGACTGTCACTGTAACTTTTGTCATGGAAAGCAGTAAGCATACACTAGATTTATTAAAAAAAAAAAAAAAAACCCAGAATGCACTTTATCACTATTAAGATAACTGAATTCCTTTTTTGAGATCCTAAGCACATCGATATTACATGATGAATCCCTCACAACACTTGCTCCAGAAGTGGCAGGGAAGGGCACTGAAAGAGACAGGGCAAGACTCAGGAAAACTTGTTAGAAAACTCCACTTTCCCGACAAGCTTCATGCAATTACCCTGCTGTGCTAGAGCTCCTTAAACAAAACTCATGGTATCATTTAAAACAACAGAATGCTTATGTTAAAATAAAAACAAACAAACAAAAAAACCCCAAACAAACCAGCTCTTGCCCAACCCTTCTAAGCAGTCCAGCCCAAGACAAATATCAGCAGAGAACACTTTGATTTGATCAGCTATTGTAAGAATTTCAATTGCAATTGTAAGAAATTCTAAAGCTTCATTTTCTGTTGTTATATGGCAACAGCTAGAAATTGTCACCTATGTAACTGCACTATTTCTAAGAAGAAAGCCAGTCTTTGAGTATATTTAATATTGAGAATAGTTAATTTTATTAGGATGTTCATCTTTCAGTCAGCTACATACCTTATATCCCTATGATTACCCTTTATTTTTCTTGAACAAAGGATTTCAAGTAATGCTATGACATAGACAAAGCTATTAATACAAAAATTCATTAAAAATAAAGGTACCTTCTGCTTGGATTTCTGCAACTCCTTTTTGAGAGTGTCGCACTCTTGCTTGAGCTGTTCTAGATCCTGTTCCAGACTATGCACTTTAAGGTCACTGCTCAGCTTCTCTATTTCCCAGCTGGACTGAGTACAATTCAGATTTTTCATCACTGTAAGAAGAAAAGCAAGACAATCAGATTTCAATCTCAGTTCAAAAGATTTAACTCAATATGTAAGGTTTAAGTTTAACCAGCCCATGCCCTACAAAAAATTACCCTGAAGAACCTGCAGTCTTATGACAACAGAGAAATATTAACACTGGTAAGGTTGCGGGCAGAGAATCGACCTGCTTTCTGAGTTTAAAGTTCAGAGCCCCACCTTCCAAGAAAATAATGGAGGTTTTACACACACACAAAAAAGAAAAAAAAAAAAAAAAAAAAAAAAAAAAAAAAAAAAAAAAAAAAAAAACAAAAAAAAAAAAAAAAAAAAAATTAAAAAAAAAAAAAAAAAAAAAAAAAAAAAAAAAAAAAAAAAAAAAAGGAAGAAACAGCATAAAAAGGCACTGGAAATAAAAAAAATACGGTACTGGCAAACATACACAATATAAACACCAACTTCTTACATGCTTTGAAAACATCAGCCTTTTAATTCCTCAAATCTACATAATTTCATAATTCAAAGTATTTCTCAAGTTTAATATCAAGAAGTTCCAAACAGTACTACAAAATCCAAACAAAAGAGTAAAGTCTAAAAGTCACAGAAGTCATCTTATTAAACAGAACAAATTCACATGGTATCTATTAAGAAGCAACCTAAGACAAGCCTAGCATGAAATCAGTAGTAGGAGGCTACTTGGACAGCAAGAAAAGAAAGAACATGACAGGAAGACAACCCTTAAGTCTTCAGCTGCATGGTACACTCACTTCTAGACTTAACAATTTAAACAAACTTAAGCTACACTGATTTTTCTTAAACAAGGTACTCAGAGCTCACAAGTAAAACCGGTTACTAAATATGGCTTGACATCACCACATTTTCAGAGTTCTATTTATAAATGCTTCACTTGTTACTTCCTTAAACCATGATGTCCTCAACAATGATGGTATTACTAGGTGTGGTTTACTCTTCTAGGTTTAAAAACTTGTGCAACTGAGGTAGTACATTAGGTGCTTGAGGTCCTCTTGGACAGTACTCCAACTCAAGCACAGCAATACTTACAAGCACCCTTCAAAGGACTGCATTTGCACAGAATCTGAAGTCCATTCTGTATCTCTAACTTCATACAGATGGCATTTTCTTCTTTTCTTTTCTTGTAAAAATACAATAACAAAGACTTTTTTTTTTTTTCCTTCCATAGTGTTTTATTTTACGTTCCTATCATACACAGCAGTCTTTACAATGGCAGTAACAGAAGCTGGATTTCGGCTTTTGGAACTGACAGGGTACTTTTTGTTTCTCTTTCCACCAGGCTCTCTACAACCAGCATCTTTCTGCCTTTCCTAACTCCCCAGCCCTTTAAATAGCTGTTGTCCACTGCAGCTACTGCTATAACAACATCCTCTTGTACCTGTCCTATCTCACCAGTGAAACAAAGCAATATACCAGATCATCTGCAGGTACCAGAGAAAGCAGTATCAACTAGTGTTCAACAGAATAAGTACGCCCCCTCCTTACTCCAAGGAAATGGTGGTGGGATCCAGAAATGTACATGACTAAGCTATAAAACATCATGTTGTGCATATTTCTGAAATTATTAAATAACCTACAGTGGAAAAAAAGGACATCCTCAGATCTTTGCCACGGAGCTCCACATCTATGATAAAAGGTGCCTATCACCATTTTCAGGAATGAACACAAGAATGAACACAAATGCAAGCTTAAAGTACCTCCCTGCAGTACGGTCCTGCCTCACCCAGCCACTATACAGGGTAAAACCTCTTCATGCCACAAGACTGTGATATAACCATTAGGACTTGTCACCACACATACAGATGAAGTAACTAAATGCATACCTTGCTGAGTTTCCACTTCAGTTCTTAGTTGTAACAGCTCTACTTCTTTGCACTGCAACTGTTCATTCAAGGTTTTCAAGGATTCCTCATTTTCTTTCATCTGTTTTTGAAGGGGGAAGGGAGGGAAGCCATTTGTGAAGCTTTTTTTCTATTATAGCTGAAAATTCAGTTGTTTTTTTTTTTAAAAACACAACAAAACAAGAAAACTATTGGTTTGTGGAGTTTTTTAACAGTAGCCTAGCCCAACAATTAAATTGTTATTCCTAAATAAAGTATTGTTCTGTAGTTTAAAGGAGTGATAAAACAAACATCACAGATCTTCAGCAAATAAAACTGATTCTACTGTAAACATTTACTATGCAGTACTTACATAACAGGCATTTAAATTTTTACTTAAAAAGCCATACCATTTTATCCAGTTTGCTTTTCAGATTATCTCTGTCTATGCAGGCCTCTCGATAGGCTTGGTATGCCTTATTTACTTGCTCACGTCCAACTGAACTGCATTCCTCTTCCAGTCGAGAGCCAAGCAGCTAAAAGTTTAACAGCCATGAGAAAGAAGTTGGGTGTGTTATACTGAGAATGGCAAAACTTTAGAAATACAATAGTACAGTCTGCAATATTAAATTAACAGCATATTTCTTTAGTATAGAAACAAAATTAATCAAATATATTGATATGGACCAGAATTTTTTACAAAAGTACAACAAAGGCTGCCTATAAATTCTGCGATCTCCAACCATACTTAATGCTTGCTAGTTTACTGCTACAAATATTTAAAAACCATGCACAAGTCATGATTACTTACACTAACAACCTCTTAATCATACTTTTTCCAGACTCTGAAGATGTACAAATAGCTTTTTGGGAAATGTTTTAAGGATATAAAGGCACAACATTTAGAAAATTAAGAGGAAAATTAATACCATTTTTTTTTACAACCCATATTTTAAAAAGGTTTTTTTTTTTTCAGTGTAGTTATGTGAGAAAAGCCAAAGCAGCATTATTTTACAAATAACTATTAACTTCCAGGTCACCACTATCTCATTGCCTGGTAAAGCACACAACAAGCAATGGGAAATAAGCACTATCAACTACACTGTCAGGAAGTGGGGAGCAGAGTTAGTTAAAATATATACAGTATTTGTAGTAACAGAGCAAGAAGAGAAGTCTTACATCAAATTACCTCTGTCCATACAGAAAGTTGACTAAGTATTACATTATCCTTTTCATTTTGTTTGTCCTGCACACTTGCTTTAAATTGTTGAGGCATTTAAACACATTCAATGTATCTAATGTAGATATCTGCTACAGCTTTATACACATTTTCTTCAAAATCAAAAGACACGCACAAAAAAGTTACAAAAATCAAAAGGTGACAGCTATGTATTTACTTTAGGATCTTCTATTTTAGGTATTCACTTGAAAGAAAGTACAGAAAAGCAAGCCATAAAGATAGAAAGCTTCTGCCCTTTGCTTTTTGTATTGACTCTCAAAATGCATACTACTACTCTGAAGTTTTGTCCTTTACATTTTCCTCCCCCAAATAAAGCCATTCAGGTAGAACATAAGCCTGATTAAACTTTCTGAAATTTCTATACATTTTGAAATTTAAAAATCTCAAAAGGTGTACCTTCCCATGTATTTTTTATCATACAGGTTTTTATCACACAGCCATTAACAATGGCTGAAAGTCAGTTACTTAACATTCTAGGCCTCTTCTCAATGCCCCCCTCTCCTAGAAACATCAAGGCATTCACATACTAAACCAAAAGTCTGCCCTATGGAAAACAAAGTATGATCCTCACGAGACAATTAAGTCAAACCAGGCCAAACCAAAAGACACCAAAAGAGATACTGTCAAGTCCTGTTTATTGTGATTTTGAGTAACCACATAAAAGATGTCACACCAGCATGGTTCAGAGAATATTCTGTCTAGAGCTCTATTCCTATCCCTGTCATCCCGCCAGGATCTTACATAAAGAGAGTGCTGAGAAAATTTTGCCTATTGACAGAAAGTCAATCCTGTCAGTCACCAAGAATTCATGAATAAATATTTCAAAATTGTACCCAGTGTGACTCAAGCTTCCAATGCCACAAAATAATACGTGCTTTGTAAGCTTTTAAATGTCAGTAGCACACAGTCCTAAGTCCTGACTCTAGTATCCATCTTTCCCTCTTCTATTAAGAAGAAAGCTATCAGTCAAAGTTAAGACCTTCTGCAGCACAAAAGACACTCAGTACTGAAGGAATGATATATGTTTCTGGATAGCATTCTTTACTAAGGGAGAAAAGCCTGCACCATGCTCAGTTTTTAGCTTCTTTTAATGAACTTCCCTAGACTACAGCCATGAGAAACCGAGTATAAAACAAATTCCTAGATTCCTTTACATTTTAGAATTACCACCCCAAAAACCAGCCACCCAAAACCTCTATGTTGCACTGCCACGTTGTATCTCATGTTTCAGACTGCTATTAGCTACGCCTACCTAGATATTCTTAACCACCAATTCTTCCTTATCATTTCAGTATACTGAGCCCAAGAGATTCTTTTAACAGACAATTCCTGGATTCTCACAGTTTATAGGCTTTGCTCCTTACTATTCAAGAATACTAAGTCAGATGTGCCCGAGTTAATAAATGCCACAACGAAGAGGATGAAATACAGGAACGACGCAATACGACTGCACATTGTAGTGTGCGTGCGTCTCTGACGGGCACTACTGCATTGCATCACGGACGTGCCCAGTACGAATCAGAAAACCCCGTATGATGTAACTGGACTACCAGAGGAACAAACTGTGTTTCACTTCAACAAATAAAGCAATTTAACAAAACTTTTTAAACTTGGAATTTATTTTAAATACATGTTTTAAATACTTAACCATCTGCTCTGTCACCTAGCCAGGAATAAAAAAAATAGTTGCTGCCAGAAGCTGGTAAATTGACTTTCTTACCTTCTCTTCTAGAATTCTCACTCTTTTTTTTAAGAAGGAATTCTCCCTCTCTGTCTCTTTTAGTCGTTTCTTGATATCCTCATATGCAGTGACAAGTGCGAAGTGTGAGGCAACAGACTCATCTCCGCTGTAAGAAGAAACAGGAATCTCCCCATCTCGCTTATGACCATTGTCTGCTTTTTCATGGTTCAAAATACAGATGTCATCCTCTACCAGCTCCTCCATGACAGCTGTTAAAAAGACAGATATGAGTAAAAAAATCTTCACAAAGACAAATTATTCAAGAGTCTCAAGTCTGAAAACCTTCCAAAATAATACTGCAGGGTGTTTCTGTGTATGAAAAGACTGAATGAGTAGGAAATACCTTAATCTTGCGGAAAAATCCTGAAATCCATTTTACACTGACAATACATTGGTTAGAAAAGAAGCATCTTTCACCGTTACTCGATTAAAATATTTTCAACATGCATCAGATTTATAAAAACTCCCAAATTCATATTTATTAAGGCTTAACACCATCCTACGATTTGGCTGGTACCAAATACTTGAATTCCAAAGGAATATGGTATTAGAGTTCTTGCAACCCAGCACTGAGCAGTAAGAGATTATAGTTGCAAGAAATCTTGCAACTGAGCATAGCTGCCAAATTTTCTTCATTCTTGAATGCAAATATCTATACTTTACCCAAACTTTAAAATGGAATCTTAAGATACAGTTTCATTAGTCTTTAAAGAGGCTGCACAAGTAGCTATTCTTTACTTGATCACAGTATAAAACATCCTGCTGAACAACAACTGCAGTTATTCTTGACTGCAAATATGATGAGACTAAAAACATAGTAATGTGATCTGCCTCAACATGCATGGAAAAAACTGACAATAATCTGACTGTAAGAAAAAGTATCACCCTAAAAGACCAGGCAAACCCATCTGAATGACAAATGCAAAAAACAGCCCTAAACCACCAACATTAGATCAAGTTTTTGTTACAACAATCATCATTTAGGCACAGCAAACGTTCAATAAGAAAACAGCACCTTTGAAAGATTTCATACAGTTTTTTGAACTCCAGGTCTTAAAGGAAAAGCCCCAACAGCATTTTCCTTAATGCTACTAGTTACCAGGAACAAGTTCAGATTTAAAAAAACCAAAACAAAACAAAAAACCACAAAACCAAAAAATAACCAAACCCAAAACCAACCAACCAAAAAAAGACACAGCTCATTCTTACTTAGTTACAAAGATTCCTTGCATTTATATGCAATACTAACAAATGCTATACAGTACCTGGTAACATCTCTCCTCCCCTTAAACTACTGATGCTACTAGTGACAAAAGCAGATTTCTATTTTTGTTTTTCCCCTTGAACAAATCCTTAGGTTCCTGATGATCAGCTAGTGAACCAACAGAAATGCTGGAATGAAAGAAATGAGCATAATGAAGTCAGTTTGTATTGCAGGAAAAAGTTATTTCAACAGACAACTGACCTGATGAGCAGAACTTTGCAGGAAAGGCAGGCATCAGTAGGGGAAAAACCTCACAGCCACAGTCGCTGCCTCTACTGTGCATTTGCTATTTAAATTCAAACTAGACTTCCATTTGTTTAGCAATACTAAGAGGTAAAGGGATCAACTGCCTTGGAGCTTATCTATGTGATCAAATTTATCTGGCAGTGCTAGCAAAGGAAAAGCTACATGGACTGCAGCACTATGAAGAGCTGGAGTAGTGGCATAGCTGGACAATAGTGCTGTTTCCCATTTATCTCAATTTGCTCCAAGCCAGTTAGATAACACGATAAAAACCCGTGACAGCTTGTTTAGACTAAATAGCCATGGACTCACAACAGTGAAAAAGTACAAGAAAACTAGAACCCAAACCTGAAGCCCCTTTAGTGGTTACCATGAGGCAAATAGATGCCTCGTATACTGTTTGGTGAATTGCAACAAAACCTAAGCCAAAGTTTCCCTTGCCTGTTACTCTGCCTCATACTTAAGTAGAAAGAGCCCCGCAAAAAAGGTTTGCTTCCTTTTCATTGTAAGAATAATATCACTCCATGCACAAAGTGACCTTGACCAAAAGCACTACATCTTTCAACCTCCGTTAACTAACTGAAGGAATTGCTCATTTTGTCTTCTAAAGATGAGGATAACAAACTATATTTTCCTCCTGTTTTACCAAGGGCCCTGCAAGTCTTGTCACCCATCTCAAACTCGAAGAGCTTGCCTTCTCAAGGCGACACATCTCCTTTTCTCTGAACACTAGACTCAAATGTCATGAAAGAAGTGTCACAGTTTATCATTATCTCTTGAAGAAAGCAGCAGATTGAGTGACCTTGTACAAAAAAAATACATCTTTATCCCTTCACTTCCCTATAGCACCTAAACTTGAGCATTATACATTCCCTATTTCTTGCACACATAAGTTCCACCATGAGATGGCAATACGGGGAAAGAGGAGATAACATCAGAAGATGAGACCGTATTTATTCTGTATTTTGCTAACTAATACTTACTGCCTTTACAAGCTTCCAAAAAAGCACATGAATTTCCAAATAAGACTCAGCATAGAAAAATACAATTTTATGAATTCAGGTACACTCTTAACGTGCACCCACTAAGAGGACTAGTTACACTAACATTTTTTTTTTACTTGAAAGATCTTGTTTAGTTTACAGGACTATACAACTATGGTGTTCTGATGCAGCTCTGTCTAAGCCTGCACCGGATGCTGTTTTTTTGCCTAATCTTATTGTGTACCAAGTGATGACAAACTGCTTACAAAACAAGTCTAATTCTCCCGAGAGGCAGGTGCCCAAATAAGACACCTTCCTCTTAGCTTATCACTTTAATGTACATATCTGATGATCTACGAGTTCGGAGGGCAAGTGGCAACACAACTTACACAGGTATGAGTTGATACAAAAAAAATTTAACGGTTAACTCTATTAGTAAACATCAGGCTGTTGCCTGTGCTTACTAAATGTTCCTATTACTGCGTATTTCAAAAACTTTTACATCTCACAGTCTACAGAACCACATGATAGACATTTCAAAGAAAAAAAGTGCTATGACTTCTGTAGTGGATAGGTGCATGATGACTCAAAAATAAGTTATATGCACCACTAACTGCAGTATACATTAGATGAGCATGAAGAAAGTTGTATCAGAAAATTAGAGGAGCACTGATAAATGTCTAAATAAATCAATGCAACCTAAAGAAAAAACAAAAAACAAACCAAACAAAACACAAACCAAGCCTCAGTTTATCTCTGTGCTGCAAAAAACTTCCTGAAGTATTTCCAAAGAAAAGAAATGAAATGCAACATTACTTCTCCAGCACCTGCTAAGCCCACATTAAAAGGCAACCGAAAGATATAAGCTCAAACATGAATGAAACCTGGCTGTTAAGCAATGGAACATCAGCAGTTCTATGAAGGTCATGGTGAAATGCACAGTTCACCCAGCTCTTTGCTTTGTTGTCTGGAAAAAGTAGGAAAAAAACAACCAACCAAACAAAACAAAACAAAAAACCCCAAACAACAAAAAGAAAGTATGCTCACGTAAGAAGCTCTCTCTTGATATTAAAGCAATAGCCAGGAACCCTTAACAGACAAAAACCTTACAAAATGCAGCTATAACTCTAGGAAATCCCCGACTACAGCTGTAGCCTTTAAGTCTACTCTTTAAGGACAGGAATCAAAATTTAGTTTCTGCAGTACTGTATTATTTCATTTCAAAAATATGAACTGTAAGCAACAATCAATCAAAGAAGTGCTTTCTGACACAATACATGCATTAGATTACTCCACAAGTTACAACTCCTCAAATGTGACAGTCCCAGAAGAGCTCGCAGGATGGCTCACTGAGTCCAAGCACAAACCTCTGCCCGTGTTTTATCCTGTTTGGCTTCTCCAAATCAAAGCTACACTTGTATGCACTGCTGCAAATGCCCCGGAGCTGTCACTCTCAAGCAGCTGAGTGACTTTTCATCTCTCTGGAGTTGCAATTCATGAGATAGAAAATGCAATTCTGTACTAGAGTAACCAGTTAAAGTGAAAGATTTCCAGCTAAGGTCTCCCTAATACTTTTCTCTGATAAAGAAACAGGTTACATTTACACTCTTGTATAGAATGGTCTGTACGTGCAGTAGCCTCTTTAAAAGGACTCTAATCTTTACTTTCAAAAAACGCATGTTAAATGAATACCAGTACTAGTGTCTGTATTAAATAACTTTAAAAACCCCAACAACCCAAATACACTGTTGACAGGACAGAACATTAAGTTGTAGCAGGAGTAATTACATCCACTGTTTATAAGCATATGAATTTGAAGAGATGGCACCATTTATGTTTTCTTTCACATACTGTAGAAGAGAATGGTTTCCAGAAACAGCTCATGATGCTTAATTCTTGTTACAGAATAGCTTTAGGATTTAATATATTAAATATCTTGAGAATAAGAATGTTTTCCTATTTCTTACTCATGCTTGGCAGAAATACAGCTTTTCTCTTCACAAAGCTTTACAAATACTAGTCATTGACACCATGGGAGGTAGTTAAATATAAAACACATTTTACATACAAGGAACACAAAATGGAAAGGCTCTAACAGCCAAAAGATCGTTGCACAAAGAGATTTCTGTACTGTGTAATGACAATCTTATTCTCAGAACAGGAAAAGAGATAGTAAAAGCACGATTACACTAATTTTTTTTTTTCCCCAATACCAATCAGATTCCCATTTTGCCTCATCTTTGATTTAAAAGAGAATAGAATGGTTTCAAAAAGATATCCAAGTGCCAAATGCAAATAATTTCAAGGTGGTATTTTCCTGATTGTTTTCAGGGCTACTCAGGAATCTGAGCCATTTTACTTTGTTTACCTTCCAGACTTCAGGGGTTTGACTTCCTAATGGTAGCATGAACAGTCTCCAGCTGTTAATAACAATCATGTCATTTTTGTCCTGGTTTACTTTGCCTTACATGGAAGGGTATATAAATGCATGTAGATATAAAAATAAAACATCAAATTCAAGAAATGCCTTTGATCCACAGAAATTCTGAATGAGAGTATCGCAGCCCTCACCCTAACTTCAGGAAAGTTTTACTGCCCTCCTTTTTTTTTTTTTTAAAAGACATTCCAGAACCACAATGAAAAACAAAGAATTCCTGCAGTCAGCAACAAAAACTCCACATAGTTAGTTTATGGAGAAAATTACATGTGATGTTAAAACAAACAAGACTTGCAGTCTCTTCAAGCGTTCATCAATTTGCATCTCTCCCTCAGAAATTCTACTCTCTTTGGTTCCAGTCACAAACAGCATGTTCCACAGAGAGACATCACTTTTTAGAGATATTTGCTCCACTTCTAGAGGAAAAAAAAATCTGCACACATGCATCTCAGTAGCTGCTAACTGTGGCCACCGCTTATCCTTCCGCACGGACAAAGTTCAGAGCCCCAGAGCGCTCCCTAAGAGTCCATGCGTACAAGGGCTCAGCCCTGCAGCTTCAGCATACTTGGTGCTCTTTCAGAAACACGTCAGCACATCAGCTAAATCAGACCTCCAGATCGCTTTCATTTTGCTGCCTCCAGGAAACAGAAAGTTACACTCTCTAAGCTTACAAACCAGATCACTGTAGCTCATCTGTCCTGAACATGTGGGTAAGCTAAACAAAATCTCTTTGGGTACAACAGGCAATTTTTTCAATCTCAAGTTTTTTTACAACAAATAATCTACCCACACAAGAACTAGAAAAATACTAAAAAGCCCATTTTATGACAACGGTGCTTGACAGATTTTACTTGCCCTGAACAGTTTTATACTCCGTATCTTCACTGCTAATTTTCAAACCTCGTGCATCCTCAACATCATGTATTCTCTTTCCCTTTCTGCGGATGCTGTCACAACAACCACTCTCCCTAACAATTATCAGAAAAGGATAGGAGAATGAGAAAAACCAAACCCCAAAGCTGGAGTCAATTAAATGTCCTCACAGCATCATATAACCCTGTTTATTAAACAAATTTAATCTTGAAACTAATTAGAAGCAGTACTGCCAAAGAAAGAAGGGGGCGAGATGGCCTCTGGCTGTTAAACTTTCCCAGCACCAACTATATGTATATTTGAAAGGTTACTGAGAAACCTATGGGATTTTCATGTTCTCATGCTAATACTGCATATTATTTCAGCAGACAGAATTTTGGTTTTCTTCCCATTTCAAAATGTTTAAAAAGAATGACTATTTACAAAAGCTAGGACAGATTGTTTTAGTGTTTTTAAAATCTTTTGTAAAACAAGCAGTAGGTGCTACCTGCCAGTTATGTTTCCTCCCACTGAATTCAACTGTCAGATTAGTTAATGTTCAGTAAGTTTACAAGTTCAGTGAGAGAGTATTATTAAAGTCTTGAGTAATTGCATTAACTTTTAATTCAACTGGAAGCACAGCTCACCTGTTATGGCTCTTAAAAGGCAAATTAAATGGAGTTGCACTGATGGCCCTTGGTCATCCTACAAACTGCTAACTACAAATTGCTAACATAATGTCTGGAGGTTTTCAAGACACAACTGGACAGGGTACTATATAATCTCACCTAGGTTCCCTTTTTCACAAAAGGTTGGATCCGATGAGCTTTCCACGTCCTTTACAAACTGGGCTGTCCTACAATTCTACATTCAGGTTTCTATTTCATTATTTCAGTGAAACCTGGTCATGTGAACACAAGTTCCTGATAGCAGTTTCTAAGTGGATGTCTTAGAATGTTGAAGTCACTTATGTTTGCTTCACTTTCCTTCTCAAACTTAACTTCTTTTCCCAGGATTTACTGTCAAATTTTAGTAGCACCTACCAATTTATACACTAGGAACTCCACATAAAAATATTATATAATCATGTAATAATAGTTGATGCAATTATAATACAACCTTATAGCAAAAACATAAGACCAATTGCCAAGTTGATTGTGGATAAATCTCATGTGTATGGAGCCTCTACAACTTCTGCTCAGCAGAATCCACCATTGACTTCCACCAAGGTAGTTATGAGCCTGATTCTTTGATTAATCATTTGATTATCATTTGAACAAACTGCATATTGTTGCCACTGTAACTGTTTTATTGAATACAGACTATCTAGACTTCCTCTGTTTCAACAGTACCTGAGAAAGAGTTAAAGCATCCATCAAAAAGTAAATCCACACTGTATTTTATCCCATTTACTTCTGCCTTTTCGCTTATTTCCTCCAAAATCTATTCTAAAGAAGTCAGCTATCAGTAGCACGTGCAGTGACAGGTCTGCACTTTTTCCAGGTTAGTTTTCACTTTCCTAAGTGGACATCCCACGTTTAACATTTTCCAGTCATAATGCATAATCCCCAATTCAATACACCTATTGATAGAACAGGAACAAATGTTTCTGGATTTGCAACGTCATGTGCAGTTTTTCCAAAACTGAGAGATTGAGTTATTCTATTTCTCCACCCTGAGTATATTAAATAATACAGTTTGTTCTTGTATTAGACCTGATAATTTCCACACTTTCCCCTTTTAACTGTCACACAGAAGATAAACTGAAAACCAAATCAGAATATTCGCTGAAATTAAGGCAATCTTAAAGTCTTGCTGTGCAAAGATGTCACTTAGTCCCCTTTGCTCTTTGAAAGAGCTTTTTACTATTTTATTTTCATTGTAAAACATATCCTAGCTAGTATTCTGGCAATGGTTGCTTTGTATGTTTCTAAACTGTAAACTGTAGCATACAAGGACTGAAAAATAGTAAGTAGTTTTAGGAAAAGTGTGGGGGTCAGAGGGGGAAGGTGGCTAAAATCCTCATATAATCTGATCTAGAGTTCACTCAGTGTTTTCTGCCTTCTGACTTCACTCAGAGCTGTTAGCTCAAAAATTGTGTTTAGAATTTGTGGCAGTAAATAACTACTTAATTTACAGTGCAGTCACCTAACAAACACTTCTATCACAAGTTCTTTTATAATATATCAATTATTCAAAGAACAAAAGGTAGTAGTATTCTATTTCTTTTGGCTTCTACAACAGAAGCTCCAGGATACGTGTGTTAACAGGTAACTGGTGTTATCAGCAGCAGTAGTGTCTGCTCAGACACCAATATTCAGACAATTAAATGTTTCCCATAGTCCAGAGCAATGCTTTGCAGAGAACTCTCTCAGAAGAGCACCTGACCATTGGAGCGCAGAGAAGATTTGACTGTTACAACAGTAATCCATTTTTTACAGAGATGACTTCAAGTATACCAATTTTACTGTATACATATAGCAGAAGACAAGAAGGAAATGAAGAAAAGAAATCCAAACTCTCACAAAACTACTCACGGGTACAGTTTACAGCCTAACCCACTCCCACCACTTCTAAGCTGCTGGGGGACAGACTTCTTTAAGGAGATCAGGGTAATTTCTCTACCAGCTGAAACATCAGGATTTAAAGCTGTCATTTTTTAAAAGCTGAAAGCATCACCAGCATATAACACTATCCCAACACTCACCTGCACTCTGTCTTCCAAACTAACGTGGCCTGCAACACCTATATTCCAATGTGCTCCAGGATTTCATCAGGTTTCTGTTCTCACATCTTGTGACAATAATCCTGCTTCATTCATTTCCTTCGCCAGATTCCCCTGTGCTAACGCACAAATTACTGCTCTAAGAATTCATCCAGCTTTTCATCTTAATTAGGTGCAACTTTCTAAGTAGTTTTATTGCCCACCTGAGACCCACTCCCAACTTGTTAGCAGTACCTTTAAACTATGCTCGCCGTCCCTCCCCCGGGGTGCACCCAGTTACACTCCGCATGGAAAGCATCCGCCGACCGGCTCCTGCTACGAGAACGACTCTAGCTTAAGAGGGGAAACTCAAGATCCGCCAGAACTGCCTCTGTCCCCTGGGGAAGCGGCTGCTATTTCTACGGGGCACGAAGCTCCGCAGCACTCCCAGAGACCCACTGGGAGCGCAGGCCGCGGGGCCGCCCACAGGCGACGCGCCACCGGCAGCCCCCGCCGGCCCCTTGCGCCCGCCCGGCGCTCCCTCCCCCGCGGCAGCACCAACCTCTCCAGGCCTCGCTCGGGCCCGACGGGTCAGCAACGGGCGGTCACCCCGGCAGAGAAGTAGCACCGGCCGTCACGGCCTCCACTTGGGCCCCTTCGGGTTCCCATCGCCTCCGCCCCGCCCCGCCGGCCCGGCCGGATATTGGCCTCCGCCGCCGTGGGAATTCCCGGGCCGCGGGCCCGCACCCCGTCTCTCGAGGAAGTCAACAAACGCGTCGCGTGACGCGAACCCCGGTGCTGCCGGTCCTTCTCCCTCTCCAACGGGCGCTCGGCGCTCCCGGAAGGAGAGAAGCGGCTCTGCCGCCTGACCGGACGGGCGGGCGGGGGGGACTACAAGTCCCGGCGTGCAGCGCAGGAAGCCCAGCTCCGCTGGCAGGCCGCGTGCCGGGGCTCGGCTGGGCTCGGCTCGGCTGGGCGGAGATGAGCGTTGCTGGCGCCGCCGCTGCCGCGAGCGCCCTCCGGCGGGCGGTGACGGCCGCTGCTCCCACACACAGCGGTCTCCGCTGGGGGGCGCCACGGCTGACGGGTGACGGCTGACGGGTGCCCGCCGCTGCCGCCGCTGCCGCCGCTGCTGCAGCCGCCCCCGCCCCGACCGGCCTCCGCCAGCCTTCAGCGCGGGAGGCGAGGCCGTGGAGGCTCCCGAGGAGACGTGAGCGGAGGAGTGCCGTGCTCAGGGCCGCGTTCCCGACTCCGGACGGGCTCCTCTGACGAGGTTGCGTCTGTGCGACCTGTCAACGACGGTCCCTGAGGAGCACCTGCACTGCACGGCACCGCCGCTAGACAGCAACAGCGTAAGAAAACTTGTCCCCTTTCAGAAGCGCACCCAATTCCCCATGCCGAGTCAAAATAAGGTCATTATAAAGCAACCAAAGTAAGCGTCTTTTACTGGGGAGCTACCCCCAGCCCACAAGCACGTTGGGCGCAAAAGGCGATTCCGAGCAGACAGGTCACACAGCTTGCTCTGAGCGCTCCAGAAACAGAAGACTTTTCTTTTTTCCTCCATTTTACAGTCTTCAAACTATTTCTAGCTTCTTGAGAAGTTTACATATGTGCACAATCGAAGGGCTAGCGCGCCACTGTGACAGTGTACATTCATACTGGGGCTGTTTTGTAACAAGCATTGGTATGTTCAGAGGCAGAGGTGAAGGCAGTAACTGAGTCTGTTGTTGCACCAGAGTAACAAGATCACCGTATGTAACCTCATCTGACAAAGCCAGCTGGTTTTTTCCTCAGCCGAGTTGAAAGAAGCAAGAATAAATCTGTATCACCCTTCAATATGTCTGTTTTAGGAATAAACCCAAGCTGATTCAACAAGTCTAATGCAGATCTACAGGGGAGAGCAGCTGTACTGTTCAAGACTAATTTAAAACTAACAGGAGTTTCCGGCTTTAAAAACAAGCATTTTGCTTTCATGTTATGATTAGTCTCCAGCAGCGTCCCAAAGGGCCTTTTGCAACTGTGCCACAAAGTCAGCTGGAGCAAGGGACGTGTGCTAGCGTGCCAAACTGAACTATATATGGAAGAATATTGTGTACTCCTCAAATACCTGAAGACCAAATGGAAACAGGATCTTACAATCTGCTGTGGACAGGGAATTGTTGTTTGGACAAGAATCTCATTTAAAAACTAAAGCCGCAAGATCTCCATTAATCATGTTCATAGACCACAAAACAACTTTTTGAAGTTTTCAGCAGACTACCACAAATAAGATTTGCACCAGAAGTTTAGGTTAGATACAGCTTTTGCTTTTTTTTTTTTTTTTTGATCAAAAATAGTACAATGCTCTGTTTTCAGCTGTATTTAAAATCCTTCTTACCAAAAGCAGTGTCCTTCTTTTAAAGGCCAAAAAATACCACTTCCAAGTTAACACCTCTTTGTGATAATTAGTATGGAATGGATATAAATGTGTTTCCATATCAAATGAAAGAACAGAGGTTCTTTTTACAGATATTATCATTGATTTGAGATAATGCTGTTATGAAGTCCAGAAGAAAAGCATATAAGAATTTGAGCTACAAACTATATTCAGTACTTTTGCTAATAGCATTAATAAACTATTTACATCTACTTTTATCCATGTATTTAATTTTAGTCTTTTTTCCATTAAAAATTACAGTAGGGATTGTATCTGCAGATACAAAACGAAAATAGCCTCAAGCAATGGCTAATGTTGTAAAACCTGGTGGTACACATCTAAAAACAGCTTAAAGACTATTAGAATTAATAAAGACTATTAGAATTAATGTCAGGACTTATTCCCACAGTAGAGCGACTGGTTTTTTTTCCTTTGAAAAGTTGAATATTCAAGTGGACCACAGTTCATGGTGTCAGTTATCTTTTCTGAAAAAACAGATACTTCAAGTTTTGAAGGGAGAAAAACTCATTTATTATCACCCTATTTATACAGAAAGCACTAGAACAGGGCATGGATTGGAAAGCTAATTAAGAGATATGTTCCTTCAAGAAACTGACCCCATAGCTCATTTTTCAGATTTACAGAAAGATGGTGTGGTTTACTATAAAACAGAAAAGCTAAAAATTCTATCATGAAAAAACATTGATCAGCAATTAGATATATACTAAAAAAGTATAAGCTATATTAAATCAAACCACATCAGATTTTCATCTAGAAAACTATAAATGGAAGATACAAGAATCAGAGATGCTAAGGCCCCAGATGATCATTAAAGAACTGGTGCATTAGAATTATGCCCCTAAACCAGCTTTTTCCCCGTACTCTGTTGAATTTTCTTGACTATTCCTATTATGTGTGATTTACATAATGTATAATTAGAATGGTACAAAATGTTTATTATATATAATTAGAATAAAATGAGCTTGATATAAAAATCAGCATGCTATAAAACATATCAAGTTAGATGCAAAAGCTGTTTTAAACACTCCCATCTATTAATTCAGATTGTCCTAGCCTCCAAAATAAATGTGAGTAATCATAGGTATTACTATCTCCTCATACAGCGCAAATCCTTGCAAATACAAATATAAGTCGTAATTGTTCTCCTCAGATCCTTTCCTGTACTTGACATTGTACAGAAGCAGCACAAAGATCATAAAACATCTCCTGCCCAAAGGTAAAGCCTTAGCAGTCTTGACACTCTCTTTGCAATCCTTCTGTACCCTTCAAGGTAGGACACAAGGCTACATTATGGTAAAATTTTGAAATACTAAATACTAATATAGACAATTAAAATCCTTGCCATGTATTTCTCTAGACTGTTGATAAAGCACAAGTAACATTTAAATACAAAGGGCATTTGCTGAGTTTAATTCTAGGTTAACACTTCCATATTTCATTAGGTATAAATTGTTCTACAAGTCACTCATTTTCAAGACATATCACTCAAACTGAAGCACTAGAAGTAGTTTTCAAAGTTACAGCATACATTTTCTTTAAACACTTTCTAGATTCAAGCTACTTCTGTTGTTTCATCAACTCATCAAAGGTCTTCAGGCTACTCACAATACAAATTTGGAACAAATGAATTAAAGTCTTTCAGAGAGAAATAGCATATACACAGACCTATGCAAAATAGGGGACCATGCCATTAATCCTTCAAACACCAGAACAGTGGAAGTCCAGAATTTTCCTGTCTGCAGAGCATGTGTTTTGAAGAGATAGATGGGAACATAGCTTCACACCCATTAAACGTGGTAAGCAGAACCAGGACTTCAACTTGTATGGGTTTGGTCAAGGCCAGTATCTAACTCCAGGGGTAGAAAAAAAAAAAATCGGACCCCCCTCCCCCAAACTCCAAACACTTTACAATGTGATTTCTGCAGCCTATTGTTTATGGATTTCTAACAAAAGCAAGGCCTTTATTAGATAGGAAAAAAAAAAAAAGTCCATGCAGTAACACCCCCTGGAAAACTGGGCTGGGGAAAAATATAGAAGCAATTCACCCCTTGCCAAAATTGCTAAACTTTTTAAGATTACTAGGCTGGTATTTTTTACCCGGCTCCCTTGGCAGACAGCATAGCATGTTGGAAAGTAATTCTCCATGTTTTTGGTGACTTAGGCAGGTGGACCTTTTTTTCTCCTGGCTATTGTTACAGGGCCTCTTTATGAAAGATATGAAAGGAAGGATTTGATATCATGCACATAAAAGGAAATATGTAAAAGATAAGTGTCTCTTAGGGAAATACTTGGTTGCTTTATTGAGCTTTTTGTTAAGAATTAAAATGCAGAAGCATAACTGGGTAATTTTATGACTGGCAAGAATAAATGAAGACTAAGAACGAAAGAAAAGCAAAGCCCACCTTTATTTTCTTATCAAAGGTGGTACATTTCCTCACAGTTAATTCTGAGGTATTTCCAGTCCCCTAAGAAAGCCATGACTGAAGAAATACAAGTTGAGTAGTGCACAAGGGACAGATGTGGGTGACACTCTTATGAACCAAGCTATGACACAAATGCTTGAGAGACGCGGCAGCAGAAGAGAACATCTGTCTTTGAACCTTTACAGTATGTATTAGGTACATACTGCAGTAGCAAATGTACTAGGAGAATAACGTCTAAAGGTTCAGAAAAAAAGGATTTGAGAAAGAAATGTAAATCTAGTTTTTACTAGGCAGGGCTTGCTGAGGGAGGCACCAGCAGGTCCTGCGGAGGAAGAGGTTTATGAAGACACGTTTCTGCCTAGGAACTGTCTTGCCCAGCGGGCAGCGAAGGAGAGGAAGCTCTCCGGTAAAAGGCTGACAAGCACTGAGGCTGCCGCCCGGATCAGCAGCCAGACCGGGCGCTCCAGTTGGGTTTTCCCTCACAAGCCGCCGGCACCGCGGCAGGACGGGCGGTGTGTAAGACACAGCGATCCCGTTAACAGCTGCGGGCCGGGGGAGGTGAAGGGGAGCTGAGCCCCGCGGCTCGGAGAGCAGAGCGGCGCTGCCCAGCCCAGCCCAGCCCCGCCCCGCCCGCCGCAACGGGCGGGAAGCTTCCCTCGGGAGTGCGAGGCTGCGCTGCGCTCGGCTGAGGTACCCGCGAAGAGCGGCTCGCCGGGAGCGGCTTGTTCAAAGGCTGCGCTGGTCAGAGAGGGGCGGAGGAGAGTTGGCCGCGCACGCGAATGGTGCCCGCTCCGCCCGTGGGCTCAAGCGGCTCGAGAGCGTCGGCCACGGAAAGGGGGTGCGGGTGGCAACGCCGCGACTCACCCACCTCCCCTCGCTTCAAGCGCCTGCGGCCGCGTCCGTGCCCCTCCGCTGCTCGGCTGCAGCTCTCCTCGGGGCGAGGGGTGCGCGGAAGTACGGCAGGTACCGCGCCCGCTTCCCTCCTCTCCGAAACTGCGCACCTGGCCGCAGCGGGGCAGCCCGCCGGGCTCCCCCCAGCCTGCAGGGCAGCGGGCGGCGGTGCGGGCAGGCGCTGCGTTCCTGGAGGGGACCTCCCTTCTTTCCCTTCGCCCAGGACCGCAACAGGTTGTAGGAAGAAGTGGTTGCAGATAGGAGCTTAGAGGTTGGTTAAGGGTTGGGGTTGTTTGTTTGTTTGTCTTTCTTTTGCCTAAAAAGCCCTTCTAGAGGCGACTACCCGTGATAGCAAACTCCTTGCAGGATTAAGAGTTGAAGAATATTTTAAATCACAGTAGATCCCTGTATTTTTCTTAGTTCTAATGCTGCTGCCTTGGAGCTCACAGTAGTTGAAAGGGTGAATCCATGCAGAGTAGAGATGCTTTGGCAGATGAAAAATTAAGACCTACGGTAAGGAAGTACTACAAATAGGCTAAAAATAGAAAATATTGAAGTTTGAACTTTCCTCATTACCTATAGCTTAAGTAGTTGGGGGTTTTTTTGATTGAAAAATCAGTGGCAAACCTTCCACTGAATTCAGCTGAGCAAATTTCTTTTGTTATCCCCTTAACATCTAAAGTTTTTGCAATGCTAAATTGTTTTGTGTGTCAAAATGGAACATTTGTTTGTGCTTAGACAAATATTATTTGTAGATGGTTCTACTTTGTCCCTTCTGTATTTTGAGATTTAAACCAAAATTTAGCATTCTATTTGCATTTGCAAAACTTGATTAACTTTTCTTTCTGTGTAGCTAAAATGTATATATCAGGCTTATTCTACGTATCAAGAAAAGGACGTGCTGTTTGAAGCTTTGTACGGTTTTACAAATGACTTGAAAAGATTCTTAGAAGTAATATTTTTACTTTTGTTTTATGTTGCCAGGAAGTAAATATGCGTGTGAATGAGAAAAGAAAGGAAACGGGAAGAGGTCTGTCCAAAACTAATTTGGTGGTAAGTGCTGAGCTTTAGAATGGTCAGTCATTAGGAAGGAAACACTGTTGTGAAAGAGATTGTCAACAAAATGCATTCACTTCAAGGCACTACAGCACTGCAATTTCAAATACAGCAATTTACAGACTTTTATTACAATTTTTAGAGAAAGGGTTTGGATTAAAAAGGAACCAGGGATTGGGGGGAAGCAGTTTAGAGTATCGCCTGATTTTTGCCACTGATTGAGTAAGTTTGGAATCAAGCTAATTAAGCCTTTTTTTTTTTTACATTTATTTATTTTTTAGTATATATAATCGACATTTAGCTATTCTTACTTTTGTTCTTACTTGTTTTATACATTCATTCATTCATTCCATTGTCTTCTGTGGTACAATTAGGATATGGTGCAAATGGGCCAGAAGAAGCACAGTAAGATATTTTCAGTATGATAAAGAAACTCATTGAGTTACTAATAGTATGAAATTCATAAGATAAGTAAGTATTGTCAAAATAGTAGTTAGCTCTGGGTTAATTTGTCTGTCAAATGTTTCCTAAATTAAAGCCATGGTCTGTCTACTGTGACCTGCAAGGATTACAGCAGAAGGTGGTAAGAGCTAAAGATATCCTCAGAAAATTGCTGTGTGCTGTGATAGTTTCCTGTAGCAAATTATTCTTGTTTGCTTGATTCCACAGTCAGAATTCTTATGGATAATTATGTTTTCTTCCCTTGTGAAATACTTCTACTGGCTTACATAACTCTTCATTTAATTTACTGTATAGGTTAATGACTTATGGATAAGTAGCCTAGCATCATCCATCACCTTGTTCGTAAGACTTCTTAGAGTCTTTACATTGTATGAGTGTTATTTCAAGTAACAAAATGTTACTCTGTTGAAATGTAAAAATACAAGGTAGAAATATTCAGAACTTAGAACTTTCTGAAAATACTCATTTGTCTGAATTCAAAAACTACCATATATGGAGCCATAAGCACTGTCTTTGCTTGTGGAGTGTTCTGAACTAGTTGCTGTCTAAAATTTTATTCCTCTTTAGCTATATATAATGGAGGTATCTGAGCTAGAGGGATGTGTTGACTGTCAGGACAATGTGTCCTGGTGGCATTTCAGCTAAGCAAAGAGAACAGGGTCCGGTTCTGAGCACACTAACTCATTTGCATTGATTGCAATGAGTTTGAACTTCCATAGGCTGATATGATAACAGCAGTTAATATTTCACTGTACTTTTCTGACTAAGCTTTTAAATTTCATTTTGGTGTTAATCTCAAACTGCTCATCTTTCACCTATGAGTATTTAGAATTGGAGATTTAGCTACTTTTGTAGCTAAAGGTCTTTTAGAACTTGCTCAAATACAGGTTTCCCCACTGTTTCTCTGTTTATTGATTTCTTGAACAAAATGTAGTGAAATACATTAAGAAAGCATAGGGAAAGGAAGAGAATTAGTGGGATCAGTGGGTTGTATGGTTTTGGTTTTTTGTTTGCTTGGGGTTTTTTTCCTTGGTTGGGTAGGAGGGAGGGAGACTATAGGAAGGAAACATTTGTACTCCTTATTCACAGAAGTTATTAAATTATTAAACTAAGTTATTAAATTAAAGCTCATTTGGTACTTTGAAAAGTATGAGTCATTTTTCTGCTGAGATGGGTACATTAATTAGAGACTGGTTTAATAAGTTTCATTTCAGTGGTGAACTGTAAATGCTTTGTATTCACAAGTCTTCCCTAATCAGTGGAACACTTTCAATGGCTTAAATGGTTAAAATATCATAGCTGATTCATGAAAACTGTTACTTCTCAGCTCAGGAAAACCAAATTACTTTCTTGTGGCCTTCTGATGCTAACACAAGCATTGTTCTACAGAATCACATAATCATTTAGGTTGGAAAAGACCCTTGGGATCATGGTGTCCAACCATTAGCCCTACTCTACAAGTTCACCCCTAGACCATATCTCCCCATATCTAAGGAATAGATCTCTTTCATGAACCAGGAAGGTTCTTTGGCATAATGTTACACCTGTTTTATACCATTAAATTCTGCTGAACCACTTAAGATCTAAGATGACAGTGTCAAAGCCTTAAGTTGGTAAGCAGGGAAAGAAATGTATAGAGATGGATTTGCATCGTATTCCAGAAGGCCAAGAAGGATAATTCATGTTGGTAATTTTGCAGGAGTAATCACCATTCAGGATACCTTCATGTACTCCCCAGAAAAGTAGCATTTTCCTGGGAACTATGTCTTTCATCTTTTCTGAATTGTGAGAAAAGAGAGATTTGGATAGCTATACTGTAGTGAAGGTAGACTCCATTTTCTTGTCACATCTCATCTTTTTTCTTTCTTCTACTGGGCTTTTGTATAATAATGAATTTTTTAATGTCTTTCCTGGTAGTCTTGAATGTATCTGACAGAAAAAAAAGAAGCATTCAGACCAAGTCTGGACTTTATATCCCAATATCAATACACATTGTTAATTTTTTGTGGGTTTTTTTTTCTCTTGTACATATGTACCAACAATGTCATATTCTGCAGTTAAACCACTTAAAACAGTACTGGTTTTAAATTCTGCTTAACATGTTCTAATCACTGCACTGACCCGGTAATGTGGGCAAGAGTTTTTGCTGTCACACTTGGTCTCATTTCCAAGCACCGAAGCAATTCATTTTTAAGAGGACTCCCTTCCTCCTTTTGTGCACTATTCTGATTAAACAAAATTAAAAGCAAAAAATGTGTTAGATATAGTCATGCTACAGCAACAAAAGAAAATGCAGCTGGTTTTCTAAATTACAAATGAGTGAAAATAAAAGGTTATGATTTTGATGTTGAAGTGCCATTGAAGTGCATATAATTAATTATGCATCTTAAATATCTTGTATGCTTTTGCATGTAAGAATTACGGAGAAATGGGCATCTCAAGAGGCTTAATTGACAAATGTACATGTGATCCTACTTTTTATCCACATTTCTTTTCTTTTTTTTTTTTCCACCCTATTCATTACTTGATAGAGAAGTACGTAGCTGAAGTAATCTGTTACATACCAACTGACTGACAGTTTGTTGGTATCCTTGTTGAGTGTTAGGATAAAATGCTTTTGTTACAAGATGTTACTTTTAGATCTTGAAAAGAATTTAAAAATAACTTTAAGTAAATATTCCTTGGGGGGGAAAAACAATCTACTGAACTAATTGTTATAACTTTGGGTATTTTCCATTTTAGAATAAATATAGTTCTATGTGTTTCTTTTTTAAGGGTTAGCAAAAATTTGACTTTCTTATGCCTTTCTTTTTCTAGATAAAGTGTGGCTGCAGAGTGAAAATGGAAAATATTCAAAATGGGGACTATTTTCAAGTGCTGATGCTATACAAGTTTATACAAACTAGCTATTATATTGCAATGTCATCCATAATTTAATAAGTGTTTGATTTATGACAAGTATTTTCCTGAAAAGTCTGAGTTCCATAAAAGCAGAAGTAAGTACATCTGCCCAGAGCTTCCTCCAGGAAGTAGCCCTGGTAAAAGTATGCAGATGACCAAGATAAGATTACAGGTGTTTTAATCTTTGGGGTTTGGTTTTTTCGTTTGTTTGCTTTTGTTTTCATCTTTTTTCTTGAGACATGCACATGCTTGTTTCTTATTTGCAGGCATATTTTAGAAGTGCTTTTTTTCACAACTATTTTTTTCACACTGAAGTACGGTGTCAACTGTACTTCAGTGTGAAAAATAAAAAATAGTTGTGAAAAAGCACAATATCTCAATCATTGTAAAATCTGTGCTTGGTTATTGGGGTAATATGATTTATATCTAATTTTCTGCACCAGTGACAATTTTATATTAGCTTTTACTTGTATCCATTGAGACGTATTTAACTTTCCTGAGTAGTGTTTTGTAAGAAGTCTTTTCAAAAGGTTTCCAATTTCTAGCAAAGATGACTTTTCTGATGATCTAAGACTTGGTTTTAGGTATGCAGAAACAGAAACATGCAAGCCAATTTTATCTGTTCAGCAGACCAAAATCTGACCTCCCCACTCTATCCCTGCATTTGTCAAAGCTTTCTATTCCTTAGGGCTTTCTATTCATTTTACTCTCTTAGAAACCGTACCATTATCTTGTCCACAAATGACTATGTTGAACTTTTCCAAACCTTTGTCTGATGCTCTCTAACAGACAATTGTTTTTCTGTTCATTTCTCTGGAGAACCTCACACCAAGCACTACCCTTTCTTCTGCAGTGCCTACAGCACTGCTTTTTATAGTGCTCGCAGAGGGTCATATGCCCTGGCTTAGTTTCCAAGCCTGTTTGCATTGATTCCCAACAGCTGCGGTGCTTCTTGGAGCAAAGGTTGGCTCTCACTTGCCTGTTGTAGCATTGACAGAATGCGTAGAGCTTTGCTGTGGAACAGGGAAGCTTTCTAATTCCTTTTGTGAATTTTGCTTTTATAAAAATGGTCAGAATGTAGAAATTATAGAACATGCATCTTGCATGCCATTCCAGGGGAAGAGCTTTCCACTGGACTTTTACAACTGTTACTGATTTTTGGGGTCGGATGATATGAAGATGATCCCTAATTGATCAAAAAGATTAGGGAGCTGTTACTTGACAAATCTCACGGTACTAAAATTAGATGGCACTCAATTAAGGTAGTAGGAGGGCAATTTAAGACAGATAAAGCAAAAGGCTGCTTTATACAGTGGGCACTTAACTTCAGGAATTTATTGAAGATTGTATACTCAAGTAGGGTAAGTAGGTTCAAGAAGGAATTGTCGTACACAAATTGACAGTAAGAAAAGGAGAAGGCAAGCAAGTGCCTTCTAGCATCCCAAACACAACATTTGTAGGTGCTAGGAGAGCGTGCCAGGAGAAACTGGCTGGACATAGGTAGTCTCCCTAAATAGCATTTCCTTTTGTTACTCTGAAGTAACAGGCCTAGGTGGACTTTTTGTCTGACTTAGGAGGACAAAGTTCTTACATATAAAACCATTTTTCTCCCCACATTTTTTCTTTTTCTTTTTTTTACCAGCACTTGCTGTCAATCTCATAGAAGCTTAAAACTGGTAAGAAAATGGAAAAACATTTTACTAATAAATTACCTGTATTATTTTTGTGTTAATGGTTTTTGTTTGGTTTTTTTTTAATAGGCATTAGAAATATGTGTGTATTTCTTGCCAGTATATACCAATGAAAATGTCAGATATTTACCATAAACTAAAACTATCTCATGACTGTTGCTTTGACTGCTTTTGAGTGCTTGCCAGAGATTAGACTGTGGGGATAATTTTCTTTTAATAACCTCATGTTGGGTAGCCCTGAACTCTAGTTTACCCAGATTTGTGCCAGAACAAATCAAATGTGAAACAGATGTCTTATTTCGGAGTTCTGAATGTAAAATAGCTTCTGGATATTTTAAGAGAGTATGTTCTGTGTGCTGTCATCTACCATAATCCTCTTTTCTTCCAGTTATTCAGTGTATTAGCACTTCATGTTTTTCTGGAAGATGTTGCTATTTACATCCCACATACAGAACTGCAAAACAGCTAGCTCAAAAGTGCAATCTTTTTTTGTTTAATATTACGTGAATGATTTTTCAGATGTCCTTAATTTTCAAGAAATCAGTAATACATTGCATGCTACTTGCTATTACCCATAGCCAGTGCTTATTTTATACTGATAGAAATAGTAGAATGCTAATGTTTTTTGCACAGGAGTCTATAAGTCTTAATATTCACTTGTTTGGGCCAGAGACTGTTGAGGTGATTTTTGCTGTCATTTTTGAGTGCTCAGGCACAGCACAGATTTTTTTTTTTTTTTTAGATACAGACCCATACATATATACCAGTAAATTGGAGTTTTGAATGCTAAACTTATATGTCTAAGGACTACATTTATTTGTTAGCAATTGAATATTTTGTGCAGAAAGGAGTCTTGGATCATTTATTAAAACATTCTATAACATCACCATAAACTCTTCTATTGCTGTGTAGCTTTACCAACCTAAGTATGGAAGTGGGTTTTTGTTGAGTTTTCTTTGTTTGTTTTGTTTAGTTGTTAGACTACCATTCTAAGAAGTAAAATTGGAAAAAGGCCATCTTGATATGTCTCTGAGAAGAGCTTGAGTGGTTTCTTTAGGACAGGTAGCATTTTGTCACTGAGCTTTAGAATCTTCAATAGATAATTGAAAAGTTACCATATGGACAGATATGCCTTCAAGCACAGCTGATGATTAAATGGTTTCAAGTTTGTCTTGGGCTGGCTGAAATAATGGTTTTTTACATGTATGGGGAGATGCTGAATGTTTGCCCTTTATGCTGGACCAAAAGTATTTGCCAGGTGTATTTTTACCTGATACAGCTTCTACTTAATTCATGCATCTCATGAATGTATTTCTTAATATACCCATTTCTGTTATTTTCAGACACTTCAGTTCTTTGTCTTAATAAAGATGTGTCCATTCTTATAAAGCAACAAATCTTTCTTAAAGGAATTACTGAGTTCTTGCCTTTAGCTAAAGTATATCTCACAGTTAAGGTTGTGAGGAATCTTGCTAAGCAGCCCTGCAAGAGAAGCAAGATTGCACTGGAGATTGATAGTCCTGTTGACTTCTTTCATAGACTTCTTCCTAATACCTGTCTGAGAATGTGATTACCTACAGCACTGACTGGCAGCAAAATTAACTCCAAATGAATACTGTACATGAGGTCTGTGGAGCATTCCTCCAAAAGTCCTCAGCACCATCTGCTAGTGAGAACTCCAAGATAATATGCTTCAGGACTTTATTTCAATTTTCACATCCATCTGTTCTGATCATTAGACACATCTGATCTCCTGGTTGGAAAGGCTGCCTCTGACTGAGAGGGGCGGGGTGGGTGATGCTGCTTTATGTAAGTGTTCCAGGACTCTAACCCCTCTCCTTCTGGCCTCCCCTCAAAACTGAGCAAATGATGCATCTTTCAGCAGCTAACACAAATAAGAAATCTGTATTTTAATGAGCATATAGGAGGATTCTTATTTTTATTCTGGTAGTACATTGAGACTGGTATCTAGCTTTTGAAGTATATCTGATGCTAGTTTTGCCAAGTGGATGTAAAACTCTACCAGCTGGACTCAACTGCAAGCTTCAAGATTTCATAAATGTTGTTTAGCTTGTGGTGGTGCATGAATCTCGATATTCAAGAGATGAAATGATCTACCCGTAGATAAATTACAACCTCATGCATAGGAAGTATTGTCAGTTTTTACTGTCAAATATAACTAGGTGGAAATTTGATCATGAATGGTTTTGTTGGACTTATTTTCATGACTTTCTGTCAATTCCAGTAATAATCAGACAGCTACAATGCGATTCACAGTGTATCATAATGGATTCTTCTATACAGATCTGACAGAATTGGTAGAGACATTTTCTCACCTCCTACCAGTACCTCCTTTCCATATGGCTAATTCGGAAAAGCTTGTCTGATCCTTATCTTTACATCATGGCTTAGTTCATACAACCTTGAGTATAACTGACTTTGTATGTAAGTCAAAATGCTACCTGGAAATGTGTATACTGTACATCGTTGCACTTGGAGAAAATACTTATATGTAGTAGATCAGTGTAAACTCCCTCATTCTGTATCTATCTAGTCACATCATTTATTGTCTTAGATGTTTCTCTGGGCTTCTTAGTCAGGTACTTCTTCTCTTCCCTCTGAACTTATGTCTTGACTAGGAGTCTTCTGAAAGAAAGGTCTTAGTAATACTTCAGTCCTTTTCATAAGAGTCATTCTGTTACCTGACATCATCCTATTGCTAAGAATTGGGTTTTTCCTTCTGAAATGTTCAGAATGCTCTTTGTTTATGTTGCTGAAGACATAATTTTTATTTTTCTATTATAAAAAAAGGAACGGGAGACTTCAATGCTCATGTTGACGTATTCCACAATAATGTATATCATTCTCATATAGGAAAAGCAGGCTTGCAACTTAACTGCCAAGGGAACGTTACATATGCTTATTTGTAGTTAATATTACATTCTTGTAAAGATTATGATTTGCTTAAACAGTTGAGTAATATGATTTGCAGTATTACTGCACTTTTGTCATATATAAACTTTTTTTAAGATGTTAGACCAAATAGACTTTGGGAGAAGAAAATCCCCTTGAACAAGTAATAGAAAAGTTTTGTAGGACTTTCTAAAGGTGTGAACTCTTTTGTGGTTATTGTAAGTGAATAAACCAGGAGAAATTCAACAAAGACAGACAACATGGTAGGTTCAGGAGAAAGCACATCCCAAGAATGTTTGTCATGAGCAAAGCTCATGTAATGTTGACTGTCGCTAAAAGGCAAGCTTCTGTTCTTCTTAAGGGAGCATTCAGCACTTACAATATGGTCTGTAGAGAGCGAATGAGGGTGACTGCAGAATACGGCTATTCTTCCACTTACATATTTCACTAAATTCATTATTTTACAAGCAAATCCCTGGAAAAATAAATATACCTTTCTTCTGAAATCTTCAGCTAGAGAAATCTCAGATAGGAGTATGCATTATGTATATTTATGTACTTAATTTATTCTTAGTCTACCAAAAATAAAGTTCTGTCATTAGTTCCATTAATTTATATTTGCATTACTTTAAACTCTATTAACCCATAAAGAAAGACAATTAAGCAGTTTATTTTTAACTGGAATTATTGGAAACGAGAGAATGAATTAGAGCTGAGGAATAGAAACAGCTTATTTTACTACCAAACTTTCTTGTTCTGCTACTTTCACTACAGAAGACAAGTGTACCAATATGCAAGTTAAAAAAAGTCTGTTAATATTTTTACATGGAAGTAGATTTATCTAAATGAATCTAAGTAGATTAAGATGTTTTTAAGAACACTTCCTTTCACATTATTAATAATTTGATTCAAGAAAAATTGTTTTTCTGATTTAATATTTGTCAAGTGGTGTGATTTTTTTTTTTTCTCCAGATTTATTCAAAATTTACACTTGAATCGGTATCTCAGTGAATGTGTTATCCAATTTATTTACACTTTACAATACAATGTTCACTATATGATAATATTTACTTTTACGTCTGTGAAGTGATTGGGTATTTAATTTTAAAAACAGGTAAATTAAAGTATCTGTAGTAATTAAAATCTCATACTACATTATTGACAAGTTCTGTATATTCCTCTCTCTTAAGGACCTCAAAATAAAATTCTTAGTATTATTTTTACTGTTTTGAGCTCAGTGGCTCTTAAAAGGTGCACAAAGCCAAAAGAAGGGCTAGGAATAAATTGCATTCCAGGGACATTTCTAAATCATAGAATTGTTCTGGTTGGAAGAGACCTTCAGGATGATCAAGTCCAACTGTTAACTGCCACATGCTGCCAGGTCACCGCTAAAACATGTCCCTAAGTGCCACATCTACATGTCTTTTAAATACCCCCAGGGCTGGTGAACCCACCACTTTGCTGGGCAGCCTGTTCCAGCACTTTAGAATCCTTTCAGAGAATAAATTTTTCCTAATAGCCAATCTAAATTTCCTCTGTCACAACTTGTGCCTGTTCCCTCTTGTCCTATTGCTTGCTACATGAGAGAACAGACTGACCCCCACCCTGGCTTCAGATTCCTTTCAGGCAGTTTTAGAGAGCAAAAAGGCCTCCCCTGAGCTTCCTTTTCTTCAGTCTAAACAACCCCAGTTCCCTCAGCAATTCCTTTTAAGACTTGTGCTCTAGACCCTCACCAGCTTCGTTGCCCTTCTTTGGACAGTGTGCAGCACTTCGGTGTCTTTATAGTGAGGGGCCCCAAACTGAACCCAGTATCTGAGGTGCAGCCTCACCAGTGCCCAGTACAGGGATACAGTCACGTCCCTGGTCCTGCTGGCCGCACTGTTTCTTGTACAAGCCAGGATGCCGTTGACTTTCTTGAACAGATATGAACAGATATGTTTTGTTTCCCATGCACGATTCTAAGATTCCATGGATCCTTTCATCTGCTAGAGCTATACCATATGACTGTATGTCTGTGCTGTAACTTGAACCCGATTCCATTCACAGCTGAGGGAACATTATTCAAGAGGTATTTTGGCATTCAAATAGGGTCAAAACATCATCTATTTTCCTCAATAATTGAAATCATATCTAACACTGTTAATGAAAACACATCTGATTTAATGGTAGAACAGCATTTAAGTCAACTTTTTTTCTTTCCTGTATTGTTCTAGAACTTGAAACTTTAAAATGAGGTATAACAGTCCCTCCTAACAATCACTCTTCATGTTTTAAACAAATAACTATATATATGTGGTTTTAATATATATGTAGCTTCTCTATATATATAGAGAGAATATAAGTAATGTATACTCCTGATTTTATTCTGTCGGCCCCCCGACACTGACCATGACTTCAGCATCTCTGCTTTTAATATAGAAAGCAAACTAAAGGTACTCTACAGTATTTTTACTGCATCTACACGGTCTGACCACTAGATGTCACACACCAATCTGTGAATATGTACCAGTTGAACACCATTGATTGCTTGCTTTATAATCTAGTTGTAAACATTATTTTTTATTATTATTATTTCGTATTTTCTTTTCTCCCAGAGCTCTAATTCTTTGGAAACGTGTGTTTCTTACTAGCAGAATTCTATTCCTAAACTGTTACTGTTGTAAAAAAAAAATAAATCTGATCCACCTCCCCCAGTGCTGCTTTTCTACTGTTTGTGTATTTTGTCACATCTTGAAAAAGCAGCATGTTTCATGGTACTCCAATACATCTTCTGTGTCTATATTAATTCTCTACAGTAAGCTGTGATTTGGTATTTCCACCAGCTGGAGGATCTTTGAAGATCTACTGTTCTTCAAAGCAGTGATTCAGTAGCACTGCACAGCTCCATGTTCTCCACGCTAGCACCACACATGCCAGCACTGTGTCCTACACCTCATCTGGTACAGCCTTTATACTACCATTATGGGTGTTTTCTCAGCTGTGGCATCATCTATCCCAGTTACACAACTTCAGTGTTAAGAAAAAGAAAGAGAATAGGAAGATTATTCTTCAGTGCATGGGCTTTTGAAATAAAAAAATAAAAATGGTGCTACTTCTACTATGCTATATGCTGACATCCTGTGCTCTTAGCATTTCAGTCTTCCACACAGCTGGAAATCAGCAATCAAAAAATAAACTGAGAAAAAAAATGAAGTCCCTTGTCTTGTAGATAGACAGTTATGTGGGAATTTTGTTGTTCTGGGTGGTTTGGGGTTTTTGTTTTTTTTTTTATTGTTGTTGTTGGTTTGGGTTTTGTTGTTTTTTTGTTTTGTTTCTTTAGGAGCCTTGTTTCATCTCTGTGCTCTTGAACTGTTTTTTCCCCGTCTTTGAGCGAATTGTACACCTGTTGAATTCCTGAATGTTCATTTACTTTCAAATGCTGATTTCAATGGCCATGAGATTTGTTAAGGATTTTGTAAGCTTATCATAAGAGGCTGCTAATTCCACAAACAAGAATACACGGGGGTAACTATTAACAGTAAATTTTCTTCAACAATATATGCCTGAGAATCTTCATTTTCCCATTAACTTAGTGTCTCCAGTCTCAAAACTCTTTTAAGGTGCTGACTTATTTTTCATAATTGACTGTGTCAGGACATATTTCATTAAGAGCCTGAAGAGTAGTATGGAGCAGATGACAGATTTTGTTCAGGAACCTCAGGGGACAGGTTTTGGACAACATCAAGTTTAGTCTGATAATGCTACTCTCAGAGGGTTTTAACAGAACTTGCATTAGTGTCACAACTGTGACACTGCAACCGTGCATCTGCACCAGCATCATTAAACTATGTTCCAGTCAAGGTAAACATCATGTTGAATAGGAACTGTGAACGGTTGTCCAAAATATTCCAAGTATAATGGTCCCTTTCCATTGAAAAGTAGTCTTGTCACTTAATCTACACAGTTTTTGGTGTCTTCAGATGCAACTCCTGGTACGTGGTGGGTATAGCAAAATCCAAGAGCACTTTCAATGAGTTGAGGATTTTCTCTGATTTCAGATGTTACAAGTTTACTCAAGTTAAGAAGCCAAAAATTACAGATATTCACTTTCTTTTCTTGTTAAAAGGTGGAAAGCATGATCCCAAATCCATCCGTCATGGAAGATTTTTTTGATGAAGTTACTAAGATTCAGTTCAGTTCTTTTCTGTTCACTACAGAGAATTTCAAATAGACCTTTAAAGCTGGAAAACCAGAAATCTCAAAAGGATATGAGAGTTGAACAGAAAAACCATAAGCTAGATTCCAAAACTATAGGTCTTTTTGTTTTGTATGTCTGTTCAAGGAGATTACAGATATAGATTTTTTCTTATTTTTTGTTTTACATATTAATATTATGTAATATTAGACAATATAATATACTGTTTTGTTGTAACATGTTATACTGAAGGCTTCACACTTAGTAAATGATAGTATTGGGACTTGTATTGAATTCATAAACGATTACTAAAAAAGTTAATTTTAAATTCTGCTTTGCACTTTTTAGATTCAGAATCTCCAGTTTTCATAAGTAACATCTTATTAATTCAGAATTTTAGGAAAATAAACTGTTTTTTAGCTTAGCATGTTGTAGCATGCAAATCATCCTCCCTGATGAAACTTTATAGTTATTTAGAGGCCTAATGGTCCCCGAATGATTACGTTATATGAGTTGAACAGCGTCTGTAGAGTAGGATAGAGAACTGAGCTGAATTTCCTACAGCTACTCAGAGAATATTCACATTTCAGCAGCTATATAGAAAATTGCAGCAGTGTTCAATTCAGTTTGTTTTGATAATTTTTTTTAAGTAGTGATTTCTAAACATGTTCAGTATTTGTGAAAGTTTCACTTCTTGATTTATACTGTCAACTTCCATACAATATCAAACAACTGCCATCTGGAGGTAGATACTATAAATAGGCAGCTGGGCTCAGTGATTGCTGCTAGACTAGAATCAAGGCTGGAAAAAAAATGTTAAGGTGATCAAAAGCTGACACAGAAAATAGGAGTAGCACAGAGAACCTTAAAAAAAAAAAAACCATAATGAAACCAACAATAAATACCCACAAGCATACTCAGGAATCAGACTTGGAGCAAGAAAGACACAGAATGAAAATGTACACTAAACTGAAGGACAAGTTAAGAGTTTATTTCAAGAAGCAGTAATCTGGTGGGCAGACTAGTCAGGAATGGGAAGCAGAATTAAGCAGGTATTAACTGGGCCTAAGAAGCAAGCCATAGGAATGTGGTTGCAATTGAACTGAGAGCTCACTTAAATAGCATCTCAGGGTCTGATGAAGCCAACAGAAGCCAGTCCTTAAATGTTCAAACTGTTGAGATTCACTAGGCCCCACCGGGAAAATACATCTCCCTTCAGTAGAATTCCAGATTAAAAGGTGCCACCAGCAACATGACATCTTTGTTGCCGTTTATTTTCCTCCTGGTTCCTTCCTTCAGTGGTAGTTTCTCCACCTCACCTGCCTTTAAAACAGGGGAGTTAAAAAAAAAAAAAAAAAAAAAGCGGGTTTCAAGTTCTTTGTAGAGCAGGATATTTCAGTTACCTCCCTGTTCTCTGCCTTTGTTCCGGCAATTCCTCATCCTGTTATTTAAAAAAAATGCTAAAAATACCCCTTTGACACTGCACCTGATAGCTTTGTCAAGAAACTTGTACTACTGGACTTTTTACTTGAAGCAGGACTTGCAGGATAGTGATAGAAACATTTTCTAGGTAGCTGTGAGTATTTTGCTACCCGGCAGATATTTCCAACTAGAAACACACTTAATGTGTCCCTTCAAGGTGAAGGTGACATTTTAAGAATGAGCAAGAAAGTAACTGCTTTTCAAAAGGAGTTCATGCTATGGAGAGAACATTTTGAGAACAGATGTTTGGACATGTTCCCCTTGTTATATGATTTATTTTGTGTGTGGGGTTTTTTTGTTTGGTTGGTTTGGTTTGTTATTGTTGTAGCTAAACACAATGCAAGTACGTCACCTACAAAAGTCTCTCTTATCTGTACACATTAAAAAGATAGAAACTGAATTTTCTAACCTGTTTAAAATCTTCCAAATGAGAGTTTCAGTGGGTTTTGAATCTATTCGTTAAGAATATAAACATGCAACACCTCCCAGTTAGTCTGGAAAAACAACTGGGTGACATCAGGGAAGATAGTAATTTACGACCCCAATTTCCAGCAAACCCTTCACATAATTGGTCAATGGGATTGAAAAATGAATATAATGATTTTAGTAAGTGCAGAGAATGATGCATTTCTTCCACTGGGATCTACACATTTTTGTGAGGTATCTTTTCAGCTAAGACACCCATTAAGACCAAGTATTGAAATAAACTGGACTTAGAACAAGACCTTTGAATTGCTGTATCACAAAGGGATAACAAAATATTTATTTTTTATAAAGCACATTCAGTCATATAGTTCTCAGTAAAAATATTATTGGTCTATATAAATTTATAAATATACATATGTGCTACTGAACTAACATTTATGATATAAAACACACACAAGGAAATTTTTAAAAGTATGAGATAAAGAAAAACTCAATTTTTTTTTCTGATATTTATTAACTGTAAGTTATTTATTAATTAGTAAAAAAAATACAAATGGTAAGAGACCACTGATATATACATCTTAAAAGATAGTAATTTGAAAAGGAAGTTGAGATTTTTTTTTATACCATTCTTTAGTATGACATAATAAATTAAACCAGCTGTATTAATATTTCACCAGGTAGGGAGTGCATTTATATCATGAATAACCAGTATGACACAATTTATTTTGCTTGTCAGAAATACTTGGCTTCTGCTTATACTAGTTTTGAAATGTTTTTTGGCAGTACTAGTGGATCAAGCAGGTGATAACAATGCAGTATTGCTCATGAGAAGAGTGAGAGCTCTTACAAAAAAAAATATATCTACAAGATTGTAATAATTATATGTTTTAAGATATGATAAAAGAAATTGTATCTGTAAATAGTATTTCTGTTTTGCATTTTCTTTCATATTACTATTCTTGTATGTGTTTTTCAAATTTTTCACATGCATTTTTGTGTTTATTTTCTCTATTTTAAAAGTAGCTATTTCAAGTGTACCATGGAGAACTGCACAAAGGGGACATCCTTTGAGGGGGAAGAAAGCAACATCAAGTCTAAAATCTGAATACTTGGTTAGTCGTTTTGATGTGTTAGACATAGTTCAGGCTTATATGGTCACAGCTTAACATTATTTAACAAGTGGCATGTAAAGTATTTTGTTTGTGTGGTTATGCCCAACAGCATAATTCAGCTATCCCTTAAACTGTATGTTTCAATTTAATTAAATTTGTTAAATTTTTTTTAAAACAGTAACAAAACATTTTTTCTAGTATATAATAATCAGTCTTCACCAAGTTGTTAGAAAAATAAATCCCTATTTCATTGCAAAGAATGTGAAAACAAACAACGACAGCAATGCACAGTCATTGCTCCCAGCACAGACCTCCAAAGGAGCTGCTACAGTACGACTCACTGGTATGAAAAATTAAGAGCCTACCATGTGTGGTTAAACATAAACAATTTGCTGTAGGTTGGTATGCTTCTAAGACTCTATAGCTTGACAAGTTTCTTATACAAAAGAGTGAGCTCTAACCACGTTCAAAATTTGCATCAAAGACTTTGGAGGGTGTTTTGGGGTTTTTTTTAACATTGAACTCCCATGCAACATATACAAAAACAGATTGCCTACATTTTGGTGCTGTTTATGATTTTCAATTTTTTTAATTATTATTAACTACATATGTTTGTTTTTGCACACTTTGTCTTTTTGGAGGCAAATCATGCATGTTAAGGCACCTGAACAGGTGGACAAATTTCTGAAAAATCAAAATACTGAGTACCAAGCTCTCTTAAAAATCAGGTCACAAGTATTGTGATGGGTTGTGGGCTGTACAAAGAATGTCTGAAAGTCTCATACCACGTATACGGAATTAATTCTTCAAAGAGATCTGTCTGAGTAGTTTGGGAATTTTAGAGAAATTATAGTTGTTCTAAGATTTCTTTTAATTTTACTAGTAAATATCACTATTAGTAGTGTTTCCAAATGTCATAATATTACTTTGTACCAGTGATATAATATTTTTTATTTATTAATCTGTCATTCTGGACTTCCTGGATTTTTATGATTTTTATTTTTAATATAGCACAGTTCAGCACAATAAAATGTATATCTCTCATCAAAAATATGGAACAATTGTTAAATATGGGCTTGAAAAAGATTTTCTAAAGTACTAGTAGATAGCCAGTTGCTCTGCTGTAGGATCTTATTATTCTTTTGTCCCTTTAACTGGAACTACAACTGTACGTGTGTGATAGTTAAAAGCCTTCTGATTTCCAGCCTGAAGTGCTTTCTGATAGATTTAAAACCATTTTCTTCAAGCTTGCTTTGTCCTTATGTGTAAACAGATATGTTCCTTCTTGGTGTTGCTGTTCAATGTATGTTTATTAGCCATAGCAAGTGATCTCCACTTGCACCATAAATTGGCATTGCTACTGTTACCTCAGCTTCAAGCCTTACTTTCCATTTGCCAGCATAGACTTACATGCTCAGAAAATAAACCTCATCAGGAAATTTATGATTGAAAGCTTTTTTTAATGACTAATTAGTTCCTTGACCCTTTTCACTGCATAGCTACATGAGAATTTGGGTTGGTAGAAAGGTGAAGGTGATGCTGAAGCAGAAACAAACAATGGTCAAATTGAGGAGCAAGGAAAAAAATTAGTGTGCAATCACTTTATGCAGGCATAAGTTATTTTACCTGGTTCTTATAAAACAGGGGATTTTCCATTCTCTGATCATTCTAGTAACATTTCTCTGCACGTGTCCCAGTTTAAATCCATTTTTCTTTAATATAAGTTTCCAGAATCCTGCATATCTATATACACAGGGGCTCATTAGTGCAGTGTAAAATACCATAAAGACCTCTCTTGCTCTCCTGAAATGATCTTTTCTGATTTAAAGTCATGTTTGCCTTGTAGGGTTACATCACATTGGTGGCTCAGTTGTCCTGAGATTGACTAATATGTTATGATCTTCATTTCCCTAATAGGTTTTCAGTGTATTAGCTTCTGAGGAACTGTCACAGAACTAGATTTAGGCATAAATAGTTGTGTATGGTGTCAGACTGATGTGTCTGCAAAATCATCATGGTACAGAATTGCTCCCATGGCTCATCTTCTCTTAGCAGCTCAGGGTGCCAAGATCATGCCAGCATGAATTTCATGTGGCTGCTGCTGTGCTGCCTTGTGCTCAGACCCTTCTGCCCGACACTGCTCCCCCAGCCCTGTCAACTCACAGCTAAAGGGGATAACAAAATAGAAAGCATTTAATTTCAGCATGGGGGAATAGAAGATGGATTTAAAGACTTAAAACTGGCCCCTACTTCTATCAGGGCTGTGTGGTTTTAAGTTTCAAATGTTAATGGGTCTGGGAAGTTTGACTCTGTTGCAGTTTTTCTCCTCTTCATTTTTCCAGATTGGAGACTACATAGCGTTCTAGGAGAATTTGCTCGTTGACACACATGAGCACAGAGCTAACAGTGGGAGGTTGGCTATTTGATGCTGGAACTGGATGTTCTTTTACCATGGGATGTGCTTGTTTCACCTCTCTGCCTCTGCCAGCAGCATTCCACTGCCCTCCTCGGGCAGGATCCATGGACCCAGCCCTGAGTCAGAGAGGGGTTTATGCATAAGACAGTGGGACTGTGGGCATCTCTTCTTGGCGGTAGGGATGTTGCTTAGCTCAGCAACACACAGACTTCTCGGGGAGGATGTTCCTGTCCCGGTTCTTCTGTCATCACCATGAAATATCGTTTTGATTCCTGTTCATGCTGAGAAAATAAGTAATTTTATCCTTTCCTTGAGGGCATCAAAATCCAATTTGGTATACACTGCTAAGAAGCCTTCAGCGCTGAGCCTGTGTCCCAACCTCATACTTTGTATTATTAAATGTCATGGCACTTCTATTACTCCAGTCCTCAAGTCACCCAGTTTTTCCTTTATCATAGTTCAGTTCTCTGTATTGACACATGGTTAGGAGGCATTGACATCACTTCTACTTTTTTATGATAGGCAGTTTTAAAAATATTTAATAAGATTGTTCCCAGAGATGATCTTTGAGACACTCCACTACTAACCTCACTCTAGGGCAGAGGTCTAGCACACAGGAGTTGACATCTTCATAGCCACATCCTTGCTTCTTAAAGTTGTAGCATTAATCCCCATTTTATGTAAAACTTGTTTGCGGTGTATTACAGAGGTCTGGAAAAATCCTAGCCTGCTTTTTCTTTGTCCATAAAATGATACCCAGTCATTCCTACAGGATTAATTTGGTAGTCATGTAATTTATCTCATTTTCTGTCTACCCTCATATATTTAATGGTTTCTTTTCTTCAGAAGTTGTTTTAGATCTTTGGTACTCTAAGGTCAGAGTAATGTATTTAGGTATGTAGACCACTTTTTTCCTGTAATTTACTAACATAGAAATGGTATAGCAATAGAGAAGTAGGACAACATTAGCTAATGGCATAAGTTTGACTGTTCCTCTAATATTATTTTCTGTTATGGTTGTTATATTTCCAAAAGGAAAAGTTACAGAAAAAGTGTTCTGAAATAGCTGTAAGAATGTTTGTGAGCTTCTTGTAATTTGAGTTATAATGAGAGGCTTAGAAAGCTCAATCTGTTCAATATGTTTGAGTGAGGATTCAGATGTAATTTGACCAGAGTCTGCAAATAGGTGTGTGAAAATGAGATTTCTAGTATTTGATGACCTTAAAACAGTAAAGAATATAATGAGATCCAGAAACTCAAAACTGAAGGTAGACAAATGCAGACTAATAAATAAGGTGTATGTCTTTTAACAGTGAGGCTAACTAAACTTTAGAACACATGATTTAGATTGTCATTACTTGGAATATTTACAAAGACATTCAGTTTTGATTTAATAGCAGGAGATTCTTTGGCCTGTATAGGAAGTGTGGGTTTGATAATTCAGTTATAGTCCCTTTTGGCCTTGATATTTTTCTACTTCACTGTTAAAATTCTGAAATATAAGCCAAGTCACTCCTAAAAGCAAACAAAAAGAAGAAACATTAACCTTTATGTTCAGTTTGCCATATACAATGTACATGTCTTAATTTTCTATACTTAGGAGGAAAAAATCTTATGGAATGAAATCTGCTTGCCCTCTTGCCTTGATAATCTGCAGATCATAGCAGTTTATAATCATACACTGTTGAAAAGACTATCTTAATAATATGACAAAGTTTGTCATTTAGTCAAGATCATTTGAGCTTGAATTAACTCCTAGTCCATTTGTTTTCAAATGAGCATTGCTTGCTTTGCGAACTATAAAAATAAAATAGTATTTCTACAAATCTTGGTAGCCACCTAAGGCAAAATGTTGCAGTTCTGTTATGTATGGGAATCCAGTGGTAGACTACACAGGAAAGTATTGGTGGGTTTTTTTAAGACAAGTTTTATGGAGACAGACAAAAATTCACAGACATAGAGAATAGCAGTGATGATTTTATTAGCCATACAAAATGTAGGAGTAGACGGGCTGGTGCTTGAAGTGGCACTGGCATGAGGATCGTTTTGTTGTTTGATTTGGGATTTTTAATAAAAAATGTAGATGTTTTAGGCTTTATACTTAACATTCAATGTAAAAAAAGGAAAACTATTTAACCTTCTGTATTATTCCACACTTCATTAATTAGTGAATAATTAAAAATGACTTTTTTTTTAAACTATTAGAGGAAATAAAACCAAGTAAGCGTAAAAATATTCCATCTTAAAATATTTCATTCTATTACATTCATCTTCTGTTTTTCCATGACATATAACTTGTTTGTGTGTATTTTGAACAAGTTAGAAGTTACCAGTTGAGGAAAAAGAAGTAAGAACAGTGAGATAAACACAAGTGTTTGTTTGTATAAATGTAAGATCATCTTCATTTTAAAAGCTTAAGGTTATTATTTATTGTGGTACCATTCCTTGACATTGTGTGAAAAGTAAAAGTCAGACTGAATTAACTGTGACCTTTTAAGAGAAATCTTAACCTAAATGAGTAAATAAAAAATAAATAAACAGTCTTGGACAGATGGATTAAGAAATTGTCATCTAGTACACTTCTAACATCAAAATTGTTTAATTAGTAATAATTAATTTGAGAGAAATAAATTGACAATGCCAGTAGCAGAAGGTGGAAACTGATGCAGTGTCACGAGTCCAGTAACAAATCTTGAGGATGTAAGGACAGGGGATCAACTGTTTCTTATATAACTCTATAAAGAGAATACAGTGTTCTTAGGTATTTAGTAACAATTATACCTATTTTTTGCTTGACACCTGATTTAAGAATATTAAAAGTGTGCTACAGAATCTTACTGGAAAAGGCCACTTTTGCCCTCTAAGTATTGAAAGGATAAGCGGGCACTGTGGCATTTAATTTTTGCCTGGAATTCTGTGATTTATTTATTTGGAGTATTTTTAGTTCCGAATACTCAATCATTTATTTGAACATAAATGAGGTTTAGGAAGCACTTATTTTAGAAATGTGATAAGGCTAAATATATAGGATACCATTACATGATTTCATTCTGTGAGGGCAAAATTTGAAGCAGAAAGTACAAGGTTCATCTGGATTTGTCAATTAGAGCAGATGTCTGAGATGAATGCTGAATTATTTTAGTCTTTAAACAGGAGATTTAGAAAGCTTTGTTTTGAGTTATATGGAAAGAGCTATAAGAAAGAAATGTATTTTAATGCTGAAGATATGTGAGTTTGTCTGTATATTTGCATCATATAATTTTATTTTTAAATTGTAATATTGTTGCTATTCCACTCACAGCAGTTTTTATGTGTCATGTTACATCATGCCAAATTGGTGGTTTTTACGAGGATACACCAGAGGATATAGTGATACTACCCGTTGCATTTTAAAATGTTGAACTTGCTAAATAGTAGCATATTGCTTCAGCAGGTTTTCAGTGCACCATTTTGCTCTATAGAAAAAAGTTTAGGGGAACTCTACATGCTCAGAGAGGCTGTGGAGTCACCTTCTCCAGAGACTTTCAAAACCTGTCTGGATGTGTTCCTGTGTGACATGCCCTCGGTCATCCTGCTTTGGCAGGGGGGTTGGACTCGATGATCTTGAAAGGTCCCTTCCAACCTCTAACATTCTATGATTCTATGATACAGCAGCTAGGACTAAACCATCATGTTCATTGACCTGAAGTACATTCTCAGTAGAGATGGTTTAAAAATAATAGGTTATCTAAGAAGTATGATACTAATATGCTATTTTTGTTAAAATACATACAATTTATTAGAACAAACCTCAAACCAAACATGGAATTTACAGTAGCAGTTTCTGCTGCTCTTAATTAAAACTTTATTCATACAGGATCATTTTATAAAAATAATTTCTTAAACAGAAGTGCTGGACTTTACATACTACTGTTTAGGCAGTCCTTGTTTGCTTGAGCTAGCAAAGAGTTCAAATCTACTGTGGAAAAACCATATTAAAAATTAATAAAATTAGCATCACCTTAAAAATAAGTTAAATTTACACATTGAAAACATTTAAATTACTATTTCTTCAAGCTACATGTGAATGCAAAAGCTGAGCTGGTTGAGTATGTTATTACCAGTAAGTAAGAGGTTTGCAGATAGGCTATACTCACAACTGAACCTAATAGAACAATATTGTAGGTCTGACAGTACAGAGAATCAGATCAATGATAATGAGATGTAATTCGCACTCTTCTAACTGTATCAGTATTATAAGGAGGGGAAGTAATAATTATTGTTATAAACAGTAAAATTGGTGTGACCGAAGATTTGCAATAAACAGACCTAGAGAACCATAATGCATTTTCATTTTATCAGATTTCTAAGTAGCAACTTCAGGACTTCTTGTCCTTCTAGGCATTTGAAAAACAAGTATGGGTGACTACAGATTTTCTCTTGTGACTGACTACAAATGCCCAAAGACATTTTTGACACGGTGGATAGGATCTGAAATTCATGAGATATGGGGAATAAGAAAGAAAGGCTTGAGGAAGGAAAACTAACATTGCTATCTTATGTACAAGAAAAAGGGATGAGGCACAATTAAATTATAAATTTTCTTAAAGACTTTCTGAGAATTGCATGTAATATTTATGTAAATACAGGTAAAGGTCAGAGACCATAGTTGTTTATTTTTTTGCACAGCAGTATTCACAGGGCTTATGTTACGGTCTCAGAAGCAGTTACAAAGACAAAGTTTAGCTGTGCAGAGTGGTTCAAGATTTGATGTGGGTAGGAACTCCTTCAGCTGACTTCAACACACAGGCTGACAAATCAAGAAGTAGCCTTTTCTTCCAAGTGTTAGCACAAGCAGCACTTGAAAGAAAGCTGTTTAGGGTTTGGTTGATTCGTGCTTCTGAACTGATTGTGAACCATTAGTATTTTTTAATGATTACTTATCTACCATTTATTGGAAATATCACAATAAATTTACCTGCTTCTCCTTTTTGTATACTAATTTAGAAAATTTTAATAAATAATAGTAAATTTTTATTATCTATTAAGTGCCTCAAAAGTGTACTCCATAGGACACTGTAGAAATACACTGAAAGGGAACCCCTTCCAAATATTTCAAAATGTATATAACTAGGTCTGACAGATAATCAGAAGGAAGATGGAGGCTCAAAGAAATGAAACATGTTACCCAGTGTTTCAGAACAGATCAGTGGCAGAATCAGAGATGAGATCCTCACGACCAGATTGTTGATCAAATCACCAGAGTTTACTTTCCTTACAATATCATGAAACCTTAATAAGCAATTCTAAGGAAAAGTGGTGATGAAGACCAGTTTATTACATTAAATAGGTTTTATTTCTTTTTGGCAATAAGTCTAGTCTTTTGGTCAAAAGTCCATTAACATGGTTTTCTTTATCTTCCCTTTTTGGTATTTATAGACCAAAGAACCCCACTGTTTCAGCCAGTGTGCCAAGGTTAGGTTCTTAACTGCACTAGCAAAATTCTCAAATCTTTACATTTTACTCATACATGCTTGGTGTAGCATCTCATTTACTTTTTAACTGGAAAAACTTCTCTAATGATAAATTTAAATGTAGATTGAAGTTATATTTTTAGCCAAATTTACTATCATACAGTAGAAATAAATGCAGCATTAGAGCAAATTGTCACTCAAATACCAGAATTTATTTTTACTCTCTTATGGAGAACAAACTCATAAAAACATATATGGACTTGAACAAAAGAGAAAGTTTTGGAATAGGCTTTAGAAAAACTTTTCATGTCATCTAACAAACTTTATAAACTGAGAACTCTTCATTACTTGATAACACTGTGACTAACATGCAGAATAATTTACTGAGTTATTTCTGCATTCTTCAGCTAATCATTATATATCCATGGTTCATGTGGATACAAGGGTGCTTTTAGTGTATCTCAGTGAGGAGCCAGTAAGGACAAATAGAAACCCTGTTCTGGGACATGACTGCCATTTCTTAGTAAATTCACAATGCTGTGAAAAGGAAGAAGCTCCCTGTTGTTGCAAGATCCCTGTAAGAAAGAATTTGGAAGAAGATACAGTTAAGGTAATAGTCAAAAATTTTAAGGACCTCTAAAGAATAAATATAAAATTATTTTATTCTGAATTTAGAAATGCTCTTAAGAATTCCTTTTCCAAAATTCAGATCTGCTCATCTTGCTAATCACTTATTGCTACTTCTAATGAGTTAAATTTTAATTTTAATTTTTATCATGCTTTAATTTTTGGTCTAAACAATGAAAACAGCAACAGATGCAATTCTTGTTGGGTAACAGTATAGACCATTTATACCTTGAAAGGTCTCATTTATCAGTGAAATTAAGTACTGAAAGATCCATATAAGTTAGTTTAGTTTGTGAGATATTTAGGCAAGAGTTTTGCCTCATTGGTCATAGAAAAGCTGTTAAGTATGTGGAACTGTGTAATTATTGCCCTGATAATAAATTGCAGGAGGATAAGCTAAGTACTATAATTATTGCTAAATTGTGAGAAGAGTCTTTTTTTTTCACAGTTGATGTCCAGCTACTAACTCTTTTATGAAACGATATGGCTGGAGATCTTATTTTAGCTTTTTGAAATTGTGACTCTAATGGGTATTTAATGATATTTCACACGATGACACAATCTTTTTAAAGGAAAGATGTGCTAAGATTCTCTGTTGAAATGGTTGTAGTGGGTATATAAGATGCATAGTGGTCTTTATGAGGGTTGTCTTATCAGAAATTATTAGTATACAAATACATACAATACCTGTAAAATATTTAATCATTTCTCTAGGAGGAGAAAAGTTCATTTCTGATACAGCAACATTTTAGCAGGCAAGTCTGATGTGCACTTCAGGCCCAAGAAACAGGCTTTTATGCTAGTGCTCTTTTCTTCCAGCTGTATCATTTGGTCTAAGAAAAGATTTTATTCTTATAGAAATCAGGGGTTTTAATTTGAAGCTAATGTAAATTACAAAAGCAAGTAACCTCCTAATTTTTAGCCACCATATCCTTAGTCTTTCCGGGTAAATACCATTTTCAGTTTGGCACTGAAAGTAGTGACAGAGCACAGGATGGCTTGGTAGTCTGCTGGCCTGCCTTATTGTCTTCATAAGCATTGTACAATGCAAAATTACAACATTTACTTTGTTTCAGATTATTTGCTTAGTTGAGATTTCTTTAGGACTAGTTTCAGTTTAAAACCTGTTGAACCGACTTGTCATATAACTAAATTGTGTGATTTGGATCTTTCATAGTAAAGGGCTAGGTTCTGTGGTATTCCTATGCCACATATTTCATGCAGCATCTTCAATGATCAGTTAATTTGTTTATAAACTGTGTTGAGTGAGAAAGACCACTTTCAGTAAGAGCTATGAAATTACAGAGATTTAAATCTGTCTGTTGGAAGAAATGTGGTTGAAATGGCCATACTATTGTTCCCAGCCAAACTCATCTTCATATAATCCACAGAGCATTTGGAAAGGATGTGAGTGGAAAAGAGGGGGCAGGTTTGAGGGAAGAGGAGCTGAAGTTGCTTTGCATTTATCTTGGCGAGGGATACAATTGTCTATGTTCATATGTAGGTCAAATAAGTGAAAATTACGAAACTCGAATATCTATATTGTCAATTATAAAAACATTTTTAAAATTAAAAAAAAAAATTATAACAGTGATTTCAGTATCAGTAAGAGGTTTTCTTTCCCCCTATTTTGACAAGAGAAAATATTCACAAGTTGTTTTGTCATAGTGACTCCAAAGGGAGTTCCAGCTGTTTGTGTGAAATGTTAACGGTACAATCTCTTGTATCATTTTCTTTGGCCAGTTTTGTTTTTACTAGATTTGTCTGTGCTTTCCAGGGAAATAGTTGACAGGCAGAAACAGGAAATTAAAACAGATGCTTGGCCAAACTCTATTCTCAAATACACTAAAATTTACTTTAAAACACTAGGCTTCACAATTGGTTATAGAGTGTGTATTTTTGAAGTCAAAAACTTTGTAGATAAACCTATGAAGTGGTTGAGAATTACAGTATGTAAAAGTGTAAGAAAATAAGACAGTGAAATAACACTGCAGCATGATACTATCAATATACTACAGGCTAAATGGCAACTATTTGTTTTGTTTCACTGTTTCTGTCATTTCAAACAGGGTAGCTGTGGTCCAGTTTGAAAAGCCCTTGAAAACTCTGAATAAAATTTTGTGTAAGCTCATCCACAGGTGGTATTTATTAATATATGTGCTGCAGTCAATCAGACAAACCCAAAACTAAGTCAGGTCCATCAAAAGAAAAGACAAATCATCCTAAAATAATAAAAGCAGAATTCAAAAATCCTTTTCCTTTTGCTTTTCTGACTTCTTGCTGAGCACACTTAGTAATGACATTGAAAGTGATTAATAGTATTAAGCTTTAGGATATATAATTATGTGCGTCTGTGTTTTCTTAGCTACAGCTTTGAGGGATGCAGTTTCATAAATATTCTTAATACTCTGAAACAGCCTGAGTATAGGCTGCAATAAATGCAAAAAAAGTGAACTTTTGACATTTCATATCTTTTAAAAATATTTCTCCTTGTTATTTGGTGTGTAAGTTTTCTTCTAGAAGAGGAATTTTTATCAATAAGGAAGAAATAAATCATACATAAAATAACCATTTGGTATTCTTATAGCTGATTTTCACATAAACAGCAAGAAGCTGCTGTAAATTAAATATTTCCTGCTGATCCACTTCCCTTTAAAACACAGTAGGAGGGACATTAGTTAACATTAAGGCAAACTCAATTATCTGCTGACTACATTGTATTAAAAATAGCTAACAGCAATAATTGGCTTCGTCCATCAATGCAGGTATGTTATAAAATTAGCTCATGTAAACATGTTGGACAGCATTAAAATACTTCTTAATTATTTCCCATACACCAGTGTGGTCCTTCGCCACAGAACAAGTTTTAGTTGTGAAAAAACATATTAACCAGTTTAAACTTGTCTCCTTTTCAGTGGGCGCGATGAAAAAGTATTTGTGGTAAACACGAAATAAACCCAATTTTTCATTTTTTCATTTTTTTCAACATATATACCTCCATATAAATAATGTATTTCCCCTTGTCTGTACCCATGTATGGAAATCCGGAAGATGGCTATGTATGGTCCTTTGTCCCGAGAATCCTGTTGTCTCCAGGCAGAACTCCCACAGCTACCCTAATACTGTATCTGAGAGAAAGATGATGAATACCAACCAAACAATAGCATTTTTAAAATTTATTTATTTATTTGTTCTATATGCTTTGCTATTTTTTTATGGTTAAAATTACCATTTTTCTTACAAATAGTGTCCTTCTGAACCACTGCTTCAACTGAGCACATAATAGAAATAATACTGCATAAAAGAATAATGTATATTCTAGCTAAATTTTGCTTTTTAGTTACTGTTATTTAGCAGCAATTATTCAAAAAGATCTGGAACTAATTCTGAGGCATGTTGTGGAGATGTTGTTTTAGAACACCTTCCGAGTCACGTAGAGAGAGAAGGAAGAGATACAAGGAAAAAAGGTACAAAGTATATATATTTTTGATGGTAACTGATGACTGGGACATTTTTGCATTTTAGAAGTATGTTTATATATAATTATAAAGTGCAATTTTAAAATTCCTTTGTAATTAAATTTCTTTTTTCTAAAAACAAGTTATGTTGCTGAGAACTCAGAGCATTACATATATGATAAATAATTCCACCTGTGAGGAACTCCGTGTATTTTCAATACTTGAATTTGAATCTTTCTGTTGGCCTACAGAAGTTCCGTTAAGGGAACGATCTGAAATAGAGCTTACTTGACCCATCTGTAAAAAGGAAGACAAGTCTTGACCCAGTTTTGATCTTTTGTATGTACTGTGTTATCCAGAACTACTATTCTGTTCCCATGTCCAGTCAAGTAGTTGTATTTTATTGTAACTCATTTGATCAGTCAGCATTCATGGCTTTGTTCATCTGAAATGGATCAAGTCCAGAGCACAGGGCTGCATCCTGTCTGTGTTCTTGAGAAAGACCTTTGGGGTTTTTTTAATCCAATGTTATCAAGGAGAGTCAAATACAGAAACTAATTTTCACATTGTACTGACTTTTCTGCTGCTCTTCTCAGACAAGGCAAGATGCACAGATTGGAATGCTAGTGTGTTTGTTTTCTGTAAGCCTTCAAGTGAGCCATCATATCCTTAATGAATGTCTTGGGTGTACTTCTAATCTCAGACCTTTAGAAAAAGAAACCAGAGCTGCTCCCTTCTATCTCATGTGTGCCCAAATGTTACACCTGAGGTCTGTCTTTCTAAATCTCAACTGGATTTAATACACGCTCTGTCTTGGAAATAGGAAATTAATTTAAAGAACTGCAGAGAATAATTATAACTTATATAGTCTTAAAATATATATGGCGGTATGTGGAAATTATGAACTGTAAGAGACAAATGAGAATGACAATCTCACAGCAAACATTTTTGATTATACAGACTTCCAATGGTAGCTACAAACTGAACAATGAGTAGCACACACTGGAATTTAAACACTAATATAACATTTGAAATGGAAAATACAATGCCCCAGTAGGTGCTCTCTTTGTGGGTGTGCTTCAACCCTTTGATTGCCATGGAAATTTGCTATTAAACGTTGGGAATCTGTAGGGATGTACATTTGACTGCCCTTTTTATGCAATTTATTTCTAATTGATTTTGAAGAAAGAAGTTTCCATACCTCATGAAGATTTGTCATCCTGTTACAGGGCATTTTAAAACGCAGCATTATAACTCAGTATTTGTTATTACTTGTTATTCTATATACTTTCTTTTATTTGAAAAATAAGTATTTAGGATAGTATTCAAATGGCAAATTAACTTTTTCTCAGAAAAATTATGCCTGTAACTTGGGACACCTTTTAGACTATGTTATGCACTGTTCCTTTCACAGCCCTTGAAACATAAGTGATCTGCCTTGTCTTGGGACATGAGAGTCCATTTCTTTTGCTATTCCCCCCTGGGGTTAGTATCCCGGGGTTTGTTGTATCTTAGGCTTGGCTATTTGCTTCCTGGTGTACTGTTTGTTATAGGAAGGCCTTGTAAGAGAAATGCTTTTGACATAATTGATCTCTCTCAGCAATCTTGTTTCTTGTCTGTATTTTTTCATCACGATTCATTAGGTCAGACAGAGTAAGGCTAAGTTTGTATAGTCTACATGTGTTAGCATTGAAACACATCCTTCTGCACACTGCTTGTAGCATACTTAGGCATACTTTGGAAGTTACTTGTTTCACCTGTGTTGTAGGGACCGTTTTTGAGTTGAAGTGTATTATGGTGTGAAAAGCATAGGTGCTTTCCCAGCCCCCGGAAAGGGGTCATAAATTCATGGACTTTTTTTCCCCTGTAGATCTGCATCTATTTAGAAGAGTGACTTTAAAAAGTAAAGTGTTTAAGTATTCTGCATGATCTGAAAGCTTTGCTGATTCTTTTGACAGGCTGTTTTTGTATTTATGTGCAGAGGGAGAGATTAATACCAATTATAAGGCAATGGGTCATAAAGTTTTCTGTAAGAGAAACATTAAACTTGTGCATTGTCTATTAGTGCAGTGTACTTTGAGGACAACCACATTGGCCTAAGGCATTTCTTCAACTGAACTTTACTATAAATTTTTAAAAATGTGCAAAATCAACAGCTCTCTTTTGAGATATCAAATAGCACATATTCTACTAAGTTAAATACAGTAAGTATATTTTCACATAGTTGAACTCACTTGTCTGGAAGGCATTTGACCCAAAGCATCATCTGACGTGTAGGGGTGGAACTCAGAAGAGAAAGTCCAGAAGTGAATGTCTTTTAAGATTTACCTACTTATACATTAGGTACAGAGTTTATGTCAGGATTCTGAATTTGTGACAGAGGAAAACAGTAACAGTGATTGTCTTGTAATAAACTAAAATGATAGTGGTGTATCCTATGTTAGTAAGGAAGAAATTTTTTTTTTCCTTCATTATTTCTCCGTATAAATAAAGTATCTTTAAATTTTAAAAGTAAAATGGGACAATATACTATCTTTGGTATTTGCTACTTACACCATCTCCTGTGAAAAAGTTTCTCTCTTCCAGTGTTTTCTGAAAGGCCTTCTAACTATTAGGAAATTTTCATCAAATTATCTTTGCTTTTTGAATGATTTTGCTATGGTGTTACATTCTTTAGAACATAACCTCCTGATCATTTTCTGTCTTGGTTTTTACAAACAATTCTGTCAAGAATAATTGTACTGTGATTTGTTATTCAAAGATTCACGTATCAGACTTTGATTATATTTCTTGGAAGTGAGTATGTATATACAAAAAATACATGGATAAATTATCTAAACACAGGGATAAATTACCTAAAATTTGTTTTGAAAATTGACCTCTTCCCACAAACCCTTTTAAAGAAAATAGTAGGAGCAGCAGTATCAGAAGGGCCTGTACTCTTACACTTGACCACAGTCCTAATATAATCTGCAAATAAAAACTAATCTATGTAATTATCAATATAGTTTAGTGACCCTCATAAACGGCAGAATGTTGTTCAGTGTCAGCCATGAGTGTGCTGCACTCACAGGGTGTTACCTCTCTTACTTCTACTCGGTTTTCGATCTCCCATTCAGTAATATTTCATTTCAACAGACTCCTGCTGTAGATCTTTGTAACTACAAATGCTTTGAAAGGCTTTTATTTTCAGGACATATCTGAGAAGCAGGAAAATCTTGGCCAAAGCTTAGTGCTTTTGTATCATTGCAGTTTTTCCTTTCCTAATGGCAAAGTTAATCATGACAGGGTTATCACATAGTCGTTGGGGTTGGAAAGGACCTCTAAAGGTCATATTATTCAACCCCCTGCCCTGCACAAGCAGGGCCACACAGAGCTGTTTGCCCAGGGTCATTTCCAGATGGCTTTTTAACATCTCTAAGGTTGAAAACTCCAGTCTGTACTCAGTCACCCTCACAGTGAAAAAGTGTTTCCTGATAATCAGAAGGAACCTCCAGTATTTCAGCTGGTGCCCATTGCCTCTTGTGCAGTGGTTGGACACCACTGGAAAAAGCCTGGCTCCATCCTCTTTGCATCCTCCCTTCAGATATTTTTATACACTGGTAAGATGCCACTGAGCCGCCTTTTCTCCAGGCTGAACAGCCCCATCTCTCTCAGACTTTTCTCAGAGGAGAGATGCTCTAGTACCTTAACCATATTCATGGCCCTTCATTAGACTGTCTCTGGTATGTTCATGTCTCTCTTTTACTGGGAGCTCAGAACTGGACCCAGTACTCCAGATGTGGCCTCACCATCACTGAGCAGAGAGGAAGGATGACTTCCCTCGACCTGCTGTCAGTGCTTTGCCTAACACAGCCCAGGATACCATTAGCCTTCTGTGTGATGAGGGCACATTGCTGGCTCATTATCGCTAATGGGAGAACATTTTGAAGATGGAGATGCACTGAATACTGTTTTCTACCACAGTTCTCTTCAGAAGCATATGCTATATAAGTAATCTCTCTTTTACTCTGTTTTCTTGGTACTATCTTCAGAACCATGACACTTCAACTTTGAAGAGTACTCTGGAATCTGACAGTGGTGAAAAAAACTGTAGAGTTGCCCAGTCATGTGAGATATAATTAGCCATGTTTTGAAAAACAGTTGTTTTGCACAGTTCAAAATAGCATTGTAGTCCTTCATGAGACACTTTTCACAGGATTCTTGGTAAATGTTGGGTGGGGTTTTTTTTTGTTTGCATATAATTTTTTTTTTGTATGCTAAGATAGTACTGAAATAACGACAGAATATAAGAAAGGGTGCTTTATTAGGTTTATTTTTTCATAGAATGGCTTGGGTTGGAAGGAACCTTTAAAGATCATCTAGTCCAACCCCTCTGCCACGGGCAGGGACATCTTTCATTAGATCAGGTTGCTCAAAACCAAATCCTTCTCATTTACATTATAACGTATCTTGTGATTCAGCCATCTAAGAATCACTTAGGTGACCTGTATCGCTAACCTATCACCACTCTCCTGCTGAGAGACACTGACGTATTGTCTACTTTCTCACAAACTCACTGGTTCTCAATGAAATAGAATTGTTTGAACTATTCAAGGGAATAATTATTTTAACTGAGCATTAGATGACACGATACAATTGCTAACAAGGTTGCTATACGATCATGTTTAAGGTTGTAAAATGAAGTCGTATTTACATTTTTCACAGAATATTATTATTGAGATTTTAGAAAATTTTAGATAACTGAAATATGACTGTTCTGGTAACCATTAAAATAGAACCAGACAAGCTTCTCTGATTCTAAGCACATCTTCAACTCTTAATGCATTCTACCAAAATGCTGGATATTTTTATGTTTGGAACTGATTTACTCAAATATTTCAGCAGCTAGAAACTACATTTCAACTGTATAATCTTGACTACATTCCTTTTTTCAGTATTAAACAATAATGACATTTCATTGTCCTTTGATCCTCATATATAATCCTTTTAGGTTAACATTAGATTTAAGTTCAGTACCATAAAATTTACCTTTTCAAACTCCAAGTTGTCTCTACGAGTTTTTTCACTTCAAAAATATTATGTTTGTCCAGAGGAGCATTAGCTGCTACACAGCTTTTAGATATGTTAGAAAACACCCAAAGTATGCTCTATCCTACAACTAAAATTATACTTAAAAAAAGAAAAATAAAATCTTACAAAATGTAATAAAGATCAAAGCTCATCTCTTTCCTCCCATCCCCAGGAGTAGTGAAGGAAAGAGAAAGAGAATGAAGTGGATAAAAATGGAATTAAGAAAAAGGCAGAAAGAGACAGATAAAATATAAATATTAAATGTGAAGGCTTTCACTTCCCTATTCTACAGGATAAATGGTCATCAACCCCACATGAATTTTTCAATGAAAAGTCTTTAAAAATTATTTTATGCTATTTTTTAAATACTAAAAAATAATTCTTTTTGAGACCTTTTTTTTTTAAGTATTACTTAAATGACTGTCAAAACATTTCTGTTTCTAACAACTGTTGTTACTGGGGTTGTTTTAAAGTTTCAGATAATTAAATATTAATGTTACAAAATACTTTAAGCAATACCTCACCTCGTTTAGGCCAGTTGTCTTATAGTAATTTTTATGGCCTCAAGCAAACGTAAGTTATCTTTGAAAATAGTTCTTTGCTACATTTTGCTTGTGACTAAAAGACAAAAGAACTCTTAAGATCAAAGCAGTTACAGAAACTGTGAGACTATAAAATCTGTTCATTATTTAAAGTAAAAAAAATTCTGATATAAAAGTGTCTAGAACTGTTTCCATCTTTTAAAAGGGTTCAAGAATGACTACAGGTATCAGAGTCTGTCAAACTTCTCTTCAGTATCAGAAAGACCGATGGAGTATAATTAAGGACAAAGTACTGAAACACTTGGATAAATATATGCTGATAGTATCTAACTGGCCTGGTTGCCACAAGGGTAAATCATGTATTCTTGACCTGATAAATTCTTCAACAGTACAGTGTATAAAGAGCATCTTGAGGAAGTAATTTACTTTGACTTTTCAAAAGGATTTCTGATAAAATCTCTCACAAGAAAGTGCTAAGATAAAGTGGCCATGAGGTATGGCTGAATATCTGAGAAGGATTAAGAGTGATTAAGCCAAAACAACCGAGGTTTTATTAAATAGCTTTTTCACAGACTAGGAGGGAATTCTTAGCAGGCAATGTGCAATACTTAAGGAAAAAAATAAGGTTTTATGGATTTACCCACCAGCTAATAGTTTACCCTGTTTATTATTATACCTACATTGATGACTTTCAGGAAATCTCTCATGATTGCCTTTTCATCACAGTTTTCTATGGTAGTACCACTGGTGTGTTATAGGTACCATTTGATTATAACCACACTGTTTCCTAATATCATAGCTTGAAAGAATCGGTGACATTGCTGCAGTCCAGTCCTTTTGACTTTAGTGCTTTGTTTTTGTCAGTGTTACTTGACACAGCTCAAGTATTTGTGTGGGTGTTTAGTAAATTAGACCAGAAAACCAATCTGGATCAAAATTAATCCCATATCCCTTCAAGCACAGTGTGTTTTGCCAGGTTACTTTGCTGATCCAGTTCACCATGTAGCCACATAAATACATCTGATGACATAAGAGAGGGAATAAAGCGAGGGCAGGAATAGTGGCTGCAGGGGATTCCTTCTTTTGATAATAGTTCCTGTTTATGCTTCTGTTACTTTTGAATCTGTGGATAATGTTGAATGGAACAGACAGTAAAATGAATTATACTCGGTTAAAACTTGAACTACAGTAATTGCCAGCTCAGATGGAAATGCAAATGGTGATAGATTGGTGATAAATTCAGTGATGAGAGGTAACCTGAAAGAGTTGTCATAAAGTATCATACATCTTTGAGCTATACAGTGATTTTCACCAGGCAGCTATACTAGGATCCATTTAACTTTACCTAAGCTTAACAAACAGTCAAATTTGTGATCATTGAAAAAAATATTAAAAGTTATTTGAGCTAGCTAAGTTTTGTTTGCATTATGATTAGAAATACTTAAAAATGGAACTGAATTTTATAGAATGGTTGAAAGTTTACAAAACCAAATATAGGCATGCATGACGTACTGCATATTAAGATAGCATTTCACACACATAAAAAAAAATCAATCTTCAGTCATTGTTTCAACTGGTTACTAGTAATAGAGGTAGGAAAAGCTGAATAGTTTGGTTAAATGCTAGCCTGAGAGTTATCTGTCACACAGAGGTCTCAACAAAGGAGTAAATTTTCCACCATTCAAGTAAAAAATGAATAAATAGCTTAACTAACTTTTTTTTTTTTTCCCCCAAAAGAAATGTAAAGGTGAGAAAGATGTAACAGAAAATTCCCTGGTTCTTTGGTATCTTGATTACACATGAACATTTTGACCAAATATTGTTAGCAGGGGATATTGGAGAAAAGTCATCTATAAGTTTTTCACTATTCAGGTACTTGTAACAGGTGATTGACAGTGAAAGCATTATAAGCAGGATGGGTGTAGTACAATTTCTGGCTACCTTGCAAGAAGACATACAGCACTTCATCTTGTTTCACCTGGTTCTCAGTGCTGGACAAAAGTAGGGTGTGTTTTAGCATGCATAGAAGTAGTCTAGGTTAAAGCTAATAGATTACAGTTGAGTAGGACACAGTTTCTTCAGACCAGTGGCTTTATAAAAAATTTCTAGCCACATCTACAGTTTGTGAATCTCCTACTTAAATTTAGGAAAACTTGAATTTGTGAACTTTCTGAGGATAAGGTAGGCATGGGTTTTGTTGATGGAAGATCAGAATGGTGTCAGTTCCTCAGAACACAGTACTCTCACTAGGTGATCTGTGCTACCGTTTATTAAGATGGATCTTTAGGGATACAGATTTCTTGAGGTTTCATGTTGCAAATAAGTCATTGAGAATACAAGGAAGGGAGATGCACGATCTTATTTAACACTATTACAAGTAATCTGAAAGAGGGGAGTGTTAAAAAGAAGTCAGCAAGTTTCACAGATGATGCTACATTAGGTGTTGCAAATATTAGTGAAAGCAGGTAACACAGAAGAGTGAAAGGAGGCTAAAATAAAGGAAGGAAATAAATAAATAAACCAAGGATAGTTTTGCTTAGAAAATACAAAGATAGTTATATAGGGAAATCTTATAAGAAAGAAAGAAAGAAATAAATTAAAATTAAAAGCCCAGCATTAGAAATATGGAAAGTAGTAACACTGAGGAAGGTACATGGACAATACTGAACTGCAAGTTGTATATGAATATGAACTGGAACATGGAAGAAAACCAATTTGGTCCGGGAGGCAAACTCCCTTCTCCATTTCTCTGCTCTGCAGAGCACAAAAATAAACTCTATCATCTTCCAGGATAGTGCATCTTGTTCTCTCAAGTTTACCTGGCCAATTTTGTGAGCTGGTCGCAAGGGAGGATGTATCACCACAATGCAGAATCTTTGTTATGCACAAAGTTAATGCATGATGTGAGCTGCATTGCTATAAGCAGAGGTATGATAATCCCTCACTCTGTCTCTGAGGCCAGAGGTAGATGCAATACAGCTGTTAATGGCAGAGGGGGAGGCTGTGTCCCATTTTCATTGTTTCAGGACATTCCCTGCAGAGTGGGTCATATAAGGAGAGGGAGAGGGCAAGCTGCCAACCTAAGAGCTGCAAAGCATATTTTTTGCACTCATATTTTCAGGTGCTGCACAGCACTGCAATTTCTCCAGCACTGGAGGAACTGGAATGAAACTGCAGTGTTCCACTCAAGTCAAGACTGAACGAGTGAGTTGCTTGTGCAGTAGTGGAGAATGAGTGAGGAGGTGGAATTCTGTTGTAATAATACTGTGAGTGCTTAATATTGTTATTAGCTATAAGCATCTCAGAGGTTTCTTTTCTCTGCAAGGAAGAGTTGAAATGAAAAAACTTTTTGATACTAGAAGGCTTGGCTCGTGGAAAAGAGTAAAAGAACTAGACATATGTTCATGAATATGATTATGACTACATTGCACCTTAGGGGCTGGACCACAGAGCTCACTAAGCTGCTGTGCCCCTTCATGTGTCTCAGTGCTTTGCATGGTCAAATATAGGACACCTGTAGCATACCCTACAGGCTTAGAAAGATTTTGGATCTCAACCAACCTACAAATCAATCTGTCTTTGTATTTCACAATATTGTGAACTACACAATCTTCCTCCTAGGAAGATTCATGTAGCTGACCTGTCATTGACCATGTTATGTCACTGCAAGGCAGCTGATGCTTGGCCAGTGTGTGATCAGACAGAAGCATACTCCAGCTTGCTAGCACTTGTTATATAGGCTTCATCTCTGCTTTTGTGGATCATGTCTAACAGATAACTGAGGGGGACTTAATAAGCATTCTCTAATAAAATATGTACTGTACAATAACATGGAAATTGGCATATGAAAGAGTACCTGTACAGTTTCACCTGAGTAATAGTAAATAAGATGACAATGTTGGGATGTTAGTACGTGCTAACTCAAGAGACCTTGGATATTGTGGCATAACAGCCCAGCTTGATGGCTTAGCCTGCTGTGAGACAGATATGTACCCAGCTGCCAATGCATGCTGAATGTACTGGAAATCTCCACTGCTGTTGTCACTGGAATATTCTACAGTTGCATGTCATTTTGTTGTGCACATGTACCCAAACACAGAAAGTTTGCCTAGTTGTCATCTTCCAAGGGTGCTTCTAGGTTTGAATAGCTTTATTTTTTTGCCATGATTGCATTCATCCTTTCTGGCTGCAGGTGTCTTAGGAACAAGAGGTTTAGTCTGTCAGATACTGTGTCCTTCATACCTCCTTCAGAATCACACTTGACATTTCAATAGCCAAAACTCAGCGTATGTGATACGTTGTGTTGATTTCCACATTTGAGTTGGGCATCAGGAATGGTTCAATGTTCCTGCTCCAGAGAAACAAAATATTTCAAAGGACTGAGTCTTATAAAAAAAATTTGGAAAACGGGAGACGTGAGACAGAACAAGTAATTTAAAAATCAGTGCAATATAAATATTTTGTAAAAGAAATACATATGCAGTGCACTACTGATAAACTTGGCAGACAGACAGCAACTCTGTTACAAGAGAAGAGTTCTAAAAGAGCAGAGAAATGTTAACAGTTGGCCAGCTGTTAGGGAAAAATCTTATCCAAGTTCTAAACACTAAGCTGCAAAGAAGCAAGTATCTTACTGTATCTGCAGCTGGGAAGCTGAGCATGACCGTGCGATCAGTGCCAGTGGAACGTTCTCTCAGGGCAGGGCCTGTTTTGTCAGCTAGGCACCAACCCCAAGCAGCATTAGTAAAAATGGGGCAAATGAACGTATCGAGTTTTGTCAGCCTCTCTCCAGCTAGACTAAGGCAAAGGGTAGACTACTTCAGTTACTTCGTGATTAATTCTTTTCCTTCTGTCCTACCTAGATTGAAAGCCTTAAGTTATACAGCATGGTCTCTAATGTCAAAAATCATTTTCCTATAAAGCATTAATAACTACTAATGCTTATACTAATGCTCAACTGCCTATTAAAATCTTCTAGCATTATTACCTCCCGCCCCAGTCTTCTTTTTTATATTTGTTCTTTGGAGTAGGAGTCATCTTTGTTCTTTTTTATGGTATAGCTCCTAGCACAATGGGGCCCTGATCTGAGACAGACTTTTCTTAAGTAAAAAAGTTCTAGAAGACATATATTGGGAGTGAAAGTTTCAAAATAGATCCGAGCTTCTGTGCTTCACTGCATGACACCCATTCTAAAGACAGTCAGAATCAGGAGTAAAATAGTTGGAAAGATAAAGAGGGGGTGTTCTGTGAGACTTCTTCCAAAAATAAGACCCTCCACCCATAGCCTTTCGGTCTCTGAGACTGACCTGTCATGTTGTGAAATTATGTACCTTGTGCCAGCCTTCATTTGTGTGATGAGAAAACACAGGGAGAGGATTACCACTGTTTCCACAAAAGTAGTTTACTACTAAAAATATGGGAGTGTCATGCAAAGATTTGATAGTTGCTTAAATAATTATTTGATTGTCTGAGATACTGTATCTTGTACTCAACAATATTTCAGTCAAAAATAGTAAACACCAAGATACATGAATCTTGTATTATTCAGTTAGATAATATAAACTGAGTGACTATATGAGACTGAGAAATAATTATCAAGAAATAGTTCACTATTATTAACATACTTTTTAAATTTAATTTTCTTGCCTGTAAAAGGAATTTTCAAGGATACTCTATAAAAGAACACGGAAGTATTACAGAGTCATATAAAGTAGTTGCTGATAAACAGTCCTTTGCATCTTTTAAAATATCTTTTTTTTTTTAAATACTTTTAATAATTGTACCAACTGCCACCCCTAACCACAAAGCAAAGCTTAACTGGCCCAGACTTGAGAAATACAGCTATTGTCTAGGGAGGGTAAACAGCATACTATTCTGCATTTATTTTAATAGATATTTACATGCATACACAATTTATGCCCATACTTTCATACAAATAAGCAAAAAGAGCAAAAAGACCTCAGCAAACGATACTGTTGATGATTTAAGATTCAAAAATCCTCTTTATAGCCCCCCAATAGGTATTGCAGCAAAAACAAAAAGGGAAATTTTCCATTTTAACTTGGCCTTTTAATCCTGAGAAGTATTTAATCTTCTGGAAATGCCATAGTGGCACATTGCTGATGGCAGGCAATAAAGGTAGTTGACCTGTCCCCTGTGGAGCAAACCAGAGGCAAACTGCCTAATCTTATCCTGGGAAACACATCCAGTACCACTGCAACTGGAGAAATCGCATGGGTATTTTATTAGATGCCTTGCAAATGCATACACAAATATTTTTAAACCAAGCTTTCTTTAGTTGACAGTTTAGGCTTTTTGAAGTATCTCCCATGTCCTTGAAGAACAAAGAAACCAACTGTAGTTAAATTCTGGTTTTAAGATTGTCTGCAAGATGACTATTATCCCCTTGAGAGGAAATAACTCAATCCCCACAATGCTGGGTTTCAGAGGAAACACTGGTTTAGTCAAAATCTAAAATAAACACATATAATTTGCAGGCTAAGAAATGCCTATATTTAAGACATTGTCTTTTCCCATTAGTAACCCTCTTAAGATATAATACAATTCTGTTAAATTTTAAACACTCAAGTTGAAGTTTTCCATGGCAGGTGTCTGCCTCAGGCTGACATGTATGTAGTTCTTTTTGATATAGAACGCTTAAGCAAGCAGAGTACATCTATGCTTCACAATAGGGTTCATAGGAAAATATTTTTTTCCCCTATAAAAATATTTACAATTACCAGGGAAATTATACTATCTTCATGTGCTGGAGCAGTGGCCAAAAATTTGGCATGAGCTATCCTGTGAAAATCTGCGTACATTTGGCTTGCATTTATAACCAGCTGGGGGGCGGGAACAAAAAACCAAAACAAGACTTCCATGTTTTTTGCCATTGGGGTTTGGCAGCTGCCTTCTCCAAAGCTTCATTTGCACTGAGTCTGCTCCTTGCCTGGACTAAAGGGGCTGAGAGGAACTTTGTGCAATTCCTCCTCTCTTTTGATGAGTATTGTGGTTTGGAGAACAGAGTTGTAGCAGGAGATAATCTCTCTTTTAGTGTCAAAGAACCCCTGCTGATGCCACAGCAATAAAAGGAAAACTGCCTAAGTGGAGCATTAGGAGCTGGATCTGAGTGTTACAAGAATGGGGACAAGGAGTGCAGGAGAAGAGAGAGTAACTGAAAATATTAGCCAAAATATGGGAAAACAGAAAAAACTGTAGTTAAAATATAAAAATAATAGAGTGGCATGGGAACAGTCTGGATCTCAGAAAGGAATCATTTGGGAAGGCCAGAAGGGAATCTGTGACTCTAATATGGATGCACTGGAAATAGCACCAGTAAAAGATCTATGTTTGGAAAATGATAGATAGGTATATACCTTTGTGCACCACCCAGAACCAGTCTTTTGCTCTTGTCAGATACTCATTCTGTAGGCCAGATGAAATTCATGTCTCACCTGCCTCTTGTGGCTGATTCACAGAAGAATGACAGCTTTTCACTGCTCAAATATTTTTTTCTAGATTGCATGTCAGAGGTCTGTGCTGCACCTAAAGCAAAGCAGTTGAGAATACATGCATGTGATGTAACTTCTGTTTATAATTTTTGCCTTTTAAAAGCTAGGAAGTTGCACTGACTTTCCAAACATAGTCTTATTATTCTCTAGGCTTTTGTGTGTAACATACTTACGTCATCAAAAATTCATCGTGGCAAGTTTTTCACTGAAACCCAATATGAATTGGTTATTCTTAGAATACCCTTAGAGTCTGCATGCTTTGTGCTTCTGTCATCATGTGTCTCTGAGAAGGGAAACTCTAAATCAGATTATCCAAGGAAAGAATCCTTGAGACATACTCAAGCTTTTAGACCTTAAAAGACAGGTATATATGTGTAAGCTCAAAGCACAGCTGACTGGAAAATGTTCAGTGATGAGAAATTTGCAAGGGCTAAGGACAGAAACTCAGCAAGTTCCTCTGGTTACTCAGCTATGTTGCCCAATTTACTAGACCTCTGGAGAGAGAATAGACCCATTCTCAACATGCCACCTGGTGCTGTTTTTTACAAACTTTGCTTATGTTTGTAAGCACCCAGGAGTTTCCTTTGCTTTTGTACCGTCACACTAACTGCACTATTATGCAACTTTAATACTTTTTTTTTACTATATACTATTTAACATTTCTTGCTTGATGTCATTCTAAATAGCACTGATATTTACTTATGCAAAAAAAATTTCAAATAAAGTTTTGTACTGAAATACAATATTTTGACCACAGTTCTGCTAAGTACGCTATGCTTTGTCATGATGTAAATGCTTCCTACAGATATCATGTCTTATGACTAACGTTACTTAGAATTAAGAAAAAAACCAAACATCCAAGTTATAAAGTCTATTATTGCAAGATTGGCAGAACACACTGAAACTCCACTCTAGCTACGAAAATTCAGTCATTGCCACAAGAAAAATGAAACCACTTACTCATAAGTCTCTAGCAATCTTAATCTCTCAGACATTATAGGTAATAAATAACTGTTTGTTTACAAATAGGCTATATCATCCTCTGGTAGTTGGAAGTCTGTAAAGCTAGATTGTATCTACCTCCTTCTGAAGCCTGCCAGTAAAGCTTCTAAAAGGTTTCTCTTTGACCGCCTTATGTGTCTAAAAATTGAATCCCTTTGTATGTCATATTAGGTACAACTCTTCTCAGACTGTGCAAAAATCTTGAAATACCACTGTGAAGATTTTTTTTGAGGTGGTTTAATTGTAAGCTAGTTTTAAGTGTTTTTTCATTAGCCTTTAATTGTACTTAGCTGAACAGGTTTTATCTTTTGCAGTTAGGATTAATATTTTTTCCTAAAATTTAGGGCTCTCAGACAACTGAAAAGTTTTCAGGGTAATAAACAATGTTGAGTGTGACCTGGTTATTAGAGATGTTAAACAATGACAAGTAAACACAAAATTTCAGTACCAATGATCAACTGACCATTAAGAGAAAACTTTTATCTGAATGATTGATTTCAAGAGAAATTTTGAAATCCTCTCTCCTCTTCAAACTATTTTGTTTTGAAATCTCTATTTTTCAGGCTGTCCTTTTTTACTTTGTCCCTACATCACATTATTTTCAGTTGCCTCCTGAAGACAAAATCTCTTTAGTCAATTATTAACAAGATAATAAGGAGTTGTATTTAAACTAGTACAGATAACTTGGTTGCTGTTCTAAAAATTCAAGTTTTGTTTTTTGAAGAAGAAAATAGTCCAAAGAATTGCCACCCTCACAATTCTTAAAATATACACGGGCACTAAATCAGCACCCTTCCATGGATTCACCTGAAGACCTGAGCTGTGAAATTTCAGCTCAAGAAATAAAGAATACTTTGTACTATGACAAGTAACACATACTAAACTTCTTACCACAAACTGGCCAAATGAGATTGTCCAATATAACGGTACCTTTTTATCTTTTTAATGAAATCAAGATCTGTGATTTTAACTTTCCAGCTTTTCTGAATTTCCACTTGAGGGCATGTGTGGACAATATGGTCCTACATCCTTTCAATTTATATCTCTTGTCTGATACTCACGAATCATAAAGTTGTTGTTTATCCAGTCTGCTGCATCCATTTCATTTAAACTTGGTCTTGGCTCTCTGAATCAGGCAGCTATTCTTTTAATACTTGTCCATAATCAGCTACACCTATTAGTGAGTTTCTGCTCAGACTCCTTTCTTCTTCCAACATTTTAGAATTGTTTCAGCATCAAGATTTTATCCTATTATTTTTTTTGACTGGAGACTGCTTTCAATTCTCCTTTCTGTTTGAAGTGAATTTGATAAACTCTCTTCTTTTTCTGAGAATATTATTTTTTCCCAGTGCCGTAACATTTCTTCCTTGCAAGTGCTTTTCTCATTCATCCAAATAGGACTGAGATAAGAAGCGGGGTTGGTTTTGTTTGCCACCTACCCTCCATTCCTTTTCACTTATAGGGGTATAGATGTGTGTCTATAATATGGAAATACATACTTTATATATATTTGTGCTTTATATGTTGAAATATACCCATATGTATAAAGGCACAAATCATCTGAGTGGATTTCTAAAATGAAACATAAAGGTTATATTTAATATTTTCTTGTCCTCTTTATTTTTGTATATGCTGCAGATATACTTGAAACCTATTAAGTATTTCCTAAACAGAGAATAAGAAAGTTCTTAACTTGGCATTCTTCATGTTACTTTGTTGAGAAAGAATAACCAAAAGGCAATATTATCTGCTTGTACCTATGTAACCCTTCCATCCCTCTAATCATGTCTCAGAATCCAAGTTTCTTTAGTAGGAGGCAAATCTTAAATAAGAGCTTTAAAGTTTTCTTTAAATAGATTGTCATGTTGTTATGATAGGTAAAAGAAATAAATCAGCTATTAGATTTCACAAAACTATAGAATCATCAGATTGTTCAGAACTTTAGTGCGACTGACAGCACCGCACTGGAAGATGCAGCTGTAGAAATCAAAATGCATGTCTAAACAAAACTGAGTCATTAACCATGTTGTTTGAAAAAGTACTATCTCCTAATTTGCATTTGCTTTGCTGCACCTTATTTTGAATTTTTTAAAAGCCTTATGATTCTTAAAGTATTAGAGCTTTATATGGGTAAAGAGAATATCAACAGTTACAGAAGATACAGCAAGAAATGGTTTTTACACTGTAGATAAAATTTGTTAATTTTGGCATAAATTAATGGCAGCATGGTGGGAATTAAGAGGAAATGTCTAGTACAGACTAGTTATTGCATGCTTATTCAATACTTTTGCCTATTTATTTTCCTTTGAAGAGCATTTGTCACTGGGGACTGTCAGGGCATTGGAGCAGGAGGCCTGCTAGTCTTATCTAGGATGTCAATTCCTAATTTTCTTCTAATTTTCTTTAGAAAAGACAGAAGAGCCTAGTACAGTAAACACACAAATAATTATCCAGAGCAGTTATTGTAGGGTTAGCAAAATAGATAACTTGACATGCTTATAAAATCTGTATGTATATATATAGCCAAGTATATAAACTGTAATGTTCCTCATTAGAAAGTAATAGAAATGCAAATCAATTTCATAGAAGGCACACAAAATAGGGGTTTTTTTTCTGCAAAATTGTTTTGTTATTGTGAGACATCAGTGTGATAACACCATAAGAAACAGCAGGCATCTTGCTGTTGCTCAGTTCTAAGAAGACAGGGATTTTCCTGGTACCAGGACTGCTCAGATTAATGTACATCTCTATTATTTCTAATAATGCCTCTTTAGCTTCTTGACTATCTTCCCAGAGTTCTTGCATTAAACCAGAAAACATTCACTACCTCCAGTTCACGTAGGCTCTGCCTTCACAGACGTACCTTCTAGTGCTCAAAGTTGAATTCTATTTTTAAGTATACCAAATTCTGCTTTGGCGGAATAGTGTTTATCTTATGTTCAGCTGTGAACTGACTTTCATGAGAACATTGGGTAATTTAAGAGCTATTACTGCTCAGGGTTCAAATCCCGATGACTTTTACATGTACACAGAATGATGTGACGATTCAGGTTTCACATGCAGGCACAGTGTTCCCAGAGGGCCAAAGCTTAAGCTCTGAAAACCAAATTTCTATTGAGGTAGGTACAGGTAGATCAAAGGAAAGTACCTTTTGGAGGCTGAGAATATATTAAGTGTCTGATGAAGAAGTAAAAATAGAATATCTTAAATTGCTATTGGACTCTGACTTCAACATTTTCTGCAGCTGAGAGTTCTCCTGGCGCTTATGCAAAATGAGACAAATAGCTGAACAGATACACTCGCAGACTCTGAGTGAATGTGATTTATTGTATTGTCTCTTAGAGGCATGTGCGAGAGTTAAACTGGACAGTGACCAGCTTAGCAGTTCAGTTCTTTTCCCTCACAGTTGAGGCTTGTGTTTTCAGAATCTAAGCATTCACTTGAAATAAACTTTCTCTAGCTCAAAAACCTATCAAACACAAATAAATAGTGAAATACTGAAATAATATGTTTTAAAGGCAAATAGGCAGATCCTAATGGATCCCAGTGCACTGGGATAGCTGGTACTGTGCTCATGCAGAATTCAGTGACAGATGTAGCTCAGTGCTGAAGATGGCAGAGGGAGACATTAGCTGACTATCTCAGCCCCACACCTGTCCTGATCCAGGTATTTTACTTCTGGTTGCATGACTGGCACCATTATAAAGTGCAGACACAACATGAATTTTCATTGCAGAGCAATGTAAAGAGCACTAGGAGTTAAGAATTGTGCCTACTTGTAGCAAAGGAGTAGTAACTTCTCAGAAGTTGTGACCCCTATCGACTGCCAAAATTATGAACTACTTCCCTGTCAATTAAAAGGCATAAGAAAGGAAACAGACAAACACACTCTAACATCTACATGATGTCTGGCATCTTGTTTGTTTGATCCTAAACTGTATTATCTTCTTTCGGTGTCATTGCTGGAAATAGATTAGATTGTATCTGCAGCATTGTATTGGGTTTTTTTGCTTTTCTGGGTACTATTCAGAACCAGATTTTCAAACTATGACATCTATTTTTCAGGTACAATTTTAAGCACTGTTTTTTCTGCAAGCAAATGATAAAATATACAGATATGCATACAAACCTCAGCTGAGTGTGCTAACTGAATACAAACTAAGCACAAATGGGCTTTTACAGATGTAAATTCTATCATTTGCTTGTACAAGTGACAGTGATAAACAGCCACATGCACCAGTGATTTGCATGCACAAAGTTGAAGTTTAGCCCTGAGTGCTTTTTGAGACCTTAAGTGTCATACCCTGTTGACAGCAAATTTGACCTGAGAACATCAGCTTTTTAATAAAAACATTTCCTTGCAACTACTTCAGTTTATTTTCTTTATATCCATTACCATGTCTATTTATTTTTAATCTGTCATCAAAACATCTGTCTCTGACTGGCTAGGCGGGATGTTGTCTTTTGCTGAACTATTGCTAGTATGCTGGCAGGCATTGGTATTCAAGTATGTTGGCCTCATTTTGGGTCTGATCCTACTTTTGAAATTATTGGACATCTTTCCCCTGGCTTTTCGATTGTAGACTCCTTGGGGCAGGAACGTGTCTTCCATTGTTTTTTGTGAGTGCAGTACCAATGATGGTGTCCAAGAAATAGAAGGAGACAATAACCTATTCTTTCAAGGAACAAAAGGATGTTCTTTTTGATGCATTCATCTTTCATCTCTCTTCAGTTTGCCATTCAAAGTCAGAAAACCGTTTGCAGGGTTTTTCGCTTTCATCAATTTCCTAGGTTTTTGCATCTTACAGACTTCTCATGAACTTGTTTCATACATAGTTGTTCAAATGCCTGGTTTTAACTCTACAATTGTGGGCAGAAAAATTAAACAAATATAAGTTTCTTATGCTCCTTTTGGAAAATGTATGATATTGCACTCAGCGAATGTTTCTTTAAAGTTTTTACTAGTTTGGTTGATTTTTTTCCCCTATAGCATCCTGCAAAAGCAGAAATAATGAAAACGTGGTCCTTACAATTAAGGAGGTGTTCTTAGCTCCAACATATGCATATATTGAAATTATTTATGGAATTTGAAATTATTTTGGAAAGGGAAATTTCATGATTTTGTGTTTATCCTTCAAAGCCCAGTCCTCTGTTCCACCTTGTAGTTGTAGTATTGACCACAAAACAGGTTTATCCTAAGCAATGACACTAAATTCAGACTCTTTTCTAAGTATTAATAAAAGTGGTGAAGCCTATACTGTTTAAATACATACTCTGTGATACACTGGATTCAGGCAGTTGTAGATTAAGAGATGAATATAGTGGAAAAAACCATAAAACCCTAAACATAAACCCCTAAAGTCCCAGCAGTTGAATAGAAGAGTAATTGATAATGTACATAATTGTTATGAATTTTTATTTTTAAGATGATGTAATGACTTCTGATTGATCTTATTTATGCTTAAACATATTTTGTCTCTTTAATTTATGCTTAACACACATTTTTAGTGTAAGAAATGTTGTGAATTTAAATGTATTTTCAATCTGCAGAAGGAACAAGGAGAGAATGGGAAGCAGGGCTAGAGAGACAGCAGAAATTGGAAGAAGTAGTTAAAATTAAATTTAAAAATTAAAAGCAGAAACATTTTAAGAGAATCATTTCTTGCATATTGTTTACACAGATATTACCAAATTGATTACTCATCTATTTTCATCATCAAGAAAATTCTCCAGACTTCAGTTTTGGCAGCTCTAAACAAAACCCATTACCCCTGCTCAAAACTCTATTTGGTATGTATATGTGCAGTCTGCTACCGGTGGGGGGCGGGAACCCAACAAAACTATTAACACATTGAGCACTTAGGCTTCTCTCTACTACAAGGGACAGAAGCAGTAAGAGGAAATGGGAAATGGGGAGAGAAAAAAAGGAAAAAAACAAGGAAGAAAAGGATCAGGGCAGCTAAACACCTAACTAGTTTGGGCATTCTCCTTACCCCATGGCATGCTCAAGCTCTGAGGGGGTTTCTCTAGCATCTCACTGGGCATATCAGAAACACAGGCATGTAGGAACACTCCATAGCATGGACAATCAGTCAGGGCTTAGTGCTCCTAAGACCTGCACCAGTTCCCACACAAACGTCCTCTGCACTTTACGTAGAAGAGCTGTGTGCTGTGTGGGAGCTTCAGGTCAGGTGGTGAAGCAGAAACTGCTGAAGACTAAACCCACACATATTCTTGTCATCTCTGTCTCTCCCTGTTAGTGGGACTCTGAACTTCTGTGACCCAGTCCTTGCACACTGACCATTGGCTGCCACTGGAGATTATAGAATCATAGAATGGTAGGGATTGGAACAGACCTCTGGAGATCATTGAGTCCAACCCCCCTGCCAGAGCAGGATCACCCAGGGCAGGACACACAGGAACAGATCCAGGTGGGTTTTGAAAGTCTCTAGAGAAGGAGATTCCACAACCTCTCTGGGCAGCCTCTTCCAGTGCTCTGTCACCCCCACAGGAAAGAAGTTTTTTCTCATGTTGAGGTGCAACTTCCTGTGTTCCAGTTTGCAACCATTGCCCCTCGTCCTATCACAGGACACAACTGAAAAGAGACTGGCCACTTCTACTTGACACCCACACTTCAGATATTTGTAAACATTAATAAGATCTCCTCTCAGTCTTCTGCAGTCTAAACAGTCCCAGGGCTCTCAGCCTTTCCTCATAAGAGGGAAGTTCCAGTCCCTTCATCATCTTCATAGCTCTTTGTTGGACTCTCTCTACTATTTTCCTGTCCCTCTTGAACTGTGAAGACCAGAACTGGACACAATAATCCAGGTGAGGTCTTTCTAGGGCAGAGTAGAGGGGGTGGAGAATCTCTCTTGACCTGCTGGACATGGTCTTCTTCATTTACCTCAGGATACCATTGACCTTTCTGGCCACAAGTACACATTGCTATCCCATGGATAACTTATTGTCGATCAGGACTGCAAGGTCCTTCTCCATGGGTCTGCTTTACAGCAGGTGACCGCCTAAGCTGTAGTGGTGCACGGTGTAATAACTGCCCAGGAGGAATGTTGTATACCTTGTAGAGCATTTGCCTGACTTTGCTCCTGAAAGTTTAATCTCAATGAAGATTGGCATCCATTAAGAAATGATATAGAGCAATTCTTTTCCCCTTGTTTTAATGGATCTCCCTTTTGTTTCTTTGTTTCTAACAAATGATGATTATGACAAATTAATTCTTCCCCCATTTTCTAAATTAAGTGAACTCAGTGGAGATCTTCCTTTGCAAAAAAATATGAAAACTAGGTCAAATTTTTCTACTTGGCACAGATCCAGTCTAACCACAGGAACTGAGAAGGCTTCAGCATCACCCAGTGAAATACAAATGTTTCCAGACTGCGCGAACCAAGGTCTGTGTGGCTGCGCTGCCTGCCCATTTGCCTCAGAGCTGCATTTCCTTTCTTTGACTCTGTGACGTTAGGCCTTCTGTCCCGCCCAGTGATGCCTTGACTAACTATGAGCCCAGGCCAACTCTCAGTAAAGTCAGCAGAAATAGCTGCTTCTTTTTCTATCCTTACACAGTGATTTTGAGGGGAATAAGGGCTTCCATACACCCTGCAGAACAGATATGTGCTCAGATCATGACACTGATTTGGAAAGTGAGTTCAGGGTCTGCATGGCCATTGCCCTCTTTGCAATATCTTAAGCAAGGAAGGATGAAGCTCTGGCTGTGACCAGCATAGTTTTGTTTGTCAGTTATGTAGGGTATACACTACAAGGAGCTGTGTTCATGTTCAAAAGTCATTAAGCCTATCAATTCTCTTTTGATGGCTTTCTAGAAAAGGTGCTGTACAAGCTCAGGAGACCTCCCAAGGGTTCCAGGATATTTTTATTCCAAAAAAAGGAACAGGGAGAAGTCTCTAAAAGTCACAAAAAATATCTCTCAAGGCTTGAGTTGTTCAGCTGTTCTTTGTGGTTTCAGTACTTGTGAGAAAAAATGTTAGAATGCAGGGGAGAAATTGTATTATCAAAATTGTGTGTGGAAAACTAGAAGACAAGATGCTTTTGAAAATGCAGCTTGTATGTATTCGTTTTCATGTCAGACTGTGCAGAATATGGTGGAATTCAAACACTATTTTCAGCTTTACTCTCTAAGAATGTCCACAGCATGGCTTTATATCCCCGTGCAATGTAATTCTTTTAGGATAGCATTTATTAAGCATATATAGACTTTCCGAGAGAGAAAATACCTGCATAGATAGATCTTGAAAGTTACAGGAGCTCCCAGGTTACTGAATGCATGCTCACCATAAAGCACCTCAGAGAACAGAAGCAGAGATCAATGGGTGGGAAAATGGCTCAATGAACATCTGTGTTAGCCATTCTGAAATGTATAGTACAGAGGGAATTATCGATAAGGTCAGAGTCCTCATCAGAAAGCAACTCTGTTTGCAACACTTAAGGAAGAAATTAAATAGCCTAGAATTCAAGTCGACAGATACAGTCTTGCGTGAGACCCTAAGGAGCTTGTGTTGATAACAGAAAACCTTTGATTTGAATTGTCTAAGGGTGGTAAAAGGTCAAAATTATTCAAATGTTGAATGCAGTATGCAGGTGAATCCTGAGCCAAGACATATGTGAGGCAGCAGAAAGTCAAATGCTCCAAATGCTCTCATACAATGATAGCTGTGCTTTTATAAAGGTTGCGTACATCCTGCTAACATGTAATAGTTATTCTTGTACATGAACATAAATGTGCTGGAGAAAAACCTGAAAATATCTCTGAATGAGAATTATGAAGGTAAATAACACGTTATTTAGTTTCTGACCTGTTATCTTTTCATAAGAAAAAGCGACAGATTGCTAAATGTAAGAAAGGACTGCACCAAGGAAAGCTAAGGCCTCCCTAGAACTAAACCTGGCGAGGGAGGTCAAGGACAACAAGAAAAGCTTTTTCAAGTATGTTGGAAGCACAAGGAAGTCTAGAGGAAATGTGGGCCCCCTGCTGAACGAAGTGGGTGCCCTGGTGACCGAGGATAGAGAGAAGGTTGAGTTACTGAATGCCGCTTTCACCTCGGTCTTTACTCCTCAGGCCAGCTACCAGGAGTCCCAGGCCTTCAAGGCCACAGAGGAAGTCTGGAGGGAGGAAGTTTTTATCTCTGTTGAAGAGGCTTGGGTTAGAGATCAGCTGAACAAACTGGATATCCACAAGTCCATGGGCCCCAATGAGATACACCTGCGAGTGATGAGGGAGATGGCAGAGGTCATTGCTAGGCTGCTCTCCATAATCTTTGAGAGGTCCTGGAGAACAGGAGAGGTGCCTGAGGACTGGAGAAAGGCCAATGTCATCCCAATCTTCAAAAAGGGCAAAAGGGAGGACCCAGGTAATTATAGGCCAGTCAGACTCGCCTCCATCCCTGGAAAGGTGACGGAACAACTTGTTCTTGCCACCATCTCAAAGCATGTGCAGGAAAGGATGCTTACCCCAAGTAGTCAACATGGATTCCGCAAGGGGAAATCATGCTTGACTAATCTGATAGCCTTTTATGATGGCATAAGTAGTTGGATAGATGAGGGGAGAGCAGTTGATGTGGTATTTCTTGACTTCAGCAAGGCTTTTGATACTGTCTCCCACGGCATCCTCACAGCCAAGCTTAAGAAGGGTGGATTGGGTGATTGTGCAGTGAGGTGGATTGGGAACGGGCTGAAGGACAGAACTCAGAGAGTTGTGGTCAGTGGAGCTAGAGCTGGAGGCCTGTGACCAGTGGTGTCCCCCAAGGGTCAGTGCTGGCTCCAATACTGTTCAATATATTCATCAGTGACCTGGATGAAGGGATAGAGTGTACCCTCAGCAAGTTTGCTGATGATACAAAACTGGGAGGAGTGGCTGACACTCCAGAAGGCTGTGCTGCCATCCAGCGTGACCTGGACAGGCTGGAGAGCTGGGAGGGGAGAAATGTAATGCAATTTAATAAAAGCAAGTGTAAAGTGCTGCATCTGGGGAAGAACAACCCCATGGATCAGTACAGGCTGGGGGCTGATCTGTTGGAAAGCAGCTCTGGGGAAAAAGACCTAGGGGTCCTGGTGGACAAGAGGATGACCATGAGCCAGCGATGTGCCATTGTGGTCAAGAAGGCCAATGGCTCCACTCTGCACTCTGCACTGGTGAGGCCCCATCTGGAGTACTGCATCCAGTTCTGGGCACCCCAGTTCAAGAAGGACAGAGAGCTACTGGAGAGAGTCCAGCGCAGGGCCACCGAGATTATTAAGGGAGTGGAGCATCTCCCTTATGAGGAGAGGCTGAGAGAGCTGGGTCTCTTTAGCCTGGAGAAGAGGAGACTGAGGGGTGACCTTATTAATGTCTATAAATATGTTAAGGGTGAGTGTAAGGAGGATGGAGCCAGACTCTTCTCAATGTCATCCAATGTTAGGACAAGAGGCAATGGGAGTAAGTTGGAACACAAGAGGTTTAGGGTAAACACAAGGAAAAACCTTTTCACTGTGAGGGTGACAGAGCACTGGAATGGGCTGCCCAGGGAGGCTGTGGAGTGTCCTTCTCTGGAGACGTTCAAAACCCACCTGGATGTGTTCCTATATGACTTGGTCTAGGTGATCCTGCTCTGGCAGGGGGGTTGGACTAGATGATCTTTCTAGGTCCCTTCCAGCCCCTAACATTCTATAATTCTGTGACTGGAAGAAGAGATCATTAAACTGCCACTGAACTACTTTATGAATCTTAGGCAAATCATTCAATTTGTGTATGTCTTCCCACCATTTCTAGCCTTATTAATTAGGACTACAGAAAGTTCCCCTGCTATGTGGTTTGCACAGTACGTTGTACTGTCATCTGATTGTAACCAAGAATGAGAACGCAAAAATGACACTGGAGTCTAGAAGAAGCACTATTTGACACTTTCAATCAAATTGTTCCAATATTTGGCCTGTAATTAAATTCATAGTGTCATCACTCCCTAATTTTAAATTTTTGAGATAGGAAGAATGTAGTTGGTCTTGAAAGATCTTTGTTTTGCATTTTAGAACATCAGTGGAATCTATTTAGTCACTTATACCTCTTTTAGAGCCCAAACCACAACTGGAAAAAATGTGCAGAAATATGGAGCATGTGTTAATGAGTTGTAGTATGGATTTTACCAGCTATATTTTAATGCCATTTCTCTTGAAAAATGAACAATAGATCTGGATGCAGAAGTTCTTAATGCACACTGTACATAATAATAGACAGTCCATATTCAGTAATGTACTTCGTTATTCTATACAGAAACTAAATTATACGCTGTTTTACCACAGCGAACCTGAGTGAAGGCTCCATGCTGATTTTTTTCAATCTGTCAGCACATCGGGAAAGCATTCGGCACATGTTTTCTTACAAACATGGCCTTCCTGATGTGGATTAACTTGCCGTCCAGTGAGACTTCCTGGTTTCTGCTTCTCATTGTACTGTCTTCTGAGACTGTTGACATGTGATACAGGATTCTGGCTCACCATTCTTCCACCTCAGCTTCAATACTATTCTGTGGACTTGAGTTTCAAGTTTGACGTACACACCATTAGTTGAAGGTACAAAAACCTTTTCATGATGCAATACCAATCAACCGTTCAGCTCTGGGGCGTGTTGCATTATTATGGTCTTTAGTCCCACTCTTCTCTCAGTGCTTACCAAATATAATTCAGGCTAAAAGCTCAGCTTCTGTGCTTCTACGTGGACCTGAGGTACTTCATACTTATCAGAAGGACTATTTAGTAGACTGAAAGGAGGTCATATTTCTTATCTCCTCAGCCTGTTGGCTCAGATTTCATTTTCCTGACACTTTTTGTTAGTCCTGTGAGATCTGTAGTTACTGTTTGTATCTCAAAGTATGTTTGGCCTGAAGACCATTATTTCTCTCACAGAAATCTGCAGTGATTATTCAGACCTTTACCTTAGCAGGACAAAATATGTTCTACTTTGGATTCTCTTGAAATCCATTAAATAACTGGCAGCACTCAATTGTGAAGAATTAGTTATAATAATTTTATTTTTGCAACAGTATTGTAAATCTTTTGCAGCACAAAAAGGAAAGGTGGGGAAAAGAACAGAAAGGGAAATTTGAAATTCAGCAACCAGGTAGTTACAGATCTTTGTAATGACTTTCATGTGATCTGGGGCCTGCCCCTCTTTTCTTATATTTGATCATGTTCACTGAAACCATCTAAGAAGTTTGTAGTGCTTTTTGGGGGTTAAACTCTCTAGGATTATGATCATAGCTTTCTGAGTAAAGGGCCCCCACCTCTGGAATTAGTTCTCCTTGATTCTCTGCCAACGTCCAGCTCCAGTAAGCTTCAGAGCACATGGTAAAATGTTTGTATTTGGGTTAGCTTTTTTCTATTTTTAGATGGTTTGGTTTTGCTTTGAATTTTACTTTACAGGTCTGGAGATGGTAGATTGGGAATTGTTACTTTCTAACAGGATTGTTTAGTATTACCCACCACGGCAATGAGACTACAGCATTTATTAGTAATTCTGTAAGTGTGTGCTGCAGCACCTGAATGAACAGTATTTTTATTTTCACTTTTATCTTGCCATTTTCCAAGCTGTGATACCGGGAGTACTTTGACCCAAACTGGAAAAGCTCTTGACCCCAGAATTTTGTTCCTTGCGTGCTTCGTTGTGTGTGGAGGGAGATGGTGACTGCGCAGGCGGACTGGTATGGGGGTGGCTTGTCATCTGTGTGGGCTCATTGCTTTGCTCTGGATAATTCTGCAGCAAAGTCCACCTTTGTACGTGTTCCACAGCCATTGTGGCTATGAAAAAACTCCCCTATCTGTAAGGCACCCATCTGCAGTTAGTACTGCTTTTTGCTAATGAGGCTAAAACTAAAACTATATCAGTATCCATAAGATTTAAATCCACCCCAAAATGTAGACTATACTTAAGTGATTATCAATAAATCATAGAATCATAGAGTGGCTTGAGTTGGAAGGGGCCTTAAAGATCATCTAGTTCCAGCCCCTCTGCCATGGGCAGGGATACCTCCCACTAGACCAGGTTGCTCAGAGCCTCATCCAGACTGTTCTTAAACACTTCCAGGGATGAAGCATCCACAACTTCTCTGGGCAACCCATTCCAGTATCTCACCACCCTCATAATAAAGAACTTCTTCCTGATGTCTAATCTAAATCTAGCCTGCTCCAGTTTAAAACCATTGCCCCTTGTCCTGTCACCATATGCACTTATAAAAAGTCCCTCCCCAGCTTTCTTGTAGACCACCCTCAGGTACTGTAGGGCTGCTGCAAGGTCTCCCCAGAGCCTTCTCCAGGCTGAACAGACCCAACTCCTTCAGCCTGTCCTCATAGGAGAAATGCTCCAGCCCTCAGATCATCTTTGTAGCCCGCCTCTGGACCCTCTCCAACAGATCCATGTCCTTCTTGTACTGGGGGCTCCAGAGCTGGACACAGTACTCCAGGTGGGGTCTCACTAGAGCAGAGTAGAGGGGCAGAATCACTTCCCTTCACCTGCTGGCCACGCATCTCTTGATGCAGCCCAGGATACGGGTTGGCTTTTTGGGCTGCGCTCGCACATCATGTTAAGTGCTTCATCAACCGGCACACCCAAGTTCTCTGCATGGCTGGTCTCAATCCACCCATCACCCATCTTGTGCTTGGGATTGCTCCGCTCCAGGTGCAGGACCTTGCACTTGGCCTCACTGAACTTTGTGAGGCTAGCATGGGCCCACATCTCTAGCTTGTCCAGGTCCTTCTGGATGGCATCCCTTCCCACTAGTGTGTTGGCTGCCCACGCAGCTTGGTGTCATTGGCAAACTTGCTGAGCGTGTGCTTAATCCTCCTGCCCATGACACCCGCAAAGATGTTAAACATTGAGTCATCATGATTGTAAGTAGTCTACAGTATTTGATTATAAACTTTATTATTCAGGGCTTGATTATCTTATTATTTACATCAATTCTAAATATTGATACTGATAGTTTCAATAGAAATGCTCCTTATTTGCACCAATCTGGGAAGACAGCAGAGCGTGCAAATACATGTTTTGAGAATAATGCTCAAGGATCTTTAGAGATGTGTATTTTAAAAATACAGCTTTGGTGTGTGACAAAGACTTTTACTTTTCTGTTGTGTGATTAGTCCTTGACCTTTGTCCAAATATGTTGTTGCAGTAAGGTCTGCTCAGGTTCCCACAGTAACAGTTCTTTTGGGGAATAAGGGAACCCAAGGCGAAGAATAAAAGGGCATTGTGTAATACATGATAGTCACGCACTTCCCAAAATACCCCGGGACAGGTTCTCTCCTGATGTAAAATAGATGAGGAATGAGGAGGATGTGGCCCAGTATCTCTGCAGAGGGGGCAGTGGCTATCGGAGAGGTCAGTAGTTATATCAGACAGAGAAGGTATAGATCAGATATGTATCTTGACACTGCAGGCTCTCAGTAGATGTTTCCAGTTAACTTTCAAAGCAGCTGTTCCTCCGGACAATGTGGTGTTATATTTAGAAGTGCAGATTGGTCACCTAATGGTGTCCTGGTTTAAGAATGATCGGGTCTGCGTTTGCGGTTCATCTCTTCAAAATGCAAAGGGGAATAACTGAAGAGTTGGCTTGGCCCTGGCACCACTAAGGAAATTTTTGTTTTGGTATAAAACACTCTTAATGAGATTGCATTTTTCCCTCCCATGCCCAAGTTCAGCCTGAGAAGGAAGCTAACATAAGGAATAAAATAATTGTGTGCGCACTGCAGTCACAACTGATTTAACCACTTAAAGACGATTTTTCTTTTTTTTTTTTTTTTTCTTTCTTTCCCTCTCTTCTTCTATTTGTGTTGATAAAATCGGAGAGCCAGTGGCTGGTACTGATTTAGATTTCCAGCCTAGATTTGCTCTTGTTTTTCTCCTTACTCCAGTTCTCCTTGTGCAGTGCTGCGTGGCGCTGGCAGCCTGAGAGAGAGGGAGCTCCAGTCACACACATAGACTCAGACCACGGAGAGGAGATTACCATCAAGGAGCCCACATTTGCAATAGCGGGTGGTGCTGGGGGGTGAGGCGAGGGGAAAATAAAATAAAAGCAACAATCGGGTAAATGCTCGTCTCTTCTCGCCACCAGCACCTTGCACAGGTCTGAAATCGCTTGTTTTGCTTTGCTGTATTGCGCTTGCCTGGGATGTGGAGAGGGGAGGGGGAGGGGAGGAAGGGGGAGGTTTAACTTTTACTTGACATTACCGGGTTATTGTCAGTTCCCCCGTGTTAAACCCCGGTGGTTTCCCCTCGCCCCCACCCCCTCCCCGGGCTCGGCTCCCTCCAGTTAACTTTGTTCAAAGGGCTGCAGCCAGAAGGGCTCGTCCGGGCCTGGGACATAGATAGCGTAAAGTAAATAACCACCACAATTAGGCTGGGGCCGGGAGTTGATCTTCGTGGCGAGAGATCTGCTTAGTTAGCGTTTGCTGTTTCGGGGCGACTGAAGGCCATCGTACCAAGGACACACGCGCACACCCACCCGCACCGCACCGCACCCCCAGCCGCCCCCCCACCCCCCCCACACACACTCACACACACACGCTGGATACAAAAGTCTGGAGGATCTAGGGGAGAATTGCAGCCGCCGGATCGGTGCAGCGGCGGCGGCCAGAGCCATGCGTGTCACGGCCTCCTGAGGGGGCAAAAAAGGCAGGAAGGAAGGGAGGGGGGGGGGGGAAAGGAAAGAAAGAAGGAAAAAAAGAAGAGAAGGAGAAAGGAAAGCACACGAAAGACGCGGGGTGGTGGAAAGTGTTTGCCTGCTTTTGTCTCGCAATACAGTGAACTGGAAGATGGAGATGGATGTTAAGGGAGTTTCTCCGTGCCCGGAGCCCATCCCCCCGGCGGCGGGGTCTGGCGGCTGCCCGCACCAGCGCCCGCACCACCGCGATGGGCAGCCCGCGGAGCCGGCCCCCGCCGCCGACAGCGGCCACCCCGAGCGGAGGCACGGCGGCGAGAAAGAGGACAAAAAGGTAGGTCCGCTCCGCCGCCGGCCGCCCGGCGCCGCGCCCGCCGGAGGGGCCGGC
>JANVCC010000019.1:11263216-11349593 GCA_025345505.1 Todiramphus chloris collaris
CGGCCCCGGCCGCGCCGCCGCGGGCAGCCCCGCACCGCCCTTTGTCAGCGCGGCGGCGGGAGGCGGGGGGCCGGCGGCGCAGGTTGTCTGAGGACACGGGGGCGGCGGGGCGGGGAGGCGCGGGGCCGCCGCCGCCGCGGGGCCCGGGGCGCCGGGCATTGTTCCGCCCGCTCTGCGGGAGCGGTGCCGCGGGCGGCGGCCCAGGTGCCGCCGCGAAAGTTTACCTCACTTCGAGGGGCCAGCGCGGGCAGGGCCGCCGCTCCCCGCCCCTGGCCTCGGTTTTCACCCGGCGGCGAGGGGCGAGTCACCTGGGGGAAGGAGCCCGGGCGCCGTGTCCCCGCAGCCCTGCTGTGTCATTGTGGACCGGGGGACGGCTGCTCGCTGCCGAGCGAAAACCTGTGCGGGTGACGGAGTTCAACGAGAAATGGGTCAGATCGCATCCTTTAGCGCGGATATGTCTGCTGCTGGAAGAATCGCAAAGTAGGGAGGATGGGATGGAAAAAGGTTGCCATTAAGATAATGTCAGCGGAGTGCATTGATTAGTGCTTTTGTCTGTGGGCACTGTATTCATTTCTATTCATTTTTCTCGGCGTGGGTTTACCAAACTGAAGCCGATGGAGCCTGCTGTGTCCGTAGGTCTGTAATAGGCAGAGACTGATAAATGTGTAAGTTTCGTCGTAATACAGTTATTGTTGCGAGGAGTGATCCCTGTGTGCTAGACTATAAAACACATCCGTTTACATTTTATTGAAATCCGAGCAAGTCTCCAAATGGACAGCTACCCCAAAACAGATTATGATCCTAGAGGAAATGAAAAGAAATGTTGCCATGTACTGGATTTGAGCCGTGTTTCTTCAACTAGTTTTACTGTAGTTTGGCTTTGTTGGAAATATGTAAGAGAACAGTAAGGGATGTAAACCAGCAGTGCAATAAATTAATGCAACAACTATGTCACACCACGTATTTTGCACAACTAGAGTTGCGGTTATCCTGAGAAATATAAGGCGTTTTGAAAAACAAAAAAAAGAGTCATCTGACTGGAGACACTGACTTTGTGGTATTTACCGCCTATACTTTTAGCTTTGTTACTGTTTGGTAAAATCTGTCCTATTGTTTTAATTAAAAGAGAGTATCAATGACCAATCATTTGAGCAGGGCCTGCATAACTTAATAAGGTGGATACAAGGGCTTGATTTTTAAAGTTGTAACTGGTGGTTTACATATTCTGAAAGATGAACGCAGAATTTCATCTCCCTTGAATTTATGAATATTGCATTCTGTCTGTTAGTGTACATAACTAAATGATTTGCGTGCATGTGATTGTTTCTAGGATCCCTTTCCTTGCGTTGTGTTACTTACTGGAACTTAAAATGCTTTATTTCAGAATAATTAAAATGTAGAGCCAAGGTTACCATTTACACCAGTTGGTTGTGCCAGTGCCTTGAGCATTTGAAAACCCTGCCATCAGCAGAAAAGCACTCTCAGTAGTTACTTTCTGATGTGCCACACAGTCTATCTAATGTTTTCTCAATTGTGGATGTGAGGAAGGCAAACAAGGTATGAGTGAAGGTGAATGAAATACTAGGGAAGGCCTGATTCTCTGTGTTGTGGCTAATTAACATGTTTAGATAACTCAGTACCTCACTGTTCTATTGTGTACTTGCGAGTATTTTCCGGACATAGTAGCAAACCCTTTTTTTTTGCCTTAGTCATAGCCATGCTGAAGTACTGTGATTGATATATATATATATATGCATTTTATTTGTTTATTTATCTATTTTTAATCCTTTACGAGCTTTTCCAGGCTCACCATAGCCAAGGTGGTTGAAATGACTAGCTTGTATTTTTGGGAAGTGCTGTGATATTTCAAACCTCCCTAAATGTATGTATCTTTTCTGGGTGCTGTCCCAGGACAACCAGTACTTCTTATTAGTGCAGAAATATTTCAGATATCTGTTAAAATAACGATACCGTAAATGTGATGAGAAGGGAAAAACCCATTAAAGAGATAGTAAAGTTGAACACCATTGTGAAAAAAGCATTCCAACCACAAAACAAAACCCAAGTATTGCTGGAAACATCATCTAAGTGCTTTCTAAATGGATTGAAATAACAGTACCATTATTTATTTGACCTTTAAACAAATGTCAGAGATACACTGATAACGTCCTAGAAGTTTAAACACTCTATGTGGAAACTGTAAAGGACATTAGAACCTGCTTTCCTGACACGTGTATACTTGTGAATAAACATTAAGATTTATCAGCGTGTCAAGATTCCCTACTGTCAGGACTTGCTTTTTGGGATCATCCTTCAAGTATAAAAAGTCTTCCATTTTATCACTGGGGTCCACTGGAGGTAAAAAGAATTTTGCTTCCATCTAAATGGAGCTGGGTCAAATTTATGCTCTAATAAAACTACTTTTTTACCCTGCCTCCAAAAGGAATATTTCTGAATTAATCAAGGAAAGTATTTTCTTCATTCTGTTGGATTTCTGTAGAAGATACTACCGTAGTGTCAACTATGTAGATATTGGTGGTTTTTTTTTTTTTTTCCTACTGTATGTTCCTTTTTTATTTGTTTTTGAACTTCAATAAAATTGTGAAATGCTCATAACTTGAAATATATCCCATTGTCTTCAGCTGGGATGCTGACATGCTGAAGTATATGCTTAAGTGCTTTGTTAGAGGAAGGCCTAGGTTACCTCCCATATATCTTTCTGTGTTGAAACCATCTCTGACCAATATATGAGAAGAGAAATTATGAAGATTGAATTTATAATTTATTAAGTGTACAGCACTTGGTGCTTTAAAGCATAGTTGCCATTTAGGTGGGAGAAAATTAAGCAGAAATAATAGAGTGTAAGATTGAGAAGATGGTTGACTCTATAAGGATGCTATTTTTTCTCTTACAGCAAAACACATCAGAAAATATTTTTCAACACTCCTACAATGTTTTCTGTTATTTAAGTTACAAGCATGTAGGTCTAACCCTGTATACAGCAGCATGGTGACGTTCTCCAGTATGGCAAAGTGGGTAACTTGGGGAGAGAACAACGTGCTATCCTGGCTGTTTATTCCCGTCTGGAGGTGGAGCTGATGCCTGCGACAGGTTGTGTTGTTGGGCCATTGTGCTGTCTTTCCACTCTGTGACTTGGTGCAAGGGGACACAGACCCATACATTTTACCAAGGGTTCGTTCCAGCTTATGGTGGAGTGATAGCGTCTTTGCAAGGATTGGCGTAGAGAGCACTCCGGGAGTTGAAGGCAGCTCTGCGATTCCTTTGGAGACTGCTGACCATGGGTGACAATTGTCACAGCTGACATTATGACCAATATTTTCCCAGGGGTACCCTGAGTTAGGACTTTCAAGCACTTAGATACAGCCAGTATGTTACAGTGTTTCCAAAGTACTGTGTTGCCCCTGAGCCTTCAAACGTTGGCCCTAGGTATGGATTTGGTAATGTAACATTGCATACCCAAAAAAGAGCACTTTTGGTTTTTCACTGAGGAAGACCTCTGATGTCTGAGGTTTGCACAAATCATTTAGCACAGGTAATTTACAAGCACACCAGAGCTCTCACTTTATACCTGCATTCCAGATGCAAAAAAACCCCCCTGTGAAATAGCTCCATGGTGAAGAACTTTCTGTGTATTTACGTGGAAACAAGCACACCAAGGTGACAGCAAAAGCAAGCCTATCTGAGACAGGTACATTGTATTCTGGTTCAAAACCAGTTTGCCAGTATTTGATAAAGGACTTCTGAAATGTTTTGTGGGCTTATTCGTATGTCATTTCCTAGAATTCTCACCTGTGATAGCACTGTGTAGAGTGCTACCCGAGTGTGAGCTTCTAGGGGGGAAAAGCTGAGTGCTTTGGGAAAAAGGCACTTGGTATTAACTTGGGAGTTCTGTTCTGCTGTACACATGGTCTGAGTAATCGTCAGTCTCTGAAAGCCTTCTGCCAGTCTATTTACAAGAGTACTGCTATCAGCAGTATGGTGGTTGTTCACTCATCCTCCAAAAGCGGTAGGTCAGAAAGAATGGAAGACTCTTCTGGGGCAATTATTTTTTAATAATTTCTCTTATGTATTTAGTTTGTTTTGTAAAGCAGTATGTTGCTGTGTGTTTACATTTGAGAAAACAAGGCCAAAGAAATGCAATTTCTGCTTGAAGCAGATAGTGAGAAGTTTCTTTTTGGGGTGGATCGCTCCAGTCTCGGGTCAGATATGCTTATGTTAACTTAGGCAGTTCCATTGTGCACAGGAGAGTAGTTATCAACCACTGCCTTTTTTTTTCACAGAGGTTTAGGTGTTTTTTCAGATAACCTGGACCCAGCCCACTGAGCAACTTTTAAGATCCAAAAACTGAAACTGAAATCAGTAGTGGATAACTGGAACTAATTTGGAGTGTACAGAGCAAAGAAAGCAAAGATGGACAACACTCTCAGTTGCTGATGGTAACAGCCTCTCCTGATAATCGTATAAAATGCAACATCTTCTATTAGCTGGAGTTTCCCAGTACTGAAGGCTTTGTGGCAGGTATATTGTGGACTATGGTCCTGCCAAGATGTAATGCAGGCAGGAACAGTCAAGGTCAGTCCATTGTCTGCCTGGATGGACAAATTCTTAACCACCCAGAGATGGCAGAAAATTTTACTTGTATCTATTGCTATTCTGAGAATTTGATGTCAGATAGAAGGTCCTGTGTATCTTTAAAGTGTGGACAGAGCTGGAGAATAACGGGTCTTTCTTGACCTCACTGCTGAGAATGTTTCAGGATCATTCCTCAGCCCAGCAACATCAACTCTTGTCTTTTTCAGGTCCACTTTTAAGCACCTATTCTTCATTCTTAACGTGCTCCTTAGCATGCTGTGGGCCATCATGATATTGAAATTGATCTGCATAGTTTAGTCCCTTCCTGATTAATTAGTCTGAAAAAAAAGCTTATTCTGCACTAGCACCCTGTTCTCCCAGAGTTCCCAGAGTCTGGTGGCTGTCTGGGTTGTGAATCTGTCTAAAAACCATAGACCCTGGACATGCTGAGCCCCTCATATTTGGATGTTTGTCCTGCAGACTCCCAAGTCACAGCTTCAGGGCAGTCTCTAATTCATGGCAGCGTAGGGAGGCTCCCAGATGTGGCTACCTGGAATGACTGCCCAAAATCTCAGTGCCTGGCAGATGCCTCTGGAAGGGAGGTTTTGGGCAGTGGGCAGCAAAAGCTATTAACTATGCCATTAACCCGTTTCAGTCAGCAAGGTCTAAGGGCTGTCTGATTTGAGGAGAATAAATAAAAAATTCAAATAAAAAAAAAATTCAGTCAGAAGAACTTCAGTGTAAGCAGGAAGCTGTGCTTTGCAGACAGGTTTAATTCTGCATTTCCATGCATCAGGTGTATTCTGCTTCTCACACTTCTCTTGCTTTCTAGTGAGAGAATCCTTAGATGAACCCAGGATTGTGCCTTTATTGCAAAAATAAGCAGATGAGAAGAATATAGAGAGAGACAAACTGTTAGTACCTCAGCTGAAGGCAAGACTAATAAACTAATATTTTATTAAACATCAGAGAATCTGTAAGGAGAAGAGATACTGGGAATCAGGCCTCGTAATTTTAATAGCTCTGTAATTACTTTTTATCTCACGTTCTGAAAATTCCTTTTACAGATATGGGAAAGAATCTTACCTTAAGTTGAATAAATACACATTTAAAATATATTTATTTGCATACTGAGAATCTGAAATGTGGAGAATGAGGTCCAGCACTGGTTTTATGTTGAGAGTTAAAGCATAAAGTTGGAGAGGGAGGAATTGACTTCTGCTCTTTGCCTGTGTCTGTACTAAAACAACATACAGGATAATGCATAGGAATGATCTTTAAAATCTTACCCAATACTGAAAATTATGAAAGAAGAATATGTTATTTAAAATAGTTCTTCCCTTAAATAAATTGCATGAGAACTGTTTTGTCAAAGAGCAAACAGCTGTTTAAATATTTCAACCAACCTAGGCACGTGAAGCTTGAAAACCTGATTGCACTCTGACTGGTTCTTGGGATGAACATAGAAATATTCATTGTAATGCAGAGATTTTGTGAAAAGAAAGTCCTACTAGAGTTATTACAAAGTGAAATTAAGTGCATATGTAGTTGATTAGGTAACAAATCCGGGGACATAAACAATGAACATCATGGGTGGGAGCTAAACAACACTCTTGAGTCATCGGAAACACAGACAAATTTTGTATGCACAAGACACAGAACTGGCTCTTTGGCTAAAGGCAAATTCATCTTGGCTGCAGAAGGGTTGTAAGGATTCCTACTTGGAGGAAGATGCAGCACTGAAAAGAGCTTTGTTACCTCCTCTTGAGCAGTTGGGACATTGCTTTGACTCTGATGTAGTGGTATGTGTTCATGACTATGTGCTGAGACTGGAAAGCAGTCCTATTCAGCACTGGACATGACAGCCCAGAGCTTAGCCAGGGCATGCCATATCCTTCCTGCTTACGTAGGGCTTGTTCTCAAAAGCTCAGTATTCACAGGAATTCCTGTCCAAGGGTCGAGTGCCAGATTGTAACGAATCTGAGGCTTCAAACAATGGATAATCAATGAAGCTAGAAAAGAACAATACCCGTGTTGTTGCATGCTATTCCCAGTGTTTTGCTAGATGCTCACAGTGTTTTTAGACCATCTCTATCTGTGGTAAAAGCTTACTGTGTCACACTGCACACTTAGGCACAGTAATTCTTACTGTACTGAGATTAAGGTTTATTTAATTGCATGAGAGGGAAATACAGCTGCTGATGTGTGAAGTGGTTCAGTTTTTGTTTGCTTCCATATTCGGCTGTTCTCTGCCTGGCTGTGGCCATGTCACTCACATAGTGACTGGGATTATTTCCCAGCAGCATGTGCTAGGTGGATTTCTGTACTGACTAGCTGCCAGTAATAATTATCCAGTAAGGGTATAAGAAGTTGCACGGTCTCAGCAGAGTTATTAGTTCCTAAGAACCTGTCTCAGAAAATAGCCAAATAGTAAAGAAAATAGAACTGCGGCTCTAAATAAAGAAAAATTACAACAGGAGCACTGATACTAATTTCCACAAAAGCAGTCTCAGATCCGGTTCCAATGTGATGTTTAAGCATGTAGGAGAAAAAAAAAAAAAGGCATCTCTGCAAGATATTATGGATATTAAGTATCCTCCAGCAGTTTCTTTCCTCGTTGCTCATCCTTTCTCCATGGCTCTGGAATTCTTCTCTGTTTATAGCACAAACTGTCTTGTTTCATTTCTCTGCATTGCATTCTGACCTATAAGGAGAATATGAATTGTTCCAGGAACTATAGTAACCAGTGCATCTTAGCTGGGATAAAACAACACGCAATTTGGCTAATATTATGGACAAGGACTGTCATGTATAAAATTTGTTAGACAGCCATGATTTACTAGGAAAGGAGTAATTTTTCCAAGCCTAATTTCTTCTGCCATGTGTTTAAATACAGCTGTTATTTTCATTATATGTTCTACTAAGTGAAGACCAATCTTGTTATAGAAGCAGAATAGAAATAGTTTCCTTGACTGAAAAACAAGTCTTGGGTGAATAAAAATGACAGACTCGAGACTCAAAGCTTCTTTAGTATTCTTTACTGTTTCCAGACTTCTGAGTTCATTCCATTGAACACCTTGGACAATAGTTTCAGAGTTTATTCTTTCCAAAACGATATTCTACACAAGTTGTTCAAAGTGATAATGTGATCAAGAAGTGAAAATACCCCAGGGAGAGAAATTTCTTATTTCCTCATTTAATTCGAGACCGTCTGCAAAGGGTTGTTACCATTGACTGGAGAGTGAAAATAAAACGGTGTGGAACCTTTGCCTGTTCTGTTAGCATAGGGTCTGTGTTAATTGATTTCAACAAGTGCCTCAAGCACCACTGACACCTCTTCTTCACTATTAACTAATGATGGTTGTCTCACTGAGGTTATTACTGAGTCTATACTCATTTCCTGGAGTCCATAGCAGAAAAATCCCTTTTTGGATGCTAATTAACATGCTCAAGATAAGTCTTTGTGGAAAGGGAGTTAAAGGGCTAGTATCTACCAAAAATAATTGTTGTAGCTTTTAGATTTAGTATTAGTTTGATGTTAGCTATAGTATAATAATAGCATTGTGCTTTGCTGAGAATTCAAAAAGAGTACGTTGTTGCCTTGAGCTTGTTACCATGTGAATTGGACAGAACACAGGCAGGACAGCTGCAAGTCCTCACAGACAGGCAGGTGAGCATGTTATGTGGGGCTAGGATGTAAATAACTGCTGCTCTTAAGGTGAATTAAGAGTGAAAGGGAGTGTCACAAAGGGCAGAGAGCGAGTCCTTGCTGGAAGGCTAATTGAAAACAGTAACTTTTGAGTAGGACTGGAAGGAAGGAGTTTGTAAGGTTCATATTTTGAGACGAAAAAACTTTATGAAGTGTGTATTGGGTCCATGTGGAGTTAAGGAAGCACACAACAGAATCTCGCAGAGTTCGCAAAATGCCTGGGTAGGCTTCGCAGACATTGTACAGTGCCCTGGTTAGCCTTGTTAACATTATTGAGTGTGCTCCGAGGACATGCAGACTTTCAAAGTACGTGAAAGACACTTTTAATAATTAATTGGCTCACTCTCTCCCACCTATTGCTTCATATCTCATAAAAGGCAACAGTGAGTCCCTGCCAAAGCCAACAGATACAATAATATTTGGATTAGTTGGGTTTGAGAGATACGACACGCTAGAAGGGATATCCCCAAAGATCTTAGAAATGAAACAATCCCCACTTTTTGTCCTGTCTTACTTCTCCCGTGACTCTCAAATGATGTGCTCTTAGACTAAATTTTCCCTGACCTAAAGTGATTTCAAGAAGATCAGTCCACTTTCAGGGAATGAGCAGTGTGTGTGCGCGTCTGAACAGATTTATAACTGGAAGCATGTTCCAACTTTATTGTGTCAGGGACACATGCTGAAATTTCCAAGTGATAAACAGACCTCTGCTTTAAGCAGCCACCATCCACACTATCACCTACCTCCGTGCACAGGCAGTGACACAGGAAATGACACACCATTCTCAGATGGCCGTTAAGATGGATGCAGGGAAACAGTGGGCTTGGTGGCATGACCTCAAGACAGACATCCACAGATGTTCTGTAGTCTCTTCAGTGTGTACAGTTAAAGCGTGCCTGTTCTGCGCTTGGGGAAATTTTTGTTTAAACTGAGAACATTTGAGTTTGGGGGAGTTTGAGTTTGAGTTGTTTCCAGAGGAAGAAGGGAAGAAAGCAGTAAGCTTAATGGGAAGGGAAGCCATATAGGTTTTCAAGGGACCCAGAGGAGCAAGGCAGTAAACAAAGGATCAAACATTCATCCTGGACCTGACTTTACCTGCCAGCCACAGCAGGGAGGTGGCTAATGCAGCAGAAGCTTAGTGTCACCTGCTATTGTGGTCTTATGCAATGCACAGCCTTGGTTAGACCTTAAAATGAGGACCTAACACAACTGTTCTTGAACTTGTCAAGAGGACATACCCTGTGCAGAAGATAAATAAATGATGAATCGGTTCTTAGAGAAGCCATATAGAGGCTAGAGAGTCAGAGGCAAACAGGGTCACCATGGCTCAGGGATTGTACCACAGAACTGTCATGAGATAATCAGCCAGTTCTACATCAGAACTGGAATCACCCAGTGGTAGGAAATATTGCTCAGGGCAGGAGCAAGATTCTGGCTTCTCTGTCTAGTCTGGTCTCTGCTGTGCATGTTCTGCCTGTTGGTAAGACTCACCAACTTTCTCTCTTTAGGCAGTGTTTCATAATCGTATCCTTTTGCACGCAGAAAAAACATATGTGCAACAGTTAGGCAAGAATATTAAAACTCACACTTAAAAGCCAAAACGATAGAAAATGCATAAATCCAGCAATGGGATCTAGTGATAAATTTTAAGTGCAAAGTTAAGGAAAAGAAGAGCGAGGCAGTTTATCCATCTTCCTCTGTTGTTAGCAGGATGAGAGAATGGGACCTGCCTGTATGGCAGGCCACTGCTTGATCTGATGTATCTAGGGGCACACTTGTGTCGCTGTTTATGCCAGGAGCGGAGAGATGCAGCAACATATAAATTAAGCAAGAGCAGGCAAAAGAAGCAACTTTATTAATTTACAACCCCATTTTATATACCCTAGCCCCATAGGGCAATTGGTCAGTGATCACCCATCTCCTAGGGTGATTGGCTAAAGTCCTACAACACCCATTTCAAAATATTTTTCCAATGTACCATAAACAGAACTTAGCAAAACACCAGGTGTTGGTCTAGTTTACAAAACCGTCCTACTGTTTCTCATAACACTGTTGAGAAAGGCAGGATTCTCACCAAATATTGTGAGAACCTGAGAAAATTCCTCTGCTAGCAGCTTTTCAGCATCCACACACTTGCCACAGGTAACTATGCTTTGGGTCCTCTGTCTGTCCAGGTGGTACTGCATGACAGTGTACTAGATGGCAATGCAGTGCTGGCCATATTGGGGGACAAAGTGTCACCTCTGACCTGTAGTTACTGTCTCCTTTCACTGATCTCCTTCCAGACCAGTGCCAGTGTGTGCTGGCAGTGCTCCTGTGGGCTCAGGAATACAGGACAAAGACCGTGTCCTTGACATGACAGTAGCTTTGGTACTTCAACATCAGCCCAGGTGTGCAAAGGTCAAAAGGACTAGTAAGTTAATAAATTCAAGAATCACAGAGTTTGGGAAAGTGCTTCTAATATGCTAACAGCATTTTTAAAGCTGAAATCTGATTTTTTACTTCATAATAGGCCAAGGACAAATTTTGTATCCTACTGGCAAAGGATGTTCACCCTTTTTTCACAGGCATGTTGTATTTTACCTTCTTGAAATGATTTATCACCAAGTAAAACTTGTTACGAGTAGAAACTGGGAAGAAGGGAGTGGGGAGGTACAGATTGTTAAAAATAATCCAGGGGAAGGTGGATTAGTAGGCTCAGGTGAGATAGTCAAATGTGCATTGTCGGTGCTTTAGCAGTTTAAAGGATTCTTATATTTACACATCTAGAAGGACACGCTACAGCACAAATGGGAAATTGGAACTTGTTTCCGTGCATCATGCTCTTCAAGGTTGTAAGAAAACTGTTTTGCCCAGTATAATTTTGGGAGTAATTTCCATGTCTGGAGAAAAAGGAGGGAACACAGACAGGTCACATTTTGAATTAAACTTGTGATTTTAAAGTTAGTTAAAATAACAATTTTACTGAACACACGTAGTCCAAGTCTTACGCTGTTCCACACAAAAGACAGACACTCCCTTGATGGGGTTTTGTTTGGGGTTAGGAGTTACTCTGCCTTGGAGCAGGAGAATGCTGTACACCTTCCACTTCGTTCTTGTATGATTCTGTGCTGGAAAATGCTTTGATGCTTTTTTAAAATGAAAGTGCATCTACACAGAGTTTTCAGATGCACTCAGACTCGAAAGCTGATATAAATTACCTGACAATTGTATAAAATGAATGCAACCATAAATAAAATTACTCCTTGCCCTCTCACAGTCAGGTGGGAACACTTGCAGGATCAGATGTTGCAATTTGAGCTTTTGAGGGGGAGACATCATCTCTATGTATTTAAACATTGCTGCTACAAGGAAACCTGTATGCTTATATGTTCATGTAGCACTAAGTGTAATGTTTCAGCAGTGTAAAATTGTATTTCCTACTCTATCAAAAACAGTCTTTAGAGCTCAGTAAAACAAGCGTGCTGGGAATGTGATAGCTAACCTGAATCTGCTTTTGGTAGTAGATGGTTCATATAAAGTGCTAGTGTGATAACAATGGTTTGAAGCACCCTAAAAAGAAAATATATTTTAAAGTTGAAACCATCAGCAAACTTGCATTTTCCTAGGGTGATAATTTTAAAGAGTTATTTCATTATAATGCAATATTTCAACTTTCAAGTAGTCTCTTTTTTTTTCCACGTAGAAGGGATGTATAACAATGTCAAACGTTTTCTCCTGATACTAGAGCCTCAGCCTGCACAATGGATTAATAAGAGCAAAACGCTTTGTCCTGTTGCTCCTGCAGGAGCATCAGTTTGAAGAGTAACACATCAGTAATAGATTCAAGTTGCTTTTTCATCAGCAGCCGATGGTGACAGTCTTAAGAAAGGGCCGAATTCTCATACTTACAAATACATTTGTCGACAATATATGAGCATGCGAGACACCAATTCAGTCACATTTCGCTATCATTTTTTCCCTTTTGTGCTAGGGTGTAACTTCCAACTGTCAGCTCTTTCAGCTGAGTGTCAGCCTTTTTATAATTGCTGCAGCACGTCAACCCCTTGAAAATTACCATATGTCAGCTGTTTACTATATCGACTGAAAGCATGCGTATTGAGTTGTTCCCCTTTGCCCTACCTGTGTGGCTCTTGGTGACAGCCAGGTGTTTATTTTAGCTGACAAGTCAGCCACCGGCAGGAATGCCCCAGGTCGGTTTGCTGTGGCTCTGTGGAGTCCAGGAAAGTCAGTCAGTCGCAGAACCAGACAGTGGGAAGAATGGGGCTGGGTGGCGGATGTGCTTGGCAGGCTGGCTAGTGAGCAGGCAGATTTACAGACCTAATCCCTTCCTTCCTTGCCTGAATATTTAGACAGCCAGGAGACAATTATACTGGAGGTTGTGTGATCTCCGTGGGAATTTGCTTCTGAGAAGACCTGGCTACAGAATCAGGAGAATCTGTTTGTCCTAGTGTGAGCCCGAGTTTTTGACTGCTGCCATCACTAGAGGATGTTGGCGCCTTGCAAATAGTTAAAAGTGTTGTAATAACCCTATTTTTCCCCATCCTTGCTGACAAAAAGATGAATGGCAAAGGGCTTATTCAAGTCAAACCTTGTGTTAATGGTACTGTGCCAGTGTGTGTCTGGTTTTGGACTGTGTCTGGTGATTGGTTCCTGTCTGTGAACCAGGGCTTTTGCTGGCATTTTTCTGTGTCTGACATCCAAATTGGACCTGTACTGCAGAGGAAAACAGTAGTAAGCTAGTAACGGAGTGCCAGATAGTAAGAGGATGACAAGTCTTTTCCAGTCGTGTGAATGTTATTGAATGAGCAGTCAGTGTGCTCGGGGCCAGTGAGCCAACAAATATGTTCAGCATTCCCACAAAATAGTCTTCAGAATAGTGGGAGGTGTGATTATGAAGGGGAGGCATTTGAAAGCTATAGATAGTGGAGTTAGGCAGGGGAAGTGAGCTGGCAGGAAGGCATTTTGAAGCTAAATGGGGCTCTGCATAAGCCTTTCCTACAGCAGCTCTGCCCATCCAGCTAGCATGTCCTGCTGGTGTGGAGCAGCTGAGGGCAGGAGGCTGCCGGCATGTTTCCCTCTGGGAAAAGAGGAATGAAGGTTATAGGGAAGCACCAAGGGAACACACACGTGGGGTGGACACAAAGAAGTCTGAACAAGGGGCATCTCTGCCAGGATGGCAGCTGTGGCTGTGACCAGGGCTGGCTGTGTGGATTTCAGCTGCTTTCACCAAGTCTCTGCCTACAGAGAAAGTGAGATCTCTGAGGCTGAATTGCCTGACATTCTCTCCTTTGGTATTAGCCGTATTATTTACCAATTTCAAAAATGATTCAGTAGGTGATAACTAGTGTTCTGAGATCATGATGGCTCTAGTCAGCTTTCCAGACAGTACAGCAATTACCTCGTGAATAGAGGTGAACTTGACGGACAGGCTGGGTGGCTGCTCTCTCTAACCTAAGCATTACTTTTCTTGTATTTATGTGCGCACTTCCTCCCTGTGATGAGCCGCAATTGAAACACTGTCGTGAGCGTCCTGTTGGCAGCAACAACTTCATAGGCAACATGGGGTGGGGGGGGGGGAGTAGGAGGTGGTATTCTGTCTTTTTTTCATTTTTAATTAAGGCAAAATAACACAATAAGCGAGGTTTGATTTGCATGAAAAATTGTATGCATGTATAATAGATCTTAATGTTAACACGGGAAATTACTTTCTTTCAACTCAGTGGCCTGCATATTTGATTTTTAGAATTATTTGCTTCCTTGTAACTTTCATTAAGTTTTTATTGCAAAATAGTGTCTCTAAATTCCTCGTGAAATACTCAAGGCCTTTGTAGCCTAGTAGATAGGAACATTGCCTTTTACTGGAAAGCACTTTTTATTAAAATGCATTGTCTGTTTTTTGATAAATTCTTCTTTTTTTTCCCTCTGTCAAATGTATTATTATGAATATAACAATGAATACTATAATTTAGAAATACCATGCATTTAATAGTCATAATTTAAACCTTTGATTCGACAAGAAAACATGTGTGTCTGTGTGCAAAAGCCTGTTTTCATTGTCTTTTTGAATGCAGCTAAGTCTTGGAATGAACTAGCAAATGCCCTTTGTTTAAACTTAACGGTACTTGTATTTGATATTTTCAGAATTAATTTTTATAGCAAGTTTCATTATATCTCTGTTGTGTTCTGGATACAATAGGGCAGCTCACTTACAGATGAATTAAAATCCGTAGTTTAATAGCAGTTTGACTTGCCTAGGTAATTGACTATCTCCTGTAAATGGAGGTGCTATCAAGATAAAACATGTTAATTCTGTAACAAATCCCTGTGTTGCTGATGGAAAATATTTCAGAAGAATTACTCCCTGCTATGCATGGGGGCTTCATGAATTTCAGGATAATGGAGATTACTATCTTTGAGGGGTCTGCGAAATAAACCCTTTCCCAATGCACTGTCTGAAATCTTCTTGAAAGTCCTTGTGGATCAGAAACTGGGTATGGCCTAACTACACTTTCATTTGCTTTGCTCTTACAAGAGGTATGATTTTAAACTGGCTTTAGGAATTTAGTGAAAAATTCTGTGTGGATACACTTAATTCAGATAAACCTGTCTTATACAAATTTAATATGCACGGGTAATTTATAGGTATAAGCTAAGCTAACAGAGTAAGTTTTTAACTGTTTACCTAAATCAGTTTTTAAACAGACAAGGAAAAAACTTTCATATAGTACAAGATTGAGAAGATTGGGACTGTTTACCTTGGAGAGGAAATGAATCAGATGAATCAGAAGTGAGATGATAAAAGGTTACAGACAATGAAGGCATAGGCTCTACAGAGCTGTCCTACCATCAGGGAAGAACAAGGAGCTTTCAGTGAAGCTTAAAAGTGGCAAAGTCAAAAGTAAGTAAAAAGAAATGTTATTTCACGCAGTGAGCTACTTGCTGGTGGAACTCATTGTTGATGGATATCTCTGAGGGCATGAGTTTAACACGATTCCAGAGGAAGGGAGAGTTACGTGCAGGGTAGGCTTAGGCTTGACTTAACTGAAGGGGGAGGTTTGAGTGAAGTAGAAGGAAAGAACTCTTCAGCTTAATGGTGCTGATACTTAGAAAGCCCAACACTAATGCAGAGCTCACCCGTTTATGTATGTAACAAGGATATCCAATTGCAATGGTCGGGATTAAACCCCCAAAAAGAATGTTGGAAAAGTTAAATGCCTGTTTGGTCTAAGCTGTTCTGCTATTAATGAGGTCAAAAGGCCTTTTTTCCCATGTCTTTCTTATATGTGGCTTCTTGTGTAAGTTTTTGGTCGCAGGATTCTGGCTGGGTAGATCACCAGCAGAAATTTCTTGTTCCTGTACAGATTACCCCAATTGTACCTATTTCCTTCCAAAAGCTCAATGTGTCTGCTTTATGCCTTAAAAGCTACAGCAAACTCTTACATTCTCACTAGGAGTTTGAATCACTGCATTTCAATGCTTCTAAGCAGCAAATGCCACAAATTTGTTTGTAAAGGTGACTGTCTCTCCCACACACTTGGATAATAGAAAGGACTTTTGTTTGGTTACCAGAATATGAAATAAGGACAGGCCTGAAAAAATTTTGTTGTTGCTTAATGCTTGGTCCTTGGGGAAGGAAGTGCATCATAGGACAAGGTGGTTTGTTTATGGTTGTACCTGTTAATGAAATTAACTGGAGTCCCTTTGTAAATAGGCACAGAGAAGCAGTGCAGACAGAACAGGAACATGAAGATGACCTGTTCTCATCCTGCTGCCTCACCCTGGTGACTATAGTCTTTTAGACAAGGACAGCTCTTGGACACACTTTCTAGAGCTTAAAGAGGACTATATGTTACCGATCAAAGCAGCAGAGCTTGGAATCATGTTCCTGAGCTGGATTTGTGGAGGGAATTGTGGAGGAAAGACAGCGGTACAAAGGTAACCAGCACTTCTGGGTTGGTCTCACTTTAGCCTGGAAGGCTGTGTGCTACATGGAAGAGAAGTCTGGAAAGTGACTTCTTTTTCATGTGGGTTCTTGCCTTTTTTCTGTTTACTGCTCTGCAGCAGATAGTGAGGGTGTCTGTTGCTGCCTCTTTGCTCTCCTTAGTCAGCAGCTGCTGCTTTGTTATCTGTGCAAGAAGCTTAATCATCTCCCCAGGTAGGCAGATAGGTTGTTCTGGGACCCAGCTGCTACGAGGATCTTCTGTGTTGCTGATGCAGACTTGCACACTGTGGCAGCCCAAGAATGTGTGCAGTATGCTATTCTTTTGTCTCACGTGCTCAGCTAACTAACCCTGCCAGGTTGTTTGATACGCACACAAGTTCTCTCGCTGTTTTGCTGTTTATGATGGAATGAGGTCACAAGTTAAGTCTAAGGGCATTTAATCATTAACTTTGTCCCTGTCATCTACCCTCACATCCCACCATCCTTAGTCATGCCTACAATATCAGTAGGTGAATTGCTGTGTGGTGGAAAGACCTGACAGGCGGATCTGCCATTGCTCATTGTTGTGGCCTGGTTTGCACACCAAGTCTTCTGACTGTCTGTACTGCCATGAACTGTGTACTCCACAGGGTTACAGGCTGTTGACAAGGACCAAGTCATATTCAAAGGCTGAGAAGTACCCTCTATGTACAGAGGATGTATTCCCACCTTTTCTTTCTTTCTTTTTTGTTTGTTTGTTTGTTTTTGTTTGTTCGTTTATTATTATTTTTTTGTTCTGCATTAATGTAAGCAAGAGTCAGGCACTGGACAAGAGAGAGTCAAGATTAACTTTCTTCTCATCCCCTCCGTTTCTCCTAGTCCTTCTTTGTGGATCTCTGAGGACAGAGCTTCATCAAGCAAGGCAAACTGGAGGTAGAGTTGATGGGTCAGTGGGGGAGAAGAGCTGGTCAAAACATTTTTCAAAAATATTTAATTGGAAAGACTTTAGATTTGATCTGATTTCAGTGTATCAAGGATAGGTTCTCACAGCCACATCTGGACCCATGACAAGCTGAAGGGGAGCCTGTTACTTGAAGATATTCCTTGCAGAAAATCCTGATACACTTGTACTTCCACATTTGGGCGTGCAGAGCCAAGACTTTGAAAACTGTGGAAGTCCCAGCAATACACGGTGCTTATTACCTCTTAGGTCCTCAGCAAAAAGCCTAGCTATTTCAAAAGATCAGCTAGCTCTGGAGAGGCAGCTTGACCAAAGCCTGGAAGCTCTATTTTCCCAGCCCATGGTGGTGTGGCTGCCAGGAGCATGCTTGGCCCTTGTGGAGCCCTGGCCCTGGGAGGCCCAGCAGCTGCTTGGAGAAAATGACATCTTCCTCAGGCTTATAGCTACTGCTAGCACAAACACTAGTTTTTCTCAGCCTCAAAGAAGTTGAGGGGGGGGCCACCTCCCTCCCAAAGCATCAGCCTGAAGACTGTCCCAGCTGTACAGCAGTGGCAGCTTTTAAAATTTTATTGGTTTATTCCTCTTAAAATGTTGCTTCAAGCTACAGGAATATGAAAGCAAATAGAAAGTAATTCCTGGTGAACATGAACTGCTGTCTTCTGGCTGGCTCCAAAGGGGAGCTTGATAGCAGCTTCCCAGCTGCACTGGGGAACAACTTCTTCCGTTAAAGAGATAGGGCAATGCATTTCTCTTCCCAGCTGGCACTCACTGCAGCCATGTTTATGGCTCCTGTGGTGGAAGCAAAGCTCTCCAGGGGACACCAGGCTAAGAGCACAGTCTAATGGAAGGGCCTCTGTGCTGGGTGATGCAGAGGATGGAAGCACGAGCCTTACAGCTGGCATTGGAAAGGCAGACCCTGTAACTAAAAGCTGTAATGATTCATCTCCTTCATGGACAGACTATAGAGAGTCATGTGTAAGGAACAGTGATGAGTGCTAGGACGCTAGGAAAACCAATATGAAACAAAGCTGTGCTAAAAACATGCCAGCAAAGAAATAAAACAAAGGCAATACATGGCTCACTCTACAGCCAAGTTGTTCTTGTCAGTCTTTCTTATGGGAATAAATTGTAATTCCGAGATAAGTAACGTTAATAGTGAAATAAGGCTTTTGTGCAAATACAGGTTTTAGAGAGGATGGTACTTTTAGGAAAGCCCTTTTCTGATGCTTACCTGTTGCATTTTTTTTGAAATACTGTTTGTGCACTAAAATGTACTGCAAGTATGAGTGTATGTCTTGCAGTTAGATCTAATGTTATGATGGCTATAAAATAACCTGTTTAGAATAATATGCAATTGGACTCCATTAATTTTGTGTGTTAGCCTAAAATTTCTGCTGTAGCAAGGTTATTTTTATGTAAATAGAGAAGTTTGGATTGTAAAATAAATAATTTCTATTCTGTATTCAGTGACTGAACTATATTTCTTTTTGACACTTTTGCAAAATGTGTTACACGGGATTAGTAAAAAAATCACTCACTAAAACTTTTATATTTAATTTCACATGGCTATGCTAATGGAAGGAGGCAGTACTATGTTAGAGAAATACAGTATTTTCTTGGGAGAGAAGGATGTTACCTATGATTTGCTTACTTGTGGTTATTGGTTGTTATTGGGAATGCTAAAATTTCACAGCTGAAATTCATAAAGTTGAGATCCATTAAGCAGAAAAAAAATATAAAAGAAAAAAATGTGTGTTCCCGTGAAAAATCCCTTTGTAGGTAATAGTATAGCTATGACATTTTTTAGCTGCTGAAATGTAACATAGGTAATTGGAAAATGCCTATGTTTTCCAACTCCCTAGGATACTAATAAGCATACTTCTGATACAAATATTGTGTGTAACGGTTTTACCAACTCAGCCTGCTGCTGTGATACCAGTACCATCAAGTCACAGGCCATACCAAATGTGGTTAGGTGCTGTCACAGTAAAATTAACCCTCATTTGCCAGGGAAGGAGTCCAGGTGAAAGGTAACTTCCAGTATCAAAGTGGCCATTTAATGCTTTTATGTCCTCTAATTGGAAATGATAATCAATGAGAATCATTTATAAAACTTGTCCAGAGTTGTGATTCTCTACTTAAAATGACATCTTCTGCCTAAGGCACTGTAATTGCAATCAGGTTTATGCCATATGATCATAATAGGATTCAGAACTTAATGATGTATATGGTTAACTTGTTTGCACTGCTTGGCAAATAGACTTGAGTAGATTATTTCTCCAACAGGAACTTCATCGTGTTTGACCTTTTTTTATCCAAGGATTTGAGTAAAGTATTACCTTCTCTGGAATTAGGTGCTCAAGTAAAAGATTTCATGGGCCTGCTTAACAGTTCATCTGCGCCACAATAGCAATTAATGTCTGTGTAAGTAAACTTTCCATTTTAAAGGTCATTAATTTTCTTTACACGATACAGCTCGGAGAGCCTGCTACTGAAATAATTGGGAGCTACAGGTATTAATTTATGAGGGAGGATTAAAAAGACTAAAAATCTAAAGATTAGCTAAATGATGAATAGAAAAGGGTGTGATACAAGTCTGCCTTCTGGTGGGGGTTTTTTGTTGTTATTGTTCCTATTGTGTATCTGGGTGAACTACTTTTGTTTCAAGACAGTCGAACTAGATGTTCTAGTCATTCTTTCTGGCGTTGAAGCCCATACACCCTACTTAAGCTAATTCTTTAAAACTTGAGTAACGTGGTTCTTCTTTACACAGAGAAAAGATTCACCCTACAGACAAAGCAAGGCAGGGAGTGGGGGCGCTTCTGCTATAAGATTTGTGGACGGAGAGGGTAGCTGGGTAGTGCTGCAGCTCTAGTGACACAGCTGTGCCAGGACACTGCTTTCCTGGCTCAGGGTGGAGTCCCTGTCAGGCAACTCCTTCCAGCAGAGCCTGCTTTGCAACAGTGTCACACCACTGCCTTAGGAGGTTGCTTTTTGCTCTGATGGAAAATGTTCTTAGTCCTGGCTCTCCTTTATGCCAGTTCTGACTCAGATTAATTTGAGTCACCTGTATGGGAGTTACTTGGGTTTTACAGCTATATTATGTGCAGACTGCATTTCATTAACTTTATGAAGACTATGCTAATGTGAACAAGGGTTTGTAAGGCTGCAGCATTTCTCACTGATGAGGTTGGTTCAACTGTAATTCCTTTTACAGATCTGTTTTGGATTTGGCTTCTTCGGTTGGCAGCACAATTAGTTCGGTAGCATCTGAAAAATGGTTGTGCATCATACATTACCATCATAAAAGTCCTTATTATAGAATATTATTTATCTGTAGCAGTGCCCACTATTTATTGGGGCTTTCCAAAATGTAAGAAGGCCTTTACTCTGAAGTAATCACAAACTAAATAATCAGTAGCTTTCCAAAATTTAGAAACTAACCACAGTTGCCAGCTATATCTCTAGAGGGTATTTGATGGCATGGCTCACAGTACATCAATTAAGAATTGCTGATGATAATCCAACACAGTAGAACAAAATTAATGGAAGGGCAAGCAGTGGGCCTTCTTGCAGTATTTTAGTGTTATAAAGTTCCATTTCTAAATTAGGAGAGTGTGCATTACCAGAGTTACTGATCCAAAAATGAATGTTGCCCATTAAATGCTATGGGACAGTGTCATCTTTGTGAGGAAACCATGTGATGAACTGTGCAGGAGAAAGCAACATTTTCTTTGGCAATTAAAAAATAGGCGTCTGTTTGAACCTGCGCAGAAGCTGAAGTGTGAAAAAGGCAGCGGGAAACTGCTCAAAAGTAAAGGACAATAACCGGAGCTGAGCCTCAGTGGAAATGGGGTGACGACTCCAAGACCTGGCTTCTGTGCCTCTCCTTTTGGTAGTCTTGTGGGGCTGGAGCTGCTTATGTGTGTGTGTAGACCCACTTAATGCTCTGACATTGAGATCCTTAATCTGGCACTCCCAAGCAGCAACAGTAGTTAATAATTTTGCTTCATATTTTTCTAGGAACCGATCAGTGCTACAAATTGTAAGAAACAAATTCCTAAAGGAAATGGAGCTGCAGAATTCTGTTGCTTAACCAGTATTTTGCAGTATACAGTCTTTCCTTTCACTTACTTTTAAACAAAGACTTTAAAACATCATGTGAGGCACATATTCAGTTGGATTTGGTTTAGTTTTGCATAAGATATTTCTGTGAATGAGTGTGAGTTCTCTTCCCCTTAAGACTTCTCTTGACTGTCAGAAACCATCTGTGTACATATTTTTATGCCTGTTTAATTGATAATCAAGACTGAATCCTGTTGTTTAGCAAATCTGACTTGCCTGTTAGTAAACTCTACTCTTGCATTAAACTCTGAAGTATAGAGTACACAGAGAAACAAATTCCTGACCTGTAATAAAACTGACAATCTGTACCTTCTGCTAGTATCTGTAAGTACAGCCTCTTTAATCATGGGCTAATTGAAGCTTTGGTGTTAGAAAGGAAGAGGAGACTGTTAGAGCCTGAAGGGACAGTTTGTCTTAAAATGCCAGGAACACTTCCAGGGCTCCCTAGAACACAGTGTAAAATGAGTTACATTCACCTGTCAGGAAGGGAAATGCAGCAGTTCTGCTAGACTTCACAGTTAAAATCATGAATCAGGATCTCAATGATGAGTATCGTTTAGGACTGATGAATGCTTTATGAATGACTTCTGCCTTTTAGCTTCTGGAGGAATCTTCTTTTCAAGCTCTTTCTGCTGCCTGCCCACCACCTTTCTTCAAGGGAAATTTGCAAATGTAATGGAATAATCTGATTATTAGAACTGAAAGTTTAGGGGGAAAAAACCCCTATGTACTGTAGGAATTTGATTATGAGAGTTACCAAGAATGTGCCTCAGGCCTTTCCTTCTTTCCTTCTTTCCTTCTTTCCTTTTCTTTCTCTCTTTCTCCCTTCCTTCCCTTCCTTCTTTTCATTTTCTTTTCCCTAAGTCTGCATGTCTCTAAAGGGCATGTGTAGCAGAAAAATTACTGCCCTCTCACACACGCCCTCTGTTCTTGCTGTGTTCCCAGCCTGCTCCAGGTCTAAGTTATAATAACAGCAGTGGTGCTTTTTACCAGAAAAAAAACCTGCCAGTCTCCAAATCTTGTTCTTGCTCTGTTGATCAGAGCAAATCAAATTCAGAATCAAAAGTAAGGGAAAGAGAAGTTTTCTTTCTGCATTGGACATGCCTCAGGAGTTGTAGATTATGAGGCTTCGAGAACTTGACCACACCAGTGGCTGGTCACAGCTGTCTGTTGGTGTTGTGCTACTGAAGCAGTAACTTGCAATGTGATTTGAAGACTTCTAGATTTCTGTTGATAGCTTTTGTAGGTGACTTCTCTCTCCCCCAAAAGGTAATTAAAACCATGTAAAAAGTGTCCCAAGTTATTGGGGAGCCTGCATCTACCCTGAAAAAGTTGTAGAAATCTGAGAGGGGGCAAAGAATAGTGGGTAGGAGGGTGAGTGGTTGAATGAAATTGTCCTAGAAAACTGTCAAGTAATTAAAAGTGGGTTCTATGATCTAATCCACGGTCAGTGCAGTTGTCCTGGAAATGCATTTGTACATAGATGGACACATGAGGAAATCCTTGCAACTGTAACCAAAATTCAAATGATACCCTGCATTATTTGTTTGACGTAAAGGGTTCCTTATACCTGCATGCAAGCTACATGGCAGCTTTCACTCCTGGACTGGAAGCTGTGACAAGTAATCAGCTTCTTCTAGTTGTTCTTCTGCAATCACTAAGGTTTAGATTGCAGCTAAGCGTTAATACTTGCAAGACTTAATGTTGAAAAACAGGTATTTCCAACTGCTACAGTGTAAGTACCAACATTCCTGTTTGAAATGGATCACATTTGTGCACATAAGAATTTTATTTATGGCTGTTGTCTGGAGCGTTGCATCTTATGCTCCGTCTTCACAAACGTGGTGCGTGTGTTTCAGGCTGAAGCAGGTATTTCTAAGGGTGAGAATTGTTTCGGTTGCCCATGAATGCACTGGATGTGGCTTGGTTATATGGACAGAGTTGTTGTAAAACACAACTAGGATTTGAATTTAGAGTGTAGTAGCCCTGTGACAAGTAAGTGATTCTGCCCCCGAAGTGACTCTCTATTTCAGATCAGGTAGAAAAATAGGCTCTGAGTGTGGAGTAAGAGAGACCAGGTGAGAGTTAACTCAGACTAGCTGCAACTTGCTCCTGCCCCAAGCAGACAAACACTAGAGAAATTCTCTTTAGCCATGAGGCCAACAGAGGCTTTCTTTCCTTGGATTCCTCCTTATATTACAAACTGTTTGTAAATATTTCCTTTGGCTTTAAATGCAACGTTTTGTAGTCTTAGATTTATTTATTTTTTTTATTTATTTCTGTAATGTAAATGGATGCTTTCTTGTAGCTTATATGGAATCAGTCACGATGCTGGCTTGTTTGCTTGCTTTGTATAGGGAATTTGGTATGAGACCTTTTCCTCACTGTGGTACATTGCTTTCTTTCTTTTGTATCAATTTTTTGGTTTTATTTTATTTTATTTTAAAGTCAGTGAGCATAAATATGTTCTCTTGAAACCCTGGTAGACTTGATGAGCAGTTTTTCTACTTAATCCTCAAAGCTCTAGTGCCACTTTTTCCCCGCCTTGATGATTTCAGTCCCAGTTTAGCCCACTGTATAACAAAAATAAGCTTGAAGGATGCAGTAAGTTATATTGGCATGTGTGCTCCCTTGAGAGATAATGTGCTGCTTCATCCAAGTCCCAGGGTACCCTGACACCCATCTGCCAGGGAACTCCTCATCTGCCTAATATGGGATTAGATGCTGGGTGAAGCACTTGCTTTTTCTTCCTTTTTAATACATTTTCTGAATACTAAATACCCCTTTCTACATTCATTTAACTTACCTCTTTCATGTTGTTTTATAATAAGTATCCATTATTAGCATAATAACTGCTCAAAGTGACATCTTACATTGTATTGTCAAAGATCCATGTATTAATATTTCCACAGTTCTGATGCTGTGATACACTGTAGTACTGTAATTTTGCCAGAGATTATTATTTTTATGTCAAAGATCTGCCTATTCCTTTTACATACCATAGAGTGACACCAAAGCTACTGATAGCGGGCTGTTATGAAGCTTCTGTAAAGCAATGTGTCAAAAAAAAGTATGTAAAAGCACACCAAATCTATGGGTCCTTTGATTGCTGCTTGAATCGCTTGGAAAAGGAGAATGAGGAAATTCATTCATGCAGCGTTTCTCTATTGCGTATGTATTTGTTTATCTTTAAATTGTTTAGGCCTGTCTTATATCCTGTCTTCTAAGCGATGTGAGTTGGCAAAGGCCAGCACGCCAGTCCTAACTCTATTTTATTATTTATCAGAAAGCTTTTGTGTAAAGATTAACTGTGTTTGCTCTCTGTTTGCTATTATTTCCCCCCACTGCTCAGTAAGTACCCCAAGCAGTTTGATAAGATGACTGAAAGGTTGTCTGGCTTCATTGTTGCTCTTCTCAGAATCTCTTGTATCCTCTGGCGAAATGTTATCTTATACTTTGTTACAGTAATAGTCCTCAGTGATTCAAAACAGGTTTTCTTTTGTCTCCTACCCTAACAATGCGCGTAGGGGAGAGCGTTTATTCTCTTTCACCAGCTCGCTGCTGTTAACAAAAGCAACAGGATCAGAAGAATGGCTGTCTTTACACCCAGTATCAATGGATCTCCCTCCTCCTCCTGCATGATGATAAGTGAACAGGAATGGGGGGGCTGGAAGGAGCAAAATCATCTTGACTCTTTCCATGCTCTGTAGGCTACAGTCTCCCTTTTCCCTCCCTGCTACAAGGCATGCTTCAGTGGGTGGTTACAGAAGGTGACAGCGGTACTGGCACATACATGTGCCGTTGGGAGGTATCCTTCTTGAGATGCCCCACTTCTAAGCCAGAGTCTATAAAATAATTTTTTAAATATTTACTTAAGGTGATGATTTAATTTGACAATGGCGTACTTGCAAGGTTTGTGTGGATAGAAGTGCTAAACCCGTACTCCATGTTTACATCTAAAATTTGGAATCTAGGAAAGTATTTCATCAAGCCACTTTTTCACTATTCTGCTTCTTGAAAATGAGCTGACTGCTGTCACATTTTTCAATGTAAAATAAATGCTGAATCAGTGGATAATGCTGGTTTAGCCCTCTTTGCTTATTTTGGGGTCATAGGGAGGAGAGGTTTAGGAGAGGAATTTGTTCTGCTTTTTTTTTCTGGGAAACCTGGAAGAAAACATGGACAGAAATCACTTGTGTGTAGCAAATAGCCTCAGCCCTGCGGAAACCCACTTCATCTGAGGTTGTCTAAAGAAAATGAAAGGATTGAAGCCACAGGTGGAAAGGGGAAAGAAGAAAGAAGGAAACAGTGCTTGTTGCACACCACTACTGGAGATCCCAGAGATTTGCCTGGATTGTACTTGGCCTTGGCTCAGTTATTCACTTTGTGCAAAACCATCTCTCACCCCGTTTGGGGAATGTCGTCACGACAGAGCTGTAGTTTCTCCTGGGATATGCTCTATTATCCTGAAGCTCTTCCATCATGAAAACTATCATGATACTGAACATAGAGCCAGAAAGCGAGGGAAAGTGACTTGGAATTTTTTCTGATTTGGGCTTCTGTGATTGTTCTGTATAAAGTGATACAAGCCGAGGTAAAAATAGTGAGGAAGAATCTATCTCAGAATAGCTTTCCACCTAATGATTAGGTCAGTCTCCTCTAAAATTAAAGCTCTGGGTTAATTTTCTTTCCCTACCTAAGAGCAGCAACTTGAAATGATGACTCTGTCTCTCTTTGCCATAAATACTAGCACCCCATAAACATGTGATTGTCACTGTAAAAATTCTAACTTATAAAGACTACATTCCAAGGTCTTCCAATACTTGAGAGCTTTGGGTTGTTTTACTGAGCCATAGTTACCTGCCAAATATTAACTGAATTTCTCCTGAGCAATATTAAGATCACAGTGAATCTAAAAGGCATGCAGTAAAACCAATGTCCTCATCCCCTAAGCAGACTTTGACCTAGCCCTCATTGCAGTCTTTGCTAAGAGAGAAAAAAAAAAAAAGAAATGATATTTTGGTGCACTGCAGCACCTACACAGTGGAGTTTGCCTTTCCATCCCCTGTTCTAGTCAGGGTTGGCAGGTTCTTAGTTTAAGGACTACAGAATTCACAGAAAGGAAACTCTTAAGTGAGAGAGAGGAGAATCAGTACATTTTGTATTTGCTTTAATGTATTTATTTGAGCTTGTTCAGTTAAATTATTTATGGCTTTAAATATTTTGGCATGCTTTCCATCTGTATAGTGTTAATCATTTGAAAGGGTCAATGAGTAGTACAGTATTTTCTGTACTTATTTCTATGCTGACTAATGAGTCTTCTTGTGGTATTTAGCTATGCAACAACATACTGCAAGATAGGAAGAGACCGTGTTCATGAAGATCTGGAGGGACGTCTCAGACAGGCAGTTTCTCTAATATGCCTATTGGTTCTCTGGTTTCTATGATGAGATTTTTGTTGTAATGTGCATTTATGATGAAAATTATAACTTCTGTACATCTGCAGTAACTTTAGTAAACTGCCCTGTTGAGAGTGGCTTCTTCCACAGAATTAAAATGTAAATGAGCTCATTTATTTATAATAGAATAGGTGTTTTACTCCATAATTCTCACAGTCCCTGGCTGAACTCTTTCTCACACCGACACAGCTCTTATTGATTTCTGCATAAAGTTGGCTGGAACATCACGGACTAGGACCATGCATAGAGTGTTCTTGTACTGACTTACCTGCTGGTGAATACTGACTCACCAATTAACTTCAAAGACAAACAAACAAACACCTTTGCATTTTATTTCTCCACTCAATAATAAATTCAAAGGGGTAGGCTGGACCAGTCGTGGGTAGGATAGGACTGTGATACTGATGCTGCCTGTATTTATCAAGACTACCTTTCGGAGCAACACTGTGAATTTATGTTTTGCCTTTAACATTCTGAAGTGGTTGGAAACAGTAGGTTACTGTGTTCTGTTGATGTAAATTTGAGTCAGTTTAGGGAAAAATGCTTCCCTCTCTCTCATCTGTGTGGGTAACCAATTTATTTATTTGGGATTCTGGACTCGGAATTGATTTTAAGTGCTTTAAGCTCCTGTGAAACAATGACAAACATGCTGATGTCTCAGTAACTGCACATTTGATTATCTGAAGTCATTGCATTATGTGACCTCTCGCTTTCCAAATCTTGACTATTGGTGTCTGTTCTAAGAAGGTCTTTAAGAGCAGCTCCAAAAGGAAGCTGAACTGCCCCCAAAGTGAAGTTTTATAAGAATGTGAGGAAGGAGGAAATATTAGTTCACTTTTCCCCTAAATGTTTACATGTCCATCTTCATTATACCAGCCAAAATGAGAAAGAGGTAAAAAGGCTCTGTGTGCTCTTTCCAGCCAGCTTGGGAAACACTGTATTTGGTGTGCTGCTTAAAACTGTAACAGAACAAGCTAGAAAGCTGGGGAGATCAGCCTGTACCAGGTTTACTGAAAAAATACAGTATAATGAGAATTTTTGCTTAAATAATAAATAAGGCTCTTCTCTTTGAGTCACAGACTAATCAAGTGGCATTTTCAACAGTACTGTTCCATTGGGCCTAGATTAGCAGGAGCCTCAGTTAATGTGAAAGGATACACTGCATCTTCAGGTGCTCGACTGCTGTGAAATACAGAAGTAGTATGTCTGTTTTCAGACAGTATTAATCACCTAGGCTTTAAGGCCATTTGTGTATGGATTAATGCAGCAAGAACCAGGGTGGAATTGAATCGTGAAAATACTTAGGCCTCATTATCTCTTTATTAATTTTATGCCTTTAGTGACTATCAGAGGACTTTGTTGACGTATACAGGCAGTTAGGATTAGGATCTAAAATGCTGGGGGACTACATTTGGTATAAAGGAGAAAAACCCTTTATGGAGCAGCAAAAAAGGAATGGAGTTAAGTTTTCTTCTTGAGATTGTTACTTTGAAAAAGTGAGTAATGTTGAAAGCTACCTCAAGCAAATTACTGCTGCCTGCCTCCCTCCAGCTCCCTCTGGAAGCATCAGGAATGTCACACCCAGCTCCTTGCTGGCCCTGCTGTGTGTGGCCAGAAGGACACTATTACTGAGCTTTTTACAAAAGTTTATTATTTTTAATTAATAAATTAATTTTAATTTATTTTTATTTTTTCAATTGCTTTTAAAATATAATATTTAATATTTTATTAAAGCAAGTATTATTTTAAGAAAAAATTACTCTAGAAGAGAGGCTGTAAAACCAGATCTTTTGAGCTGTTCTTCCAGAATTTTTGTTATCTCAGTAGCTCCTTGAGAGTCTTGTGCAAAACTTTAGGGGGACACCCCCTGCCCCAACTTATTAAGTTAGCTCACTGTCTTGGATACATCTTTTTTTTTTCCCTTCTCTTTCTGTCATCTTTCTTTCTGTCTTTCTGACTGTATTTTATTCAGAGTCTGCTTGGAGATCTGCTGTGCTTTAGGTGGGGCTGAAGGAAGCCTGGGCAGGATGACTATCAACACTTTAACAAACGCTTGCTCATACCTGAACGTACTCTTTGCAGGGTGGTGTAGGTTGAAAACTGGGAAGGACTGAGATGAAACTGGACTCTAGTTAAAGTTCCTGTTCCCTCCTTTGCTAAACTGCAAGGATTAAGCCCAGCCCCATCTAACACTGTTTGCTTTGGAATGTGGCTGTAGCAGATTTCACAGTGTTGGGTGCTGGCTAGTGATAGTAGACAGCTCTTTACTCCAGCCCTAATCCAAGCCCCTTTTTCTTTCTGTCTATTCCTTAACAGTCATCACATCTTCCGTATGTGCCCCACCTTGCAGGTGTTTTGCACAGTCCTTTTACTTGACCTCTCTATATTCTGAATCTTTTTCCTCCTTTGGTAAATATTAATTATATTGAATTTGAAGCAAACTTGTTGTCTCAATGCTGTCTGCATCTTAGGATGAAATCCTGAATGTATTGCTTTGAAAATGGAGCTTCAAAAATGGCCATCAAAGATGAAGATGGTTTTCTGTTTTGGAGGTTCCTCCTTTCCCCTTTCCCCCTTTCCCCCTTTCCCCTTTCCTTTTTTCCTTTTCAGTTCCTTGAGGTGTTGGTGATCTTGAATAACTTGTACCTGTGTAAAATTGTCTTTACCACATGGCTGATTTGCTCCTATAAGCTGGCTAATAGACGTGAAAGGGGTGCTTTTTCAACCCCGTGGAAATCTTTGGGGTGGTTGTGGCAGCCAGCAGACACAACCCAAACACAAATTCCTTTCATCTCAACAGACAGCAGCACCGAACCACATCCAGTAGTGTCTCACTGTGTGCTCTGGAGGCGGGGAGGGATATCTGCAACCCCCCAAATCCTGGGGGTGCTGGGCACTGCTGGGTCAGCTGGCATCAGGTACGCAAGGGCCCTCAGTCCCGAGGGAGCCAGGAGGATGTGGGGAATCCCAGCTGCTGCTGCTCAGTGTGTCCTAGCAGAAAGGGAAAGGAAACAGAGAGGCCCGAGACTGGCAGAAAGAAGTAACCCTGGCTTCAGGGTCATGGCTGACAGTTTAGACAAGGAGAGTGGTCCTTGTTGACCTGGAGCTTTGTAATGATCTCTGAGAGCAGAGTGAGCCTGTTTCATGTCTGTGCCGCTGTAAAATAGCACAGGAGAAACAGCAACTACCAGAAATTCTCTGTCTTTCCATTGGCAGTGTTTTTCTGTCCACTTTACAGAGGTGTATGTGACTGCAAAGCAATGGAAAAAACTGCCTTTGCTACACCTCATTGTAAATGTCTCCTGTCTGCGCAGGCGGTAGAAGGGAGGAGAAGGGGAGGATTTTAATTTGGATTTTTTTCTTTTTTCCCCAGAGATCCTAAAAGATCCATGTCCTCTACTGTTTATATGTAGCCTAAGAAAACTTTTCACACTCTTATTACTTATTTTAAAAACTTTTCTGATTTTGAGTACCAACCAGTAGAGTACTTACAGCTACTTTTAATAGTTGTTTTATTGTAGTTTGTTCCTGTTGGGGAAACTGAAAGCCATATGTTTCAAGGTGATTTCTGTATGAATGTCCAGCTAGCATAAACATGGTCTCGGGCATTAAACTAGTCTTCAGTACAATAAAGACTTCAGTCTGTATACCTTTGCATATCTCTTAATTAATATGTAACCAACATTTTCATATTCTGTTACTTGTTATATGGAGATGTCAGGCAGTGAGTTTTAAGACAGCCAGACAATAATAGCTGGATTCATGTGTTTAAGACTTGCTGGGGTGGAAGTCTCAGTGATTTCTGCATAGTGATTTGGTAATATTGAATATAATAATAGTAGAGAGCTTTTCTTTTTGCTTGTTCCGAACTTCCATTTCAAAGGTGAAAATCAGCAAGCAATGTCTTCTAGTCCTGTCTTCAGTGGACTTCTGCATGCTGGGAGTACATCCTTAGATGTTTCTGAGGTTGCGCTGGGGTTGCTGGGCACTTCTGAAAAGTAGGCTACTTCTTCCTTATTTAAACAAAAAATGATAGAAGAGAAATTTGTGTATAATGGTGACTTCAGGAAAAAATGTGTAATATTTCAAACAACCTCACTGCTGTTTATATCCTTCAAACCCTAGGACAGAATTAGCAGTAGGAGGCAAGAACTCCTTGGCTGTCCTTCTGCAGAGGGTTAGGTGCTGGCTGGATGAACCCCTCTGCCTGAGCTTTCCAGTAATGCTTCCAGGAATCAGTTTCATGCTCCATATGTGTCAGTAAAAATCTAAGGAAAACAGTTTGTCCTTGTGCAGGAAAAGAAGAAAGCTCTCTCTCAAGGCTCTTCACTGCATAGACCTTCATGCTTTTGTTTTGACAGTATCTCTTCTCACACTGTCATGTTCTCAAGTCCTTCTCAGCTTCAAGATTCTTATGTAAGGAACTGAAATAAATGAGGAGGACCAAACTGGTCCCGACTTGATCACAGAAACATATTCTGGTCTTGCAAGAAAGACTTGTCTGAGAATGGCCCTTTTTTTTTTCTTCTTCTTTTGGGTAAATGAATGATGCATCTTTCTCCAACAGGGACAGAAAGTTGAATATGTCCACACCCCCTTTTGTAAATACACTGTCTGGCAGTGCTGGCTGGGAGCAATAAAAAGCCCCTGGCATAGCATCTCCTGCAGTGAAGTGTCCTCTCTACAGAGAAGCAGGAAGAGGGATTATTTTACAAAGGTACAAGTTATTCCAACCCTCTTGAGGCTGGGTGACTTCCCACTGAACTTCCTTGCCATAGTCTAGCCCACATGCTTTTGCTTGGAAACCTGAACTTCCAGGCGTGAATAACTTACTGGAATTAATCTTGACCTGTCATCCAATATTCAAATATTAATGTGGCTGATCAGAGTGAGGCAGTGCAGCCATGGTGGTCTTGCAAAATGGTGCATCACACAAGTGACATTTCCTAACACAAGTCAATGTTTGTTCTTCTGTAAAAGGCATTCTAACATTTTCCTTCAAACTGCCAGGCTAAATGGCTTGTGCTGGCCCAACCCTTGTGCAACAAACAGTGGATCTGTGCCAAATGGCAAGTATCAAGAACCAGCATCTGAAGAAGGAAGGAGTAGTAATAGAAATGGGAGAACCTCCCCTGGAAGTGATTAAACTTGTGAGATACTACAGGCTTAGGAAGGCTGTCTTTCCTTTTGTCAGCCATGCAACCAGCGTAGCACTGGGAAGGAAATGGTGCTGGGGTCTAAATGAACTGATCCTTCCAGGAAACAAATGATCTGGTTGTTCTCAGAGCAGCAGGTGACTCAAGGTCATAGAATCATAGTGTTCTTTTGGTTAGAAGATACCTTCAAGATCATCAAGTCCAAACTGCCAGGTCACCACTAAACTATGTCCCTAAATGTCTTTTAAATACCCTCAGGGATGGTGATTCCACCACTTCCCTGGGCAGCCTGTTATCATGTTTCCACATGTGCCAGATTTACTTTGTGCTTTGAACTGGAAAGTTTTGTGCAGATTCAGAAACTATGACAGTGAGCAAGATTTTTTCAGCCCCTTTTACTGAAGGGCAAGTGTCACCATGAATTAAATAATATTGGATCTGGTTTTTTTTGTTCCTATACAGGTGGCTTGTGCTGCAGGAGGTTATGTTGCACTCCTTTTCCCTTCCAACTAACCTCCTGAGTTGCATGGGGACCTGAGGCAAACGCTCTTCTCCTGAGGCTCTGTTTTTCTCCTCTGCAATAATGCTTACAGACTTAATTTAGCCCTTTTTTTTAAGTTACTGATAGAAAGTGCCATGCAAAACTTGAAATCACTTTATTTTAAATTAATTCAGGAATGAATCAATGAATTCATGAACTGGATCGATGCTCTGAGGTCAATGGGATGAGGTTTAACAAGGCCAAGTGCCGGGTCCTGCACTTGGGTCACAACAACCCCAGGCAACGCTACAGGCTTGGGGAGGAGAGGCTGGAAAGCTACCTGGTGGAAAAGGACCTGGGTGGGGGTGCTGGTGGGTGGCCAGCTGAACATGAGCCAGCAGTGTGCCCAGGTGGCCAAGGAGGCCAATGTATCAAAACCAGTGTGTCCAGCAGGAGAAGATAAGTGATTGTGCCCCTGTACTCAGCACTGGTGAGGCTGCACCTCGAGTACCGTGTTCAGTTTTGGGTGCTGCAGGATAAGAAAGACACTGAGGTGCTGGAGTGCGTTCAGAGAAGGGCAATGAAGCTGGTGAAGGGTCTTAAGAATAAGTCTTCTGAGGAGCAGCTGAAGGAGCTGGGGTCGTTCAGTCTGGAGAAGAGGAGACTGCGAGGAGACCTTATTCCTCTCTACAGCTCCCTGAAAGGATATTGTACTGAGGTGGGTGTTGATCTCTTCGCCCAGCTAAGTAGTGATAGGACAAAAGGAAATGGGCACCATGGGAGGTTTAGGTTGAATATTAGGAAAAATTTTTTTACTGAGAGTGGTGAGGCATTGGAACAGGCTGCCCAGAGAGGTGGTGGAATCACGATCCCTGGAGGTGTTTAAAAAATATCGAGATGTGGCACTTCAGGACATGGTTTAGTGGTCCTGATAATTTTTAGTAGACAGTTGGACTTGCTGATCTTGAAGGTCATTTCCAACCTCAATGATTCTATGATTCTATGAATTGAAGAACAATACTGTTTGTGCTTATTCATGAGAATGAATACTGTCCTAAATCAATGAGGCCACTCAGATCAGCTTTTACTTTAGTGCACAAGTGATCACCTTGTATGATATTAGGATTAAAAATCTCTTTGAGAGGAAGGAGATTGTACTGTTCAATATAGCTATAACTATTTCTCAAGCAAGTAAAATATCCCTTTTCTCATCTCCTCCACAGTGCAGGGACTTTATACAAGGACAACATGCACATTTCACAGCAAGTAAAAGACAATAGAATTTTCTAACCCTCTTTGAGCTTCAAGTGAAGGTAAATGAGTACAGGCTGAGGCACCACAGAGATGGGTCCAGCTGTAGGCAACCAAATCCAGTCTTTTAAAGTAAGCTTCCATGAATGGAGCAGTGTCGCTGTTTATGCCGGGAGCGGAGAGATGCAGCAACATATAAATTCAGCAAGAGCAGGCAAAAGAAGCAACTTTATTAATTTACAACCCCGTTTTATATGCTCTAGCCCCACAGGGCGACTGGTCAGTGATCACCCATCTCCTAGGGTGATTGGCTAAAGTCCTACAACACCCATTTCAAAATATTTTTCCAATGTACCATAAACAGAACTTAGCAAAACACCAGGTGTTGGTCTAGTTTACAAAACCGTCCTACTGTTTCTCATAACACTGTTGAGAAAGTCAGGATTCTCACCAAATATTGTGAAAACGTAGGAAAATCCCTCTGCTAGCAGCTTTTCAGCATCCACAGAGCAGGAGATGTTAGAGGCACAAGGGAAGAAGTTGCTCCCTGCCAACTCACTTTTACAAAAAAAAAAATTATGTGGTATGAAATGTGCACCTCTGTGAGTTGTTGGACAGACTGCAGCTCTTCCTGTCCACCACAGTGAGCAGGGTCACTTGGTCTAGAAGAGTAACAGGCGGTCACCACGCATCTTCCCCAGCAGTCTGGCATGAAGGAGCATCACCCTTCATGATTCACCTCACACATATTTGACAGAAATCCCTGTTTTTGGCTCTGCCACACAAAGTCCTCTGATCATGGATTTTCTTTTGATCTGTCTCTGCTTGGACTTTGGTATTTTCTGCCATGTTGGTTTGTTTCCTCTGAAGCTCAGCTGAGCTCCTTTCCAAAGATACCTCAGCCTACTGAGGATAACTTGGATACAGTCTCAGCATTTCTTCTACATCCAAGATCAACAGAGCTATGATTCTTGCCCATTTTTCCACACCATATTGACTCTTTGCCATGGTTTTCTTTGCCAAATTTCAGTGCCAGGCTTGTGAATGATCTCGGTCTCCCTGATTCTCAGATCCCATTTCTTGTCCATTTGTATTTCAGCCTCTCCAGGCCAGTCATTAGGAGCTTAAGGAGACATTTCCCTGCATACATACTGTCTCCTCCTGTTTCTCCCTAACTTTGCAAGCCCAACACTTTTGTCTCTACTATATTTTGTCCTAAAAACTTTCTCTTCCATGTTCACTAGACCAAACAGGGTATGTGGGCTGGGAAAACACCGATGGACGAAGATGGTATCCATGCTTTTGTTTTAACGGTCTGGGTCTGGCAGCATTCAGCACACTGGAACTGCGGTTCCAAGGAAAGTCCTGCTCAGCCCCAAGCTGGAGCAGACCTGCTGGGTTGGGAGCCTTGAGGGAGCGGCCAAAATTGCTTCTTGGCTAAAACAGATAAAAATCACACACACCATTATTGACAGTTTTTGAATTGGAGTTTTTATTTTATGTTCTGTTTGAGGATTTACAGTTGGTCCAAATTCAGGTAGGTTTTTGTTTAGACACATTCCTAATACAAAGGGCAAATTTTTGATGTGTTATGTTTATTGTCAGACTCAAAGCAGGGAGGTAGTGGGGAGCCTTTCTTGAAGAAGAGCTTTCCCCCTCCACACCTCTCCCTGTAACAATTCTCAAAACTCCCTACAATATTATGTCTAGAAACATTTTCCTCTGCTCCAAATCAGGCTGCAGCACATATTCAATACCTTTCCACCCCAGATCCCCACTCAAGAGGGTCAAATTTTGCAGTTATTTGCAAGTGAAAATGAAATTTTATGTGGGCAAGTATCAAGTAACCTCAGTAACAAGCATTGCTGTGCCCTGTGGTACTCTGAGATGACACCCCCCACCTCCTGCCTGTGCCTTTTCTTGCAGCTTTATTTAGCTCAGGGTTTCTTATGATTGAGCCAGTTCCTGTTCCCAGCTGAAGTCGGTGACAAACTTCTTGCTGCCTTTGAGGCCGGAGTATTCATTGCTTGATAAAATGGGAGCACACTCAAGGGATCACTCAGAGGGTCACAGAGTCCAGCTGGCTGAGTCCATTGCAGGATCTTGTGCTGCTGAAAAATACAGAAAAGAGTTGAGTGTGCTGTTCTGTCCTGTTCTGTTTTAATTTGATAAACACCAGTCTATTTTAAATAGCCTGCCTTAATTATTTATTTATGTATTTTAAATTTTTTTCTTTGAAAAGAATACTATTGCTGGAGGTGTTGCAAGCAGGAGGAAGATAAGTCGTTTGATGCCGCACGTGGCACAAAGCTGGAGTAATGAAGGCGTGGGTATATTTCAGGTCAGTATGAGTTCAGGCAGTGAGGTCTAAATAGCTGCTGGAACAGCACAATTTATCATTGTGTGAGAGAGAAGGTTTTGGCTGTGAGACCAGTTTGTCTGTGATCTATGTACCTTTTGAAATCACACTGCTTTATTTGCCTTAGCAGAACACAGATTTAGATATAAACTTAAATATACTTTTTTAAGCACACTAAGAGTTTGGGAGTATCCAGATGTTATGATAATGTTATCTTAAGGCATGAAGGTGTGGAAACACTATAAAATAAGGTAAAGTATCTGAGACTAAAGTAATAACTTTGTGTAATTCTTATCTATCATTGAGTATTTCCTTGTGGTGTTGGGGTGGGTAGAACCATATGGCATTCTTTCCTTGAGGCAAGACTTTTTTTAAGCTAATGTAAATTAGGTTGCATTTGCCTTAGGCCAAAAAAAAATTTACATGTGGACAGTTGATGGGAATCAACAGATGTGCAGCAACTGAGTTGTAAGTCTAAGCCCTTACTACAGTCTTAAGTTGTCACATTGCTACTGGCAATGGGCTGGTATGTAGGTTTTGGATTAAAACAGCTACGGAATATAATTCATTGAATGTACAAAAATAGAGTGATTTGGTATACTTCGGGATACAGACTAGGTGAGCTTTTGACAGCTTTAACTACACATGCAAAGAAAAAAGGTGAAAAGTCTAGCTATTGACATTATACTACAGGCTTCTTTCTGATAATGGCTTGTTCCATGTGAAGCCATCACAAGGTGAAATCGAAGCATTTTCCCTATCACACTTAATAGCAGAGAAATTAAAGATGGGGTGTGTGTGCATGCAAAGTGGCGACATAGTACAATAAAGGAGGATTTAAACATATATAGAATAGCTAACAGAAGAGAATATACTTGCACTAACAGTGATAAAAGAGGAGTGGTGTAGGGCAGAAAGTAGGAGTAAGAGTAGCATGGCTGCAGAGACAGCTGGTCATGAAGGAAAGCTAGAAAACAATGCCATTGGTAATGATTCTGGGGTTTGGTCTTGTTTTTAAAATGCACTTTCAAAATAAGCTTTTAGCAATGGTGCAGGATTATTTTATTGCTGCCATTTGTATGCACTATTCAACTGCAGCTTTCCATATGTGCTGGAACTGTGTGAGCTGGGTCTGGGAATGGCACACAAGAGATTCCTGCAGCATTCAAGAGAAGAGGAGATTAGAGACTTGAATGACTACTATGGCTGAGAAGAAGGAAAACATATCAGCACATTTTGGAAGTATTCCAGATGGAGAGAAAAACTCTTCCCTCTGTGTCAGTATCTGCCCAGATCTGACTCAAAAACCAGATCTAACTCAAAGGCTTGAGGCTGGAAGAGGGGAGGGGGTATGCTGCTATATAACTGCAGGTGCTTCTTTGAGAAATTTCTGGAAAGCTTAGAGGATATGCTGGGTTTATTTAGTACAGAAGACATGAGTAAGGAGGGACAACACTGAGAATTTTTGGAAAAATCTGTAATTTTGATTACTGAATGCCTGCCCTAAAATTCTACCCAGAGCAATATTTCATACTGGATAATGAAGTGTGTCAAAAATTTTAGGGGAGAAAAGATATTCTTACACTACTGTAAAAGGTAAATCAGTAAAACTACACTATATAGCAGAATTTCTAAATTAAATCAATAACCCTACACACTAAAGTAGTGCTTTGTAAGCTAAAAGTGCTCTACACATCATACTAATCCTTTGAGAGTGTAGAGAGTTTAGGAGATTGGTTATACCATCTGCAATATCAGTAAAATACAGTATTAGGTTACATATGACTACTAAGGTAGGCGTCAGTAAATAAGTATGTGATATTAAAAATTTGACACTTCTAAGTCGTTCTTTGATAGCAGAATGTGTGTACTGGTATGTTGCATTTACCCTTCTGTGTATGTGATCTGAGTGAAAATGAGCCCTTTGGTAGAGCTAACAGGGCACTTGAAGCGTTTGCCGGTGCGTGGGTGAACCTCAAAGATTAACGCTGTAATAGGAACAGGAGTTGGAGGGCTGACATTAGTTTCCAGAGGTCTCTGGGGTGACTTATCTGCAGCTAGAGAGGCTGCGTTTGCCACGAATTTTTAAACGGTGAATGAGCTGGGCTGAATCCACTCCCTGCTTCCTGCTGCTCTACGTCCTAGGGAAGCAATGTGTGAAGTCCTGTCCAGGCTGGCAGGGGATTGACTGCTTTCTTCCCACAGTGCTTATGTCCTTGAAAAGGGAAGATTGGGGTTTCCACTGGGTGCCCTGGGGAAATGGAGAGAATAAGTGCATCGAATGAATAAGTGCCTCCTTTAGCTCTGGTGTTGAGGCTGGAGCAGCCTCGCAGAAGAGAGAGCACTGTAAGACCGCCATGTGCAGAGCTTAGCTGGAGAAGGCAGAATCAGAATCTTACCAATATCTGTTTTCTTCCAGTTGTACTTTTTTAGTCTTTACTGACTATTATTTAATGTTTCTGGTGTAGTTCCTTGGTACAGGGCCATGCAGGGCCTGAGCAGATAGCTTTCCATCCACTGCACTGCACTGTGATGACCATGCAAGCCTGTCAGGGCTGCCGTGTGCCATGGGCCTGTCCTTAATGTGCCAGAGGTCCCATTCCTGAAGAAGTTGTTGCACAGCCAGTGTGTTGTTCTAATGAACCTGGACCTGTGCTTGGCTGACGCTGGATTGCTGTCTGATAGTTTTCTGGGTTTGTACTTTGCCATACCTGTATGTTTTATTTGCTAATTCAGTGTAGCCAGCTTTATTCAAATAATTTGAATTAAAAATCTCATATTTGGTTTCTGTAGTTAAAGTGCATGCATGCAGTAAGAATTGTCTCCTTTATTTTTCTCAAAGGCACTCACCAACTTCAGTCCCCTGAAGAGTTATTGGCATTATACTTGAGCCAATTAGTTTTGTTTAGAAGATTATACTTATTCATCTACTGTAATATTAAGTAACCAGCGTTGACGGTTTTCTCTTCCTCTAGCCTACATTTGCAGAGCTAGATATGGGAACATATGCATCACATTCCTTTCTATTTGGTGGGCCTCAGAGTCTAAATCGGGACTTCTGAGATACTCTTGAGCACTGAGAAACCATATGTGGCGTTGTGTTGTTTGAATGACATTCAAAACCAGAGGGTTTGTGTAAACACGTAATTGAAAATATAGCTCAGTCAGTGAAAGAACGTGCACCATTGTTCAACCTATGCATCTGTACAAGAGGGCTGAGAATGGGAAAGACTGCAGAAGGGGAAAGCTGCAGCTTTTCTAAATTAAGAAAGAACAAGAAAAAAGTCTTTCAAGATAGACTCTACAGAAAAGGTCTGCAGAGCTGGTGTCTCCTATTACATACCTTGGCTTAACAGTCCTGGAAGGAATGACACATTTACAGCCAATAACTGCTGGTAATCCCAAGGGACTGGAATGGGCCCTCCTATTTAGCAGTTCACTGTGATTAGAGAAAACATGGTGAGAAAACCCGCCTTCTAAGGCGAGGGACACATTTTCCACAGGGAGCAGGTAGCTCCTGGGGTTGTGGAGAAGTTCTTGAAGGGTATATGTACGTGTGCTGTTATTTTAAAAAGCAGCTAAAAGCTTGGTATGTGAAGGGTAAGAGTTGCTTTCAAGAAGGATTGGACAGCAGATTTGAGCTTCAGAATGTTTGCACTTTTGTTATAATCAAATAAACACATTTTCTAAAGGTTTTTTTTGGTTGGTTGGTTGGGTTTTTTATGTATACCTCTTCAAAAACTTTTAATGAAATCGAGCTGCCGTGGGATAAGGGCCAAGGTCCTTACACGGATTAATATTCATTTCAGTTTAGGAAATACAGGTTAGGGAAGAACTGACCATCTCTTTAAGGGAGTGCAGTGACTAGTGAGGTCTCTCTCTGTTGTGTCTGGTGCTCTTTAGCATAGTCCTGAAAGAGATGGAGGATGAGACACAGAAGCATCCTGCTGATACCAAGTTAGAGAGCATAGCTGAAGTGAGGATGTACTAAGGGACTGCAGAAAGGCCTCACAATAAAGAGGGACTGAAGGGTGATCTGGCAGTTGAAATTCAATGTTGATGTATATAGAATAGTGCAGAGGGGGAGAAACAGTCCTAAACTGAAATACACAGTGATGGAATCTAAACTATCCCATGGGAATAAACCTTGGGTTATAATGATTTTATAAAAATGTCTGCTGAATGTGCAGTAGGAATAAGGAAAGGAAAAAAAAGGAACAGAATACTAGGAATTATTGGTAAAGGAATTGTGAACAAAAAGGAAGATGTTTATGCTACAGTATAAATGCATGACACACTTGAATATTGCATCCTTACTCCCTCATTTTAGAAAGGATGAAGGAGAAGGGGTGAAGATACAGAAAATGTTGACAAAAGATGTGGAGTGACTCTCATATGGAAAACAACTTGGGGATTTTCAACGGCCTGTCTGAGCAGGAAGAAAACAAAAGTCTATCAACTCTCAAGTGGCATGGATAAAGCTAATAAAAAATGGGTATTCACTCTTCCATACCATGGGAACCAAGCAGCCTCAAGTGAACAGTTAGGTGACAATTTTAAAACTAGCAAAACAGACTTCTATGGCTGTGAAATTGCCACGGGATATTGTACATGCCAAAAGTTCCCATGCTGACAGTGGTGTTTGGACATACCCCTTAAAGAAAAATCTCCCAGGAGCTACTGTACGCAAAAATACAGTTCTGGTTCAGGGAATCATCTCGCCAGAGACTGCTGGCAGCTGGGGAGGCCCTGAGGTTGGGAAGCTGGGGGGGCCCTGCAGCCACTTGCTCTTGCCTGGGGAGGAAAAGCTGTAAGTGGTGATGGTAATAGGACCCTTGACTACCTCAGCCTCTGAGCCGATCCTGTCTGGCCCTTCCTGTGTAATTAGATCCACCTTGTGCCAAAAGCATTGTTTAAACACTTGACAAAAGAAGCTCCTGCCCTTAAAAATCAATTTGAGCTTTTGTGGAAGGATTTCACTGAATGTCCTTGCAGAAGAAAGAGGCAGAAGAATTTTAGAAAAGAAAAGGCTGAGATGGATGAAAATGTGTACTAGATGAAGTCCTCCTTTGCAAAGACATTTTAATACTTTTGGAGGGTCTTTTTGTTTTAATAGCTATACATAGTACATTATTATGTCAGCCACGTGTGAAGAACAGTGGTGTTGATGTCTGGCAATAATCTCCAAATTGTGAAAATCTTTGTATCCAGGCACTTGCTGTAGCTTCTCAGAGACTGAAATGCAGCTGACCTGAATAAAACCTGTGTAGTGAAACACCTGATCTGCTTTTCTTCGAGGGTATTGTAATGTGTGCAGTGTATGTGCTAAATACATTGCTTTCTAGTCGGCTGTCCGTGTAATGTTGGATTGCAACAGGCTGCTCTCTGTCACACCTGATGGCTAAACCTGTCTCGCCCACGCCATGGGAAAGTACTGGTGCATTGAGCCTTCTTAGAATCAAGCTTTAGGTTGTCCTCAGATTTCAATTCTCCTGTGCACTTTTTTTAATATGGCCTCTAACTCAAGAGATACAAGCACAAATGGATTCCAGGCAACAAATAATCAGATAAGTATTTATTTATTTAACTCAATCTATAGAATTACACTGGCAATAGTTTTTTCCAGAGTTAGACTTTCACTGAGCATAATGCTGTCTTTTAAAGATGCTTTTCTCTTTTTCAGGCCTCTACACTGAAAGATTCTGAATTTCTTTGGGCATGGTAAGAAATTCCCTCTTAATTACAGAAAAAAAGAGTCAGTTAAGAGCAGGTTATTTTGATTACCTTGTGATATGTTCAAAGTGGAAGTACAGCTGTGGTAACTATGTGCATTTGATTTACGTTGTCCATACTAAAATGGGAGGAAAAGACCTAACTAAAGCAAACATGCACTGCAGCCATGTGGGACAGGGTTTACTACCATGATACCAAGAGGTGGGTTAGAGTTGGCTGTAAGATGGAGCTGAGGGCCCATCAGAAACTGTCTGCCTGCGTGATGGGAGATAAGTTGTTTTTTAACTATATATAAAAACACCTTTTAAATGATCTTAGTGAGCATAGAGTTGCATAACTTGATGCTGTAAAGGTTGCCTAGCAGACCCACCAGAATATGGGCAGGAAGCAAGACAAAGCCAGGCAGGTGGGGAGGATGCACTGTGCCATGAGGGGAAAAGCTTGTAATATAAATGTTGCTGAAATATGAAGTAGTTCAATCTCATTGAGATGAAGGCTTTAGTCTTGCTGGCACAGCTGTGTCATGAAGAGATTTATTATATCTTTGTCATCATTGCTATGCTAGCGAAAGCCCTGGTATATATGAAGTTACACCAGGGGGAAAAAAAAAAAAAAAGATTTTCTTTTCTGGGACAACTTCATTTGCTCATGGAAATGTTGTAAAACTGTACCTGCAAAGGGCTTTTTTGCTAGTGTAAATTGTCTATGCTTGTGTAACTACACCCATAAACCATTATAGGAGTCTACAAGGACTTGCTGAAATGAAATAATCTATCTGAAGCTAAAGACAACAAATAATCCTCAGTATAAATTGGGTAATTCATATGACTGGATGTGGTATGTAAGAAGTAAATACCAAATCCAGGGATGATACAAGGTTTTTTTTTTCTGATTGTTTTCAGTTGGTTTTGTGTTTTGTTGTTTTGGGGTTTTTTTAACCATCCCTCTCAACATATGGTCACTTTTTGCCTAAAGTTCAATATGAGAAAAATGCAAGACAGCATCATTCAGATACTTTTTCCACCTGGGGCATTTATTTTCTTTGAGGGACTATGTACTACTGGTGGGGCTTAAGATGGTGAGTCCCAGAAAGCCTTGCTTCTGGACCAAGAGAAGTACCGCTTTCCTTGGCAGTGTGGAGGGAGTCTCTCTTTGAAGACTCTCTCCCACATCTGTATATTGGGCTTGAAGCCAAGACTCCCTTCTGTAAAGAAACCTTGCTGAAATTGCTCATTTCATGCCCCTTTATTGAGAGGAAGGGAAGGAGGGGGGAAGGGAGGTATGGGCCAAGTGTATTAAGTGAGCATAGCAGAGTAGGCTTTTGATTTTGTGTGCTTGGGGACAAGGGGGCAGCAAGGAAGGAGAAGGCTTTATATTAATTAGCACCATATTTACCATCTCTTCCTCCCACCTCAAATCTGATAAATTTTTCCCCTTCTCCTCTCCAAAACACATCTGTAGTTTTTTAGACAACTGTTTATGTTTGGGTCCTTTGAACTAGCAGAGGCACTTGAAATAAATGCACTTATAAATGTGCTTCCTGGCAGCCTGTCTAGTCTGCCTATGGACACTTAAAAGAGTTGAAGAATATATCTTACATCTCTCAGAAATATGCTTAGTTCACAGTAGTGGCACCTGAAATAGCTTTATTCTTCCCTCCCCCTTAGAGTACAGTGGCATTGCTAGTGCATTATTTGATAAACAATCACCAATTAGTTGCTCCAATCCTTGCTAATTCAGCAACTGTGCTCCAGGGCCTCCAGGCAGCTTGTATGCCAGTTCATGTGCTCACCACAGGTTGCTCTGAACTGAAAGAGTTTCCTTAATTGCTTTTGCTGTTGTGTCTGTTTAAAAGGTTTTACTGCTCCTTTTAGTGAACTAGGTGGGGTGTTGCAAATGCACGCTCACCGTCTTACCTTTCCCCAGCGCGCCATTAACAACAGGAGTAACATAACCCCGCAGTGTAATGCTACGTCCTGCTGGTACCTCTGCACGGGTGGGTGGAAACACCCGCGTGGTGCACTGAGTGGAGGGTGGCCTTGCTGAATGCGAGCAACATGTGTGATGTTGCTTCACTTCCTCGGTCTTTTAGAGGTTTGGGGACTGAGGATGGATAGTCCTGCTGCCCCTGCAGTACACCTAGATCACAGATAAATCAGATCTCATTCATCTGCTGATCACAGAGTGGCACAGGACGGGAAGATGAATTAGTCATCCTCAATAGATGTTAAAGATTCTTGCAAATTCTGTCGAGCAACAAGCTGTGGATGGGAGAAGTGACTCTGCTAACACTTGTTCCATATTCTTTTGTCTTACAGGTGCCTGTCAATGACTATGAAAAATCAGCTGCTGAAGCAAATTCTAGAGGATGTGGCAGACCTAGGGTTGTGGGTCCTTTGCACATACAGATATTATTGTGTGTGTCTGTTTGACCATGGTAGGATATTTAATATATCATAGAAATAAGTTTTGTACCTCCAGACTACGTGTCACTCTCACCATAGATCCTTCATTTCAAACATATTTTCGCTCATTCAAGCCTTTTAAAAGAAGAGGAAAAAAAAAAAACCTTGAAAAAATGTGACTTTCTATGAAAAATACACCATATTGTCATCTTCTGGGGAAAAAGGGAACTTTACTGTATCCACTGTTGTTGTAAGTGAAATATAGTGTACAGCATGCGAAGTAGTTGCTCACTCAAATGTCAGTGTGAACCCAGAAATCCTCAGTAGAGGAAAATAATAAATATTTTTATTTTCTCTAAAAGCTTCTCTGTAAAATTCTTCTAAAGATTTTCTTCACGAGACAACATAAAACAAGCAGATGGATGCCTCTTCACTTCTCAGCCTGGTGGCAGGCTTGTTGGGACTTTTGGCCAAGCGCTCTGAAACCATTTTAAGTCTCCACAAAGATGAAGCCCACATTATTAACCAGAGATATGCCTCATCTGTGGTGAGCAGGGGACTTGAGTGTTAGGTGTAAGTGTTGTAAGTCACACTGTTACCCCTTTATCAGTACCTGCAAAGAAACTGATGTGAACCTTCTCCGCTCACAAGGTCTGGGCAGAAAGTTGAACAATGCTGTTCAGCTAAAGTAATTCCTTTCTTTTCATCCTGCCTTTTGAAGTATGTGTCATTTTTTCACATTTCACTGCCTATGCTTCAGCATTTTCATTCTGATTTGCTTTTTTTGTTTGTTTTGGGTTTTGGTTTTTTGTTTGGTTGGTTTTTGTTTGTTTTTGTTTTTTAATTTTCAAACATACTTGCTTTCTTTCAATCTTTCAAATGGGTTGTTTGGCCTCCACATACATAACCTCCTGGACTTGTATTGAAGATTATAGAGAAAAGCTCATAGCACAGCATAGTATTTGCAGTACGGTGCATCTTCTTGTAACCACACTAAATAGCAAGGCATTATTCACAAGGAGGTGAGTTTATATTTGCTTCTGCTAAGTTCTTAGCTGTTCAGTTTTAGCACTGGATGCATGGGTTTCTTTTTCTGGAGTGCCTGTTTACTCTTGTATATTTTTATAGAGTAAAGGGGTGGTGGGGAGAATGAGGGTGTTATGTGCAGTAATGTTATAAATAACATTGGCTCTCAGGTTATTTGCATTATAGCTGCTTGTCTGAATGTGTAAAGTTAAACAAATAGTCATAAAAAATTTAAAAAGGCAGAACAATGTAATGGATAAGAGGTTTAAGGGAAATGCTACAGAACAGAATGTGTTTATTGGGGATTATTCCCTACCTATCCAATAAGCCTGACAGAAAATTGCTTACTCCTCCCATAGCCTCAAACAAACAGAATACTAAAGCCTTAAAGATGCTGATGTAAGGAAGAAGGAGGGTTACTCAGCACCCATCATGCTGAACTGGCAGGCAAATGGCAAGCATGCTGGGAGCAGAGCTATGTTCCCAACCCAGAAAGAGTGACTGGTGTGGGTGACGTGATGAAACCCAGCTGTGATGGAGAAGGGGAAGCACACACATGGGCTTTGTTGTTCTTGTCCTTTTGCTCCCTGTGCTGTGTATTTGAGAGTAAATAAACAAGAAGTGCTTACTTTAGAGCTGTTGCAATCAGTGTGGTGGTATTTGGTTCAATAATGAGACATCCAGTAATGTTGCGAACTCCTGAACAAACAAGGTGCAGGACAGGGATCCAGGGGAGACTGGCTGCAGTTCCTCCCCCTGCCTGTGTGCGGATGCTCACAGGGGACAATGGTGCCGAGGTCCTAGTCCTGCAGCTGCTGAAACTAGAAAGGAGGCAGACTCCAATTTCAGGCAAAGAAGGAAGGACTGAGCCCCGAGGAAGCCATGCTGTCATTGTGAAGGCTGTCTGAAAGATTTCAGAGTATGGCTCTCTCTGCCTGTGATGTTTTCGTTGCCGGAATTTAATTTCCAAAATGTAATAACAACAGTGCATCCTTGTAATTTTATCACATTTTTTATTGTGGCTACCATTTACAATAACCTGGATGTCATACTGGCCTCTGCTGTGGTGTCAGTAGTCTCCAACTCTCTAAAATGATGAAAGTGAAATTGGACCATTTCATACACTCTAGGTTTTCTTTCTTCCTCTTTTCTTCTTCCAATATGCTGCTTGAGTTAGTGGGATTCTTCTGGCTTTTTCTTTCCTAGCATTCATCCTCAAAAGTACGTAGCGTCCAGGTGAAGGTTTAAGTAAAACTCCATACGAGAGCTGTCTCCTTGATGCAGCAGACATCATGGAAGACACTGAGTCCTGCTTATTTTTCCTGTCCCTCCTGGATTGCTGATTCCAATCCCATATCAAAATCTTGAATTCCTTCAGCTGGGCCTTTGAAACTAGGAATTCAAATTCTGGAGGGCTTTGAGGCAAGAAAAACCCTTGAAGGACTGCTGGAATAGCAGGGCATGTTCTGGTTCCCAGAAGTAAAAGAGAAGCACCAGTGAATCTGCAGGCGTGCACGGCAAATCTACAAGGGAGAGCAGAGAAATGCTGGAGCTATCAAAGCTTCTGTGAGAAGAAATGGTTTGGCTAATGGTGGTGACTTGAGCACGCACTGCAGAGTGCTCTAGCAGCAAACCTCTGCTAGACCGATGGGTCCCATATGCCAGAGGACTTTGATTTGTGTCTGGGTTTAGTAGGGATCTAAGGCTTGAATCTCTTGTATAAATTCTACTGAAAACAGCTTCAGCTGTGACTCAGTTACAGACATAGTTAGTTAATTCAGTGATATATTTAAGTAATACTTTACATCTGGACTTGGCAACCAGCTTGAAATCCTCATTTAAAAACAATAGGAAAGTACCAGAGAGATTATGACATGATGTAGTCCATCAGCATTTTTTTACTGCAATGAGAGCGGATGTTTCAGTGATCTCCTAGCATGGAGAACACACTGGAAAAGTCATGAGTAATTGGAAACTAAATGCTGTAAGTGACAGGTCTACGGCAAAGATCTGGACCAAAAATTGCAGAAACTCCAATGTTGTAGAGTGAGAGGCAAAATACTATTATGTCTGAAAGCTGGGGAAGAGAGGAAAAGCACAGGGTTAGTCTAATCTGCTGGCATAGAAAGAGACCAAAGCTGGGCATTTGACATCTGCAAATTCACTGCGATTCCTATTGTTCACCTGTTTACTGCTGGTATCAAGAGGGGGATGGAGTCTTCAAGTTGCAACATCTGTAGTGGAAATGTGTAGTCTGTTTGGGAGCAGTAAGAACTACGAATGCCTTCAGACAATTGTAAAGTGTTCCACCAAGTGAGCAGAACAGTGCTGGATAAAGATAAGTGGTGAATAAAGTAAGACTGACTGTAACAGTCAGTCTTGCCAGATCCAGAAGAGCTGAGTATGGGAGATCAGTGAGGACACACGTGCAAATGACAACCACAGTCAAAACCCAACTGTGATATTAGGTTGCGTATCAGCATTAAGCATTTTCCTGGAGAAACTGGGTGCTCATGGCTTGGACGCATATGCTTTACTGGATAAAAAACTTGGCTGGATGGCCACGCCCAGAGAGTGGTGGAGAATGGAGTTAAATCCAGTTGGTGGCCAGTCATAAGTGGTGTTCCTCAGGACCCAATATTGGGACCTATTCTCTTTCATAACTTTATCAATGATCTGGATGAGGGAATTGAGGGCATCCTCAGTAAGTTTGTGGACAACACTAATTTAGGCAGATCTGTTGATCTGCTTGAGGTGTAGAGACTCTACAGAGGGATCTGTACAGGCTGGATCAATGGGCCAAGGTCATGGTGTGACATTCAACAAGGTGAAGGGACGGGTACTGCACCTGGGTCACATCAACGCCCAGCAATGCTACAGGCTCGGGGATGAGTGGCGGGAAAGCTGCCTGGTGGAAAAGGACCTGGGGGTATTGATTGACAGCCAGCTGAACATGAGCCAGCAGTGTGCCCAGGTGGCCAAGAAGGCCAATGGCATCCTGGCCTGGATCAGCAATAGTGTGGTCAGCAGGACCGGGGATGTGACTATATCCCTGTATTGGGCACTGGTGAGGCTGCACCTTAGATACTGGGTTCAGTTTTGGGCCCGACTAGGAGAAGGACATTGAGGTGCTGGAGCTTGTCCAAAGAAGGGCAACAAAGCTGGTGAAGGGTGTAGAGAACAAGTCTTATGAGGAGTGGCTGAGGGAACTGGAGTTGTTTAGCATGGAGAAAAGGAGGCTGAGGGGAGACCTTATTGCTCTCTACAACTACCTGAAAGGAGGCTGTAGCCATATGGGGGTCAGTCTGTTCTCCCATGGAGCAAGCGACAGGATATGGGTATTTCTGTGAACACACAAATGAGTATATAGTTAAACATGGTTTAACATGGTTAAACAGGATTGCTCAGTAGGATGCAAATAAGAATTACAAAGGTTTGGTTTTTTGGTGGTTTTTTGTTTTGGTTTTTTTTTTGGGGGGGGGGGGTGTGGGTTTTCTTTTTTTTTTTTTTGTTTTTGTTTTTACTGTTTTGTTTTGTTGTTTGTTTTGGTTGTGCTGTGACTTTCACGACCTCCTTCGTGAAAGTCACGAAGACCTCCTTCTTTCAGGGCTGCATACATATGGCTCTTTCCCCAGTGGGTCCTAGTTCCCTTCACACTGTCAGAAGCTGCTGCTTTGAGAGGTTGTTCCTTGAAGCAGAGTCATCATTTTTACCTTCCTTTCCCTTTCCCAAATATTCTTCTGCTGCTCTGGGTCTACACATTCCTTGAGTCATGGCAGTGCATGAGTTAAATTTTCCTAGAGGCATGATGCAGCTCTAAAGTAACATGTCTGTTGATGATAAACTTGCTGGGGAGCATAGAAGCTAATGCTTGGCCTTAGATATTTTTGCACTTCTTGGAACACAGATATTAATCCAAACATCCATCTGCCCTTTGTATTGATTTGAAGTATATGGAGACATTGAGCAGCTGATCTCAGAAAGGATCTGTCATACAGAGCTTTCTGTCTGTTTAGCTTGCTCTGAACAGCTCGCAAGAAATTAAGTATTTTTAAAAAAATACAATGAACAGAAATTGTGAATCCTGAATGCTCCCTCGGAGAGAAAGACTTTTCTTCTTTTTTTTTCTTAAAGAAATACGGATAAAGTGATTAGATTTTAAAAATACAAATATTGTTAAGGACTCTTTCAGGCTTGTAAATGGTATGGTATGGTATATTTTTCCAGATAAAGATCTATTACTAAATTATTCAATTTTCCCCTGTCTCCATTTTATTGCATCTTTCATTTCTAGGTGGCTGGAAAGATTAATGGGATGCGCTGTGTTAATTCTTCATGTTTGGGTACTCATACGATAGAAGCAGCTTTGTGCAAAGCTTTTAGTGTGTGTGCAAGATTGGAAGATATTTTGAAGGTAGTGGGTTTGCCATGGCACATCCATTTCCCTCAATTTAGCCATAATTCATTTGTGAATGATTTTCCCACAGTAATTTTTCGTACAGTTTGAACTTGGGTTCAAACGTTGCTGTCCTGGATTGAAATTGTGATTTTTCTAGATCTTGTTGAAGACATGCTCAAGATTTATGAAAGGTGACGATGTAAACTCATTACACTTTCCTCTCTCATTTGACTCTCCACCTCTTCCATCTTTCCCTTCCTTCCATCCTTCCTTCCTTCCTTCCTGAGTACAGCTGTTGCATGCCAGTGGCTCTTTCTTCACGAACAGTCATTTATCAGTGTCAGGTATCAGGAAACAGCAATAACCTAGATGGATATGAGATGCTTCAGATCAAATAACAGTAGGATGTGAGCAACTTTCTACAGCTCTGAACATTTTTTTCCCTCTTAATCTAGTGCATTTGCTTTTAATGTTGCTTGATATCAAAGCACATTGCTGCTTAAAAAAGAACTTTTTAGAAGTGACATTGTGGAGTCTTACATTAATTTTGTCTCCTCCTCAGTTTCTGCATCAAATGCTCAGATTGAAAGCTAAAGGGTACTTGCTTGTTTGTTTTCCTGTCAGTCTTCAAATCTTCTTCAGAGACTGAAACTCAAGGTAGAGTCATTTCATCCCTCTCTCCCCCTCCCTCCCCATCTTTGCTGTTGACTGAAGTGAAGCTGCCACTATTGAATAACCTCTGTGTCTGCTAATGGTGCACTTTGTACCACCATGGCAAGCCTACTTGACAGTCATATTGGAATACTGCATTTATGTATTGTCTAATCTGCAATATTGTATTTCTGTCTTGCTTGGCCGGTAGATGTAACATGGAGTTGCAATTTATTAGCCCTGGAGCAGAGAGCCTTTCCTTGAGAAAGACCAGCTAGGTCTCAGAGGCATTTGGCAAGTCGTATGTTAATAAGCACTTTTGTTTTTCAGCCAATAATACGCATCAAAACTCATTTGGCTGCAGTCTGCCAGAAATTATGTTGCAGATTGTATCTGGCCCTTGGGCCAGGAAGTCCTTATTCCTGTATTAGACAGTGTCTAATAGTAGTTGAAAGAGAAAATTTTTAGAAATCATTTTGCGAATGACTGAAGAGACAATGAATGTAAATCCTCGCAGACTTACAAAGACTGCAGTCAGAATACTGAGTGAAACTCAAAGTGCAACACAGCGATTCCTCCCTACATCACAGGCTTCAAAGACTTAGTATTCAAAAGAATGTGGGAAATTGGGTCATTCCTGTATGGTTTAGAAAAGATCTGAGGTTACCAACTTTCTTGGTTTAGCCATGCAGAAACTCTGAGTCTGGATTAGCAGGAAATCTGAACAGGATTTTCCTCTGCATTTAACATGAAAATCTAGTAATTCTGATTTCATTGAACTCAGTGACTGAAATTCTGCCACCATTGAAACAGATGTCAAAATTTCCATTGGCTTTTGTGGGAATAGGACATAGCCCTATAAACATGAAACCAAAGTAGAATCTCTAGGACTTAAATGCACCTATTTTTGTCAGGATTATAAGTCTTTTTGAATATCTTGTTTTAAGAAAAGCATTTAGCTTTCGTATTCAAAAGTAATTTTTCCGCCTTTTAAAAATAGTAAAGTTTACTTTTCAGTAATTGTCAGAGTGACACCTTAAAAGATCTGAAGGTAACACGGAGGTGTGAGCTAATTACCATCAAATAAATAAGTTTTCACTATTCTTCCTGCAAGGAGTTTGAATTTCTATTACTCCCTTTAATTTTGGTGAGTAATACAAAAGGGAATGTCTATAGTGATGTTATAGTCTCTGAATAGTTTTCAGAACTTACGGGATAGTATTTTACAACTACATTCTGTAAGCAGTGGTGTCTTTTAGATTCGCCATGAAATGTTATATTAGAGATTTCAAAAGGACAGAGTCTTGGCATAGTTTTCTGCACGGAGAAAGAAAATATTCTGGACTGCTTTTGAACATGTCTCATGCCAGGGATGGCTACAGAGCTGCCTGTTTTTGTAGTCTGATGGATCTGTTCATCAGGTGGGAATTAGTAGATGTAAGGATGACCAGAAGCAGGTCAGAGTGAAAGTCCAGGTTGCCCATGCCCATCTCCATCACTAGGAAGTAGCAGATGTCTCAATGAGCTTGTTTTGATACCTTCTTATACTTTTCTAGATTTGAAAACTTCCTAAGCCAGAGGGTACAATAATAGAGTAGCAGTGAAAAAACAAAGAAACAAACAAATGCAACATCTGGTTTCTCTTTCTCCATGACAAGGCTCTGAAGGAGGTCTTGCTTTATCCATTTTTTTCCCATCACCTGTGTCTCAGCAATTACCTTGCTAGAAATTAGTGCAACCTGACACTATATTTACATGGAGGATGAAAGTAGTTAATGTGTAAATTACATGCAAGAAAATCTGACTGGAAGGAGGCTAAAAGAAAAACAGAGAGCTAGAGGATGTAAGACAAAGGGATGCATGGCTTTTTATGGTATTTTGCTCTTAATTACTTTCAGATACTTCCCCCTTTCAGCATTTCAACACGCAAGATAAATCTATTTTAACTTGCATGAATGCCTACTAGGTGTGATGTTCAGTTCTTTTCTATATACACCTGTTTCTGCAATCAACCCCAGGCCAACATTTTGTGTTAAGTGTGGAATTTGCCCAAGAAAATAAAATAATGTCAAGGGGGAAAAAAAAAAAAGGGGAATGGTATAATAAGTTTACACCGATGAATTGATGGTCCACATAACGATTAGAAGATATTTTGGTTGCACGCTGTTAATGGTGCTGTCAGTACATTACAGAAGTCTAGCTTGCATTTGTCAGCATTCCACAGTTTCACCCACTAAGTCATTAATTTCTTCTCATACCTAGAAGACTTACCACATCACTATAGTTTCTTACATATTAATTTTCAATATGTTTTTCAAAACTGTAACTAAAATGTTTTTTGATAATAGAACCCCCAAATACCAGACGCACAATTTCTTATGTTGAATGCCAAAATCAACTATAGAATTATTTGTATGTTCAGCTGACTGAAAAGTAAAAATTACATGCAGATCCGAAAGCCTGATGAAAAATCAGACTGAAAAATATCATACATTGAAAAATACAGGCACCTTGCTTTCAGTGAATGTCTGAAACCAAACATAAAGTGTTGCTGATTGTCAATATGAAAAGATGGACACTAGTATATTATCTCATAAAACATATTTTTCCAGTTTCTAAGAGGAACAGATTAAGACATTTGAACACCTCAGCTAGTCTTCTTAGAGGTTGGCTTGAAGTTACTGAACATATGGTGTTTTGGGTAAACAGAGAGCCACTAAGAAGCTATTTGAAATCTTTTGGAATATATGTGCCAATCAAATTCCCACTGGGATCTGACACTATTGCACATGGAGCTAGGATCATGTGACTGGTGCTTAACCAGATCTAAAAAAGGAAGCAGCTATCCCAAGCTGGTTCTCTGGGTTCTCTTTACAGTCAAGGAGTTAAGGAGGTAAATTCATTGTACTTAATTTAGAAGCCTGCATTGGAATTAAATGAGTCTTCAACTGCCTGTGTCCTCACTGATTATAACAGGAATTAGTGGGCTAGCCTAGGATAAAAGCCCTAACACTGAAATAAAGTAAGTTATGTGAGATCAATGTTGTCCCAAACATACTGTTTTCCTGCAGTGTGGTCAAGGTGGAGTTTTAGTCAAGCAAAAGAGTATTTGCATCAACTTAAAATTGTTACCCAGTGTAAACTGCATAGCAAAATGTTCAGGACAAGGGGCGCCCAAAATACAGGATGGGGAATGGATTCTGATGTTTTTTCAGGGAACCACAGGATTGCAGCATCTGAAAACTGCTGGAAAAGTTTGCATGGTTAGAGCTGCCAGACAGCAATTAAGCCTAGCAACGCGGGCTGTTTGCTGTCGAGACTGAAGCATATGAGTTGAGTACACTGTGTTCTAGAGGGAAGTTCACGAGCTGGCTGTTTCGCTTTTGTTGAACAAAAATCCAAGATGAAAGAAATACTCAGAGTTTGCTCTTTCCTTTCTCTTTGGCGTTTGTCACTAAGGCAAAGGTTCGGAGGGACTGGGATTTCACTTGAAGTGGTGCAATGGCAGGCTGATCTTTGCTCTAAGGCTGTGTCAGCAGCAGTGGCCGGCGCTAGTCCTGTTAAAGTGGTACTCTCGTCAACTGCAGTGGTGGCAGATTTAGGCCAGAAACGGATGTTCTGTTTGTCCAGAGTGTTCAGCAAGATGGGATTTGGAAAGGTGGGTGGTACTCTAAGTATGCTGGACAAACAGAAATTGGTAATAGTTAGCATACTTTGCGCTTTCCACCCTTCAAAACTAGCTGGTTTTAACAATGCTTTACATGGTAGGAGCTCTTCAGGTAAAGGGATAAAGGCTTGTGGGTTTTAAACCTCTCTGTTACTTGTAGGCTTGCAGTAAAACATTTTCCTTTAAGGCAATTGCTATGCACTGCATCCATACAGGCACAAAGGCAATGTATTAAATGAAATTATTTTTCTATGCCCCTCTCTTTCTGTCATTTTAGACCTGGCTTATAGGTCTGCTACATCATATTGTGAGAAAAGAAACAGAACTTTGGCTTGTTGCTTTCCTTCCATCCAGTTTAGCAGATGTTGGGGTATCTGCTCTCAAACTGTAGAGTGTGTCACTGCTCAGCTGCAAGGAGCTGCTCCGAGATGGGTTAGATATCCATGTTCTCTGGTCAACAGTTGCTGTATTCAAGTCACCTAATTTCTGTAACTAATACAGAGGTCTGCAGGATATCCATAGCATGCTTACCTATGATCATGATGCATGATAGATCTTTAAAATCTCATTGTATGCCATTTTAAGGTTTTGATGTGTATCAGGCTTTTCCTGTGTCTGCCACTAAACTCAGCCCTTAACCTGAGGGGATGATGATAAATTCATAAGGACTTTCTGGTCTTCAGAATTTGATACATTTTAGCTTTTTGGAGAGGAAGAACCTGGGGAAAAAATAGGTGATATATCTATTTCAGGTTATGAAGAGTGATTAAAAAGTCTTTCCATTACATATGTAATGTATTTTTTTTTTCTTTTTATTTATCACCTTCCCTGAAAACACCACAATCCAATAAGCACTAAAGGTTGTTTTGTGTGGTTTTTGTGTTTTTGTTTTTGGTTTTTTTTTTTATGTCATTGGTTTGGCAAGCTAACACACTGCCTAATTTCTTGTTTCTTTCTGGGATGACTGAGAAAATGGCAAAAAGCCAACCACAGAAGCAACCAATCGCAGCCAATATGTTAGACCCTCTCAATTGGACTTTGGACTAGAATACAGCAGAGATTACTTTTGTGTTGCTGATGGATGATTTCTTAGTCATAGCTCATAGACAGATTTATTTCTGGCCTCTCTAGAATATTTGACATTGTGAATAACACATTGCAGCTGATATGCCTTGAAGATCTTGTAAAGATGTAAGCAAACGATATAGATTCAATCCAGCTTCAGTGACTGAACTGTAATGTATAACTGCAACACTTCCCCTGATACTCTTCATTGTGAAAAAACCTGCAAAATGTTATCCTCTCTCCTGTCATGGTATAAGCACTATGAGTAAATTAACTATACCTTAGCATGTGTAAGTCTCTGTCCTTTGCATCCAACTCAGGAAATATAAAACTCCTGACTTTTCTTGTAACTAAGTTGAAATAAAATACTTTGCTGAAATGTTTCAGACTCAAACCAGATTCTGGAAAAATAAAAGTCACAAAGGGGAAAAGACAACATTTTCACCAGATACTACAGAATATCATCAGTTGCCCAGGAAACTTTTCCAAATATCACATATTCTTCAAATGGGGTCTTCTTTTTCTTTTTTCTTTTTTTCCTCCTTAGATCACAGATAATCAGTTAGTGCTGACTCCCTCCTTTTTGCAGATTTTCTTTGGATAGATAATATTTTTATAGTCTTCCAACATATCCTTAGCTCAGGTTATGTCCTGTTTTCAAATTGAAAATCTCTTCTCCAGGATGTCAAACTACCTGTGCAAGTTTTCTGGGTTAAAATTTGCCCATCAGTATTATGCTCTTCTCACCTTCTTGGTTTCTGTTAAATATGGGATTACGTGGTGAATCAATCTTTATAGATCTTGCGGTGAAAAATCTATCTTTTTTTGTTTGGTTGGGGTTTTTTTGTTTGTTTGTTTTCTGTTACCAAAACCTATCATGGCATTAAGCATTCATCCACTGGGAGAAATTAATTTGGAGATAAAATATTCAGATGTCCAACTCCCAGTTTCATAATTGTCTCTTAGAGACCAGGCTGACCATGAATCATCTTGCAAGTGATTGAATAATCCACCTATCCTTAACAATGATTCCCCTAGTAAGATGCCAAAGTTGTCTTCAGCCAAGGAAGAAGAGGAAGCAAGAGACTCATGAAGCTGGCAGTATAGGCTGATACAAAGATTTCTGGGACAGGTGATAAATGTTACTCCTAAAAAGATACTGCACAGACTCTGGGTGGTATCACACATGGTTACCCTATGTGGGCTGTAGCGTGTGGGTGGCAAGGCTTTTTGTCCTGTTCTCATCCTCCTCTTTTGGAATTAGCCACTTACCTACGTGTTATTTATTGTCTTCAGAAAAGAAAATTTAGATAACAGTATCTGGATATGGTAAAATCCCCCAGATGGCAGGAAAATTCCTATGGACTTCATCAGAACTAAGACTGCACGTGAAATCACAGCTTTACCCTATGGATTACTATTCTTCCATTCCTTCATAACATTTCAGAAGATGGTATACTCCACGGAGCTTTGTTTTTCCTGTTGCCTAAATGCCTTTTACACAGTAAAGATCAAAAGAGCATGTAAAGGAATGGTTGTAGTTTATACTGATTATTTATTAATGCTATCATTCATATTATATATTTATTTGCCAAGCCCTTATGGTATAGAATGATACTATCAAAGCATAACAGATTCAACTAAGCAAACATTTTAAATCCATTTGGGTGATTTTAAAAGCTAGCGGCATGATTATACTCTGAATCCTAAATGAGACTGAAACCCTTGACTGAGATGAATCAAGGTGCTTACCTTCCCACGTCGCCCCCCAGTTATGTGCCTATAGTCAAGTGATGGGTCTAGTATAAAAAGGGAAATGTTGAAGAGCATGTAAACCAAATAAACTAGATTATGGTAATTTTAGATTGTAATGGAACAGATTTTCTGGAGTGAAAAACTGGTTAGATGGACGAGTCCAAAGAGTTGTGGTCAATGGAGTTAAATCCAGTTGGCAGCCAGTCATGAGTGGGGTCCCCCAGGGCTCAGTACTGGCGCCACTCCTGTTGAATATCTTCATCAATGATTTGGATGGGGGGATAGAGTGCACCCTTGGTAAATTTGCAGATGACAGCAAGCTGGGCAGAAGTGTCAATCTGCTTGAGGGTAGGGAAGCTCTACAAAGGGATCTGGATAGGCTGGATTGCTGGGCCAAGGCCAGTTTCATGAGCTTCAATAAGGCCAAATTCCAGGTCCTGCACTTGGGCCACAACAACCCCCAGCAGTGCTCCAGGCTTGGGGAGAAATGGTTGGAGAGCTGCCAGGCAGAGAAAGACCTGGGGGTGTTCATTGACAGCCACCTGAACATGAGCCAGCAGAGTGCCCAGGTGGGCAAGAAGGACAATGGCATCCTGGCCTGGATCAGGAATAGTGTGGCCAGCAGGAGCAGGGAGTGGATCATTCCTCTGTACTCGGTTTTGGTGAGGCTGCACCTCAAATACTGTGTCCAGTTTTGGGCTCCTCTCTGCAAGAAGGACATCAAGGTGCTGGAGAGGGTACAGAGGTGGGCTACCAAGCTAGTAAAGGGTTTGGAGCATGTGTCTTATGAGGAGAGGCTGAAGGACCTGGGGCTGTTTAGCGTTGAGAAAAGAAGGCTGAGGGGAGACCTTATTGCCCTCTACAACTGCCTGAAGGGAAGTTGCAGCGAGGTGGGAGCTGGTCTGTTCTCCCTGGTGACAAGTGACAGAGCAAGAGGAGATGGCCTGAAGCTGAACCAGGGGATGTTCAGGCTGGATATTAGGAAGAATTTCTTTATAGAAAGGGTTGTCGGGCATTGGAACGGTCTGCCCAGGGAGGTGGTGGAGTCACCGTCCCTGGAAGTGTTTAAGAGCTGGTTAGATGATGTGCTTAGGGATGTGGTTTAGTGGTTTTTGATATGGTTAGGAGTAAGGTTGAACATGATGATCCTGAAGGTCTCTTCCAGCCAAAACTATTCTATGATTCTATGATTCTATGATTCTATGAAAGCATATAAGAGATGGTTCAAATGGTGTTGATTTCATGAATGAGCTTAATGGGAAGTTAGTTTATTTCCTTACCCCTTCTGGCATGAATCCAGTGTAAACAAACAAGAGGTTTACTAGGGGGACTAAAGTGAGATGTCCCTTATCTAGTAGTGTAGCAGTTATAGTTCTTTTTCACTCTTGCATGATCTTTGCCCTACATTGTTCCTCTTGTGACATACATTTCCTAGGAGCAATGTGCAAAGTTTCCCTCCTCTTGCAAAAAACTAAGCATTTTTTCAATAATCTTGAGTTATTATCTAGTGATATATAAGGAATGATTTATATTACCACCAAATCCTAGAAACGATCCATTGTGAAAAGCCATTCAAAACCCAGGGTGAGCTTTTCAAAGGTATGTGCTTTTATGGGGAGTTGGATTCCTATCATCCCATGATGTGTCTTTGAAACTCTCCCCGGTGTGACTAAGACTGTGTGTGTGACTGTGTGCCTAACTTGTGAGTAGTCATAATGATCATACGGTAATAGGCATGCAACTGAGTCTGCATTTTGTTCCTAACTCCAAATGCCTTTAGCTCTATTTTCAAAGAGCCTGAATTCTCACATCTCCTGCTACTTCAGTGGAGCTGTAGATGCTCTGGGACTGAAAATCGAGATACTGACATACTGAAAAATTAAAGCTGAGGTATGAATGAGTCAATCATGTATCTAATGCTCATTTGTAAGTCAGACTTACGAACTAGGTCTTTCTGAGTTTAATGGAGGATGCCAACATAGTCTTTCAGGAGCTTTTCAGTTTGAGAATTTCATTTTGTCACCTTCTCACCCAAACTTTAGCCTTACATAATTGGTATTTTCTATTCACAGGCCATCCCCCACATGTTATTTATTGGTGTAGGCTTAAGGTAACTACAGGGCTTGGTGGATGTTCTATTTTTTTTTTTTTTTCATACTGCATGTTTACATGCAATGCTTCCAGTCTAGGTTTTGGATGGTCTATTGGCTGAACCATGGTTACATCCTCAAGGCTGATATTAACTTTTAATACATAGAAACAAAAAAGGAATAAAACTTTCTATCCAGCCTGAGTCAGCAAAAGGTGCTTTTTCCACGTATTGTGAATATTCATACTTGTTCACACTCACACATGTGAATAACTCCATTAACTTGTTGGGCATACTGGTATGTATGGTTAAACAGGTATCTTCATGCTTGTAGGAAAAGGCATTCATTTTCTTTGTAATTTTTTTGTCTCCTGTTGCAACCATTATGAATCATGTTATACTTCAAAAACATCATGTTGGCTGGAAAAAATATGGAGCTTTAAAGTAAAACGTGCATTCTTTTTATTTGCCTTCTGGTTTTTGATCTTTTATCTTGAGCTTAGTGATGTTTTCAAAACTCCTCTTTTCAATAATGAAGACCAAGAGCATCTGGGTTTTTATTTAAAAGCAAAAAAAAAAGAGAAATCCTTACATAAACATATCATTGAAGGAGCTGGGCTTTAAGAAAAACACCAAATCAAAAGACAAAATTATGAGCTAGAGGTAGAGGAGCCTCAGAGAACAAACTACAAGGATAAAAGATAGAGTATCTTTTTAGCAGTTCAGAGCTTTGAGACACTGAAGTAAAGACCCTTGAAATCAACGGAGTTTTTAAGCAATGTAGTTTCAGGAGTCTCTCAGCCTTGCAATGCTTAATTTAGACCCCTTATCAATCAGGTCTGAACTTCACTTGAACAAAAACTTAATGTCTAGATTCTTGCAGGAACTAAAGGCTTATTGATGAGTAGGTGGAGGAATTTTATTGTGTTTGGTTATTTATGTGGCATTTTTCACTGCAATAGCTGTAGTTGTTTGCAATGCTGTCTGCAAACACCTCACCTGAGGATGAATTTTCCTGCCCTGTATTTGCCTTTGATTCTCGTAGAGCATCCATCAACTGTGAAGAAAACAGCAGTGCTTAAGTGTAGTCTATTCAAGTATATTCAAAATACATTATTTTTAGCATTATTGTTAATATGAAATGTTCCACCAACCAGCTGGAATTATGCAAATCCTAGCACATGCATTCCTCACTAATCTGCACTCTTGGATGTACTCTTTACATTCATTTCATTTTATGAATGTCTTTCCAGCATACTTCCCTACAATAGGAGATTGAAAAGCCTGCAATTTTCTTCTTGCCTGATTCTCCCATTGGGTTTTGTTAGTATTCGAAAAAATAAATTGATGTCTTTTTTTTTTTTTTTTTTCTTTTTTGTAGTCCAGATTGAGGAGAAAATCAACCTGCCAGCACAGATGAGTGAGGAGAAAAGGGAAGGCTCACAGACTGCAGAAGCTGAGTTAGGCCATTCTTTGGTGACTCACTGTTTGTAGTAGAGGTAATTAGGGCAGCCTTGGAAAGATCTCTGAAGGTCTGAGAAGTTTTTCAGTAGCCTCTGTCACTTTTACTGGTATTACCAAAATATCCCATGTTTTGGAAAAATTTCTTCACTGAAAGGGTTATCAAGCACTGGAACAGGCTGCCCTGGGAAATGGTTGAGCCACTGTCCCTGGGGGTATTTAAAAGGTGATATGTTAATGGTTGGATTCAATGATCTTAAGGGTCTTTTCCAGTCTGAACAGTTTTAATTTCTAGATGAGAGGGAAAGGAAGAAGTGATGGCTTGGTGGCATTGGCCTGTTTTACATCAGTTTGTAGATGGAGAGAAAATAGACATGACCTTTGTCATCATCCTTGTCACACCAGTGTTCTCGGTATGGAGATAATACACAACCTGTCTTACACATTCCTGCTTCCCGATACAGCCACTTCATGTGTTAGAGGAAGCTTCTGTGTATGTGCAGGTCCTCATGTGCTTTTGCATCACTGTTTATGTATGGGAGCAGGCTTTCAGTGCCTTCTGGCATCATCATAGGCATGGTTGTAAGAGGACTTTCTGTGTGGCCATGGTCCACGTGCTGCTGGAACGGTTCTCAGTTGCTTGCTCTCTAGAATTTTCCCTGGAGAGCTGGAGGATTTGTCCACAAGGTGAGTAGCCTCATTCCTCAGTTTGAATTCCCATGGTTAAATGACATTCTAAATCTTTGTTTTATCCTCACCATGTAAGTTGTCTGCTTTAAAGCTTTCTTAGAAAAATTCAATTTTAAAAACTTATTTACACCTCTAGTTCACCTTGTCTCCCTATAAAAGTCTTTTCAAACTAGGTAACTTCAGTAATTTGTTGTGTCTCTTCATTTTTGCTGAACTTGTGATTTCCAAATTGGATTGGTACAAGGTTTATTTGCTGCTGCTGTTTTAGTTTTCTGCAATGGAAGGTAAAACACACTGCAACACAGGATTTTTCAGGCTTTTTCCTACTAAAATAATAAATCAGCTCCAATTGCTGCTAATCAAAAACTGGTGATACATTTCACATTAAGCCTTCTGGGACAGAAGTGATCCACACTGTGTGTACTCAAACACTGCCTAGCACCTTCAGGTCCTCCCAGTAAAGTCTGCCGGACTCTGGGATTCTTCACTGCAAGACTGTTGCTTTGCCTGAGGCTGTCTCTTTTCTAAAGCAAGAAGGGACATTCAGAGTTGTTATCACTGTGCTCAAGAGGTTTCTCAGTTCTCTAACAAATACAAACTTGCACATCTGGTGTCCTAGATACACGGTCTTCTGTATTGACCTAGAGCTCCAAGGAGCGATAGGGGTTTATTTCTTAATTGCTTCAGTCAGTCCTGCCTCTTAACTACTCTAGTTTCTGCTATTTTTTTTAATCCACTGAAGACCTGATTCTGATCTATGTTTACTTACGCTCTTTTCTTAAACAAATGGAACTTTCATTGAGCTACTGCTTGAAGAAGGCGAAAAGAAAGGGAAGATCACTCCTTTACTAGTTTGAAAACTTCCCTAAAACTGACCTTTATTTTGCTAGTTTGATATTTATCAGTCTTTTGTAAACATGAGGTGTCAGCAATTCAACTCAGATGATTCAAATACGATGGTTCAGTTGAGACTTACCCATAAGTTGTATCTTGACCAGAGCACATTTGAATGCTGATTTTAAGTATTCTGGCTTTGGAAGGATTTCCTCTGGTGTAGTGGTTAACTGTAACTGTTAACCCCATGTGCTAATAATATAATACAGTAATTGCTTTACAACCACAACTGATTTTTTCTGTTCATTCCTTCTACCAATGAGCTTGCATTGTAAAACAATCTGTCCTGCTTGATTTGATATCATTTCTGGCTTCCTAATATTTTGATAGATTTGCAAAGTACTCTTGTTTATTGCTGTCCACATGACCTCTATTTTGTACTCAATGTCTCTTGATATAAGTGATGTTGCTCTGAATAACTTTCAGACTTGCCTAAACTAATTTGCCCTAAATTGGTAAAGAAGGGAGAACATAATTAGGTCTATCCAACTCCTTATGAGTTATGCAAAACAAAAAGATGTATCACATGAGTTTTGGACTGTAGAAACTTAAGCATTCAGAACAGAGTAAAGCGAATGGAAGAATGACAGTGAACATTTGAAGAATATATGTTTGGGTTTAGATGGATTTTTAAAATGCTCCTTCCCCCTCTAGGCCAATCTTCTGTTTTGGGTGCTTCATCAAATTCAGTAGGAAAGAAGTAACCATTTGTCTGTATCCATTTAACGGCTGATACACTGGAGTCCAGATAATTGATGGAGCTTCTATGTGGCATCACTACACAAACAATAAATACCTTACCCGAGACATGAGGTGCATTGGGAATAGTGTAAAACTGGCAGCAGTAGCTCTTTGCTGGCATTAATGTAATATTATATGGCCTCTTTTCACAAAGACACCTCCTGATACCTATTTTAAATTATTTTAATACGCAGCTCAAAAATCTGCAAGATTAATACTTTAACATTGCCCAATCAGGGCTTTAATTTTCCACTCAACTGGCAAGGTATTTCCACTCAGCTGGTATAGGATTTTTGGTTTTCCTGGGCGTGTTCCAGTCTTAGTGATTTCCTCTGCAAGGTTTATCTCTTCCTTGTAAACGCTGAGGCTCCAGAAGCATATGCTTTTCAAAATGGAAATACAAGCGTGTTCACCATAAGGAAATACATTTATTACAATCAAGTTTCTCATGTTTCTGAATTAAAAACAAAGAGTTACTTTTCGCTTTGTTGTCCTGCCATGAACCATGCAAAACTGACGTCAAAGGAGTCATTCAAGGATTAATTTGATTGAATACATACATGCAGAGAAAGAGAGATATGTTTATCCTTAAACAGCATTTTCTATCTGCCTTCACTGACAATGGGTAAAACTGGATCATTCAAATAGGAGTAGAAGACTTGTCCAAAGTAATCCTCTTTTTTGAAAATGCAAATTTCTCTGTCCAAACATGAAGTCAGCATATGCCCTGAAGATATATTAATTAATTAAAAGAAAACAAAATAAAATTAAATTAAAAAAAAATTACAAACACTAGGTTCAGCAAGATTCCTATGTGGCATAATTTCCCTACATGCAGAAAATTTCTCCGTACAGGAAAATTTTACCTCATAAGAATCCTTTCTACAAAGTATCTTTTTTTTTTTTTTTCTTTTTTTTTCTGTTTTTATTCAATTGGTCAAATAGGTGCATAGTTCTTTTAGGAAACTTCATAATCCAAGGAGCTCGGTTGCCACAGGCTAATTATATATGATATAAAAATGTTTTCTATTGTCTTGTTCTGTCTATAAAATGTAAGCATGGTCTTAACAAGAATCAGCAGCACTCTTTAGAAGTCAAAACAGTTCCAGCCAATCTGACAATAGGACTGGAGAGATTAAATATGTTTCTAAAACATATTTTTCTGCTGGTGAGAGAGGGCTTGAAGATGGGGAGGGGTGGATCAGAGTAAAGTGGTGAAAAGAAATATTAAAGATAGGAGGAAAAAGGGAGGGTGAGGAGGGATCCTCTTCACAATGTCCCACATTTCACTTTGAAGGCACACATCCCTTTTCCGGATGGTCTTCGCTCTGTCTGTCTCTGAAGCAGAAGAGACTCATGGCTTTCCCCTTACACGCTGGCTGCAGTTTAGGGGAACTAAGGGGCTGAATTACCTCCCTGCTCCTCTGGCCCATGTGCCTTTCCCTGGAGACCTGGCACATGCTCCAGACCCAGGTCTCGCTCTGACAGGGAGCTGGAGAGCGCTGGGGGGACGCAGGCTCCACGCCTCCACAAAGTATGCACATCTTTCTGAAGGACTTGCTCTCTTAACACACCATTTTTTGTTGCTGCTCTTGTATGGAGCACAAATACTGAAAGATTTTAGGCATCTTTGAAATATAATTCAAATACCCTTTAAAAGAAAGTCTGGTACAATTGTGGGCTAGGACTGAAATCTGTTTCAATGGACCAGACTCCTGGCAGCTACCGATTCAGTTTCAATATGAAGCAAATGGATGCTGAGACAGAATTTAAATGCAGGGAGGGAAAGTAATACAATCTTGCCACGGGGTCAAATAGATATAAAACTGTTTGCCTCTGTCTTAAGAAATGTTGACAAATTTCAGCATCCCAAGGGAAGGAGTGGTAGACGATGGATATAGCACAGAAAAACTTGTCTTAAACAATAAGTTGGAGCCCACAAAAAGTGGTTGCCTAGTGATGGTGCTTTGTGAGATCCAACAAAATTATGCTGGGAACTTCAGAAGTAGATCAGTGTGGTCTCCAAAGAGAGGAGGTTTTCAGTTTCGGCCAGTCTTTTACAACATCTCTGTCTGTGAGCAGACAAATGTTGAGAGATGGAGGGCCAACTTCACACCATCAGATAGTCACCCAAATCCACAAAGCACTGGAGGATGCGAGTAACTTTGTTTCTAAATGGGTCTACTTTTCTGTAGAAGGCTGTTTTAACACTCATGTTTTTTGTGGATCTCCGGTCTCTAGCATCTTTTCACCACCACAGCTGTGCTGGTAGGCACAGGTTTTTGTTTAGAAAGTGGAAAAATGGCTGGGTTCATGGCTCAACCTGCTCCTTCTGTTCCTTTATTTCCACACGTGGAAGCAGAGGCAAAGTTAAATTGCAGAGTATCAGAAATGCTGAAGAGCAAAGTGCTAAGGAAAGATGATAATTGACACAGAGCCAGTTACAATACGGCGGAGTGATGCTATGCCAAATATTTTTGCAGCATTTCTGAAAGTGGGAGCATTACTTTTTAAACAACTAGGAAGTGCTTATGAATTGCCTGATGTGAATTGCTTTTCATAATTTTGCAATATTTAGGAGAACTGAATGGTTTTGCTTGATTATAGCAGTTAATTTTATCTAATGCAATTGATGTAAATCAAGTAGTTATCCTGATTTATGTCAATTGTGCCAGCAAAAATTTGTTTATAAACCAAGCCCAGAGTGTCTTTCTTAACACCAAAAGTATTTTTGTGACAACTACTGCTGTGAAGTAGAACACATATTGCCAGGCAAACAAGATTTCAATTGTATTTTTGATTTCTTTGTGGGTTTGGGTAGGGAAAAGACTTGAATTATTAATTACAGAAATGTGACATTTTGTGGTAATTTCTTAGCAGATTTGGGAATTTCATTTTCAGAAAAAAAAAAAAAAAAGAAGCTATTCTGTTCAAAAGGCATTTGGAGAAATAGAATGGTGTTTTCTCACTAATGCATTTCCAGTAAACATGGAGATTTAATGATTTTCAGAGATCTATAATAGCATGCTGACAGTTTCTCCACTGAGGGAAGACCACTCTGCTAAGGAACAATTGTCCCACATGTTGATGATTCAGAATTCCTTTTGCAAGGGATTTTGTGGCTTCTGTGGGCATTTATTATGGCATTTTAAAATATCATGCACCAGTCTTAAGGCAGTGACGTTTGCTGGCTGGTTCTTCTTTCTCAGGATTCTTTTCCATTGAAGCTGCAGCAATTTCTCAGGGATCAATGAAATTATACCGGTATAAAATTACTATGAGAGGAAAACCTGATTAAATGCATGCAGGTATTTTTACCTCTTGCCTCTCTATTGTCATCAGTAAAGGCACACTGTATATTTGTATGTTTTAAGCATTTAAAAAGAACGGTGGGTTTTTTCACCTAGAATGCTTTGAATAATACATCTAGCAATTGTTAATTTAAGAATCTTTGAAAAACAGCATACAAACAAACAGCTTAGGTTTCCTCTTAACCTACTGCATGTATATAGGTCTTTTGAGGGGCTCCAATAGCAACAACACGGAGCATGCTCCCAGTCATACCTCTCTCCTTTCCATATGCACGAAACTGCCATATGTTTCTTCAGTTTCTCTGTCAGATTGTTCCTGTTAAATGCAGATCTTGGAACATAGATGTGAGTTGCCTCCAGAGCAGGGCAGAAGTAGTAAATGTGACCCTCTGGGAGGGAAATTCATTATGTGCAAATGCTGCCCAGTGGCATAAATCAGGCCCTGTGGAGCTTGGGAGGAGTGTTTCACCCTCTTGAACCTCTGCCAGCGCTAATTCAGCCGAGAGTCAGTTAGAACCATGTCGTATACATGCTCTTCCTAAAGAAATACGTGGGGTTTTTTCCCACACTGACTGTGTCTCTTCCCACTGAATAGACCAAATCCCGATCCACTGTATGGACAAATTGAGTAATTTGGTTTCATACATTCTTGAGACACTCTCTCCTTGCTGTGCTGCCTCAGCGCTGTTCTCTGGGGAACTGTCACAAGCCTCCAGCTAATGCAAGTTAGGAAAGCAAAGTTGCTGGCAGGGCTATTTCCTAGGATTGTTATTATCCCCCAAATCTGACTCTGTCCAAAATTCTGATGATGCAGTTCATCTGGCTCAGGGCAAATACACCCTTTGTTATACATAACACAGACATGATTACATTTTCCATTTGGTAAAGTCATAGAGTAGCTCCAAGTCCTCTAAAAATAGAGACATGATTCAAGTTGCAAACAAGATGGAAGGATTTCAAATGGCTGCATTACACATAGAGCAAGCAAAGTGAAATTAATAGAAAAAAGCTGTTTTGGGGGACTAGGGCTATGCTCTTTTTTCTAAGCAATTGCTTAACCATGAAGCTGTGTAAATAAACAGTTCCACTGTTGCAAGTAGAAAGAGTCTGGTTTACTTAAAATGCAGGCTGTTGCAGGCTTCACCCTCCTGAAATGACAGAGAAAACAAACAATTTTTCTTAACTCATGGACCCATTTGTTTACCTGCTAAGTTGCCAAATAGACATTTATAAAAGATATTTGCACTGTCTGGAAAATCAGTATGTCTATATACAGTATCCTCCTGCACCTTTTATTAGGAGAGACAGAGGCTATTTTAATTGCTAGTTTTGCACTTTCTGTCCCTTGTTACCCACAGCAGCCTCACTGACCTCTGCAAAAGCCAATTTAAAATGTAATTGCAATTATTATTGTTTTGGCTAGGAGCAGGTTAATAGGATGGTCTTCTCAGCTCCAGGTGCAAGGGTCCACTGTGCTAAATAGCACTTAATGAATAAATAGGCACTGTATCTATCAGGCCAGGATATGAAAGCCTTTAGAAGGACAGCAACGTCACTTTTACAGGGAGAGATGTGGTAGTTTGTCCAAAGCTGCAAAACATCATCTGAAGCAGAACTGTGCGGGGAAGTCCCAGGCTCATTAAAGGAGAAGGGATACTCCTTGAAAACACTCCTGGTTTATATGTTCAGGAGTTAGGGCAGTAGACTCTTGGGGCTCTGGACTTCCAAATCCACTTCAGGGATCTATCTGGGCTTCACATGTGATCTCAGGTAAGTCATTCTGGGCCTCGCCGCTAAACTAGGAGTAACAGCAATTTGCTCGTCTAGAGGTCTGAGGAGGTTAAATTCAGGTAGGAAAGAGAAAGGAGATGTTTATATGTTGCTATGGAGATGAAGCTGGAATACAGGCTTGGTGGGCAGTTTGCACCAGGAAAGTCCTTGCTTTCTTCCTAGGGGTTTAGAGGTTTTAGACTGAACTGGTCAGAGATGTGGCATTTTCCCAGGACCAAGAAGGAGAGATTCCCTCCTGCTCTCACTGTCTCCAGTGTGCTGGTCTGCATCACTGTTGACTTCTCCCTTTAGGAATCACAGATACTATTAAGGAAAATAATGCACTTGAAGTAAAATGCACTTTATGTAAAGAGTAGTTTGTAAAACAGCATATTTATATGGAGGTAATTAATGTATCCTATAATTAACAGCAAACATTATGCTCTCTGCATAATAAATATTTTTAAATAGGGAATGTATTTCTATAGTACTGAATATTTGATTTTTCAGAAAGGTAAAATCCTATGCAAAAATTTGAAACTTACTTAAAAATAATATCCATACATGCTGCTCTACATAAACATTCAAATGTCATTAATGTGCTTTTTAGAGGTTTTAGATATTTTAATTTCTTTGCTCAGTTCATAGTGGTTTTGGTGTTAAGAAAACCTAAAATATAAACATTCTAATGAAGATATCTGTTGTTTATTTCCTTAATGATTCACATGAATAGAAACTATATGAAAAGAAAAAAAAAATACATAAAATGAGAAAAAACCTCCTAAAAAGATAGAGCAATGTACCACAGGACACATAAGATTTCTCACTGAAATTTAAACAAGGTTTATTATGTTTCTGATTTGTGCTGAGGCTGAGGTTCTTATCAAGCTGACTCCTTGTCATTCCTGTGGACCAGCACTGCTCAGTCTGCCCATGTAATTATCCATTTCAACTCATCCTCGTGGCAAATCATCTCCTGTCACCCCCTGAGCTACCTGGAGTACAATGCCTTGCTCTTTTTTTGGCCTCATGTCCTTGCACAGAGGATTTCCTGAGCATGGTTGACCCAGCAGAGACCATTAGACATCCCAGCATGCTTGTAACAAAGTCAGGAGTCAGGCTGATCAACCTGCTCAGAGATTAGATCTGGGTGTTAGTGGGTGCTGAGCCCAAGGACACCAACTGGAGTGTGTGTGGGGAGTCCCACTGGTTTGAAACTGGACGTCTATGGATGAGTGCCAAGAGTTCAGTGGTTTGCAGACCTGCACTTCTTTATTCTTGAAGTACCTGCAGGAAAACACTTTGTGTTTACTTCTGCAGAGCCTTTGCTTTACCGTGTGCTGGCTTTGGAGTTTGAATTGCTTATTGACTTATAGGGACGTTGCAAATCCAGATTAAAAAAACCACCAAGTGTCACCCCATTTTATCTTGTAATTTCTTGTTAATAACAGCAGATAATGATGGAATAATTCATTAGTATTTTAGAGCTCTGGACTATTGTAAAGTCTCCTATCTATTTTAACTCATACGTAGTTTACAGGAAGAGAACAAGAAAATTTCCAATAACCCTCTTTTCTCTTTTGTAAAGAATGTTGAACCTGGTTCTGTGTTTGAAAGCAATTAGTTTTGAGGCTGTTAAGAATAAATTGCTGATACCCTAGATTCCTCTTAATTGCTATCCTGATCAATGACACTCCTACTTAATTGTGATGATTGGCAGGCAAGTAATCCTGCGCAATGCATTTCAATTACTCTCAGCAATATATTAATGGCCTACCTGTGTTTAAATGGCACATCTCCTGTTGTCTTCTGCCACCGCAAGCTTTTCATAAGAGCTATAAAGAGAGAGCTGAAAGCTTGAGAGGACACATGTCCTACTTATGCAACCCCCTGCTTCCTTCCTGTTTTTCTCCCTATTCTACATCACTCAAGTTTATCCCAAATATTTAATACAAAATTATTGCATGAACACTTAAAAGACAATTGATGAACTACAGTGGAGTATTTCCCAGCACTCTCTGTTCCCCTGGTCCCTGATACATAGAATAATGAATGGTTGCTTTCTGTTGAGTTCTTTGTGCTAACTGGAGTGTGCCATTACATGTAGCCTGCTCTTATGGTAGCTTCACACTTCTTTTTCTAATGGTATAAAAACGTGGAATTGGACAAGCCTGTGATCTTGCGATTAGAAAAGAATACTAAGAAATTACATTAATGTTCTCTTGGTATTAGGGGAGCTCATTTAAAAAATGTCAGTGTTTTAATGATGAAAGATACTTCTCTAGGAAAAAAAAAGTAAAAATGCATTTAATTTTAATTAGTTCTAATTAGAAGATTAACAGATTTTAAGGACAGAAGAAGTCATTGTGATCTTTAGGGCTAGCTCCACAGGACGTAGGCACATAGAACAGAACAGATCCAGCCTCTGATGGTGCATCACTGTGCATACAGCTGATATCTACTGCTCACTGGTCAGGTAGACCCATTCTGCTGTCAAAAGGGAGAATGTGATTTTCATCTCGACATGTAAAAGTGTTTAAATTGACCATGTTCTAAAGACACCTAGACTAAAATGATCTGTAAATGAAAAAGGGAATCATGAGTGACTAGGTGAGTAGGGTGGATGTCCAAATATAGATTAGATTAATCCCACTGTGCCTCATATATTTGACAAAATAGTGAAGTGAGGAATCTTCAACAGCCACTGCCTTAGCTTGGAGGTGTCTGAATTTACAAAGTGTGCTATCCCTGAAACTCCACATGCTGCAGTTCTCTCAGGTACATGCAGCCAGGGCTGCTCTCATCTGACACCTGCCTGCCTGAGACAGTGAAAAGCCTTCAGTGAGGGAAAGCATCCTTACTATGTGCAGGTCCCATGCCTGGCTGTTACAGGCCCTTTGGAAGGAAGCTGAGTGAGCCAGTGATGTGGGAGTACATGCTGGTAGTTCCTCTGCTTGAGTAAATAGGAGCTAGGATTATAGGGAGCGCCATGAAACATTCACACTCCACAGGTAAGACACAGTTCCCTGACTTTTAGCTATGGCCTAAGCTGTATCTCCTAAACCTTTTAGTGGCCACCACCTTGTGGGTATGTTGAATCTCCCCAGTATGTGCTAGTAGATTGTTTCGAGTTAGAAGGGACCTGTTAGTAGAATGTTTTGAGTTGGAAGGGACCTTTAAAGGTCATCTAGTCCACCCCTACCCTGCAGTGAGCAGGGACATCTTTCACTAGGTCAGGTTGCTCAGAGCCCTGTCCAGCCTGGTTTTGAATGTTTCCAGGCATGGGGCATCTACACCTCCCTGGGCAACCTGTTCCCATGCTTCACCACCCTCACTGCAAGAAGGTTCTTCCTTATCATCAGGAGGCAGATAAAGCTGTTGTCTTTTGAACTCACCAGAGAAAGAAAGGGAGCTGTTTTCCATGGAAATGTATATTGAACAGAAACACTTTCAAACATTTTTTTTTTCACTAGGAAAACTGAAGTCAATTGCTCTCTCAGTCTGAGTTCTTTCAAACCCCACTGTCCTATATCTAAGACTGCCCTAACCCCAAGGCTATTATAAAAAAAGGTCATTGTGCAACTGGTATTTGAAAATTCATCCCTGCTTTTCTCGTTCTCCAGTGTTACAAATCCTGAACTGCACAGCAGTCAAGCTTTTGCAAGAGAGGAAAGGTGTCCTTTCTTTTCCCATCCAGCTCAGCAGGGGAGTCCATCTCTGGCTCTCCCAGTTCTTATGCATTCCCAGGAAGGACAGCATTAGTATTGCATCCTTCTTAGCATTGCCCAGTTGCTTGCTCTAAATATATGATCAGGGTATAGATTTGTTGGACTGCCTCTTTGAAGCACATATTTCTTTCCATCACCAGGGATCCCATAAATAAAGCTGGTGTTTGGATTCAGCCTGGCAGAGGAAGGCACTTCATGTTTAGATTTGCAGGTGCTAATAGGGAAGTCCTCATGTCTTCCTGTTTTTTGATCACATCCTTAGTTCCATCATGATTCTTGACGAACTTTAGCTAAATTATTTGTCTCACACTTTCCAGTTTCATGTAACTAACTGACTTTGCTGCGGCAATGAATTTGACATAGAACTTTTTGGTTTGGATAAATTCTGGTTTTAGAAATCTTTATGCTGTGTGAGTATCTACTGATAGACTATGTAAGTACATAAAGCAATGATCAGGTGACTACTTAGCTTTTCTTTGATAAGTTATAGACTACATCCCTTAGATCTTTAGCTTTATAGTAACAGACAAGTGAAAGGGCAAGCATTTTCTCAGATGTTTTGGTGATAAGGGCAGGAGACTGAGTAAGTTGGAGTATGAATGTGGTTTTTTAGGGGAACAGAGGAGAAAAGGGAATAGTGATGTGTAAAAGGAGTCAAAAATACAGAAGAAAATTGTGTAGATGTGTAGAAGATAGGGTAAAGAAACATGGATAAAGACGAGTTGGCAGTGGCACTGCAGGAAGTAGACCATGGGAGCCAATGGTGGCTTGCTTGGGGGAAACATTGGGGAACATCAAAAGGCTGGGGTCTGGGAGCAGCTGTGGCTTCTCGGGGTGGTAGGGCAGGACCTGGCAGCCAAGGTCCATCCCACTTTCTTTGGTCAGAAGCAGGGTATCTGAGAGGCAATGGGGGCAGACCCAGGCCTGAACATCAACCTCCTCCCCAAGGACAGGACAAGGATGCAACAGGATGAGCCATTCCTTGGGGTATACATGCCATACCCATAGGAGAGGCAGGTAAATAAAGCAATCTGTGTGCAAAAACGAGTTTGTATTTACCTGTCCATCCCAGTGAGTGAGACAGCAGGAAAGGTGCACCATGGCCATAGGCCAAAACCAGTGTTATGCTGGGGGATGCACAGGGACTGCAGAGCAGGTTGCTCCCAAGGTTGCCCCTGGCCACTGTCAGGACAGAAGGTCACCAAGACAAACTTCTCTGTGATGGAGGAATAGGGTGATCAGGCACAAACTCTTTGGATTCACCTTTTTCTCTGTGGTGTTACAGTCACAAAAGAAGTCAATTCTTTTGCTTGAACTGCTTCTCTGTATGAATAACATTAGATTTGATTAAAATAAGCGTAAGCCACCAGGATTGTAATTTATGTGCAACAGAAGATGGTCCTAGGAGGAAAGACAAGTGAAGGTCTTGGGGGAGAAGGAATGGGGGTCTGTGGACTCCTTGCATGTATGTGTGGGTATGGCATGTCTACCTAATGTAAAAGGGAGGGCAATCGTCACCTATGCCTCCCTCTGACAAACAGGATGGTACTTCAAGTAGACTTTTGATGGCTGTCTTCATGAATAATGCTAATTTTGCCATAATACAAAAAGTTTAAAACTTTAGCTTTTGTACAGTACAGTATGAAATGAATGAACAGTGCATCAGAAACATCTGTCAGGTTATAGAATAAAGGCTTAATTAGCATTTTTGTGTGGTGTGGAATAATTCATGCTGGGACATCAAAATTTGTCTTCTCAAATGTATGGGAAAAACACATTTTCTGGTCTTTCTTGTAGCTCTCAATAGACTGGTTCAGGCTGGCGGGAGGGAGAGAACAGAGTTGTACCATGTTAGCACCAATGAAAATCTGTAGGGTGCAATGCAGTAGTATGAGCATCTTCAAAGCACCTTACAAATAGGAATTAATACATTGATGCTGCACAGGGATTTTGTGACCAGGATAATGCTGCAGTCCTATCGAGAGTTCAAAAGTGTGATTTTCAAAAGCACTTAAATGACTTTGTAGCACAAATTCAGTTCATTGGCACTTACGATTCTGTTGCCTAAACCTGGTGTTGAGGTGCAATGTGTGCTGGCACTGAAATAAAGATAGCAGCAAAAAGGGAAGAGATGAGGAAAGATCTCCACGAATGATCTGAATTCCAGAAAATCTATTTTGCTATCTCGTTGCAAATTCCATGTGTTTTAATTATTATGGAGTTGTATGCATGACTATAGAGAAAGTAGCTGCCTATTCAGTCTAGCAAATGAAGTATATTGCCAAAGTCAGTAGTTGGAAGGAGCAGCGATGAATAGGAGGAGGGTCTTGAGCAGTTCAGAACAGAAGTTGGTGTAGCTATTTATTCTCCTAGTCTGCTTTTAGGTCTTTCTGTCATCTTGTTTAGATGCTCTGACTCAATATGCTGGAGCTCACTGACTGCCTCTTTTCATTGACTAGGCAGGGAACTCACGTCCTTCACTTTCATCTGTTGAATCATCCCTAAGCTAGACACCTAAGACAGGCATGCATATATGATGTGAAAACCTGCCAGGATGTACATTTTATCAGTAAGGCTATGTTAGAAAATTGGAATAAATAGCCGGAAACCCTAAATAAGGCTTAGATACTTTAAAAAAAAAAAAAAGTTTTGTATGGAAACCGTTAGCCTTATAAAGAAATCCTGAGTGAAATCCCAAGGGGCTTGTATCATTCAAGTAGTCATATTAGAAGAACAAAGTGGTCCCTTTGGCCTTAAAATGAATATGAAAATATTTGTAAGCTGCTCTCAGGTCTCTTGTGTTACCTGGACTATCAGGTCTAAGGAGCTGAATGCATCATATTCATACTGCATTTTGGCTCCATTTTGGCATAAAAGTTTGAGAAACTATAAATAGTTAAGAATTTATTAACCCCTTTGTCTCAATTTTATTCTCCTTCTCTTTTATATACTGTAGACAGACAGAACATCTTAATTGACTCAATTATAAGTATGATGGGATGAGTTAATAGGATTTATATGTGGTGTATATAACTCTAAATTCTGAAGCACTGCAATGTATCGTAGTTATAAATAAATTATATAAAGAGGCTGATGAATTGAATAATAGAAAAAATAACAGAAACACAGTAATTGAAAAAAACCTATAAACTCCATTAATTCACACCCTTCCTTTAATAATTGTAATAATAATGTAGCGGATAAATCAATCAAAGATATTATAACTATAGATGACTGAAAATGTTATCTTCTAACGAGGTTTCTTGCAATTTTATTCCAATTCCACACACTAAGTAAATTTAGAATGGAGTCACTCAGATACCATTCTGTGTTACGCTGGACTGATTTTGAGTGGAGCTGTATTAGTGTAATTGGGAGTAAAATTTGGCCCTGAGCTCTCACTTACCATGTGAGGAAGAAGAGGGGGAGGGAGACTCTCCTTAGATGTGCCTGTAGTTTTCTAATTTGACACTTGTGCAGAATGAAGCCCTGAACCCAAGCGCCTCTGTATCAACGGCTGCATACATAATGCATAAGCTATTAAGTGTTATGAAGAGTGCTCTGCTTGTTGGGTAGCTGCAGAATAACATGGCTAACAGATGTTGTGCTTCTAAAGCAGTTGAACTCCTGAGTGTGCTTTTATCTTCTGATCTGCAGCGTATTGTGACTCCCTCACTAGTGCATACACAAGGCAGACAGATTAGCGTTAATTAGAGAGAGGCTTTGCTCATTTTTCATTGCCAGTTTCAATTTTGGGAAAGTAAATGTTTCTTTCCTTTATGACTTCAAAGAAGAGCATTTTAGTGTATGGATGTGAGGGGTGGATTAGACATTAATCAGTGATGCTTAAATTCACTGGTGCAGGTCTGGAAGTCAAGTATTGAAGTCTCAAAGTGGATGAAGGCTGGCAGGGACGATGGGGAGGGTGGACCAGGCTTGGTGCTGGCTGTAGGACAGGGGTTCTAAGAGGAAAGCCAGAGAAGCCAAGGAGCTGTGCCATTTTGCAGTGTGGGTTTGTGAAGAGAAGCATTAGCTCATTATTCCTTCTAGGACATTACTGAGCTTTATTAAAGCATTTTACATTGCTGCTTGTAATGAACAAGGAAAGGGAGCTCTCTCCACCTTCTGACCCCCCTCCCTCAAGCACCAATGCAAGGAGGATTTATTGCTTCATTAGCAGTGTGATCACACTTCACAGTGAGTATTAAAGTATTGGCTTACTAGGTTATTTAGGGAATGACTCTTCCCCAGCTATCCCCCTCTCCCCCCACTGCCGCAACCCCATTTTATTTCATATGCTTTTGCCACTTACCAATCAAAATAAAAACATCACTGTTTCCCTTTCTGTGGTGATAGGACACTGGCAACGGAACAAATATTTTTAGCTTGACAGTACGTTAAAAAATTGTAATGTGGGCAGGGTAAATGGAAATCAAAGCAAAACCAAATTCCACTCATTCTTCACATTCCCAGGCAGACTGAGACATCTTTTGCAGTTCATTGATCTTTTAACGTGGGCTTAGAGATCATTCCGAGACAAGGGGAGTAAGTTCCCAGATGGTGAAGGCTGTGCTCCAGTTGTACTTGTTTGGTTTTTTCCCCCCACAACTCTGTATTTCCTGTTGTGAGAGTATGGCAGGGCCTCTGCAGTGCCTCTGTTTACCTACCTGCCTTCTTAATTAGCTATATAAAATGGTATTGTACAAATGGTATAAGTTCACTTTATTTGATGTCTTTCTAAATATATCAGTGATAGAAAAGAACTTTTGCTTTTGCAAAGTAGTAATTGTGTAGGCTTGTGAGCGTTGCTTTCTTCTATCATTAATTTCAATCATGTCCTGTTAGATTTCTGCAACAGCTGTCCAGCTGTGAGGCTCTCTAGGCCACCATGCCTTGGCACTTCAAATTGCGGTTATGTTTGGAAACGTGAATTCTTACTCAGCCTGTCTACTGCCTGTGTACTTCAAGTCACATTTGCTTACTTTTACTGACACACAATAAAAACATACTGACACGCTTACTTTTTATTACTGCTACCATCACAGTGCCAATATACCGCCAAGCTGCAGGATGACCTGTAATCTGTGCCATCTCACATAGCCTCAACAACATTGTCAGCAATGCTTTAATTGTAGATGATATTTTGGCCATGGTGCTTGGAATGGACTCAGCTTGGCCTCCATCCACAAAAAAAAAAAAAAAACAAAACCCAAACCTGTAACAGTGTATTATTTTCTTTATATGTTAGGAGGCAATTCACTACTTGGTACCTGTTGGTTTTGTCACGAATGAACAGTCTTTGATACTACCAGAGCAGCAGCCAGGGAAGCTAGAGTTCAACACACTCATCTTTGATGAACCTCAGGGGTGTTCAGCAGATGCATGTGCGCAGTCTCTGAAGTGTCTTCAGAGGCAACATCCTTGTCGGACTCGCTCCATTTGTGTAAGCTGAATACTCCCAGCCACCTATTTGTTTCCCTGTTTTTTTCTCTTGAACTTGTAAGACTGCACACAGAATTTTACTATCAAAAGGTATAATGCTTGTTTTTGCTCTGGAGTAATTAATGGAATTATTTTTAGCATTAAGCCAGGCTAATTTGCTGTTGCAGTTTAAGGAATTAACACTTCAATTTGTCATGTCTACCACCTCTTAGAGGAGGGGTTGTTCTGAGAGGTACTACAGTTGGCAGCAGGCACCACCATCATCAGCAGCAATACTTCCTGACTCCTTGAACTCCTGCTTTTTATGCACTCTGGTCTTTTCACTAGGAAATAAGTTGTGCCAAATACACAGTGTGTATGCACACTGCTAAGCTCTCTTGCCCCTCAAAACTGTGTGACCTGACTCAAATACCCTATGGGGAACATGAGTCCAGGGACTAAGGTAACACCCAGAATGGCCAGTGCCAAGCAAGTGCTGAAGCCCATGGAATCATAGAATCGTTGTGGTTGGAAGAGACCTTTAAGATCATCAAGTCCAACTTCTGTCCTTGTTATTTTAACAGCACAGATGTAGTCCTTGAAGGCAAGCAACTTGCTTGTCTCTAGTATCATGGCCTGTATCTGTTATATATCAAGATATCCCTTGCTCTGAACACCAAACAGAAAAGTTCAGGACAAGCATGGTTTTGCAGTTGTCTTTATCATGTTCCTTAACTGAATCTTGATAATGCCTCTCCAACGTGTAACTCCATTTCTTGTTCATGGTATGGTGTCTCTTGCTTCAGTGGTTTTGTGAAGGTCCAAAAAGTTTTCTAAAACCTCTGCACACAAATAGAAAATCAAGAAAGAGTTTTTATCTTCCTCTTTTCCTTTCCTACACCAAGGCGCTCTCCAAGGGGATGGCATCCAAATCCCTCTGTATCCTGTTGGGAAATTGTGAAAGGATCTCATGGGGCATGCTGGAAAGTCCTGGCCTGGCAGTTATGGCACAGAGGATGCTGGGTCCTGTTCCATGTAGGTATATGTGTGATTGAGCTTGTATGGGCTGTCTGCTGCTTTGCCTGGTCTAGGGAGCAGATATTGGCAGGGCCCTGGCAAAACAGTGATCCTTAGGCTACATTTGCCCACCTCCTCCACACTTCTTTAACTACAAATTGAGGAAAGTTGGTGGGTTTGGGGCTGGTGTGGTTGGCCATGGCACAACAGAAGAGCTGGGGCTGGGCTAAGTGCTAAGAGGATCTGCAGGAGCCTGTAGGATCGAAACACATGATTATCATGCAATCATCATTTTTGTTGTTTCTGTGGTTGAGAACACTTGGCTTTGATTTAGCTAGGCCCCGAGCACAAGCTTATAATTAATAATCAGGAAACTCTTTAACGCTTTGTGTTTTGTTAAAAGGAAATTTCTCTGCTATTTACCACATAACCACATCCTTTACCATCACAGTTTTATTTTCTCACATTCCAGAACTTTGAGAGATGAATACCTCTGAGATCAGGCATTGCACAGGATAAATAATCCATTTTTAGTGGCAATGGCTGGCATAGATGCTCACAATTAATATTTAGTTAAGACATACTAGATCAGGCCTCAGAATAACTTGAACATAAAAGGATGCTGTCGGATTTTGGCAAACCTGTTGCAGGATGAAAACAAATCAGTATCAGAACGTTTTCAGTTACAATCTTTATTTATCTTTTTTTCCATAACCTTGTTTCATGGATTTTCAGTTTCTGACATTTTTTTCTCACAGTCTGAGTATGTTGGAATTAAGGCATTAACTCCAAGACAAGGTTTACCAGTTTCTAAGTTACCTCAGTGATGATGACTATACATTAAGTTTTGTATTACAGCTCTTCAATTTGAAGAGTCTCCTAACTCAATCCTCTTACAGAAGAGGGTTTTCTGGGTGGTTACAGCTGCATCCAGCTCCGCTTTAATTTCTGACCTTTAACAAACATTTGAAAACTAAGGCATGAATCTTACAGTGAAAACCAGTTGTTAAAGCCAATCCAATCATGTCCATTTAGCACATCCTCCCACATGCCAGGTGGGTTTTTTTGTAGATTGCTAGTTAATCAGTCAGGTTGAAAAATATTTGGAAAATATTTTAGGATACTAAACTGTTAGCATGTGGTAGATTTTGTCTGACATTTGGTGACTTATGATTCCGAATACATAAATCTCTTTTCATTGGCACTTTATGGTAAGGTTCATTTACATTTTCAAGTCTGAACACCTGAGATACTTTACTTCACACTGGCTAAAGAAGGACTCAGGGAGGGCTCACAGAATCTTTTAATGGTTTGTTAAGTTTCACATTGGCCAGACCTCAGTGAGAAGCCTCGATTTTGATGTAAGGTGAACCTCAGCTGTTCCACAGATGTTGGGATTTGTCTGCACAGCCCAATGGCATTCCTCCAGTATCTTTTTTTTCTTATGGCCAGGTAAGAAAATGACAGAGTTATCAGCAATACCTCCAAGTAAGAGGCTCTTTTGGCAGTATAAAACTTTATTATTCCTAAGAGCTGTGATAGGAAGGGTAAGAAATAGGAGCAGCTCTGTTCTCAGTGATTTTTTTTTATTATTTTTTATTTGATTTTTTTCTTCCTTCATTCAGCAAGAAGTCTGGCTCAGGACTTGCCACTCAGTTAACACTCACGTTAACTCCATTGCAGAAGACTATCCATGATTTCCCAGAAAGAAAGCTGTATCATTAAGATTGTTGTGGTTTTGTGGGTTGGTTTGTTTGTTTGTGTGTTTATTAAGAGGAAACTGCTCTTTTTGTAAAATCCAGCAAACTCCAACCCAGTAATGTGTTTGTATAGACAGATAAATTTATGTTTTACTTTTTCTTTTCTTCCTTTTTGGTAGCCTGAAGGGTATGACTTTATTTTTTTAGTGTAGAAACAATCCACAGTAATCAGCTGGTTCTTGTAATCTTTGTATCCTTTCCTGAGCCATTACTGCAATGTAATTTCATTTGTTTTTATTAATTACTTCTTTTTGCTTGTACTGTCAGATTAGTTCTGAAATACTTCAATCGCAAGAGCTATTTAAACCTTCCTTCTTTAGATCCATACCAGATAATCAGGGCAATTTGATTAAAATGGGAGGCTGGGTTTTGATTCGTGTTTCTTTCTCTAAGATGAGAGAAGAAGGTTCAGGTCATCTTTGAACTACACATAATACTAGTCAAAAACCAGTATGCTAATCCTGGCTCTCCAGTGGTCTTCATCTCAGCTGAACTTAGCTCTATTTATCTATGTGTCATTTCCATTCAAAATATGAATTAAAACAGTGCAATTAAAAAAAAAATACCAATGCTGACACAAAATGCAGAGGCAATCATGCTGAAGAATCCATAGAGACACAACTGTTCTGCCAGTACAGCAGAAAGAAAATGTGTCCATAGTTCTCTTTAAGAAAAGAGACTGAACAGTGAGATAGCAAAGTCTGCAGAGGACATAGTGCTATTTAAATGGGACAATTTCAGAGGGTACTTAAAAATTCTAGCTGGGTGATCAGCACAACAGCCAAGAAATTTCTGTCCTGAAAAATTCAGATTAAGGCATGATCAAAGGTTGATTGCTTCTTTCTAACAGTAACCACTCAGGAAGCAGAGCTAGATATCACTGTGGGGAGTTCTGCATGCAGAAATGGTTGAAAGGCGAAGGAAATACTTGATTTGGTGTTATCATTCTTCCTGTCCCTGCAACTTGGACATTTTTCTTGAACTGTATTGAAGGGTTTTTATTTTATGTTTTCATAAAACTAAAGTTCAAGTACAGTCAGTTCCTAGGTAGTAACTAGATGGGGTTTTTTAATCTTCGTTTATTTTCTTCATCATATTACCAAAGCAACTGATAGACATTTGAACAGGTGACTGGCTTCTGCCTCTGAATATGTGTGTATTTGTAAAATATATTTCTTTGTTATTATTTTTAATTGTGCATGGTCCTATGCAATCAAGACAAATAGTAATAACAAGTACAGGTCAGCTTTTCAGAATTATGTTTATATAGAGTTACATTGTAGTGCAATTCAGAAGAGGACTACGGTGATGCCGTTTCTGTTCAGTTTCTATTTGGGAAAGATCTGCTAGCTTACCATTATATGTTGAACATCTACCTTCACAGAAAACGGAGTTGTTGTAGTGTAGTATCAGATGCTGTCAGAGCCTGCAAAAGAAACATTTTTCTAATTGCCATCTCTTGAGACCAGAGTAGTTACCTGATAAATAGTATTTCTTGTATTTCCCATTTTCAGGAGTTTTTGTGAAGCTTTCAGTGCTCTGAGAGTGACTGACCCTACATCCCCAGAGCAGCATGGCATGTGGCTGTGCCTGTCCGTGTTCAGCAGAGCAGTTAAGTGCATTCTTAAGTTTAAATACGTGAGAAAGTTAAGTATGTGCTTTACTGCTTTGTAAAAAGTTATGTCTGTCTCAATCTTGTCAGATAAAGACTAGTTATTTGACATCTAGGCAAGCTGTGAAGTCTTGTCGAGCTGCGAGCTGCCTTCTCTCCTTTCTGCGTTGATTCAGAGGTGTCTTCAAGAGGTCATTGTGGTTAAGGGACTGACTCAGAGCGGTGCAGATTACAGCTTTCCCTAGCAGTGCCTGCATTTTCTCCATTATACCTGGCACAAGCAATCAAATAAATGCAAACCAGAGAAGAAAAATAAATCAGACAGAAGCCTCAGAGGTAAATGAAGAACTTTTGTTTTCCATTTAAACTTGCTGGATGCAGTAGTCTATATGCCAGGCCTTGGATCTCTTGAAAATGACTTATCCCAGCATAATTTGCCACCTCCATTAGACTGAATGAAAATCCATCAGCAAACAGCTTCCAGGTAGAGACTCTGCAACATTTGGATTTAGTTCCAAATTTCAAAGGTCATTTAGAAAATCCAGGTCAGGATTCAGAGCTGAATTTCAAATGTCTCTTGAAGTTCATGATGGTTCAGGCCTAAGCCTAAAGATCTGAACCAACATGATAGTGCAGGTTTAAAAGAAGAACTAATAGGTTTATACAGAATCATTTCTTCAAACCCTTGGTTACTTTTTTCTCTGTGGTATTATTTACCAGTCACAAGGGCACTACTTAATAATTATGAACTGCTAAAGCCTCTCATTATGTACTGAAAATGTGTGAGTGCAAATTCTCTAAATGATATGGAAGTTGGACTGTTGGGAACATTCAGATTGTACATCATCAAAGGGTAGGCTACTCTCTAGTACATTGTCTGACAATTTAATCTCAACTTGGATGAGGTACAGAAGCATAGGCTCTGTGGAATATGAAGTGAGCTTGGTGGAGCAGAGGGAAATTCATGTTATGTTCAATGTGCCTAGTAAATAATGAGATATTAAAGTATAATGTGTTCCAGGAGTTTTCAACTCTATTTTCTCTTTAATCATTTCATTACTCAGAGTCCTTTGTTTCTGACTTGTATCTTTCATTAGAATTTTAGGACTTGAGTGTGTGGGGGGAGATCTGTGACAGTCCCTGTGGCACCTCAGCTACATTAATTCCTTCAAATAAGAAGGAGATTTTTCCACAGTAGAATCAGGTTTTGTTTCCTGAGCTACAGATTTCTGCTATGGGTGTGAGCTCTTGGGCAAGCCTGTGAAGATAGGCTTCAGCTGCAGCAGCCACCATGTATAGGTGGAACTCCCTTGAACTGTATCTCCCTTCCATGGCAGCATACTTTGAATGAACAGATGTGAAGCCATTTTCAGTGAGGCTTGCAGTGTGAGTGACGTAGTGTGACTGCAGCAGTCGAAGCAAGGGAAAGGACTCTTGTAGCCTTATATGAGCAAGTGTTATCCTGCTTAGTGTTCCTGTTTTTTGGCATCACTGTGTGTTAGACCAGCAAGCAGGATTGGTGCTTTCAAACAGATGGGCCTGAGCACAGTCTGAGCCAAGGGAAACATGTACGTGAATCATTTGTGGGTGTTAAGGGCAGGATTCCCATTTGATATTCTCAGCATCACAGCAGGTAGAAGGGTCCAAACATTTAAACAGTGTAAAGCACTTGAGACTCTTAAAAATGTGTGATAGATAGTTAAATTCCTGTTAGTAGGAAGGAGAAGGAAGCTTCTGCAGGCAGGCGTATGAAGCAGCAGAGGACTTATTTGCTTATATGCAGTCTTATTTGCTACCAGTGTGTCAAAGAAACCCTGACATATGAATGTGGGACCAGGAAGGCAAATAGGCTTCTAATGCATGGTCTTAGTGAAACTCGAGGACAAATTTGATACACAGGTTTCACTCCAGAACTAGAAATTCTGGAGCATGTGTTGGTGGAGTTCTTTGGTACATTGTGGTATTGTCTTTAACAAGAATACATAGGCACATGTACACTCCCATTATCAGCTGATGGCAAATGTGCCCATAGATGGCTCTCAGAAAAATGTAACAGTGTTTACAGCTTTTGCAGGATCAATAAAGTTCATTGTTGTGCAGTCCAAATAGCTCCCTTTGGCACAGCTCTCTTTATGGCAGCTTTGAATAACAAAGCCCTTGTTGGAGGGTTCTAAGAAATGGTAATGTAGTTTCAAAGATACTCATATTATGTGTATATATATATGTTACTAAATTGCTGCATTTGATAAATAATATAAAGCAAACACAGGAAATATTAAATGCATTTTAATTTAGCTGCTGCTATAATGCAAGGCCCTCTCAAGTAAATATGCACTTTTATTTCAGAAAATCTGTTTTGCTTTTCTGGTAAGAAAATATGCAGTGCTGATCTGAAATGTGACTTGACAGTTGAAAATATAACCTACAACTAGGAAAAGGAGTAAAAGAAAACATGCTGGCCTGCAAACCTGTTAGCTTAGCACCTGACTTACAGATGCCCTACATTCAAACCAGGGTTTTTTTTTTTTAATGCAGACTCATTATCTTCATGTCTTTCTCCACATCCTTTTGTGAACTGTGCTCTTGCATATTATAAACTGGCTTGAATCTTTCATAATAAGCACTTAAAAAACCTAATTACATGAAGTTTTCTGGGAGCACTGGAACTTTCAGAGAGGCTGTACTATCAGTCTTCTAGGGGTAAAGACTCCTGTGCCTGGTAGTGGTTCTTTAGTGCATTGGTTGCCCTACGTTCACCCCAAGACTGCAAGCCGATGTAGGACCTAGTGTGCTGTGTACAGCCTGTGTGGATGGACTATATTATTCAGATTCAGTGCCCTGCTTGTATGGCCCTGAATCTTTTGCAGACAATGGGGAGGGAGTTTCCCGAAGAACCAATATTGATGGATGGGCTGGGCAAGTGTTAGTACCTTTTCTGTGGCACCTGAAACACAGTGCGCTGGGCCACATGTGCTGAGAGGAGGTGTTAGTCACCCTTGCCTGCAGTTTCAGATGGATGACTTCTCTTTAGCACTTCATGCTGTAATTCTCCATCCTGTTTCAATATGGCAAGAAGTCAGATTTTTATGTGCTTACATCTAAATACCAATTAATATAAATAATAGGTGAATATTTTAATTTTATGTTCTGTTCAGTGAAATAATCAGTCAATTGATTAACCTATTATTCAGTCCATTATTCAGAGTTGTATCATAATGAAGTCACAATTATTTATGAAACTTTGATTAATTTAGAATTTGTTCTTGGCTTTAGGCCATCAATTAAACTATATAAAAAGAAGCAATTAGTCACTTTACCTTTTAAGAATTTTTATTTAAGTTCATACAAAGACTTATTTCTGTCTTGAAAAGACTACAGCCATATGCCACTATGTTTGTCTCTCTTAGGTCTGTTAATTTTCCTACTGTTTTCATTTAATTCTAAAAATTTGCTGGAAGACTGAGTATTGAGCACCTTCCCAAACTGGGCTGCTTTGGTTTCATCACCAAAGTATGTGTTCAGGCATTAGCTATAGGTAGAAGTGTTTTGAAATGCTGGGCAGTGGTTATTAGCAGGAATGTTAGTCTTTACGAGCACCACCACTGAGATTTCAGTCTTTGGGGGCTACTCCTTGTGGTAATGAAAGAGCCTGTGTTTCAATGATCCTATCATCTCTGCTGGCTGGAGTTTTAACTCCTGGTAGGGCCACTTAAGTGTAGCAGGTCAAAGATGCCAGATGAAGTGAATGTCACTGTTTTCCCAGACTGGCAGATGATTGATGGTTCTATAACTTATACTCATTAGCCAAATAAAATCAAGCTTCAAAAATACACCAAGGTAGTCACATGAGGAAGGTAAAGGTCTTGGCAATTTTTGCAATGTGAGTCATTTATAAAGCCAGGCCTCTGCAACGGTCTTCCCTGAAGTTAAGTATGTGAGTAAATTTCTAGAGCACTAGAACAATAGTTGCAATAATAAAAGTTGAAAGCGATAATGAAAGAAAGGGACAAACTCAAGTCCTAAATCCTTGAAGTACACGAACATCGGTTCTGACAAAAAGCCATTTAAAATGAGAAAATCTGTAATATATCCAAGGATGCAAGGTAGTTGCTATTCAGTGAGCATAATGCTAATTCAGAAACAGCAGCATCACTCCCAGGCTAAGAGCCAGTTATGACTGTGGAGTTACTCATCAGCATGCTCTGACTGACAACATCACTAGCTCAGTAGCTTTGCAATAATGGCAATAACAAAAGTTGAGACAGTCAAAATATAGTGGAGAAAGCAATGAGCAAGTGAAATCCCTGTATTTCAGATCAGCATGAGGACAAAATGGTAATCAGTGCCCAGTGTCAAAGTTCAGAGTGAGCAGAAACCATTGATAAATGTGGCTATCCACAAGTCATAGGAGTCATCCAAATGGAGTCACTGGGAATTGGCTTAATTGGCTTAACATTTCCTAAAAGGAAATTTAGGTCAGCTCTTGAAGACATGAGATGGCACAGATGATCCTGTATTAGAAGTTACCAGATTTTTTTGTTTGAGAAGACTGAAGAATAAATTAATTTAAAATTTGGGCCACTTTTACGATGATGCTGCAAAAACATGAGGACGACACTTTGGGATGTTTTTAACTTGCTTGTCAGTGGCAGGAAAAGTGCCATGCTCCCCTTGGAACTGGTGTAGCGGCAGTTGAAAAATGTTTCTGGGAGCAGGGCTTAAGAGTAGACAGACAGGATAGACCCCAGAGGAGGGTAACAGGAAAAGAGGATTAGAAAACGCTTATGGAAACAAGATGAAGGAATTGATTTCTCTAATTTAGCAAAAAGAGGCCTGAGGGGAAATGTCATCTCCCAAAACAAACATGAACAATAGGAAGGAATAGTGAGCAATTGTTCCAACCCTGGGACAGTCATTCAGGACTCCCTATTAGAGACTAAAAGTGGTTAAAGAAAACTCTGACAGAGATGGTTTACAACTGCTTGGTCTCAACTTAATGCAGAGAGTGAGGCTAGAACAGTCTTTGGAATTCTTTTCCAGGTTTTTTGGTTTGTGTTTTTTTTTTTTCTTTACAGTCCTAAAAAAAGCTAAAAGAAATTGCTATTCGAGACACAAGAAAACAAATTTCTGTTTGTAGTGACGACAGGAGTCTAGGTGTGTGTGG
>JANVCC010000019.1:11349693-11532550 GCA_025345505.1 Todiramphus chloris collaris
AAAAAAAAAAAGCATTAACTCCTCAGAAACACCTCTGAAAAAAAGACACAGCAAAATGTCCTAAAGCAAAGGGCAGTGCGGCATGTGGAAACGCGAGTGGAAACGGAGGGAGTAACAAGGATAATTTCAACAAAAAGGCGGAACGGCTGGTTAGGGGGATTGCAGTAAAGTGTTCTACCAGCTCAGCGGCTGAGCTGCGTGAAGACTTCGGCCCCGGCTGCGGGGTCCGGCAGCAGGGTGTGCACCAAGGCGGGGCAGCCAGCAGCCACCGGCTCCGGCGGGCGGGCGGACCCGAAGCCGGGGGAGCTGAAGGGGAAGGGGGAGACCGAGATGGTGACGTCGCGGGGGGCGTTGCCGGGGCAACCGCGGGGGATTCAAAGGCGGCGCAAGCGGAAGCCGCGCTCGGAGCGCGAGGCGCGAGGCCGCGTCGGCTCTGTCGGCGGAGCGCGAGCGCGGGGCGGTTCCCCGAGGCCGGCGGCGCTGGCGGCGGGCAGGGGCCGGGGCCGGGGCCGGGGCCGGGGCCGAAGCGAGCGAACCTCCTCAGCCCGCAGCGCCCGCCCGGGGAGGACGCGGCCCGGGGCGCCGCCCGGCCGAACCCTGGTGCCGGAGGGAAGGTGGCGACCGCGCGGGTGCCCGGGCCTCCGGCGTGATGGAGGCGGCACAGCCGGCGACCGCGTGAAGGATCCACTCGGCCGGGGGCTGAGCTGAGGGATGGAGCGGTCAGGCTGAGGAGCGTGCGGGAAAAGAGCCTGCTGGACTCGGCGCTACACGGCTCGGAACAGGCCCCGCTGCCGGGCAGGGCTCGGAACACAGAGGGGTCCCTGTCCTCTCTTCATCCTGCTGCAGAGACACCTTGGACCCTGCGTGCCCACAAAAGCAGGACCAAGCATCGTCCCCCACCCCCTAACATCAGTGCCAGCAACAGGCACGAGGCTTTAAGGTCCCTGGATGCCCATGAGCAAGTGCGACACAGTGAAGCTCCACGGGAAAAGCACAGTGGTTATCACAAAAAGAAAGGACAGTTGCTCGTAGTGGGAGACTCTCTGCTAAAAGGCACAGAGACACCCATCTGCCAACCAGATAAAGAATCTGATGAAGTTTGCTCTTGAAAGCTTATGGGTAAGAGTGCAGAGACATGCAAATGTGCGTTGTGGGCATCTACTACAGACCACCAAACCAAGAAGAATTTGTCGATGAGGCCTTCTACGGGCAGCTGCAAGTAGCCTCGAAATCACATGCCCTGATGTTCATGGGTGACTTCAGTCACCCTGATATTAGTTGGAAAGATCCCACAGCCAGTCACAACCAGTCCAAAAGGTTCCTGCAGTGCATTGATGACAACTGCAGGTGGTTAAAGAACCAATGAGGAGAGGTGTGATGCTGGACCTTGTATTAGCAAAGAAGGTCTGGTCACAGATGTTAAGGTTGGGAGCATAAATCCATGGGCCCCAGTGGGGTGCATCCACGTGTGCTGAGAGAACTGGCTGATGCTGTTGCTGAGCCAGTCTCCATCATTTTTGAAAAATCATGGGGAATGGGAGAGGTGCCTGATGACTGGAAGAAAGCCCATGTCACTCCACTCTTCACAAAGGGCAAGAAGGAAGACCCAGGCAACTACAGACCAGTCAGCCTCACCTCCATCCCTGGAAAGGTGATGGAGCAGCTCATTCTGGAGGCCATCTCTAACTATGGAAGAAAAGAAGGTTATCAGGAGTGGCCAACATGGATTTACTAAGGGGAAATCTTATTTGAGTAATTTGATATCCTTCTATGAAGGCATGACCGATGGGTAGATGAAGGGAGAGCAGGGGATATCATATACCTTGACCTCAGTAAGACTTTTGATTCAGTCTCCTATAACATCCTCATTGGAAAACTCAAGAAATGTGGGATAGATGATTGGACTGCGAAGTGGAGTGAAAACTGACTCAACAACAGAGTTCAGAGGGTTGTGATCAGTGGTGCAGAGTCAAGTTGGGGGCCTGTGGCCAGTGGTGTTCCCCAGGGATCAGTACTTGCTCCCATTTTGTTCAATATCTTCATCAACGACCTGGTTTAAAAAAGCTTCATACTTTTTCTGAAATCATGTGACAGATTTCTTTAGAAATTACTCTGAAACATCTTGATGTGTCACGGTATGCCAATAAAAATAATTTTATCAAAGTGCAACGTGCACAGCTAAATCAATGTAAACTTGAGCGAATGATTTAATAATAGATAAGTGTCAAGCATGGTTGTATTATCTCACCTTTGGTATTTGACTAGCCATGATGCTGAAAAATGTAGGTGCATACAGAAAGAGCACTGTATGAGTCAGAAGTCATACACCGGGATTAGTTAGATGTTGCAGGCTGAAGAAGGCTTGAAAATGACAAAAATCGCGCCAGTGTAGTTCAAGAGTGGTCAGCATCATAAAAACGTGCTGGTTATCAATCAGGTGTGAGTAAACAACAGATATTGCAGCAAGAACCCCCCAGGTCACACGTTATTTTATGAGGCAGAGCACAGAAGCAGTCATGCACATCCTCTGCAGTAGATTATGGCTCATTATGGATGTGTAAGAGGGAATGCTGTCAAATAGCCAAAATGTGCTTCCACTTAAAAGAGACTTGATTTTCAAGGGTCTACAACTAGGCTAATGGACAAATCTTCAACTCAGAAGTTACTTCTGATAAAGAAAGTGCCTGAAAAAGACTAGACATGAAGTGGGATTAATTTATAATAAATATCAGAGTTCATCAGAGTATTCAGATAATTGTGCTTTATCATTAAAGCTATTCAGAGAGGAAAATGTGAAATATTTGCTGAGAGTTGTGAGTCAAGGCAGATCATCAGCCATGACAGCTCTGCCATGGGGCAGTTGGAGGAGCACAAGAAAAAGGCTCACAAAGAGAATGTCTCTAATTGAACTTTATGCAGCGTGGGAAATAGTGCAATATTTAACAATTCTGGGAATATGTAGAAAGCTGTCGAAATGCAAAAAAAAACTCTGGCAAGACCTCGTTCTGGCCCTGAGCTACTTTGGATGGCAGAGGGAAGAATCATCCTGGAGTTTAAGGATCTCTTGTGTTTCTATAGTCCTTGCAGCTATAAAAGGTTTGTGTATGGAATGTAACTATTTCATCACTGAGTGATATGTTACAGGGGGTAACTAGCTATTGCTAGTTCATTTCAGAAAATACTTTAAAAAAGCACCATGTGCTAAAGTTGTGAGACTAAACATACTGTATTGTAAAAAAAGGCATTAATGATTGCTTCCTGGAGGTGAGCATTATAGGTTTCAATTTGTAGCTACAAAGCTATGAGATTTTCAGTACACTCAGAAAATTGTACATTGTCTTTTAAGTGAATTGAAGACTTTGAAAATGGATATGGTTGTTCAATTTTTACATCCACAGAACTGTGGCAGAACTAGGGAAAAATGCTTGCTTTGACTTGACTCATGAAGGAAAATGCCAATGCAAAATTGTTGATTAAAAGCAAAACCAAGAAAAAAAATCACACACATACCCCACAGCTTGCTCAAATGTGTTCAGCACAGGCTTTCTATGAGCTACCAGAGTCACTAAAGTCCTTGTAAAAATGAACAGAAAACTTAACTAGCTTTAAATCAGTGAAGGCTGGGCAATCACAGGCTCCCTTATCACTTCCCCAAATGACCTGCTTAGAGTAAATTAAAGCACTTTGATAGTTCAGATAGCTGTACAATTCACATGTTCAGAGTGGTGATCACCTTCAAATTTAAGCACTTTATTTAAGAGCTTCAATAATTTTAAATTGCTGTGTGCCACTGACTGGCAGACAGAAACTCGAGTGCTACAGTATTGCAAAAACACTTTAGTGTTCTGCTTAATATTTTTATTTCAGGGACTTCAGAGAGGGTTTCTATAAGTGTAGAAAATGGAACAGATTTTAAGATTAATGTTGAAAAGACTATGTTTTTTAGAAGTCAGAGCAGAGTAGATCTTCTCTGGGGAACATGCAGCTCCTAAGCCCGTGCATGGCCTTTTCTCTGAACCGTTTGACCAATGTCTTGTGTGGGCTGCGGCAGAAGGTAGAAAGAGAGGTAATGGCATTTACATGGGCATCAAGAGACTTTTCTGTCTATTTACTCTCCTGAAAGAGCCTGCCCAGGTTAGGTTTGTTTCCATGAGGCATTTCTGCTTAACACCTACTTCTGCAGAAGCAGCCGGGAATGAAAGCTTTACTGTTATTTGAACACTTCCCCACTTGTGGGTTCAGATATTTTTACCTGGCTGCAGGTTTGTTCATTTGTTATTTTGCTTTTACTAAGCTTCCATTCGATGTCAGGATAAATCCTTCCCATGTGCTTTTAACTAGCCCTGTACATTTATCGATGAAATTCTTTGCTGAAGACTGAGTTGAACTGTAAGTCACTACTGTGGAGCTGGTCTCAGCAGGCAGGAGGAAGGAGAGTTGCAAAGCATATCACGAAGAGCCTCACAGCCCTATAACTCTGTCAGGCCCAGATGTGGGGAGCAGGATTTTTGAACATAATGGAAAAATCAGGCTTCAGAGGTGATTTTTCATGCCCACTTGGGAGGAGGGGCAAGTCTTTGGATTATGAAGGTATCACTCCAGCCTCCTGCAGCCTGTCTGACAACAGGTACTGCTCTTCAGGATAGAAGGGGAACAGAGCAGGGAGCGGTAAACTGCAGTCTCCAGAAAGCTTGCAAAAGAAATGCCAAGAATTAACTTTCACTTGAAGAGCCTAGGAGCAATTCACTGGAGCTGATACCTTGTGACCTCTCATTGAGCAGTACAAGACCAAAATTATGGCTCATGAGAGGTAAATGTGAATAGTACCTTTCACTTCCAGAAAACTAGGATCTGGCTCACAGAGATTTTGCTATTGAGGATGCCACTTTAAATGCTAATCACTATATGTAGGCTCATTACAGCTTCAGACTGGCCTCTTCAGAGGAGTGAAGGGGTATTATGTGTTCATCTACCAGCAAAATTCAAACTCCTTTGAAAATCTTAGCTTGAGGGTGCAACAACGCAGGCTAAATGTGTGAGGCCTCCTTTAGTATCCATTTTTGCCAGTACAGTCCCAGCCGAAATGATGATCTTGTGATGGCATACCTGAGTTGGACCAAAGGGATGTTATGAAATCTGACATCAGACCCAACATCACACAGGTAGAAGAGAAGTGTCTGTTTCTCCAAGGGAGCTGGGATAAGCTGTGCTGGCCAAGCACAGAATGATACCCCAGTACAGTGTGCCGAAACACCCAGTCCTGATGTTAAACCTGTTAATGCAGGCAGTAGATATGCATCATAGTGGAAACAACTTTAATGTTACAAGGAAAGCTGGCCTGATTCAACTGCAGATTATATTTGTACTAGTCAAGTACCCTGATGCAGGACTTGGTTTAACACACCACTGGTATTACACAACTGAAACTCTTCTGTACACCTCATGAAGGACTTAGGGCTCCACTGGATCTCTGCCCTTGTTTGATCATTTTTTTTTGGTTGAATTTAAACAGGTTGTGTAGGTGGAACTGTGGCTTTTCTGCTTGCAGTCTGAACAGCCAGATTAAATTTTAAACTAACCTCTCCCTGCTCCACTCCTGACTACTTGAATGGATTTATACTGTGTTAAGAACTGTGTTGAGCAATTTCTTCCATTCTTAATGAATATCAGCTCACTTGCCTTCTTTTTGGTTTTTTTTTCCATTTTTTGTTTGTGTGTTTTGTTTCTTTGTTTGTTCTCAGAGAGCATAGGTTGTTTTTTTTCTGTGACACGTTCCAGGAAGAACTGGTTTTCCTCTGTATTTCAGCTTTTACTGCAGTATTCCAGATTAACTTGTAGTTTGGGTCTATGAGTGTGTTTCTCTTCCACACATCTGATTTCCTGAAATCCAGTTCTAGGGTGTTTAGATATACTTGCCTTACTCAAGAGTTGCATCTGCTGACTGAAATTTGCATTTAAGGCTGTGAAAAGTTTCATACTCTGCTTTCCAAAGTGTTCAGGTGTTGCAAGGAGATTGTGAATGTTTTGTGAACGGCCATGCGTGATACTTGCAGAGAGGTCAAGTGATGGGAAAATTGACTTAGCTTTTGCACTTGGGTGAGCCTGGTGGTCAGCCTAGGTTTGTCACTTGTCTTTGACATGACAAGAAGGTGTTAGAAATCTCCTAGTGCACATCTAGGGAGTTTTTGCCCAGCATAGATACAGAGACCTGGAGATATGCTCTGAAGCATCAAATTTCATGTATATATTTTTTTACATTTTTAATTTTTTTAAAATCTAATGAGGTTACATCATCATGTTGAGAGGTTTAGATATTTAGGGTGGGATGTTGTTTATTTCTCCCTATTTTCTGGTTAAAAGTCTGAAGGCAAGTATCTGAGAGGGCTGTGAAACTTGCAGATTTTGGAATAATGGTGTTGCTATGTCCTTGATGGCTTTTGCCTACAAAAAGGAGATGGGCAAAATCAAACTATTTATTTGACTGAATCAAATCCCAGCCAGTGCTTGGGACACAGTTAGGTTGATTGCTTGTTTTTATTTAAGGAAAAATGAGTAATCTTTGTTTTGTCTGGGAGTTTACACCAGCTTCCTCTAATGTTTCAATATGAATTTTACAAATTTCCCTATGTTCTTTCTCTATTAATAAATTTGCATGTGGTCCTTTACTTGTTCAAATGCATTTTACTGAAAGTTGCTGTCTGTAGGAGAGTTCTTACTGCTCAAGTTATTTACTTTATGAAGTCCTGAATGGATTCTGTAGGCTGTGATTACAAATTGTCACTGAATGATGTAATTTGTATAAAAATATATTAACTTTTATGAGTGGTATCAGCTAGTTACCTCACAGTTCAGTTTTGATGCCACATCTGTAATGCTGAAGCCTGGACCTGAAAGAACTGGAAAGACTTTTCTCCCATGTAATGAGAGAAAAGACCAGTATTTTTACCAAGAAAAGAAAAAAAGAAATGCTTATCATGCATTCCATAAACCTAATTTCTTATATTATCTTTCCAAGTCCATTAGCCTTGCATGCCTTTTCCAAGAAGCATGCTGCAGCTGTCTTACAGAAAAGCCTTTTAATTTTTGGGTCCTTGTTTGAGTTTCTCAATAACTCCCACCAGGTGCACAGCTGTCAGGACAGAAGTGTACCTCTGCACACCCACGGCTCTGTCCTCCCATGGCTGGAATATGTCCATAGGGGGTTTCCCATGGATGTGACTTTGTCATGGAAACTGCACTCCTTACCAATAAAATTGTGAACATTTTTAATTTCCTCATGGGAAGAAGGAGAATAAAATTAATTCCAAAGCTGAAAATGTTCAATGGCATTCCCAGACTCACCAGTGGTTTATGTAACAGAATCTGTCACTTCAGAAAATTCATAACCCAATCTTTCTTCATAGTACAAGCAGTCATAATTTAATCGCATAAGAAAATTCAAGAATGCCAATGTGGACACCCCTGTGTTTCACTGCAGGAAAGAATTACAGTACAGTTCTCAGGAATTCTATTGTGCAAGAACTAGCAATCGCATATAAAATGCTGGTATTCAACTAATATGCCTTTCTTTTACACTATGTCTCAGCTGAATGGAGGAAAAATAACCTAACAAAACTACTGCAATTTGATTATTACAAAATCATGGTTATGTTTACCGTCAAAGGCATTGTAGTAAGCATATACCACAAAATCATAGAGAATACCGCTCCTATAAATAAAGATAACAGTACAAGAGGTGGCTGAATCAGTGTGAAGAATAGCAGGGCTTTACTGGCAAAAGGGTGGTATTTTGAATACTCATAATTTATTTACTCTCTATCTTAAAATTTCAGCCCATCAATTATACATGAAACTGAATACTATAGTATTCAGAAGGGTATTCATAGGGGACTAAAGACAAGTATTCATTTCCAGCTCTAACAGCTCAGTATTTAAACAAGACCCGCTCCTTAGCATTCTGGTAAGACAGATGGATAAGTGTTGGTAGATATGAGATTTATAATTTGGCATTATTTAACTTCTCCATAATTTCCTTGTACTAGTGCTCTTGAGACACATTTTTTCAGAAAGTCTGTTTTTTCTACATTTATTATAGTAATGGTGTATTGAGAGTTGTTAAGGAAATTAAAGTCCCATTTCAGGCCCCAGTTCAACAAAGCATTTAAGTAATGCTTAACTTAAAGTGTATCTTAAACCAAATCCTATTTAGCAAAGACAAAAAAAGAAGCCTTCAGAGGGACTTATGCACATGGTTAAATCCAACTCTTGAGTGTGGGCTTTCTGTTAAAATGAACTTAGAAATGCTGCCTGTATCATAGGCTCAAGAGACTTTCTGTGGAAAGGGACATTTCAAGTGGATATATTGCCTGTTGTCCAGAAAATCCATGTGATGTGGTGCAGGAGGCAGAAAGCTTGATTCAAATTTTGGAGCAGGATATAGAATGAATTCAGAAAAAAAAAAAAAAAAAAAGTGTTTTGCAATGAAAAAGAGACATATCTCATCTCACAAACGTATTGGGTAGTTAGCCATGTTCTCCCAAGACATCATGACACTAGAGGCCTTGCTGAAAGCTAGAAAAGAGACCTTGTCTAAGGATGAACAGAGAGACTCCCATCAAGCTGGCAGTTAAGTCCCTTGTAGCTTTCTGTTACTAGTACTGTTTGGTATTTTAGTAGCATCATATCTGCTCCCTATTATTGAGCAACTTTAGGGGGCTATATTGACAGCTCGTAACTGTTTTAAAAAGTTCATCGAGTACGGTCCCAGGTCCTGTTAAAGAACTTGGAAAGTTTTGATACAGAAGTATCAAGTTTGGTATTGTGGAGCATAATCTGTATTTCTGGTTCTTCTCGGCAGATTCCACGATACACATTTCAGTTTTCAAAGTAAAAACACCACTAAAAATATTTATGTCCACCTTGCCTTCCCCAATAGACTGGAAGCTGTTACGTACAGTAGTAAATCCAGATAAAGTTACTTTCTTCATACAGTCATCTTCCTTATGGAAATTGATTCATATTCACCAGGGAAGTACCTGATGGCCTTGTGTTTTGCCACCTGGTGTGAAGCAAGACAGAAATCCACAATTTTACCTGTGAAGACACACAGATGACCAATAGTGAGAAAAAGTAACTTTCTGACTAAGTAAGCTTGGTTTTCTGGTTTTTCGTGAAAGATTTAAGGAAAAGAAGTTAAAAATAGCCATCAAGTATGAAACAATTATCATGATGACAAAAACATTTTTCCAGTCACTATTTTGTATCATTAGGGAACTCGAGATATACCTGAACCTCAGGTTTTGTTAAAGAAGCAAGTTTATTGTGTTTAATGAAAATTCCCATGTGATAGAAATTCAGCACTGCATAATGGGCTATTTTTCTATATGATGGTATAGGGAAAGCTAAGACTCAATAGCATTCTTCATTAATTGTGTCTCTGTATTTCAGCATATGAATTTAAAGTTTTAACAGCCATGTAGAAAATACATAAATGGATCTGTAGCGAGTCTAAACAAACACAGTTTAATATATAGCTAATGACAAGAAGTGCTTTTCTTAATGTAGTAGAAAATTGTTATTAAGGGGAAGAAAGTTGATATGTTGATAATGCACTGAACAGTTCATTTCACCACATTTTTATTTTAACTTCAAGACACTTAGAACTTCTTCAGGATACCTTTTATTAAGTTTGTCTGAAGAGGGCAGCCTTTCCTAATGCACTTGGAATTTTCTTAATTTGGCAAGGTTACTGTATACTGAACAAATTGACAAAGGACGTGCTCACAATCCTGAGTTTGCCTCTCATTATTGCCTGTGTTTTCCTTGAAGTCTCTTTCCACATATTTTTATCGACCAACTCCAAAGAATATTATTTTAAATATTTAACCTCTCTGCTAAAACACAGTCCAGTTTCACTTAGTTTCTGTGCTAAAAGAATGGAGGCTTGCTATGGGATTTCTAGAAAGAAATTTAAAGAGAAGGTTATTAGGAAATTTCTGAAAACATGGGTGTTGTTTATTCATTTTACAGTCTACAAATAGGTGTCTTAAGTTCTAAGAATGCATGTGAATAGAGTAGGGAAATATCTGTCCCTTTCTGTTGACATTTCTCTTTATCTTTCATGTTTTCCGTCCTGAACAGGCTTCAAAAAGAAGCGTTTCCCTGAAAGTCAACAGAGTCATGTTACTTATTCTTTTATTTTATGCTTTAATCATAATGAAACATTAAAAAAAGGAATCTTACAGCAAATTCATGCATTGCAATGTTGCTAAGAAAGATGAATGGATGGTCCACATTTAGCAATTAGCGTGATAGATTTAAGGGCTCTTAGAAGAATTTATTACTATGGTATGCCTTGGTCACAGTGCAGGGAGGGGCATTTAAAGAAGCTGGAATGATACATTTTCAGTTATTGCTGCTCTAGCCACTGTGTTGCATCTCTCCTCTTGCAGTGACAGCCAAATTTGAATGCCTGTCTCACCTTCTGTGGTGTTGAGATTTAGATTGCTTGGTAGACCTGGGGTAGAAGAAACACAAGCTGAATGAAGGGAGCAAGTACAGGGATTTCGAACAAGGAGGAGAACCTAAAGGCTCGTACTAGTAGAAGAGGAAGATAGGTGGAGAAAATAGGTGTAGGATTTCACAGCCTTTAGATGAATGAGTATACTGTTTGCAAAAGAGTATTATCTGGATTATGAGAAATGCTCTGTAAAAATCACATCCAACACATTCCCTGGGAAATAGAAGTGGTGGTGTTGATCCTGTGCAAATCAGCCAGATAACGGTATTCTCAGTAACTCTCTGCAGAAATGTTGGCAACAAAATGAGAGTACTTTACGTACCCAGGAGCCTGGCAAGTTTGCTGTAGTGGTTGACAGGTAGCAAACCTTGTACTGCTTTGCAGTCACAGCGGGTGTCACCTGTGCTAGTTATACTATTCTAGCACCAACTACTGTCAAACTTCAGAACAATGTCACCCTTTCAATTTGTCATCTCTTTGTCTCAGATGGTGATTAGGCAGTATCAGTGCTAATCTAGTCATATAATCTTTTTTTTTTTTTTTTTTACTTTGGTAGTTTTGTAAGGCTTTTTAGGAAAATGAGAGTATAAAGACAAATTTTCCCACTGTCACTAGGGTCAAAGTAGGAAATAATTGAATTTCTTCCTCCCAAAAACTTGTACTGTTATTTAATGCTGCCAGGTGTTTAAGCTATCAAACTCACGTCATTGCCTGACAGAAGGCTTCCTCAAAATCTTATAATTACACAGCTATTTACCTGGGTTTATATTCATTAAAATTTTGCTATGTTCATTGATCTGAAAACTCCCTTTCTGCCTACCTTGTCTTTCCTACAGCAGCCAATTGCTCAGAACTCAAGGCAGACTGCTTCAGTTCCTTCCAACCTGAGACTCTTCCCATGACTGGACCACTCTGAAAAGTATGGGCCTTTGTCCTCTTTCTGCCTTAGTGTTGAGTTGCTATGAAACAGCAGAAATTAAATATCTCCCTACCTAGAAAGCACTCAGCTTTCTACACATCAAACAGTTGCATGCTTGTCCTATGGCCTTCTACGATGTCGGATCCTCTTCCTGAAGGCCAAAGGCCCACTAGCATGTTCTTCCTAAATCCTTGAAGAAATTGCACCATAATTGTGTTTATATCAGCATTTTCTCCTGAAACAACACCTAATTGGAATTGATTCCTTGTTTTTGTTTTTTTTTGTGACTAATCTTGGGAGGGAACACCATGCTCTTCACCAGATACCAATACCTGCAGTATCTCACTGCTGCGTCTGTTTAATGTGTCTGTCACAGGTATGGAAGATGGATTTTTCAGGTTATAATTAGAAGAAATGCACAAATAATTATTACATTTCCTGTACATCCCTATTTTGAACTTGGAAACGTGACTTTCCACTCCTTGTGAATGTTTTCAAAATTATGTTGTAAAAAATTTGATTAAGCTTATTGCATCCTAGTCTTAATAATTTGGCAGAAATTGCCAGCATTTTTCCTGAATGTCTGATTGCCTTTTGAATACTTAAAACATTTTATTCTTCTCAGAAAGACACATTTATCTGGAAAATAGCCTTTTATTGTTCACTTTTATCTGTCTCACCATTAAAGAGATCATTAAAATACCTCCTCCACCTTTCTATGATTGCATTGTTTGCAAATAAAGATTTTATTTTTGTACTTTCCTGAACCTTCTTGATTCATATCCTTGCCTCCCAGTACTGAAATACATATAAAATATTCTGATTAGTACATCCACTGCATAACATCTTTTACTTCAATTTCTGCACTGTCGTCTTTTGCATTGTCTGCCTCTTCTGTGTTATGGCTTTATTATTACCTTCAATGTAAGCATAATACTGAATTCTTGTTATCTTTGCTGAACATTAATAAATGAAGGAAAGATCCCCCTACACACACCTTTATGAAGGCATCCAGTTGTTTTTTGTTTGCATTTTTTCCTCTAAAGTTTTTTGATACTCTCTATAAAATAGCTCTGAAGGTCTCCTACTCAATGTCAGTCTTCTGTGTGATCTCTTTGTTATCTTTTAATGCCTCAGATCTGATATTACTCGAAGTTTCTGTGTCATTTTTCGTATTTCTTGTCTAGTTTTTTAATGGGAGAGATACCTTGCTCAGAATAGCTGCTGGAAGAGAAGGCTGTCACTGAAATGAAATTCTTTTACATTCCTGGTGTTACTCCTTTGTCTTAAATAAACACATACCTGTTAATTCCACTTTTGCAAACTTATGCAAACTTCTGAAGAAAGCCATGTCTTTCAGTTCCACAAAACTAATCCTATTCCAGTGTTTGCCATAACCAAGGCTGTCTTTTTTTATAGTTAATTCCCCACACTTCCTTGCGCCTCAGTGTTTCTTTTACTCAGGAAAATGGTGAGACTCCAAAGGACATAAAAGATGTCATATGTTTCAAGTTCTCCTGATAATGCATCTTATATTTCATTGTGCATTCTTTCAATAGGAGTAGATGTCTTGGTAATATCCATACTGTTGTGTTCTCTGATGGATTGTTTAAAGTTACTGATCACTGATAATATAACATCACTCAGCATAATACTAAACATACTTCCTACCTTGTAGCCTATTTTCCACAGAAGTAGCAGCCATGTTTTAAAAATCCACTTTCTGACTATTTTATCTCTCATACGGCTGTGATGTGCTCCCCTGCCTTCTCTGTAGTGCCTGGGAGAGTTCTTGACCTCAAAGCATCAAATGCTTCCGTGTTCTTTTTTTTTTTTGTTATTCTCTGTTAATCTGAGATGATTTCTCTTCCTTAGCTTGTTATGTGTTTCCAAGTCTTTTGACTTTCTTACAACTTCTTAATTGTACATTTTATGGGATAAGGATGCCAACTTTGTCAACTCCATCTGGAAGACTGAAAGTTTGTTCCTCAATCTCTTTGCATCTTATCTTCAAATTCACTGGTTTTGGGAGAAAGTGCTGACTGCACAGCAAATCATGGTGTATGTAGCATCTCCACAGAGATTAGAAGTTCTTTTACCATATTAAAATTCCAAAGAAAGAAGTTGTTGCTTGTCACCAACAGTAACAGTTGTTCAGCTTGTTTGTGACTCAAGTATGTTGTGCTTTTGTTGGCCAGTACAAATGGGAATGGAGAAGGAATTAATGGCTGCAATATTGTTGGCTCGAGTTTGACCAGCCAGTTCTGCTAAGGTAGATGTGGTTTGAAATGGGTAGCATAATCTCTGATATAAGTTCTTCGTTGGTTTGTAAGGTATAAAAGGCTTGTGGACTTCATCCCCATTTAAAGATATACTTGGAAATTTCAAATACGTTTATTGTTAGTTTTAACAATCAAGTAGGATATAAGATGCCATGAAGGAAAGTTTTTTATGTTTAATACAAACCTTCTGGTTGGTAAGTGTAAAGAGAGTTCCTGAAGAGAGGATATTTTCATCTCTGGCTTTGTCCAGAATTTTCTTCCTTCAGGGTGCCAAAATATCTATATTAAATTGGTGAGCAGAAGTTGACAAAGAATAAAAAGTGTGGGAATCATAGTGTCATGACAAGCTCTACACCATGGTTCAGAGCCTTTGTCAAATTGCTAAACTGTCAACAATCCACTGTTGGGGTGAGTAATAGATGAATTATATTACTTTTGGCAATTTCACCTCAAAAATTATGAATCACTATGCTGATGACTGAAAGTAGACAGTGGATATAAAATGCAAGTAAGCACTTTGAATGAGTGCCTGAATTCCTATAAAAATGTCTAATGAATGCATTTACTTTATCAAAGCCCAAACCCACAGGTTCAGAGAGATGTACTCCTATGGTTGACAGCTCAGTCAATATCTCTCCTACTCTGTCTCTTCCTGTCATAACATTGATTTCTGTAAGCTAGAGGAAGTAATCCCTGATGACATTGTGCAACAATCTTAAGGAAAGTTTGTTTTCCCACTGCACATTTTTTCCTACACAAACTTATACATTTATTTCACTTACAATTTACAAACCTTCTCTCTCATAATTCTGTTACATTTTATGTCCTGACGACTGTATCCAGATCAGCTGCTTTTTTAATGCTTTCTTCTTGATTTTACACTTTTATGGGACAACATACTTGATGATTCTCCTGCATCATCTCATCACTTCAAAACAATGATGTCACTTTGACATATGCTATTCACTCAGCTGCCAAGCTAGCTGAAGAATGCATCATGTGCCCTTTGCATGGAAGAGAAGACCATACTGTCATTCCGTACACTGTAATTCCACTTCTGTCAACACCACTATGTTTCATTTTGTGTCCTAACCCCATAAGCAGCAACGTTTCTCATAGAGTGGTAACAGCTGCTCCATAGCTTTAATGAAATGATGTTCCTCTTGTTAAGCTAATTATCAACTTCTTCTGTCTTCATTTTTCTGACCAAAAAAAAAAAAATTCCATCTCTCTGAAACTTCATAGTGCTAGTCTCACTAGAAAGCAGGTAGTTTTCTAGACAGTTCTGGAGGATTTTTAACTGTGAGGAATGAGAACATGAAAACTAGAATTACTTTTATGGTACTGAAGAAACCATGGATCTTTAATATATTTGCAATTTGTTTTGTCTTATGTCCAGAGCGGCACTAACTATGAATTTCCAGCATAGTACTGGTATAGTTGAAAAATGAGATGAGGTTTTGAAGGGAACAAGGAATCATGTATATCTGCAGCTCAGGAGTCAAAATAGCTTCATGAATGTCTGGCGCATCTGTAATGAACAGGCTTCAGGGGGGTTTGTCTCCCCATGGAGCCAGGTGTTATACTTCGATTTGAAGCACACAGCAACCCTTTTTACAGAGGTGACTCCTCTGATCCATTGAGATGATGTTTGTCAGGAAGAGGCTGTGAAGGATTTAGTATCATTAAGTGTGCAAGGTCTGTAATTCCTCTAAACACTATTTTTGATCAGATAGAATGAGATAAGTTGTCACCTTTCTTTATTTAACTTGTATGTAGAAATTAATAACTTGTCATGTTCTGTACTTCAATGTTGTGGAATAAGATCAATAAGTAAAAATGACAATACTTCAAAAACCAGACCAGGTCTTCCCCTCAGTCTGCTATGGTTAATGGCAAAAGGACTTCACCCACTATTTTTTTCTGGCAAGTCATAAAGAACGTATGTAGCGGCCTTCCAGTACTTAAAGGGGGGCCTACAGTAAAGATGGGGAGGGACTCTTCATCAGGGAGTGTAGTGATAGGATGAGGGGTAATGGTTACAAACTGAAAGAGGATAGATTTAAATTAGATATTAAGAAGAAATTCTTTATCATGAGGGTGGTGAAACAAGTTGCCCAGAGAAGCTGTGGATGCCCCCTCCCTGGAATTGTTCAAGGCCAGGTTGGATGGGGCTCTGAGCAACCTGGTCTAGTGGGAGGTGTCCCCGCCTGTGGGAGGGGGGTTGGAACTAGATGATCTTAAAGGTCCCTTCCAACCCAAACTGCTCTATGATTCTGTGATGACATTATAGTCCATTATATCAGGAGAGGCTAAAACTTTATTTCTCACTTGTGTTTTTCTCTTGTAAACTCCTGTTGTGAAATAAAGTGAACCCAAAAGCCTGTATCTGTCAATAAGCAGCCATTGAATATTGCTCCTTTGTAACATAATATTACTGGTTCCTCTAAGCAAAAGTCACAGACATACAAAGCTCCATAAAAAAAAAAAAAGCAAGCAAACTTCAGAAGAAGAACTTCAGTGCCTTAACATCTTACAGTGTGTCAAATGTCACTATTACTTTGTTCATTAAATGAATTTTTGAATTTAAGGAAAAATCAGAGAAATTACATAGCAAATAATAGGAAAAAAAAAGAGTAATCTAGATACTGGACAGTGCAACATATCTCCCGAATAAGACATCAGCCTTTGCATAAACAACTGGATTCTATACTCTTTAAACAAGCAACATTTCCTGTAAAACTGATGAGCCAGGTACCTGCTGAATGACAGCAAAATTTCAGGCCAGGAAATTGAAGAGCCCAGGAACTAGCAGTGTATCATGTGCATCATGTAATTATAATGGTATGCTCTAAAATGATCTTCCATTTACTTTCATGTTATACTTTCTCTATTTATAAGAAAAAAGTCTTTTCTCCCCTTCTTGCCCAGGCAAGAATTTCTGACTAAGTCCTGAAAGCGAAGACAATACTTTATATCTTCACCAGCAAGCTGCATTTGAAAGATTAACACCGTTGTAGGAGTTCACAAGGCAGTTCAAAAGTACCCTGATTACACAGCAAATTTGCTACCATAATAACCCTTTAAATCCTCAGGGAGGACAAATTGCCAAGGTCCTTTGGTAAGAAGGAGAGCAGGGAGTGTTTAGTTTCACCTAGCATGAGCCATCCAAAGTGAGATGTCTCAAACTGGCTGCTTAGCCTCTCTCCAGCGAGCAGATGGAGAGAGACAGGTACTTCCAGACAGTAATTCATCCCATCTTAAGACACTTTTCCAAGCTAGTGGGAGGAATTGCCATGCCCATCAGAAGGATTTATAAGTTCATTTAGCTGTAGAACAAGTTATAAACTTTGGCTATGTTATCAGCATATATACTCTTTTTTTGCATTTAGAAATGTTGTCAGTGACGACACTTATAACTATTTCTCTGTGCTCTGCTTTTCTTTCCTATTTTTGTAGTGTGGCCTTACGTTGAAGCTCTCCTTGACTGAATGAGAAATTATTTATGTATATGTGTGTGTATGAGTTTGGCTTGTACTGTGTACAGTCACTGATAGCCTCAGCGCAAGAATGAAATAGTAACATATCATGATCTCTCCTGTTGAGCCATACTCAGATTTCTATGTATTCTAAGTTTTTTTCTTGCTTCTTGCTATGCTAGTGGCTCTACTACACAGTAGTACAACTGCATTCAGTAGTAGGAAGTAGTACAACTGCATTCAGTAGTAGGAAGCTTTGTAGAGAAAACAGTTTTCCTGCGAACTGCATATAAAACAGCAGCTTTGCACATACACTGTATCACTTGCTCTTCTTTTATCCATGCCACTTTATTGCTACGAAAAGCACTTTTTTGCTACTCTCACTGGGATTTGGAGGCTGTCTGATGCTTCATCAGCATTCCTCATGTTCAGGCTGGGGCTCAGCCATGTTCTTGAAACACACATTGCACCTGAATCTACATCAGATTTTCTCCTCTCGTACTGATTGTTGTCTGGGCAGCACTGTGAGTGTACAGACTGCCAGCTTTCCTCTCTTTTTCCATAACTTCCATCTCAGATACCAAAACCCACATGACCAGGTAGCAGTTTTATTGTCTTCAGATGTACAGTCTGCTGTAAAAAATTGTTATACTTTTCTTAAGTTTGGAGCAAAAATTCATTGGTCTTTTAATGTGACACCTGCAGCTCTGTGAGTTTAAACTCTCTTCACAGGTGGAGGGAATGAGGAGGAGGGGCAAGGACATAATGAGCAGTTTGGACAAGCAGATAATTGGAGCAGTCAATCCTAATCAGTTTTTAGTAGTTGGGGAGGGGTTTTTGTTTCTACCTGTAGCTGAGAGCTTGCAGGGAGCAGAAATGAGCTGGTAAGGTAGAAGATCTGGATATAAAATTATGTTAAGTGGGAGGGTATTGGTGAAGGTTATCGGAGAGTTGAGAGCTTCTTGGTTTAGATGTTTCAAATGGTGTTGTTTTGGAGCTCTACAGTACTGGAGAGGGAGTTTGTTTAGCTTGTGTTAAAGTGCTAGTTGTGCCAAAAGGAGAACCCCTGAATGGTCTGTGTATGTGCCTGGCTCTTTTTCAAAAGCAAGAGTGATGAGGAAGGTAATTGTAATTGAAGAAAGGGATATGGCTTATGGAGCTAAATGCAGCTTATGTTCTGTGTGGTCTAGCTTGTGATTCTGGGTGCTAAGTGTAAAGGGTCATGCTTCGAGATATAGGTGCTTGTCTGGTTTCTCCTGATTATAATGAAATAGGTGTGAGTGTGCATGCATGCGTGTGTGTTTGGAGTTTGTTCATGCATGGTTTGGTTTTTTTTAAGACACCTGTCTCAAGTATTTTGACTGCAGAAACAAGCAGGGCATATGGTCTAGCCTTCAGGCTTTTTCCTGATGCCCCTTAGAACTTGGAGAGAAGCTCAGGTGGAAGTATTTTCCAGATCTTTCAGAACCTACTCCAGATGATCTGATACAGAAGATCCTGTGTGTGATAACTGTAAGCTTTTGTTCTGTTACTTATTATTTTTACTGCCTTCACTTTTTTCATGCGCCTACCTCTTAATCAAATTGGAAGATGGAGGTCAGTCTCTAAATACTTAGGAAGCTCTGGTCCTTTCATGCTTTGTCTACTGGCTGCCTGGCCTGGAGAGAGTTCTCTTGTTTCTCTGTAATATTGCAGTACTATTTCTCTGTGGGATATTTTCCTTTGGGATGTCCTGGAAACTGATGTGGAAGAGTTCAAAAGAGTAATTGCTATATAGGAAATGTACCTACTAGAGGTAACGGATACTGGAGTAAGTAATAAAACTAAAGATTGCTGTTTAGATGTTTAGACAGGATGAATATGCATTTTTTATTGGATAATACTGAATGCAGATATACACTATATATCTTAAAGATGTCTGGTGCTTGTGGAAGAACATCTTGCTAGAAAACAACTTCTGGTTGCTTCCAGAAAACTCCACTTGTTAATCATAGATTGAGCAATCTTTCTTCTGAGGCAGATGAAGAGAGTTTTCATAGGTTTTTATAAAGCTGAAATCATCATTGTGTGCAGTTTATCTTTTCTGAAGTTTCTATCAAAAGAAAGTGTTTTTCTGTTGCATGGCATATATGTTTATTAAAAAAAAAAAGCCTGTCTCTCTAAGGGTGTCTAGTAGAAGCTAAATATACAGTAATGCTAATAATTAAATTTGTAAAATAACTGTGTTTTGATAGACTAACACAAAAACACAATTACAGCAGTGGCTGTTTCTCATTAGTGGGAATGACATGCCAGCTTTAGAATGTGTAATGATATATAAACCCTAGTGGTTATAATAGGCATAGAAATGTACTATATCCTTAGGTGTTAAAAGCTGTAAGCTATTTATTTTGGTATTTACAAAGAGTTTAATACATTGTGGTATAAACCTCAGGTGGATTGTCTTTCTTGCATTTTTTTAGTATAATTTATGTCCATATGGTTTAAATATGAATCTGTCCTCCTATTAAAACATCCCTTTGGTGATATGAGGTACTGATAAATTAATATCTTGTGTCTGGAAAGCCTGTTTGAATTCAGATCTCATGAGTAGGTAACTCAAATCTACCTGATCTTCCTGATACAGATAAGTCATGTTGTCCAAGCTTTCTGTAATACCTGAGCTTACACAATATACTAGTGACATACTTGGAAGGTATGTAGCTATTGACTGTGGTATGTGGTGTTTGTTGGGTTTTTGGGTTTTTTTTTTTTTTGGTCTGTTTTTAGAAGCACCAAATTCACATAAGTGAGGGGTGGATTTGGAGGAGCTCTGTGTTATGCTAGGTGCTAGCTTAAACTAGGAGTAAATGACATGGAAGTTCATGGTATAAAATAACTTTGAAATTGGGGATTAAATGTGTTAAAATAATTGTTGGTGTTTCATTAGACACCATATTGCAGATTCTTCTGCAATATCAAAGGCTATTTGATTATAGGGTCTGTATGTGATACATGATATGGAAATATATGGAAATATAGGGTCTATGTGATATGGAAATATGATATGAATATGAAAGTCTATGGTATGGTCTTTTTTTTCTTAGTGCTTCAGAAAACAAGTGTAGGGATCAATTGCAAAAGACTTGTGTTCTTTTTCCTCAGTAGGAGGTTGGTAAATAACTAATCTCTTATTACAAAAATGTCCAAGTGTAATTTTTGTGTAAGGTGAAGTGATTGTGAAATAACAGTTTTATTTTCTATGACTTAAGAATAGCTTCTGTAAAACTGGTTTGAAGTATGGAATGAAGTATCACAACTTCTTGGAACTGGCAGATGAAAACCCCTTTAATGATGCCTTTCTGGAATTAATGTGAAGTTAGAGCAGGTTTCCTTAATCTGAGTAAATTACCTGGCTGAAGGGTAGTGTTGTGCAGCCCCAGTTTAGGTTAGGGCTCAGAATTTAAATTTGCAATCTAGGTGAAATGTAAAAGTTGAGGTGAAAATTGAGGTTCTGAGGTCCATCAGTGCTGAAGAGAGCACTGATAGACATTCAGCAAGCTTTCATCTCTGTGATTTTAATGCTGCTGTTTCATATTTAGGATTTCTTGAGGTTTTTCTCTAGGTGGGTGTTTTAGTGTTTTGTTTTCACTGAGAGTTTACATGGTTGAGACTGGTGAAGCTGACTGTGTATGATGGAGATGTTGGTGAATATTTGACATGTCTATCTTTTATTTTGCAGAGAACTACAGCCAACAAGACTTCTGGTGCTCCTTCCTACAGCAGATGGTCCGGTTCACAGCCACATCAGGTAATATGCTCTTGTCAAAAAGGATACAAAGCTTGGGTTGACACATGCTTCCTGTGAAAATGAATCTGTGAGGGTATCTGAGAGAGTTATCTAGCTGCATTAGCCCAACTAGGTCATGCTAATCTTTGAGGTTGTTGCAGGATATCCCGTGGCAAATTGTTAGATGCACTTGCTGCTAGTGGAGGAGCTTGTACAGCTGTGACTCCTCTAATGCAGTGGTGCCTCTCTGTGTGTTGGCAGGGATGGTTATTATGGTTTGATTCCCCTATCCTTTGCATCTTGTCACTGAAGCCGGGAGTGTGTTTGCTGGATGCTCTTTGGCAATGCTTCATAGCCATGTTTTCCCTTTCTGCCCACCCTCCAATATATTTTTCACTACTTAACCACTTTACAACTCAGTTGTTTTACATTGGCCAAAACTGCCAGGAAAACTTGTTATAAACTCAGAAGCTGGAAAGCTGTTCAGTGATAGCCAGAAAGGAGTATTATTGTTAATGATTTTTTAAAAATAAGAGTTGGAATGGTATTCAGGGTTTTTGGTACTTTATCAAAACCAAAAGACTGTTTTGACTACAGACATGGCTTCCCTTGTAATCAAAGAACATTTTATCTCAACTACAGCAACTTTCTCTTTAAAACCTCTTGAAGTGTTCAGTATTGATCATATTAACACTGCTTTCTCCTCACCTCTACTTCTGCTTGTTTCTGACATCTTTCTACCTTTACTACTTCTGGAAAGAAAAAAAAAAAAAAAAAAGACCAGCAATCATAAACCTCAAAACAACCACTCTTTGACATTATGAAAAAAGTTATCCTGGTGAGCAAATCCTTGATCTGACATGCTGGATTTTTTTTTTTTTATGAAGGACATATATACACTAAGAGACAAAACCCCCAATAAGTTGAGATTTCACCTCAAAAACTAAAGCCAAAGAAACTATGAATTTCATTTGTATTCAACTTAAGATGGGAAAGGAGGTGCCTAAATGCTTCATGGGCTGTTAGCTACCAATTTCACCATCCTTCCGGTCTTAATACTTCTGCTTTCACAAAGTATTGTAAGAATCTTGTGCCTGCTCCTTATATAAAATTATCTTCTTTTTGCTTGCTAAGATTTCCATGTTTTCTTTTTCCTTCACTTTTTAAACATTGAATTTTCATGGTTGAAGGGTAAAAATCAAGAATATGTAGGCAGAAGATTAATTCTTTTCAGTGTTTATTGCTTGCATCATCCTAGGGGAACAAACAGTGAGCAAGAAAAAGTTCATGGGGTATCACTAATATGTACAAGGCTGAAACAGAAATGACTCTTTCCTTCTTTCTGCATTTCTGCAGTTGCCCGTTAATGGGCGATGCATTCCTAGGTCAGGAGGAATCTTACGAAATGCACTTTACAAACATGATTTCCTTTTTGAGGAGGGAGGGGAAGATGAGTACATAATAAAGATTCTTCAGTGATTTGACAAGATTGTAACACTGGCGGAGCTGAGGGATTAACTACTAGGAATGTTGTTTGAAAGCACGTCTAGACCATCCAGCATCTGCAGGAAAAATGGTCGTACTGTATTAAAGCATGCCCGTGGTAATTTTCTTCTGCCTGTGTTGTACCTCACACGTTTTAATCTCATCTTCCTTTGTCATTTACACTCTAATCTCCTTTTCTTCATCCTTGTTTATTGTAAGCTTTTGTCTTCTGTGTTTTGGGTTTAATAAGCTTATAAACTGGCCTTGTGAATATTACAAATACCAGGACCAACTGTGAGGATGTATAGCTGTGCTGTGGTTCAGTATGGGAGACCTGAATAGCACTGTATGCTCTCACGAGCTGAGTGGGAAAATATTTGTGTTGGATCAGAGATTTTTATTCAGCCTTGCAACTTGCCAGCATCTATATATAGTTTATTTAAACATTTTTTTTGAAGATGGTTTTCCAGGAAAAGAAAAAGATTAAAGCTCAAATTCATACTGTCTGCATTTTCTTCAGTCTCATGCAGTGAACCCACTGAAGGCTTTTCTACGTATATCTTACAAGAATCCACATAGAAACCTAATAGAACTACATGACTGAGACCTTTGATGGATCTAAGAAATGTTAAAAGTTAAATTGATTTCCTCCCCCAAGTTTTCTTTTCTCATTTCCTCTGTCTGTGTGAAGTTTGAAGGTCTATTGAGTGAGAGATTTGAAAGGGGTTCTGCAGGTGGGGTCAATGAGTCACTGAAAATAAGACATTTTTCACTGACTTCTTTTGCTTTGTGCTACACAGACGTGCTTATGTTTTGTATTGGATAAGCTGAAGCTTGTTTATCTCTAGTATGCTATCTGGGGAAGGTTTTTAATAAGTTCCTATTAACTCATTGCTCTCATGGACACGAGGAATTTGTGTGCTCAGGTTTTTTTGATGTGAAAGTCGGAGGTTTTTTTAGTTTGTTCTCCCCCGCCCCTTGAGCCTGGGAAAGCATCTTGTTGCAGGAGAGGCATCTTTAAAACTTGATTAGCAGGTTCCTTCTGACTGCCCTAGGAAAGAGGCATTGCTACTTGCTTCCAAAATAGTTGTATGGATTTGTTTCTTTTGGTTTTTTTTTTTCAAACACTCCCCTTTCTCTATGTTAGAATTAGAAGCCATTGGTCTGAAAGGTTGATTATTTTGGAGCCAAGGAGTTAATTTATTTAATTAAAGGACTGGGGGTGGGCAGAGAAGCCAACTCAAATTTCAGCTTCTGAACTGGCATCCAGAGCTGTGTTTGACCTTACTGCCTTCAGATTCACTGAATTGGCTTGAGGGATGGATTCAAGGAGGAGATACATATTCAAGCTAATGAACTGAAATTGCCTATGCTGCCGTTCTTGGCTAGTGGCTTCACTTGATGTGTGAAGAAGTCTGCATCAATTTTGCAAGAAGTTCTGAAGTGAACTTAGTCCTTCCCTGGCACTCTGAAGACTCTGTACTTCCTGAAGTGCAACTGGCTCTTACTGCTGATGAAAATGAAGAAGGAAGTGGCACTTTATCAGGCATGATGATACAGGTGACTTCTAACATGATGCTGCTTTTGCTGAGTGGGCTGGCAGCCAAGGTAGAGTGTCCTATAGTGATGGCATATCCCTATGTGGAATAGCTTATGTCTCATTAAAAATCATAGGTACGCAGGGTGGGATGCAAGGCACTCAGTATTGCATCTCTGCTGTCTCTAGTTTTACTGTTAACAATTACGAGTAATGACTTGAGAACTAAGTGCTAACAGCTATTGGGGTGGTGTGGCCAAAGTAGATGTAAAAATGAAGAAAAAAAAATAAATTGATTTATCCCTTAGAAAAACAGAAGAAATGCAGTGTTTCAGGTGACAGCTTAAGGTTGAGGCATTGAAATATATCATAGGTGAAGTGTTCTAAAATAAATAAGAATGGGACAATGATTCTTCTTACATGCTTATGTCCCTGCTACCGATGAGAGGCAAAAAGTGGGTAGCACCTAAACAGAGCTCTCAAAAAAAAAAAAAAAAAAAATCCATGTTACATGCAAGCAAAAGACAATGACATCCTCCCTTTGAATAAGTGAGATAAGCTGTTTCTTCTTGCTCATGGGCACACGAAGGAACTGGTCAAGTCTTGGCCCCCACTGTTGGCTGGCACCTTTGTGAGAATAATCCAGGTCCCTTGCACAAGGGTTATTAAGCATCTCTAAAGACACTCCTGCTAGTCTGTATTACTTTCTAGACATATATGAATGCGTCTTTAGTATTGGGTGCTAAATGAGCCTGCGGAATAATTGGTGTGTCTTAAGTATCATTAAAAATAATATAGAACATTTTAGCATCTTTTTCCCTCCCCATAATTATTAGCAAGACATTAGCTTATGAGCTAATGAAGTAAAAATGTGGAAAGTGAAACAGTGTCCAATGGGCCACAGGATGGGAGGACTCTCAGCTAAACTTCCATAAAGTTCTTCTGTCTGGTTCCACTGCTGCTTTGTTACAGAATTATTGCTCTGGCTTTCTGATGTTGGCAACACAAGCTTATTGCATTCTCGCACACAGTCAAAGCTTTGTCCATTGCTGAACTTGGCATCAGTGCCTTAATTAAGGTCAGAATGTGTTTTTTCTTCAGTATCCTGCTTTTTAAGTATAGAGATAAGTACTATATTTTAGTACCCAGTGATTGGCAGTTTTCTTAGAGGAATCTGAACAGACAGTGGATGTTGATAAACATTCAGTGTAGAATCTAAAATTTAAATAGGCCAACTCTTCTACCACTCCATGTGGTAGTTTATAATACAGCTTCTTTGTGGTTGAGATGATGGAAATACCAGTCAAGAAAACAGAAGCTAGGAAGAGTGATATTCCAGCTTTACTGTGGCAGCTGTTTTGTTGAATTCCAGGTCAGAGATTTCAAACACAACTTATCTTTCTTCTTCCCTGTTGTGTGTGTCCCCCTTCTTTCCACTTGCTTTGTTTTTGCCTTTGTATTCTTCCTCTATATGTGTTGGAGCAGTAATGTCTTGACAAGCAGATAATTATACATAGTTGCCAGTTCAGTAGTCCCTTTCACAGTGCATAAGGTCAAAATGAACCTTGTGATCGATATTCATGTATGAGAGTAGAGTGTTTATTTAGTTTTAAGAAGCTATTCCAGATACAGCTGCTGGTAGTAGTAGAGATAGTTCAACCAGTAGTCCTTGGGGTTGTTGCAGCTTGTTTGCATCCATAACAACAGTGACCTGCAAGTGGAATTCACTTGTTAGAGAAGCAAGATGAGTAATCGTGGGCTTCCTTTATGGGATCTGATATGTTACCTGAACACAAGGGTTATTGGAGTACTTGTTAGTGGTGTCTTGGAAGATCTATTCCTGTGAAGGGACTTTTCTTTTAAACTGGTGGAAGATACCTAGTTTTAAGTACTGTAAAGATTCCTGTGTTTGGCTGTTTTGAATCTTATTTGGAATTTTTTTTTTCCCCTGTCAGTACCTTAAGTCTGACTTGGAAAGCATCAGTATTAAGAAAGTCACTGTCTCCCTGATGACTCAGCATTTGCTTTTCTGCTGAGCACTACAAAATGTGGCAGTAAACTTTAGGTTAAGTGCCTGTCCACTAGAAAATGTATTTAGAACACCAACAATTTTCCCAGAAGCCACTGAACAACTGTCAAATGGCAACAACATTCCTTCACTGTTGACCTCTGTTTGAGCTGCAGCAGTCTGCTCATCTAAATGAGTGACTTAGTCCAGCTACTGGGGTTAAACCTTATTCTAAAGGTCAAATGAGATCTGGTAACTTTCCAAAAGCAGACCAGACAACCCAAGCCACAGAAATATGTTACTGCCTCCTGGCACTTGGCATATAACCAAAAAACTGTAGCAGAATTCAGTGGGCTGGATCGCACTTAATGAGGGAAATTTGTCAGTTTTCCAATAAATTGAATGTAAAATCCATAAATACCTCCTTTCCGTAATACATCTTTTCAGAGTTATATGTACTTCTACACCATACACCATCATAGTTTTAAAACATTTGAATTTGGTTCTCAGTGCACTTTGATCCTAGTTACATCTGGTGTTAAATCATCTTTGAATAAGAACATGGAATAAAATCAAATATGGAATGAAAGAAACTTAATTCTTAAAAGAGTTTGGGTTTTTTGTGGTTTTTTTTTAACAAGGTCTTACTGAATTTCAACAAGCCTCTGTTAGGCTTACCTTAGTTGTTTTTGAATGAATTTGAGGTGCGGGCAGTGCCTTGCAGAAGCGAGTTTAATTACAGCAAGGCATGATGTATAAAAGAATTACACTGAAGTTCATGGAAGGATTGGAAAAATCAGGTATCTGTAGCCAGTACTCCACGTTTGCTGCTCTAATTACACCCATAGTGTATGCCATGTTATGCACATTATAGCTTTGTGGCATTTTGTTTACCATTAACAAAGACTGACCCACATAGTAGGTAGCCAAGACTAATAAACACTATCTTGTCTTGCCTCTTGTAGCATTTGCTCATTTCTGCTAGAGGTTGCTGGTTTTTTCCAGTCAACTGGAAACCTGGTGTTAAAGCCTCTGACTCTAAAGTTTGATCTCACTAACACCTCTGGGCCACTGCTGCTAGCATGATGCTTTTGGAAAGCCATTGTAAGGGAAGTTCGAACCTGGCATGTCTTTTAAAGCAATGGGAATCTATAGCCTGCACTGACAAACCCAACTTCACCAAGGTCATTGCCAAGGGCAGAGCAAACCTGTTAATCTCTGACTGCTATGCAGGTAACAAGATTGTGGCACACTGGGCTGGCTACTTGGTTAAATGCATAGGTACAGCAAGATGTGTAAGCTGGTTTTATTGCATGAAGATAACAGCCAAATAAGACACTGGAGCTGTTGTATCTGTTGCCAAGCAAAGTACAACATAAACTTAGGTTTGAAAAGTTAAGGCATTTTAAAGCAAAATAAGAAGTGATCTGAAAAAGGAAACCTTTCTTCTGGTCTGTGGCAGAGTATGAGTAAATGTACCTAGTGTTATTCAAAGGTTGCTCATCCAAGTATGCTGCCTGTTGTGTTGGCAAAATTACCAAGCAGCCTACTGAATTGAATGTAAAGCTGTTTCGTAAGCTGCAAGCAGGATGAGACCCTGTGCCTAGAGGGAAGCTATTGTAGTAGATAAGGTCTAACCCATTCTTTCTCTTACTGCTTGTGGAGAAATACTTTGTATCTGATAGCATCAGTAGTCTTCATCCTGCAGTGTTAGCAGTTGTGTATCTTTAGAAAGAAACTAATACTTAAAAGATTATGCTTCATGGGTTAGTGTAAATGACAAAATACAGGTTAACTGTCTTCTGCAATCTATGTACCTGGCCCCTCCAGACCACTCTGTGGATTGGATAGTTATGTTCCTCAGCAGACATGGGATTTGGGCATTAGGTCCCATTACATAACTGCATGAGTCTAGTATTACAATACTTGAACGTCTGGAGAGTGCATACTTTGCAGATATAATGATGACCTAAGTCTTGGTAAACTAATTATGTTCATTTTCTCCTCATTATGGTATGTAAAGCTGAGACTTTAGGTGTAATAGTTATGGAAACTTAAGAGGACTCTTCTAAGACACAATATTGTGTTTTCTTTTCTACAAGTGTGAGAGGAAAACGTAATGGGTTTCTTTTCTTGGCATTACTCAAAGTCAGAGATACCACTGGAATTTTGTTGCACTTTCAAGTTTAAGTTCAGAAGATTCCATCTATAGCTTGGCTAATCTTAAAAGCAGCATGAAGAGAAGAAAGCTTTTTTCCCAAATGATGTTTCTAAATAGGTGCCATAATAGGATTTTTTTCCTAGCTTTTCTACTCTATTCACTTGTTATATAATTATTTTTGATGACAAATACCAAATGAGTTTATTATGCTATGTGCCTTCTCAGTGTGCTTGTTTGTGTAGAGGACTGCGTGTGCTGGGGATGAGGGGAAATAACATCATTTTGTGATGACTTCATAGAAGTGAAATATTTCCAAAAAATGTCAGCTGCACTTCTGTCACTCAAAACTATTTTTTATTTCCTAAAAAGAAAACTTTGTAAGATTTAAAAAGACTGCAACCAATAGGGTTCTACTAATTTTAAACTAATAAAGTAAAAATTTTCCCTGTGTCACATCTTGCCTTGTTACTGCATTCCTCTTTTTGGAACCCTCACTTCAGAACTGCAGAGACCCAATTGGAGAACTTTCTGGCATGTTCTTCCCATAACTCTCTTGCCTGCTTTCTTAAGAGAATAAAGCTAATTGATATTCTATCTGTGAATGCTGACTGCTCCCTATAACTTGGACTATTCTGACCAGATTTGGTGAAGAAAGGGAAGGGTGCAAGTTTCTGGGACCTTCCAGAGATGTGAAGTTCCTATGCAAGTTGGAAGAGCCCAGTAGAGAGAGGCCACACCGAAGGAAAGCGTGAGATCACACCAAGGGAAAGCATGATAATGCCACACCGAAGGAGAGCATGAGATTACTCTTCACTAGCCATCAAGCAGTTACTGGAGGAGAATGATGTTATGGATTTCCTAACAATGGGGCAAAACACTCAGTTACTGGTGTTTGTTTTTGGTTTTTTTCAAGAATGAGGCTAAACTTTCTCTCCTGTGGAGATTTTTCTGGTTAAGGGATGGGCTTACCCAGGGCTTAAGGAATAATTCAGTTAAAGTCAATAATCTACAAAATGTGTACATTCACTATTGGGCTTAATTAGTTTTGTTGTTTATACAGTTTCACAGTTGAAGTCTAACAAAATTCTGTATTGGACTGATTGAATTCAGAATATTTTAAATCTTTTGAGTCTTTGAAGGAAACTGTCTCCTTGCTGCAGTCTGTTCTTGACTCTTCTCAAGGTTCAGATCTTGTCACATAAACTTCAGATAATACTGTTGGAAACAGCACATAAAGTGAGGTCTTTTCATTACACCATCTGTAGTATCCCTGAGATGTGCATGTTGACTAATAGCAAAGATTGACAAAGGATTTAAAACACTAACCTCTTGCCTCATCTTCTATTAAATGTCATTTGATATCTTCTATTGTAGACTTCTTGGGTATGACTTTGCTGTGACACCTTAAAAAGAAGCTGCCAGCATATGATGTTTTAACATTTGTCAGCAATTCATCATGATTCTTCTTACTTTAGATTTAATTGTTCTTGGAATGAACAGTTTGTAGAGCTCATTTTTTTCTGAATTCTTCTTTTTGGTTAATGCAGTCAATTTGACATAAAAGATAATTACTATGACAAGTTGCAGCCTATATGCATACTACTGTGTCATCTGCCCCCCCCCCCCCCCCCCTTTCTTCAGTGTTCCAATGTTTTTAAAGATTGGAAGATAGGTGGGAGCAGAAGAGTTTAAGTTATTTTTAGGAGACTTTTGCCCACCTGTCCTGTGAGTTAAAAGTAACAGACTCTGCTCTTTGTGCTTCTCAACTTTCATAATCCTGAAGCCTTAAACCTGGAAAGGATATGCAACCAAGAGACCATGGCTGGATCCACCATGAGCTGCACCAACAAAGGTGTTGATGATTTGCCAGAGCAAACATTACCTGAGGGGCAGGACTAACCTTCAGAGGAGAAACAGCTGGCAGGTCTGGGGTTGGGGGCATGTCTGGGGAAGATGATCAAATCAGGGCAGGTGGCATAGGACTGTTTCTCTGCCTTTATAAACAAGGTCCTGACAAAAAGTTGTCTAAAAACTTTCACCTTTCCAATCTTTCGCATGAAAGAGAATAAAGCTGGCTTTTGGTTTGTTTTAATCTAAATTATGATCATTCTGTTTGATAATTAACCATGCAAATCCGAAAGAAACAATTGGTGGATCAACAAAAATAGATCTGCAGGCTACATTTGGGGTGAATAGCTGAAAAAGCTAATTTGGTTATAGAGATAGGTTATGCTTTGTAATGAATAATGAGAAGGCATTTTGCTGCAACTGTCATGGCAACTTTAGAGCTTCTTTATTTAGTCTGATTTAAAATGTATTTACCCCATAGCAATGAAAATACAATCTGTGTATACATCATAAAAGCTGGAGATGGAAAATACCTCTTGATCGTATGGACCAGTTCCTCAACAGCTGCAGTTCAGTTTAACTCGGAGAACAGATAGTTTCTGTCTTTAAAACTCAGTGTATTTGTCCTGGGTTGTTTTCTGAATGTGGATTCTTTCTAGAGTCCCTGTGTCTAATTTTGGAGCTGGTCTTGACTATGAATCTTTTATTAATTAGAGATCTCTAGATCCCTATCACTCTCCATCATTTTTGAAAGATCATGGCAAACAGGAGAGATGCCTGATGGCTGAAGGAAAGCCAGCGTCACTCCAGCCTTCAAAAAGGGCAAGAAGGAAGATCCAGGAAGTTACAGGCCAGTCAGCCTCACCTCCATCACTGGAAAAATGACAAAGCAACTCATTTTGGTGGTAATCTCTAAGCACATGGAAGAGAAGAAGGTTATCAGAAGGTAGTCAGCATGGATTTACCAAGGGGAAATCATGCTTGACTAATCTGATAGCCTTCTGTGATGTTGTGACTGAATGGATAGACGCAGGGAGACCAGTGGATGTAGTCTACCTTGACCTTAGCAAGGCTTTTGACACAGTTTCCCATAGCATCCTCATGACCAAGCTCAGAAATTGTGGGATAGAAGAATGGACAGTGGAATGGATTGAAAACTGTCTATACAATAGAGCCCAAAGAGTGGTGATCAGTGGTGCAGAGTCCAGCTGGACACCTGTAACTAGTGGACTCCCCCAGGGATCAGTGCTGGGTCCAGTCCTGTGCAACATCTTTATCAACGATCTTGGTAATGGGACAGTGTCTTCTCAGCAAGTTTGCTGATGATACGAAACTGGAAGTATTGGCTGATTCACCTGAAGGCTGTGTTGCCATGCAGCAAGATTGGGACGGACTGGAGAGATGAGCAAAGAGGAACCTAATGAGGTTTAACAAGAGCAAGTGCGGAGTCCTGCATCTGGGAAGGAACAACAAAATGCAGCAGTACAGGTTAGGAGGCAATCTGCTAGAGAGTAGCTCTGTCAAGAAGGACCTTGAAGTCCTGAGAAACAAGAAGTTATCCGTGGGGTAACAATGTGCCCCTGTGGCCAAGAAGGCCAATGGTATCTGGGGATGCATAAAGAACAGTGTGGCCAGCAGATTGAGGGAAGTTCTCCTCCCCCTCTACTGTGCCCCAGTGAAACCACATCTGGAGTATTGTGTTCAATTCTGGGCTTCCCAGTTCAAGAGGGACAGGGAAATACTAGAGGGAGTCCAACAGAGAGCTACAAAGATGATAAAGGGACTGAAACATCTCTCTTATGAGGAAAGGCTGAGAGACCTGGGGCTGTTTAGCCTGGAGAAGGGAGGACTGAGAGGGGATCTTATTAATGTTTATAAATATCTGAAGGGTGGGGGTCAAGAAGGCAGGGACAACCTCTTTTCACTTGTGCCCTGTGATAGGATTAGGGGCAATGGATTCGAGCTCAAGCACAGGAAATTCCACCTCAACATGAGGAAGAACCACTTTACTGTAAGGGTTACAGAGCATTGGAACAGACTTCCCAGAGATGTTGTGGAATCTCCTCTGGAGACTTTCAAGACCTGTCTGGATGCATTTCTGAGTGATTTGCCCTAGTTTTGATCCTGGTCTGGTAGGGGGGTTGGCTGCGGTCTTCGGAGATCCCTTCCAACTCCTAACAGTCTGTGTGTGTGACTCTGTGTGTCATCTCAGTACTTCAGTTTTATTTCATCAGTTCATGAACTCTGCTGTCTACTACATGGTTCTATATAAACTTAAATACTCATTGAACACTGGTAATAATTATATCAGGATGCTTACTAGTCCTCATATTTCAGGGTACAGATTAGTTGCCCACTGAGGCAAGGTCTTGATTGTATGAGTGAGTGCTCCTTTTTTTGTGCAGTCAATCTATGTTGATATTTGAAATCAAACTGTACTTCTTGGGAAATGATAGCACTTTTTTTTTTGCCATTCTGTACTAAAAGTGAATCAGTTACTGGTTAATGCTAAGCACTGGTGGAAGTTGTCTTAAACCCATGAATGTGGTGCTAAAAAGAAAATGAGATTATATCTTGGCAACTGATTCAATGTGAGGTTTAGCGTGATGGTTTTCCCAGCACACCTAGAGGTCCTTTGTCATACTGATGACCAGCTTTTAGACTTAGAGGGAAATCCTTAGAGAACTTACTGATGTGTTTGTAGCAGAAACCAGTTAGCTTCCCTAAATTCACCGACGCCTGCGTTACTCTATCTTATCCATAGTTTAGCATCTGAAGTTCTGCCAGAGTCTGAGAGTATTCTGTAGAGCGACCATCACTCTGTGTATGAAGTAGGCTATCACCTTGACTGGGATTATTTTAATAAGCACCACACTTTCACACATTTGTGGGATGGGATTGTTAAAAGAGCCAGGGGTCTACAAAGAGCTTAGAGTAATACCCTGACATTCACCTGATGCTGGAGGCCAAGATCCTACTTCCAGTCTAAATGCAATATTCAGCTCTTCTAAGAAAGAATCTAAAATAGGTATAATGTAGGCAAAGAACTGGATAAGACAATTCTGTACAACTTGGCTTAGATTTTGTCACAAATCCCTTGTTTCTTGCTTCAGACATTGTGCATGTGAAAGATAATAATTCATGTGGTAGGGGAAAAATTGCACTGGAGTACACACTCGAATTAAAACTTCAAAAATGAGGGAAAAAGCCCTAAGAAGCTATTGAAAAGCCTTCAATAGTGAAAAAAGAAATCCTGCAGGCATCAATGGAGACAAAGTTGTGACCAATGATGTAAGAACTTGACTTTAACAAAATGAGCAGTTTTGATGGTTTCTTTTGCTATGAAGTGTGAATGGTGCTCAAAGGGGGAAAGCATCTGAGTGACAGTGCTTTGGCTGAGATTGATTTGAATACCTTTTCATGGACAGGTTAAAATGCAGATGCTAATTGGATAGTTGCAAAAATTGAGAGGGGAAAAGTAGAATATTGTGTGAAGGTTGCTAACATACCCATCCAAAACTTGTGGAGGAAAACGATAATCTGTCAGAGTAGGGTAATGTCTTAGACTTAAGGTGCAGAAGCTTTCTTTTCATGGTTTTCTTTGTGGGCAGTGAAAGTAGTAATCAAAATCATTCTGTATGCCTCCATAATCAAGGACTGGGGTTAAAAAATGTTGTTAATCCTCCTAGTGACTTTTAGATGGGTCTCCAAAGATCAGACAAAACTACACTGCTTAGAACAACTGAGCTCTTTTGTCTCCTGCAGCACAGTGCTTGCTTATCCTGACTAAAGATCAAGCTTTGCTGTACCCATCTAATAGGAATATATCGAATCTCGCATGGAGTGTGAGCAGGACTTTGATCAATATTGCACGCACTTTATTTGAGGACCTACAGCAGAGGCCCTACACTTAGAAAAACAATTGAAGTAGGTCTTGGGAGCACTTGACAGAATACATAAACAGATGATGTTATGGTCTCAGTGGAAATCTAGCTGTATTGAGCTGAAAATAGACCATACAAGGAGAAAATTGAAGAATACTTAGTCTTTGTAGTAGGACACCCTATGCAGAAGGCCAACAAGCTCTGTTTGTATTCCTTTGAAAAATAAAGCTAAAAAAAAACCTTGGAGAACATAGCACACCTCCCCATCCTACCCTGTGAACTTCTGAAGGAAGAGTTTCTTTTTCATACTGAGTGAAGCATAGTATGAGTATCTGATAGTAAAAGCATTAATTGGCCAGAAAGAGGACTTTGCAGAAGTTGTTCATGAGATCTTGCAGTTCTTTAGGAGGAGTGGGAATGAAACTAGTGTTAATTGACAGTTTGACAAAATGAATACATTACCCCCGAGCTTCAATCACTTGTGTTCCCTGTTGTCTTGTTCAATACGACAATGTTCATATCAAATTGTTACATATTGACAAACTATGGGTTTGTCAGCATTATCTGAGCTGGATTTCATCAGATGCTTGTTTGTATAGCTTTCTGCATGTTGATTTTTATCTGGGAATGTTGTGACAAAACACTCAATTTTCCATAGCGACTTTTCCAAAATAAGTGAACATAGCATTTAGTTCTGATTTAGACCAACATAAACAACCAGTTCAGAATGAAAGGTTTTCCATGCCCTTTGGCTACTTGTTTTCAGTTCTAGTAACCAGGTCCAAGTCTTATCCCAGCACAGCAGTCTGGCTTCCTTTGATTTCAGTCTGTTGTTCAAATAACTAAATAATATTCTGAAGTAGATCCTTATTTTATCTTTAGCTTTGCTCTTTTAAAAATCCACAGTCTTCTCCAGAGTCTCCTTTCTTCTATGATGTTATTTCCCAAATGTAGGGAAATAAGTTTTATAGTTATTAAGCAACAGTGGCTGTACCAGCTTTTGCAGGACAAATATTAATATGAAATTCTGCCTGTAATAATGGTTGTAAAAATGTTGATATGGTCGCATTAAGAAACATGAGGAATAAATCATAATAGGCCATGTATGGTATGGGAATGCTCAATGAACTGGAGTATTTTCATGTCATAGTAAAATGGTTACTTTTGTGCCAGAACTGTTTCAGAGTTCTTCATGTATAAGGTTGCAGTGATTGTATTTTTGTCTTCAGTGAGAAAGCTTTTATTTAGAGACTCACACCCTGTACTACTTTTTTTTTTTTTAAATTATGTACTTTGTCCTGTTACAGTATAGAAGCATCTGCAGAATAAAATTTGAGTCTTTCTCCCACATTGCCCTTATTATGATCTTTCTCAAGAACTACTCCATTTTGTCCATGAATATAATAGAACTATGACTATTGGTTGGGCTTGCTTAACAGCCACAAGTAAACTAAACTGAAAATCACTGAACTTCCAACTCTGGCTTATACTTCATCACTTGAAGATGTTGAATATGATCCTAGTCTCTCAAAGAGGTGCTGGGCTCGTGTATGCTGAACTTGCAACCAGCAGGGATACTCATTAAAAACTTCTGTAATTTAGAAGTGACATGAGGGCATCTTCTGAGGGAATGTGAGCATCTGCCTGAACTCTGTCAGGGAACTGGCAGACTCCTAGGTAAAAGTGGTATGGTTCCTGAGATGCACTTGGGTTTCAATGTTAAAACAGTCTGACTGGAGTCCTTTGCTAAAAGCTCACTAAATCCTCAGAAGATGAGTAAAGGTCATTCTGTGGATTAAGAAAATGTCAGAAACATAGGAAAAAATTATCTTTTTCCACTGTAGGGAAAAGTTGCCATTGGAGTGCAGTTTGGCTTGGTTTCTTGTGCCTATGGTCAATACTTTCCTAACTGTACTAATAATTTGAAAAAGCAGAATAATAGTGAGATGTATGGCTCTAGCAACTAAAAAGTGCTTGGGCAGAGTAGGCTGAAAGCTCAAGTGCACAGAGAAAATTTTTAAGGAGTGTGGAGAATAACAGTTACATGGAAAAAACTAATAGAGGATCTATATCCTGTTCTCTATAACTTCTCAGCAGCCTGCAAGGTAGCAATCGGGCAGGCTGTTCCAGAATAAAAGGAAGATTGTTCTCATGGAAGGAATAAATAATATAGGGGGCTCACTGCCATGCAGTATTGCGGATGCAGAAGGTATGGGTAGGTACAACAGGATTACCCAAGACCTGACAAAAAATGTCTACTGAGGTATAATCAGCATAACGATGCATGTCTAACTGCTGGCACTGAAAGCTGTTGATTCCGTAGATGTCAGACAACAGGATTACCCACTCTGGAGCAGTACCATTCCAGTCTCACACTGGGTTTTGTACCTTTTCCTGAAGAAGTTGCTACTCTCAGGACTGGAGTAGTGTGGGACCTATTTAGACCTTTTCTCCGAGTTGCTGCACTTGTTCTGTTGTTACTTAAATGCATGTTGTGTGATGTATCCCAAAAGTGAAGGCTGTGTTAGGTTATAGAGAATAATTTCAAAGGTAGGACAGGCCAACTCTTCCAGCTTCTGCTGCAGTGTGATGATAATCCATCACCATGGCGTATTGCATTAGTGTCTATGTAGCAAAGAGAGAAGCAAGCAGTGTACAGACCAAGTCTCAAGCAACGTAAGGCTTATCACATCAAAGCCACTAATTCCCACACAATATTTATGAAGGGTAAGTGAGGTGCAGTCAGCATGGAGGACTTTGGGCTCAGCTTGCTAAGGCCTCCTGATGAGTATTGGGATGCTGCTCAGCTTTGTTGCCTGGAGAGATTTGCTAAACAGCCGCTGACTTGGGAAGAAGGGGAGAATGCCGCACACTTTCCAGTGAGTATTTTCTTGCTTCATTTTGTCCTGCAACTTTTTGTGGTTTCTCGCACAGTTAAAAAATAACTAAGTTGCTTTCTGATGAGTTTTCTAGAGCCAACACTCCTGCGTTTTTCAGAGCTGACAAATGCGTTTGCAGCTGAAGTAGCTCTTGAGGTAGGCTCATTCCAGTCTCTGCCACAAGGAGGCAGAAGCTTTAAATCTTAAAATATTTTTATTCCATGTCTTTGATATGTATCTCAGTTTATTAAAGCCATGCTTTGCAGTATCTATAGCTGCTTCTGATGTATACAGGTGATTAGGGAGGGAGGAAATTTTGCAGGGAAGAATCTAAAGCATCAAACAATTTTGTGCATAGTGGAGTTTTATGTGGTGTTTTGACAATGTGTAAAAAAAAATTGTAAAAACATATCAGCAATAATTAAAACAAAGACATCCTGCCCCCCACATGGTGCCAGTCATGGGACAGTTTCCCACCCATTGCATTTCATAGTTATCACTTTTGCTCACTTTCCCTTTGTAAAGACAACTCTGAAGTCCAGATCAGGGATAGTGACACGTTAACACTGCAGCAATCATATTTTTAAACATGTCTGGTTTCCTGTTCAGCTAATATGTTGCTTGCTCAGCAGCTTGCACTAATGTAGAAATGCAGCATGGCATCTTTTTTTTTTTTTTTTTTTTTTTGGCTACCTTCTTGGTGAGGAAGTGGTCTGATTGCTCTGTGATAATTCTCTTAGAGGAAAGCTATGGAGAATTGTAAAAAGCATAGATGGTTTGAATCTGATCCCTGCACAGTGCTAATGAATGTGAATGAAAATCCACTTGCATCCTTGTGAACAGAGTATTGAAAGCTTGATGGTAGTTGATTGTATATGCTTTTTATACTTGGTAAAGCACATGAGAGAAATGGAGAAGGGGAAGGAAAATTCAAAGTGAAAGCTGGTATTCTGTCCTTAATTTGGCCTGCTCTGCTTAAGTATCAAAGCACATATGGCAGAAAGGTCACTCCGTTATGTGAAACAACTGCAGCTCAATACATACCTGGGCATAATGGAATTTGTTTAAGGATATGGTGTCATCCATAATGTCAGATACTGTTACCATCTGTGTCAGACTTCATCTAGCTATCTGTAAATACAGATCCTCTGTTGCATGCTTTAGACCACTAATGACTGGTAATGTTAGTTCGTGTCTTGAAATCAACTTGAAAAGAAAACTTTTTGACTAAAAATGTGTAAAGAAAACCTCTTCTATCTGTAAAGGGATGTTGCAGTCTATCGTATAAAGATGTATTACAGGTTTAAATTACAGACTGACACTTCAAAGGTGCTTTCTGATACTCTTGCAGCCATCAGCCAATACAATCACAATGTTCCTGTGGCTTAGTGGCTTACAACTAAAAGGGAAGGGAAAAGGCGTTTGAGAGCAGATCTGCATTTCTGTAAAATGGCATATTGTCTTGCTGTCATCCTGTATGCAACCACAAATGCATATTGCTGAGAGCAGGCTCGTGCTCCCCCGTTTCTGCTGCAGCGCGCATGCAGAGTAGCAGAGATTGTGGAATGCAGCGTGCTGTGCTACGCGGGTCTTGTAACCTTCATAGGCTACAAGCACTGCCTTTATGTTTTAGCAGCGTATTGAGGGTGTGTCTTTACACAGTCCAAGGCTTGAATTTGAGATCACATCATCTACCTTCTGCTTTGATTAGTTATTAAGTACACTGGACATTTTCATGTGTCAATACCCAGTGAGACTGTGTACAGCGTGGTAAGTAAATAAAGCATCGATATATTTGCATTCTTTCATAGGTACTGTATATATCAAGGGGTAGTTATGCCTACTTTTAAATGGGGAAGTTTTTCATTTTTTTTCAAGCTTTATGGAAGCTTTGGATTGAAAATAATCAAACTTCTAGTAAAATAGCCTCAGTAAAGTCCAGTTTCTAACCTAAAATTATTTTCTGCTTCTCACCTTTTCAGATTAAATGTGACTTTTTTTAATATTGCTATTTTCATTTTATTAATTGTTAAATATTAAAAGGGAGATAGCCAAAATGGTTTAACACCAAGGCTCTCTTCTTTGCTTTGTACTTTCTCACACTTTCATCAAGTGCTGCCAGGAAAAAAAAAATTAAATCTATACTATGTGTTGTTCTGCCATAGGCCTTACATATTGGTGAATACTGTCCTGTGAGAGATCTCTGTCAAAAACACTGTGAGGAGCACAAGATAAATGCTTTATATACATAAGCTGTTCAATGTCCTGTTAAAGCCAATAAGATCTACACTGTCCTGTTAATGCAAGTAATCACTTAACCTTCTTGGCAACTGACCTTTCTTCTGCTGTGTTTAGGAGGGCTGATCCTGCATATCTCAGCACTATGCAGACCATCATGCATGTTTGGCAGATGGCAGAGCGCCTCTTGCTGTAATGCAGAAGCTGCCTTACACTAATTTTTTTCTGGTGTTGCAGTATTTTATCAGCTTCTTCAGATAAGAATGGCCTGTAGCACGTTTTCTTTCTCATCTTAAATAGCAATAACAATTTTAACTGCTATTTGGTTTTGCCATTTGACTGAATTCTGCATTCTGGAAATGATGTGTGATATGCCTGGCTTCCTATTTCCAGGTAAAGCACGCAAAGACAAGAGAGCCCAGTTTACTGTAATGATACTTTACATTTTTAGATATCATGGCTGAGCAAATGGTCCATTGCCTTGATTACAGTGGTCACTGAGGGAATGTCTGACAGGTTTTCTTTTTAGTTCCCAGGTGTCTAGATAGTAGTCTGTGATAATGATGTTATTGTGTGCTTTTTGTAGCGAAACAGGTGATTCCTACTCTGCTTGAAAATCCGCTGCATCTTTCAGCGTGGCTGTAGCGTATTTCTTAGTCTGGACATCCCAATATGCATCATAGCTCTGCGTTGGGTCTTGAACAGTCGTGGCCTTGCTGGGGAATGTGTGGTATCTTTAGAGCCTCCAGAGAAAGGTTTCTATTTTGGAATGACTCCTACGTACTTCTGAGAAAGAGAAACTTTTAAAAAGTATTTTGTAGTATCCACTCAAAGTGTTTTGTCTCCCTGTGTGTAGCACTGAAGTGTTTTTCACATCACCATGAGAGTTAAAATGTTCTTGAGTGTCAAGGTTTTTTTCTGTGGTGTGGGACTACTTAAGTGGAATTGATGAAAGTATTGCCTTGTATGTATGTGTGTGTGTGTATATATATATATATTTTTTTTTTTTTTTCCTAGCTGTTACCTTGAAGCGGTCTGATACTGGTTTAGTTTACCAGTTCATATTCTTGTTCAGATGCTATGCTTTTCTATTACAAGACTGTCCTACAGAAGTCAACAGTATATCCCTTATATCCCTTGATATGTCTTTTCTTGTAGTCGCACTAACAGTGATCTTACTTTGGTCTTCTCTGTCAGTGATGCTTCTTAGGCACAACTTCCCACTCTTTAAAATTATTCCAAAGTGTAACTATTTGTCAGGGTGTTTTTTTGGTTTGTTTTTTGTTTGTTTTGTTGGTTTATTTGTTTTGTGTGGTTGGGTTTTTTCCCCCCACTTGGGTGATAAGTTGTTCATTCAGCAGATGTGACTGTGGCATGAAAGTTCTGGACACTGGGAGCTGAAGGAGCATGTGCTGAAAGGTCCCTTTTTCCTCATTGAAGAATTTCAGGATGGGATGGCTTTTTAGTGCAGTTTCAGTGAGACGCAACTCTTTCTGACTACTAGATAACTACAGCACAAATTGCAGATTTGACAATCTCGGAACATATTTTTACAGCACTTAAAGCTGAATAACCTTTGAATTTACTTTATATTTCTAGGGAAAGTTGTATATTATACTGGTCACACCTCTTTAGGTAATAGTGCAATCTTTGCGTGGGCAGCAAGCATATGGTCCTGTACATAGCTCTACTGAGTTTCACATTGTTTTTCATTTATCTTGAGTTTTACTTCCCTGGCTCTTTCTAGCAGAAAGGTGAAGATGTAATTCTGATCTCCCTTCCTGTCTCTGGAACCATTTACTTATGTTATTTATTTTGTGCCCACTACACACAAACCTGTCCTCGGTGTTGATACTAGTCTGTGATTTAAAGCTTCTCAGTCCTTTTAGTTTTGTCATATGCATAAAATATTTCATCTTTTGGGACTGCCTGGTCTCTTGCTGCTGTGTGCTTTCCCTTGGTTTGCAAGGATAGGTGTAATTTTCTTGTCCTAATTATTAGCTTTGAAACCATATGCAAAGTCTTTTCTATGAACTTTGTCATGGCTTTGCTTATTTGTTGTATTTCTGTTTAACTTTTTTATGTTTTACCTTGTGCAGAATCCATCACTTTCCTTCTTTTTACGCTTTTCTTATTCTACTCAGTGAATTATTTGTGTGTCTGCTTCCCCATCTTCTTGGAGTTTAGTGTGAACTTGTTTGCTGACATTTCCCATATCTATAATTCTTGGTGGAGTTATTGCATTCTCTTTTGAGTTCTGTCTTTGCAGCTGTATATCTCTTGCCCTTATTTTGTCAGTCAGAAATTATTTTTCCTGAAGTGTTTGTAATGATATGTTTTTACTGTGCTGTAGCTTTGCAGGAGCCAGAAGATTCTTCTTGTAACTGCTGTGTGTATAACCCCTCTCCTGCACATACTATAGGCAGTGCCTTTCTTCACTTCCTCTCAGCCTGTTGTGTAAGTCATTCAGCTGTGCATCTTTCTTTGACTCTGGGTACAGTTTGATGTCTGCTGGTAACCTCCTATATGGCTTGTACTAACCTCCCTGCCAAGAAGGATTTGGGGGTACTGGCATGCAGAGGAATAATGGACACCACACACGACCAATGTGATCAAAGTAAACAATGCTGACCCTTTATTGCAATACACACCCAGTTTATATAGCTCAGGCAGCTAGCCATGTGCCCGTAAACAGATCACGATTGGTTGTAAGTGTCCATGCGTCCTTTCTTGATTGGTTCCCTGCAGGCGGTCAGGCAGCAACCAGTCTATCGCGATAGCTTTCCATACCCATAACTGTGTGGCCCTGCTTCCCTTTCCTGACACGCACGCCACCTGCTGTCCTTCAGTCAATCTCTATCTTGTTATCCTTCAGACCAGGGGTTATAGTTTGGATTGCCCATGTGCACTAATAGCCCACACTGGTGGATGAAAAGCGGGACATGAGCTGGTGATGTGTGTGCTCATAGCTCTGATGGCCAACCCTATCCTGGGCTGCATCAAAAGAACCATGCCCAGCAGACTGAGAGGTGATTCTGCCACTCTGCTCTAGTGAGACCCCACCTGAAATACTGTGTCAAGCTCTGGAGCCCTCAGCACAAGAAGGGTATGGACTTGTTGGAGTGGGTCCAGAAGAGGGCCACAAAAATTGTCAGAGGGCTGGAACACCTCTCCTGTGAAGAAAGGCTGAAAGAGGTGGGTTTGTTCAGTCTGGAGAAGACAAGGCTCTGGGTAGAACTTATTGTGGCCTTCCAATACTGAAAGAGGGCCTGTAAGAAAGACAGGGACAATCTTCTTAGCAGGGTCTGTTGCGACAGGACAAGGGGTAATGGTTTTAAACTAATAGGGGGTAGATTTAGACTAAATAAAAGGAAGAAATTTTTTACAATGAGTTTGGTGAAACACTGGAATGGGTAGCTCAGAGAGGTGGTAGATTCCCCATTCCTGGAGACATTCAAGGTCAGGTTGGATGGGTCTCTGTAAAACCTAGTTAAAGATGTTTCTGTTCATTGCAGGGAGGTCAGACTAGCTGACCTTTAAAGGTCCCTTCCAACCCAAAACATTCTATGATAAACAAAGCTCAATGTGTTTGGTTTTTAACTAGGTATTTCTGGCAGATTTCTAACCTCATGTTAGAAAAGCTGTTATCCTTGGAAGGGTGACTTGTCTACCTCCAACTCACCATTTGGAGGTCACCTGTCCCATCATGACCTCAAGGAAGAGATGAGACCAGTGTGAGGCCAGGTTTGGTGCTAGTGGTAGCTGCTTGACCAAGGTGACCACTGAGCAAGCAAAATCATATTCTAAAGCTTTGTGGAAATTCATGATTCTTGCACTCTTCATGAAAGGAGGTGGGTTCTCTAATGAATCCACTACAATTTTTCTCTTTTTTTTTTCCCAGACCTGATTCTTTTGGTAACTAGAACAGAACTAAGTTTAAAGTGGAGGCCAAGAGATTAGGAATTTCTATGAGATGATGTGTTGACTCTTCTTCTCCCTGTCCTGAATTTCTTCCTTTAGTCATGCTGAAATGAAGCCTCAAATTCTGATACTTGGCAAACTCACTCAGACTAAGCCACAGAAAGAGACCTTCTAAGCAACGGCAAAACCAGTTGTCTCTTTCTGGAGACTTTTCTGACAGCTCTCCTATTCAAATGAAAATAGTACAAATCTACAAAATGTTTCTCCACAACTGTTTGACAGTGGGGCCTCCTGGTAATTAAAAGGGTTCCCAAGAGCAACTGGAATGTTCTGGTGTCTTAACAGTCTAACTGTTGTTACTTTTCCTCCACTAGCAGTAGGCATGAAAGCTCCTGCCTGCCTTGTTGTCCTGGGAACTGCCCATTGATAATTCTTCAGGATGTACAAGGTTTTTATGTAGAGAAAAGCTCATGTTTCTTCCTCGCATCTCAGTCCCTTGTTAGGCACCCACTGCTGCTGACCTTATAGAAGGGCCTGAGAATTCTTCGCCTCTCCCTCTTTAATCTTTGCCCACCACGAGTAAATCTTGCTCATGGTATAAGCTGAGCCTGAAACATGCCAGGAACAAAGTGTGGAAAATCCTCTCTGACCTGAACAGAGGGTGAGTCTTCAGTGGAGAAAACAACTGAGGTAGTATCTGTGCTCAGATGTACTGTATTCTGCCTCAACTTCATTAAAGCACTGCTGCCAAACTGTGTTACTGTCATTTGGTGGAATCTGGCCGCAGCAGCCCATCTGTGAGGAGCAATCAAGAACCATAAGACTCTTTGACATGGTACTATTTTTCTTTTTAATTTTTCCTGGGCTTTTATGGTCTAATGGTAGCTTGAACTGTAGAGTGGAGGAATTGGCCAACAAGTGCTTTTGGTAGGAAACTGTAAGCAGTTTTCTGATGAGAAATTCAACACTCTTCTGTGCATGCAACGTCTTATCTCAAGTTTTGTGACCGTAAGTAGCATTGGTTCCATAATACACCCACCTTCTTGTCTGTTGAGGAGGTAGGAGAGAATGGGTCTCCCAGTTCCACTGTGATACTGTTAGCAGATACCAAATGACACTTGTGTTTCTGGCTTCCTTGTGTGGTAATCTATGATGTTTGTAGACAGATCCTGTTATAGTCCTTCACCTTCCCCGAGAAGTTCTAGTCCAAAACAAAAGTTATTCTTTTGAGAAGACATATCTTCAGCATAGATACTGACAAAGTGCTTGCAAGGAATACCTGGGCAGACCTTGTTGTAATTGCAAGTGAAGGTGTATTTGGAGAGGAAAAGCAGCTTTGGCCCAATTGCTTTCCAGGCAAGGATTGCGTTTCAGTTGGATCTGGGGACATAAAATTTTTTTTTTTTTTTGCTAATATTTGTATATAATTCTGTCATCATGCACTTTGGAAATGTGATTCTCCTGAATATCTGAGAAGGCACATATGTTGAGTAATGTTCTTGCATAGGGTTTCTGGGAATTACTGGTCCTCCTTTCTACTGTTAAAATATGCACATTGTTCTGACAAGCTAATGTTATTACTAAGAGTATGGTTACTCTTACTGTCCCTTTTATCCCCCCCTTTAATGGTTTGAAAGATTTGAAGGATTTTTATTTTCTTTTTCTGATCAAAAGTCATTCAGTTGGGTAACACATCTGCATATACATCACCCTTCTTGAACACAGACCTTGTGTGACATCAGTTGTCTTGTGTTGAATGTTTGCAGCTCTTTCAGAACTCAATTTTGAACTTCTAGCAACCCCTCTAGGAGCTGCCTTGGCTTTCCCTCACATTTTATGTTTAAAATGTGTTAAAGGCAAGACAGCGAAATGTTCTCTATCTCTTCCTGTATGTGTTTTGTGGTCCCTTTTTTACCTTCTGAAAGTACAGTTTCTGAAAAATGGCAGTTTCCCCTGTTAAAAATCTGTTTTATCTTCATTCATGTGATTCTGCTGATTGTAAATACAGGCTTTGGTTTTATTCTTTTTCTTTCCTTTTTGTGTGTGTGTTTTTTTTCTTTTTTTGTTGTTTGACTTTGTTGTTTTGGTTTTTTTATTTGTTCTATTCTTTTTTTTTTTCCCCCCTCTTTTAGGCCTCTTTAAATATGAGCAAGTGGGTTGCATGCATGAAAGAATGGACGTCTCTCTCTTCTGGCCTATTTCTGATACACAAATTGTTTTGGCTTTTTTAGTTTTGTTTTAAATATGCGAGATGTCATCACAGCACCACAGCAGTAGATGTACATGTGCCACAGTGACACATCTGTGGCTGAGCTTGCAAGTGTTTAGATATATTCTTAACCCTAGGGTCCTGAGCAAACTTAGACTTGATTGTCGTTACTGACAAACATTAAAGTCAGGGCTCTTCCCTGCATACATTCCTGTTGAACACAACCTTCCCCCTGCTCCATACTGACTTGACTGTTACTTCTAAGAAGATACAGCCCACTCACTAGTTAAATCATCTAGCTTTTTAAAGTGGAACAACTTAACTTGAGCACCAAGGTCATAGCTCTTCTGTATGATCTAATGAAAAGAGTTTATTGACTTGGAAGACAATATTTGTTATTTCTCATACAGTAACCTTGAAGTTAGTGGGGTTGCAGTGATAGCTGTAGCAACAGGAAGTGAGCACTCGCAGTACACTACCGTGTTCTTTTGACATGATAGTAAGTTTCATTAGCTGTAAATGCTGATACTTGCAATTTAGTATTTATTCACAAGCTGCTCAGTTCCTCTCAAGTATTTACTTTTTGGGTATTTTTGGCTTCAAGGAGCATTAGCAAAATCCTGATTATTTCTTGGTGTAAAGGCTATGCATGTTTAGTACTTCAGGCAGAAAGACTGTGATTTAAACTTGAAATCACTGGTAGTAAATGGGAACGTGACACTTAAAGATATGCTCTTACTGACGTTTCCCTTGTAGCTCATTGGAGGCAGAATTTTTCTATGGTTGTGCATTTCTAGGGGTCTCAAATGCAAACTAGTTGCAAAGCTTGACCCAAGCTTCCTGTGCTTGCATCAGATAAAAATGTTTTACCATTTTTTTTGGTGTTATTGAAGATAGTTGATAATATAAAATGGCACAAGTGTTTTGAATCCAGACTAGATCTGTTTGGTTTCTAGATCTATTTGTGATACGAAATGTGAATGACACATTTCTGGGCAGATAAAGGAAAAAAAAAAAATAGTGCCTGGGGAACAGCCAGCATGGATTTACCAAGACTATAGCATGCCTGACCAACCAGAGAAATGACTAGGTCTGTGGACAAGGGAGGAGCAGTAGGTGTCATTTACTTTGACTTCAGCAACGCTTCTTATATGGTGTCCTGCAATATTCTTGGGTTGAAGTTAGGGATGTGTGGCTAACTGGATGCATAAAAATAGCTGTTTGGATGATCACACCTAGGAGCTAGATCCAGGTATGGCTTCACTCTGCCTGATGTGAGTCTGAGTGGAGTAGTAGTACAGGGGTTTTTACACCATACATCCTGTTTAACATAGTGTTTAGTGACTTAGAGAACATGATGGAGAACACTATCACATTTGCAGATGACACCAAATTGGGGAGAAAGGGTCAATAGGCTTAACAGTAGGACTGCCATCTAGAAGGACCTAGATGAGTTGGAGGAATGGCCTGGAAGGAACCTAATGAAAGTCAATGAGGGAAAGTGCAAAGTCCTGCACCTGGGAAGGAAGGAGCCTTGCAATGACACCAGCTTCAGCTGTCTGCCTGGAAGGCAGCTCTGGGAAAAAGGCCCTGGTGGACATGCCAGCAGTCAGGCAGCAGAGCAGATTGCCCAGAGAGGTTGTGCAGTCTGTGTCTACCCATTCATCCATGGATATTGTCAAGACCCAACTGGATAAAACCCTGTGCAACCTGATCTGGGCTCACAGCTGGCCCTTCATTGAGCATGGGTTGGACTAAAAATATACTGTGGTCATTCTGGTGTGAATGTTCCTATGATTCCTATAACTTCTTACAATGAAATCAAGGTCTGCATGAAATATTTACTTTCCTGTAGAATATTTTGGAAAATGTTCTTGTTTATTTAGGAGCCTGCCATAATTTGATTTAAGATTCAGGAAGGAGTATTTAATCTCTCCAAAGTAGTTATAGATATAAATTTCAAAATCAGTAAGTCTGAAGTTTAGTATATTGATGAGTACAGAAAAGTGAATTTAATAACCCGATAGTAATCTGGCCAGTAACACAGTAAGACGTGTGTTGTAAATCATTCACGTTCTTCCACAATACTCATCATGATGCTGCAAACTGTATTTAAAGTGTGTCTACAAGCTTAGAAAGAGCACCTAAGTTTGCCAACTTTCTTATAAGCTTGGTAGTTGACAACTGACTTTGCACTTCATCTCCATATCACGTTTTGCAAATGGTCCCCGTGCTGTTAGAATTAGGTTGCTGATGGTGTGTCTTAACTGTTAATCCAGAGCATGCATGGTCTTGGTTAACATATTTACCTTGTCATAGATCCAGGCTTTTGTGCTTTAGAAGCACATCCTCTTGCACATTTCCCTTAAACTAGTCAAAATTAGAGCCATCTCAATGAATTTGATGTGAAATAAATCATTAACCTATAGTTTTTTAGTAGAATGGTCCTAATATGCCACGTTAGGTGATGAAATGCAAGAAGCCTCATTCTTGAAAAACCTATGGTGCAGTGCTTTTTAGAGTGCAAGTTTACTGACAGTACGGTGGCAAAAGCTTTAACCTCAGTATCCTCTTACAGCTTCCCTCTGAAGTGTTAACACTTGGTATCTTAGAAGTAGACCTGCTGCTAATGATATCAGCCTTGCAGTGGACTGGTCTATTGGCCTAGCTAAGGTTCTGATGGCTAAATCTGAGATGGCTCTCAATGATGAGCATAGTTTTCAGGACATTGGTCATTATCCAGCATGAGCTAATTGGGTCTTAAGGACATGACAGCACTGAAGAAGATATTCATCAGAAGGTTGTAATTCAGTTGCTCATAGCTGCTTTCCATCCCTATGGGTGATCATACTAGTCTTATATGGTGTTTGTGTGTGTATATGTAATTTCCTATAAGACTTAATCCTGATCTGAATATATTTACAAGGGAGTTCTGCCCCCAGCATTTCTGTCTGTTCTGGGTTTGAAATTCTGGATCTCCCCTGGGAAGATGCTCGTTCCTTACCCATAAACAACATTGACCTTTCTGGTTGCCCATGCACCCTAGAAGGTACTGTACAGTATAGGAATGACAACTTACTACAGCATCAGTCTGAGTTGTTAGGGGAAATAGCATTAAAATATCTTAATGCTGGAAGAGAGTTGATTATCTCTCTTAGCCACTTCGATACATTTGTAGAAAAAAAATTGACAGCCTGTAGCAATACCTCATAAATTTAGAAGCAGGGATTTTTTGTTTTCGTTTGTTCACTGCATAAATCAAATGGAGCCTTTAAGGAAGCAAAACAAATAATGATGCTCCCACTGTTATAAATTTTCTGCTACTGAATAAAAGGAGAGAAACTCGATATGAAACCTATGAAAATACAAAATGATAAAAGAGGTATTTGGCTTTAGAGATTATTCCAAATTTTTTCCCAGCACTGGGGAATTATTCCTAGATTATATTTCACCCTTAATTGTGTGTCTACTGTTTTTCTTGAAACTGAGATCTGTCCACTGTCATCCGAGGGCTGGTTTTGTCCCTTTTGTTTTTTAGTAAGTATATGATGGTCTTGTAGCTGAATTTTACATGGCTTCCTGTGCTGAGCATTACAGGCTGCTGTAAGAAGCGAGACCATGAATGAGACTTGAGCAGCTGAAGTTTGGCAAACCCCCATAGATCCTGTTAGGGATCAGAGGAGTAACCCATAAGCAAGGATATGGAGTAAACAGCAATACATCTGCCAGCCAATAAAATCCCTCCTCTTGGTATGGTTGGGGGTGAAAGAGAGTGTTCACATGGCTATTTCACCTATCTTGCACCTGCCAGCCTCTAGTAAAAGAATTGCCAGCCTGTTGAGTATAGGCTGCTCTGTTAATGAGAAATCATGCTATAAGCAAATATATGGCGTGAATATTAGCACATTTAGTTGCAGCGTGTCTGCTTTGGCAGTCTGGAAAAAACAGACCAATGATGTCTTCATTCAGTTAGGTCTTCTGTCCTAGTATAAAGCCAAAGTCAACACATAGAACTGCTCAATGAAGAGTGCAGTAAAAGAGGGAGGTCAGTTGTCACTATTAAGACATAAGAGCTTATGTCTTAAAAATGAAAAGTGTATATATATTGTTCTGAGAGGATGGAAAACCACCTGATTAACATTTATTTACCTACCTACTGTTGCTTATTCTCTTTTTACTTATTTATTTATGTAAGAAATGGGAATTATATCTGCTTTTTTAATTCTGAGCAGTGAAAACAGGAAGAGAGACCTTAGACTTTTTTTTTTTACAGTAATATTTAGTCAAGGACCATATAGTAAATTAACAAAGCTTAAGAATTAGCATTTTCTTCTAAGCATTGCATTATGTGTAAATGTACTATCTTTTTATGACAGTTTTTTTAGACAACTCTAAGTCGAAGTGTTCCAAAGAGAATGGAAATGAACCTAGAATACAAGTTACTGGTCCTGCTTGTCCTCCTGCCAGCTGGAGAAAGGGAGCAGAGGTCCTGGTGCACAGATGCTCCTTGATAGGCTGTACTGCTGGAAGAGAGTGGGATGCTGCTCAGTTACACTCCTACAGTGAGAAGTGCTGTTTTTCTGCTGAGCTAAGCAGACATCAAGTGCATGCTGATTTGGTGCTGGATACACAGCGTAACTGTTTCAGGGGCTAGTTTTAGCATTCTTTGTAAAATGGGGAAACTCATAAGGCTGGGTCTAGAAGCATTTCTGGTGAAAATTACTTTTCCTTCTGACATTAGTCTTAGGTCTGAACTGCTTGGAAAAAGATTTTTTCCAGCTGCAGTTGACTGCAGAGTGTATCCCAGGTTGCGTTCTTCGCATTTTTGTTAGCATTTTTTTTCAGAGCGGTAGCACATCTCTGAAGCAAATCCAGTAAACCTCCCTGCTTACAAGGCACAGACTTAGTTTTCTGTGTGACTCTGGAGCAAGTGGATTAGATCCTGTTGAGGGCAAAATAAGCTTGGATATTCACATTAGGTGTTTGAGCAAGCTTGCTGAAAATTTAACAGGATATACATATTTGAACCAAAGAGTGGTAATGTGTGCAGCTTGAAAGAAAAAATATCAAGTCCCACAAGTGAAGCCTCCAGTAGCTGCCTTTGACAGCAGACCTGGAGTATGAAACTGATATTGCCACACCGGAAGGTGAGATGAAGCACAACCCCAGCATCCCCCCAGTTGCCTTCTATGGGGATGCTGAAATGTATCTCAATAGCCATTTGCTTGTTCCACCAATGGAACAATATACCACTGTAGCTTTAAAGCTCTTCAGTCATGAAAGTGCTAGTTGCTGCATTGTAGCACAGGCAGATAAATGGCACTGTTTACATTTTCCTATTTAGCATCTGTGTATTTAGATTATTTTACACATGATCCAGTCCTTAGCAAGAGTCCAAGGGTGTTGGAGGATCAGAAGGATGAGAGAAAGCCCTCAGTCATGTGAGCGCTATGGGAGGCTGGAAAGAGCCTTGCAGATATGTACAATGGGCTGTGGGTAGAAATGGCACACGGACTCAGTATGACCATCCTCTCCCCCCCCCAGCTCTTGCAGGTTTTTGGCCAGCTACTTTGGTGGTGGTGCAGAAAGTCCTGCTTTGGCTGTGCCTGTGCTTAGTGTAGTAGTTGATGAGGTTTGGTAGCTTGTGCCATGTATTTCTGCAAGAGGCGTTGAGGAGTTGTAGTGCCATAGTTCAGCCATCAAGAACTGCATGTGCAAATTAGTTCTTCACGTAGCTATAGGGGAGTGCTTAAATTGGAGCCCTGGCTAATCTGCAGCCTGGCTTAGCTGTTCATGGAGAGCAGAAGTCATCAGAGATGGGTTTGAATGTGGCTTTTCATTCCTGTCTCTCTGTCTTCAGAACTTGGTGAGTTTAGTTACTCTCACCAGTGTAATGTGCTTGTGTTAGGAAAATGTTTTAAAGGGGTGAGGAGGGAAGTGATTGACCTGTGCGAGATAAACTTTCAAACAAAACTAGGAGATGTGTTGTAGTAAGAGCTATAAACAAGATTCTATTGTTTTCGCTCTGACATATTAATGTCCGAAAAATTTCTATAGAAACTAATGTTCTGCAGGGTATTATTCATGAGATCTAAAATTAATAACAGTGGAGAACTTACTGATTTTTTTATTTTTTCTGTAATGGGAAACAAGGCTATAAAGATGTTACTTCGAGTTACACAGCTTCTACCTTTAAATGGAGAGGTAGCTTGTGCAACAACTTGAAAGCAGTACTGTGGTCTTGTAGATAATGCATAGATATGTGACTTCAGTCCTAGCTGCTTATGTAAATACTCATTTGTCAGTAGAATAATGGTTTGTTTGGGTTTTGGTTTTTTTACATATAAACACATATTTATTTAAATTTTTAAAATTTTTATTCTGGCCTTAATTGGCCGTGACTGAGATCTTCCATTTGAGGTTTTGATCTTCTGCTCACTGATCTGCTCAGTTTAATCAGGAGTATCAACTGGTATGCATTAATTTATTGAGATACCATGAAGTCCAGAAAATTGTGGACAAGGAAACCTACCTTCTTGAATGATGCTTTTCTGCAGTCTAAATTCAAAAGACCTGACCATGCACTTCACTGTTTCATGCATTTTATACAATCAAAGCATGAAGAATGGAGCCTCAGAGATCTGTTAATGAGGCTTTCACCCATCAGTAGCCTGCTGGAGTCCAGCTCCATGCAGTCATGACCAGCATCCCCAGCCTTACGCTGGCCAGCTGGGTGCACTGTGTGAGCGAGCTACGAGTGTGATGCTGGTCATGCCAGTCTCTAGGCACTTTCAGAAGGGACCTAGGAAAGAAAATAACCAGAACTGGCATTAACTCAGCTTCCATTTGGGAAGTTCAGTTAGAGAAAGTGTCAGATAAACCCAGGCACTGAAGAAGTTACAAGACAGGAAATGCTGGTGGGTCAGTGTGATGCAGTTACTGGCACTTGCTGTCTGTGGTGTTGCACTTTGCTCTTCAGGAGTATGAATAATGGTTACAGATTTTTGAAAGGAATTCTATAAGCATTTAGTGAAGAAGAATGTTGTTGCTGATAAGGGTAAGGAGCTGGCTGGTCAGATGGCCATCTGACACTAAAAGGCAACCGCCTCTCAGTGTCCCATGCTCCTGTAAGATAGCTGCAAAGAAGGACTGAAGGTTTTGATTTTTATATGGCCACCTGAAACCACCTAAGAATGTCAGTGTGATGAAAGTACTGATGATGTTATTTGTATAAAAAGGAAGGGTTTTGTGCTTGTTTTGGGTTTTTTAATTTATAAAAGAAACTAAGAAAATCTTCTAGCACACACTTAGTAATTATTTTACAAAACTGATGAAATGAGTGCAAAAATCTGCCAGACTATGTATTTTCTTAATACTTTGATGCAAGCTCAGTGTGTCCAAACATGCATCTGGAACACCAACAGGCAGAGTAAGGCTGGAGAAAAGTTCCTTTCCTATGGGTGCCCCCTGTCCAGAGGGACTTTTAGAAAAAAGACAGTCTTTAAGTAACACTGTTTTCGAATTGCATGGTATTTGAGAGTTAAAAGCCATGCTTTGAGTTGCACTTGAAAATGAACTGATAGCCAGTGCATTTTAGGACCATGGTTACCTGTCTGCAAAGGGCCATTGTCAAACAATTAGCTATAGCTGTACAAATTGCATTCCTCTGTTGGGGAAGAACACAGTGCAGGAATGCAGTCTTGTAAATTGTGCCCCACAATTTTAAAAGGATGTTAAAGTATTTGAACACCTTCAGAGGAAGACAGCTAAGCTGGAGAAGGGACTGGAATTCATGTCCTCTGAGGAGCAGCAGAGGACACTGGATTTGTCTAGTTTAGAGAGAAAGAAGACAGAAGGGTGACCTCAGTGCTTTGTACAGCTTCCTGAGGAGGGGAAGTAGAGAGGGAGGTGCTGATCTCTTCTCCCTGGGATCCAGTGCCAGGACGTGTGGGAATGGCACAAAGCTGCATCTATCAGGGGAGGTTCAGACTTGACATGAGGAAACATTTCTTTACCAAGAGAGTGGACCTAGCTTCTTGGAGAGGTCTGGGATTTGTAGTCATTAGCAAGCTTTGCCAGGCAAAAAAATAAAGCAAATCACAGGAAAAAATTAATCTATTATCTTTATTTTGGCTAAAAATATCTGTTTAAAATTAGTAAAAAAAAGTTGTTTTGTTGTTATGCTCTTGGAAATGATCTTTTCTTACTGTTGTTTGTATTATGCTGTGGGTTTAGATAATATCAGGATAATGTACCATGTAAGTCAAGGAAATAATCTTCTGTCTGGAACATGACAAGTGTTTCTAATTGTAATTAATAACTCTTATGTTAAACAGTCAAATTAACTTTGTTTAATATAGAAACTGTTTTCATATCAATGACATGAAATTAAGATAGTCTTTCTGAGGATCAGATCAAATCTGCCATTAGACTCATTTATTTAGTCAGATTATTTTCATAAAAATTTGCATGGTTACATTCCACTGAATTTCTTGTTATCCTGAGTTTGGCTTCTTAGGTGAAGTTACAATTTTACCAAGGTTTTAACATATAGATGAAATGTCTTAAAGTAGTATTTTAATCCATTTATTCATAATACTTTCTGTTGTGTAGTATCAAGTACATGCATTGCAGTTTCAAATACATGTGTCTGTCCTAGAATCTTGAAAGCCCTTGTGTTGAAAGTGTCTGAACTTCCTCAGGTAGCACAGATTTACATCTTTGTATGCAAGTTCTCTGGCTTAAGAGCAAGTGAACCCTCCGCCTTGCCTCCCACACCTCCCTGGAGCAGAATCACGCAGCTGTGATGCAGGCTGCGTCTGCAGGTAGTGTGAGTTAAATGGAGCACAGCAGTGCCTCACCTTTCTTGTTTTGGGTGGTTTAGCACAAGACTTGCTCTTGAGCAGAAATCTGTTCTTTTCTAAAAGGCTTAACTGATGTCTGTGTCATTTATGTGAAAATACGGTTACTGACTGGCACCTACCCTTCCAGAGATGTGCCATAAAGATTAAATTATGGAGCAGACTGGCAGCCCCATCTATTTTTTCATTTCCTTTGTGTTAGTATGGGTGTTAACAGCTCTTCTTGTGGAAATATTTCCTTTTCTTTCTCTGATTGCAAAATCTTGATTTATTGTAATATATTTTTTTCCAAATATATTTATTATCTCTTTCTCTTCTGACCAGCTACAGGGATGTTAATGGGATGTTACTCAGCAGCAGCTTAGTGCTCAGAAACAGATAGTTTCCTGTTGTATTCCACATAATGAGAGCTCCTTTACCTCCAAACTGTGCTGTATTAAATGGCAGTGATGCTGCCGGATCAGAATCTTCTGTGGTTGTCTGTGGATGGGCTTGTTGGATTGCCTCAGAACTAAATTTATAAATGGAGATGCTCCTCTGTGTGCTATGATAGACTCTGCTAATGAAGGGCTTGACTGAGGTGTCTTCTCTGTGGCTTGAGGCAAGTATGAGAAGGGGAAGCAGAGAAAATGAGGAAAAGCTTGCTGCAACTAATGTTTTGCTGTGAGCATGTTTGCAGTATTAGAGCAAATTCATTTTTATAGCCTTGTTAGTTTTAACTTTATTGCCTCCAATTCAATTCATAAACTTAGAATGTCTTATGTAAATGCAAAACTAAAAATGCCAGTAGTGAAGAATTGGCAAAATAGTTATCTGTATAATTTATTGAAAGAATGTAAACAAAGATGAATGAACAGACAGACGGCTCTCATGGGGACAAGGGGAAAGCAATGTCAAAAAACATACACTGCATGAAGCCATGAAAAGTTAATACAGCATAATGCAACAAGATCTGCAGAATACTGGGTGAAACCAATTATTGCTTTTAGCTCAATGTGTTTAATAGATTCAGTGTTCTGTCTCTGTCCTCTCAACTAATTCACTCAGGACAACATGACAGAGTCTTAAAGTAGCTACAAGATGCGACTTTCCTCAAACAATTTCTCCATGCTGTTATTGATTAAAATGTTGGCATTAAGATCTGTGAAACCTGGAACTAACACTTCAGAAAATTCATAGAACGGATTTACTAGAGGTCATAACTAGAGCGGAGAGAGCCTGATGCATCAACAGATGTCTTGCCCAAATTTGTGTGTTTCACTTATCCTTGTTTGATCCTTAAAAGTTGTGTCCACAAAACCTATGGGGTGAAGGGATGGATTTTTTTTCAGTAATTATTAATTTAATACCTAGCCCTTTCCCAGCTTGCTCTGAATGTATTTTTTCCCCTTGTCTCACACAGAGCTGAAGCAGTGCTGAAATTACTTTTCTGTATCTCCCATGCTGTTGGTCCTAAGATGACTGTAGCTTATGGTCAATGCTGGTGTTTAGAAAGCATGATTCCATGTGGTTTTAAGTAGATGAAGCTGGGCTGGTTAGGTCCCTTGCTAGCGACAGATGAGCCAGCTGTTTGGTGTAAGTAGTTTAGCTGCACAAATATAGTGCTGTGCTACAAAACCTGCCTCTTGCTTCTATGAGAGTTCTATCAAGTGATCCTGCTCTCTCCAAGCTTTGTGTGGTGGATGTGGCATATGAGTAGCAGGAAAAGATAGAAAACTAAGGCTTTTATGCAAGTCTTTCAATGACAAGGTTTTCATTACATGCATTTCACACATTCTTTAACTGATTTTATATTTTAGCTGTAATTTTCATGGCTACCTAGGTAAGGTAGCATGGTGATCGCATGATAGGAAAGAATAGCTAGCCTTCCCAGGAAAATCAATACAAGTTGGGAGTCTGTCTCATAACGGGGCGGGGGGGGGGGGAATAGTCAGTTTTGGTTTCAGCTTACAGGCTTTATCTGCTGGACTGATACAAAGATCATCCTTACCCTCCCTTTGGTTCCCTTTGTCTGTAGCACTGGTATAGGGTGTAACCATACAGCCATCTCTTGCACTGATTCGGAAATAGTCTGCATAGGTCTAGGTGCATGCTTCAGGTTGTGTGGGTTTAAAGTGTTTTGCTGGAATGACTCAAACTCTTAGTGGTTTGTAATGCTGGGGCATTTATGGCTAAGTGCAGAACATCTCCAATATTCATGAGACAACAGCAGGCTCATCATGGGATGGTGTAGCAATAAAATGGGTTTTATTACAGCTTTATAGCTCTCTTGAGGTAAAGACCTGGTTACAGAATTTGTGACCATTTTCTCAAGTGTGTACATGAGGACGTTTTCTTTCTGCTGTTTAATTTCAAGCACCCCTCTTAATCTTCAGTTTAGAGTATGTAAAGATTTTCATATATGTGGGTAAATACACAAACACCTCTGCAGTCAGTGAAATGGGCAACAAGTCCTACTCTTTTAATCCAACTGTGTCGGAGATTTCATGGCTGCTGTGACTTTGGTAGAAAGGCTGAGGAGAAAGTTCCCATCAACTTCAGCATAAACTTGGTAGATGTTTTCCCTAAGAGAAAGTCCCCTCTGACAGTGGATCTTTTACTACTAGATCCACAGATGCAGCAAGGTGTTTAGAAACAGGTTGTGTTGTAGTCCCATGGAAGAAAACATATCTGCATATTAATGATTTCAGAGTATGCATTCTATATAGCTTGAAATTTATACTCGTCTCTTCATGAAGCTATAACTTTGTAAAGCTCTGTAGTGGGTCTGGGTGATCTGCGTTTCCCCATCCAGCCCTCATGCTGCAGCACTGGGAGCTGGAGGGTGTTGGTAACACACCACCGTGACCAGTGGTGTCCCCCAGGGATCAGTACTGGGCCCAGTCCTATTCAACATCTTTACTGATGACCTGGATGTGGGGACTGGGTCTACCCTCAGTAAATTCACAGATGACCCCAAACTGGGAGGGAGTGCCTATCTGCTGGAGGGTAAGAAGATGCTGCAGAGGGACCCGGACAGGCTGGGTCGATGGGGCGATGCCAACGGTATGAGGTACAACAGGACCAAGTGCAGGGTCCTGCTCTTTGGCCACAGTAACCCCAGGCAGCGCTGCAGGCTGGGGGAGGAGTGGCTGGAGAGCAGCCTGGTGGAGAATGAATGTGGGTGATGATAGCATTGAGTGTCTGTGGGTAAGAATCTGAGGGAAGGACAACAGGGCTGATACCGTGGTGGGAGATCTCTACCTGGGAATGCTGGTTAACAACTGGTTGAACATGAGCCAGCAGTGTGCTCAGGTGGCCCTGAAGGCCAATGGATCCTGGCCTGTATGAGGAATAGTGTGGCCAGCAGGACTAGGGATGTGATTTTTTCCCCCTGTACTCAGCACTGGTGAGGCCTCCCCTCGAGTACTGTGCACAGTTCTGGGCCACTCACTTCAAGCAGGATATTAAGGTGCTGGAGCAGGTCCAGAGGAGAGCAACGAGGCTGGTGAAGGGACTAGAAGGAAAGTCTTATGAGAAGAGGCCAAGGGAGCTGGGGTAGCTTAGCCTGGAAAAGAGAAGACTCAGAGGGGACCTTGCTGCTCTCTACAACTACCTGAAGGGAGGCTGTACTCAGGTGGGGGTCAGGATTTTCTCCCAGGCAGCTAGTGACAGAATGGGAGGGCATGGTCTGAAGCTGCACCACCAGAGGTTTTGGTTGGATATCAGGAAGCACTTCCTGACAAAGAGGGTGATCAGACATTGTAACAGACTGCCCACGGAGGGTGGAGTCACCGTCCCTGGATGTGTTTAAAGAATGGCTGGATGTGGCACTTAGTGCCATGGTGTAGCTGATGTGGTGGTGCTAGGGCATAGGCTGGACTTGATGATCTTGGAGGTCTTTTCCAGCCTCAGTAATTCTATTCTATTCTGCTTTGAATTTCAAAAGCAGCAGAGGAAATACTTTTGAAGTGTCAGTGGAATCCTGCCAAGGATGCACACTACACATCCTGGTTGACACAAATTGCCCACTAGCAAAATTTTGGGAGAGAGAAGCAGAAAAATGGGCAAGATGGACATGCAACTAAATGCTCATACATGCATAGTGTGCTTCCCGCTCCTCTAAAAACCAAATTAAAATACTGGAGCCACTGGACTTGATATGCTTATACAGTTTTAGTTTTTAATATGCAGAGATGCAATGGTGGGATTCTTGCAAGATAGCATGTTCTGTATTATTCTCAGCAGTTGCTTAGCATGGAAATTAAGATCATGTACTTGGTCAGCAAACCTGCCCCTAGTGGTGCAAGATAGAAATCTTGATCCTCATATTTCTCTTGGATGGAGAAATAACTCCTTCAGCATCCTGAGTGCTACTTGGACCATGACCATAATGCAGATGAACATTTGAGGAGGTTGGGTTATGTGTAAGATGTTGCCACGATCGTAGAGAAAGGATAATATGGTAAGTAGCCGATGATTAACGAGTTAGCAATAAAAAACAATAAACAAAAAAGAAGCTGCTGTTTAGTTTACAGCAATTTTCTCAAACAAGAAGAGCTATTGAATTTCTTTCAGGAACGCTCTCAAGAGCCTTCCTTAATGCACAAGCAAGGCCAAGATCTTGAAAGCCACATGTACTGTATAATATGGCTAACAACGGAAAAACTACAACAAAGCAGGGGAGGGGCTTGTATTGACTGAATGTGGACAGACTGTGATTGATAGTGTTGCCTTTTTTCCCATTTGTGCACTGTGAACAATAATTACTGAAGGCAGAACCTCATGTTTTAATATATTGTACAACAGGCTCTCTTTTGATTGAAATTCATGTTCATTTGATCTTGACAGCAATGCAAAGTTTTTTCTGGTAACATTTTTAATAATTAAACAAGCTATTTAAAGCTTGGCATTTTCATTATATTTGCACCAGTGCTATCCATTATTCTAATGATCCTGTGATTCTTTATTAAAACAAAAAATATTACACTCACATATTAAATGTCAGGCATAATTCATAAATGAGATGAAAGTCATATCTGGCTTGGAGATGCAGTCCCCTCATGCATCTCAGTGGCCAGAGATTGCAGCATCTTTTTATACTGGGCAAGTTGGATGATGATGGATGTACTGCTAAACCTGGTGACTGTTAACCCTGGAGTTCTCCTTCTGGAGAAGATTCTCTATTGCTTTGAAAGTGTCATTTCTGTGGATGGAAACGAATCAGCAATGCTGCATCACAGTATTGTTGAAGTTGAAATATCTCAGTTGTGATAGTCTGGGCCTGTTATCCTGGAGGGGCAAAAATGAAAACTGAAAAACCTATTTAATCACACTGATTTAGGTCAGAATATGATACACCTTCTGTAAAAGGCCATAATTCCAAGGGCTGTATCATGTAGAAATACCACAGTTGAAGTTCAGAGTTTAGATTTAGCTTAATTTTACGCACTACTCAGAAGAAACCTGAAAATGCTTTCTCCATCAAAGTTAAGGAGTCAGAGAACATTAATTTCTTCTTGAGCAAGGAATAATGATAAAATATTCTCTTCTGGCTGCTTCTCTTCTGAGCAGTTTATGGTTTTTGTAGAAAACCTCAATCTGCCTGGATTCCTGCTGTAGTTCAGAAAACGGTACATGCATCTGTCTGACTGATACACGGACAGCTAATGAATTAGCAATACGGATGAGCCATGAGCCTCTTCATTGTCCTGATGTGTTCATCTGTCTGTAAAGGGTTTTGTCCAGCTGATTTGGTTCAGTGACACAATTGTAGTTCGGTGTGTTTGTGTCAGTTTGCCATCTTTATCCCCTGGCATTAAGGGGATGGTGTATTCATTACAGCTGACGAGGGTGGCATTGCTACTACAGCTGATTCTCCTCCTGTGCTCTCTGATTTCTTTGCTCAGGCATGGATCTGGTTGAGGAACATATATTATTTTCCCCTCGATTACTTTTCACAAACACCCTGCTTTTGCTTGAGTTGGACCAGACAGAAACACAATGCCAAAACTTGACTATGCTGTGAGGAAAGCCATGCTAGAGAGAATCTTACCTAGGAGAGGGGCAAGGAATGACCTCCTGGGAAGGTAACACAAGCTTTGACAGCAGTGGAGGTACTTATTGCTCCCTCCCTGTATTGTTTCTTTGCCAAGATGAGGAAGGGTTGGAATTAATGTGGCTTCAACCTGTATGGAGTCACAAAAGACTGGAATCAGAGCAGCAGCATCATCTGGTGTTACTTATAAAGGGCAACAGCTCTTGGGACATTTCCTTACCTCCTCTGAAATATTTAATCTCTTCTGGTCTGCAGAAATGACATGAAATGGCAGCGGTCTAAAATTCCAGAGTGTAACTTAAAATACACAGTAGGGACTAATAGATGCTGTAGGCCAACTGTATGTGTAGATTATGTAAATGCTTTTTGAAAACTTAGAGCTTTTATTCAGCAGCAATTTGTGGACCTCCTTTCCAGCCTGTTTTTCTACAGGTGGCCAGATATATCCACAGAGAAACCTGTGGAGAACTTTGTCTAAATGCTCCATCTGAGACATGGTGCTTCCTGGGGTTCCCCAGCCCTGGTTTGGTTTCACACTCAACTGTTTGCTACAAGCGCTGACCACAGTGGCAGCCTCCTCTTTAGTATCTTGTGTGCTGTCTCGGACACTGCATTTGGAAGTCCATGCCTGCAGATCAGACCACGTGCGCTTCTTCAGAGTCACAGCAAAGCTGAACCTCTGGAGTATTTCCAGAGGGGTTTTAAAAAAGGGACGAGGTTCTCTTTATAGTACATAGTCCTTTTTGTTTTATATTATTGTTTTGTTATTTCATTTAAAAGGACCCCCAAAGTTTTGTTATGTTTTTGTTTAATAAGGATAAAGCCATTAAGACAGTATTCTGAGATGGTATTACAGAATCAATGTTGTTGAAGCTCATTTTTCAGTTTAGGCTGACTTTGAAGCCATGGGAGCAACTTTGCATTTGAATCCAATCAAGGAACTCTTGATGTAATAAATGAAACACCAGGGAAAAATCAAGGGTAACAATTGTATTTTCCCCTTTTGACTTTGGATTTTTAATGGGAAGAATTATTTCTGAACATTTTGAGAAACATTAAGTCTTTCCAGGCGAGCGTGCTTTTGCCTATTTGTTTTTTATGTATTCTTCCCACATAACAGTGGGAGATTTTTAACGTACAGCTGAGACTGAAATATAAGCTCCCCTAATGAGTAAGATATATTGTCAGTGTCAACTCAAATACAATAAAAAATGAGTGAATAATATGTATACAAAAATGTGCCATATGCTGTTTCATGATGATTTTTATTATCATATTTATTCTTAAACTGATGCCACAGGCAGGCAAGCACTTTGTACCTTATGAGGTTTCTCTTTGAAATCTGTGTGTGTATTTTTATTTAGCTGATGCTAATCTGCTTCTAGTTGTATAATGTATATACATTTGTGCATGTCTATAATGATATGTACATACATATGTGTATGTGTTGTGAAATTCATATGACAATATAATATTGCTTGGTTACAGTGGTTGAAGTGTAGTTTGTAACCCAGGCACAGGCCAAAGGCTCAGTATCTTACTTGGTGACTACACTAGGCTCCAAGCTTGTTTTCTCCCTGCAGACACTGCATGCCCCTGTACTCGGAACTGAGAAGAATTAGTGAAAGCAGCATCTGAGTCCATGCTTGGTTTTACTAGCAAAGCTCTTATTGTGATTGGTGGGAAATGCATCATGTGTTTAGAAAATAAATAAATTCTGATTTTGGCCTAGGTTTGTAACTTCATTAAACTTCCTGGTGCTTGGAATCTTATTTCAATCATATGCAGCTTTTAGGCTGTTCTTTCCTTCAGCTAAAATCTTCTGATCTGTGCTGGTTGAGCAGGCCTGTGATTTATTATCCATTTTTCCCACTCCACCTATTTCTTTGCTCTTCTACCCTTCACACATATTCTTCTCTTCAGGTCTTCCCCCCACCCCAAGTTTTGTTTGTTTTCTTTCCAGCATGGTTACATGCTTTAGTGTCTATTTTGGATGTTCAGAAATTTAACTGAGTGACCATTTGAGTGCCAAATGCAAGATACTTTAAGAAGTTTTGGTTTGAGGAAGATATGTTGATCTTTGGAAAGGAGATCTGTAAGCATATTGTAAACAGGGTACCACAAACTTTGGTTTTGAATACACCAATAATATATCATGACCAAAATAATTTCAAGTGACTCTTACTTATGTTGAATCGAAAACACTGAAGAACCTTGCTCTAATACTTTCTATATTTAAAACTACTGTTTGATGGTCAGATGGACAAAACTTCCACCCAATGAGAACCTGAGCATTCAAGAACGTATGAAAATCTAACCTGGTGGGGAGGAATACAGATAACCAGATATTTCTGAAATGATTTAAAATTGCTGTTGACTGGAGTGAGACTGTTGTGCTTTTTGTTGTTGTTGTTCTTAACCTAGGTCTGTGTTATGCACACTTACAAAACTTCAATCAGTTTGCTGTCTTTGCCTAGTGCCTCTTCAAAAATTATAAAATGAGTCCTAAATTGAAACAATGGTCAGAGCATAGTGGGTCTGGTTCCCTGTCCCTGGGTCATATCATAATCACATGATATTTTGTTCTTGACTCCTCTGAGGTTGTGTTATCATACACAGGTTTCTTTTTAAATGAAGGAATGCCTATATTCTAATTAGGCTGGATCCAAAAGAAACTCCATTTACTATCTCTGTTGTTCAAGTGATGCACTTAGGATAACATTCAGTGTATGTAACTAAACATAAACCTCAGGAGATATCAGAAAATTCTATAATAAGGACTTCAGTAAAGCAGTAAAGCATCATCCTCCTTCTACATATAAATAAATAATAAGTCCTGTTACCAGGATGTGAGGCTTCATTGTGCTGCTGTTATGGACTTTTCCTGGCCGGGGGCGGGGGGGCAAGTAAAAAGGATGCAGCTACAGGAAAAAAAATGATGGGAACATACGTGAATTATGTATGGAGGCTTCTAAGAGTTCTGCTCTGTCCTGGATGAGTGTGGCTGTTCCCTTTTTATGGAAATGATGATTCATGCAGGGGCTGTAAATTGAGAAACTAAATCCTTTGAAGTAAACTAATGGAATATTTTAACAGTTGTGGAATATGGGAGGAAGGGTGCAAGAATGCAACAACTAATAGAATTATTAAATAAAAGTGTAAAAAAAAAATAGGTAATGGTCTGCCACTTTTAGAGCATTCTCAGGGATTCTGACTGAGTCGCTATGAGAGATCCACTATTATGACTTTAGGGCCTGATTCTCTAGATGTTATATTGATGGCATAATCCCACTGACTGCACTGGCATAACTCTGTGGAATTCTTTCCAACATCTGGTGCTTAGTATCCCAACACTGAAATATTAACATAATACAAAAAAAGTACTGTAAATGCTATTTAGAGGGTGTTCATATGCATGTGTGTGTTTATATATATATACATATATGAAACAAGAAACAGAACAAGAAAGAACTATTTTGGATCCTAGGTGGGCAAGTGTAGCGGGTCTGGGTGAGCTGCTTTTCCCCACCCAGCCCTCCTGCTGCAGCACTGGGAGCTGGAGGGTGTTGGTAACACACCCGTGTTATGACTGCCAGTGCTCACACGGCACCAGAGGATGGGGGGCAGGATGGGGGAGAGGATACAGCCGACCTGAGCTGACCAGTGGGATATTCCATACCATATGACGTCAGCTCTACTATAAAGGGAGAGGGCAGGAGGAGGATGGGGGGCGTTCTGCTTTGTCCTCCAAGTGGCTGCTACGTGTTCCTGGAGCCCTGCTTCCTGGACTTATCCCGACATCGCCTGTGGACAGGAAGTAGAGAATAACATCTTATCTGTCATAACCCACGGCTCTTTGCGTCTTATTCTCTCCCTGCGTGCTGTGCTGAAGGGGCCGGGGGGAAGTGATAGAAGGGCTTGGTGGGCACCTGGTGCCGTGCCGGGGTCAACCCACCACAGCCAGTATTTGTTTCATCACATCCCTCTGTTGCTCTTTGCATTCATCACAAAAATCTTGTGCCATTCATCTGCAGTTGTATAAAAGTATTTACATAGTGCAAAACTTGTAAGTGACATGACATCCTGTCTGCTCGCTTTCTAATTTCCTTGCTCCGTATTTTGCTCTTTTTCACATTCAAAAAAATGATTCCAGCTTCCAAGAGAGGAGATTGAATCTGTAAATCATCAACTCTTCTGTTCTTCTTTCTTACCATGTGGATTTAATGATTTTACATGGTTCTTTGCAACTTTGAGGGCTAGAAACTTAAACCTGCTTATAGTGTTTGTCATGTGCTGTGATACTTGATGGTGTTAAGGAAACAAACTAACCAAACAAAAAATCTAAACCCAAACGAAAACTGAACCCACAAGAGCTTCACAAGTTCATAGTGTTAGAAAAGAACTGGTTCAAACACAGAATACCCTTTCTTGTACAAATATTAACACCTGAACTATTTCATTCCAAACTGGAAACATCTTGAGCTTTTGGGCTGTCAACTGCTGCCCTAGAGTTTTGTTTCATTATTTAATACAGTGTCTGCCTGATCTTTTCCTTAATGAAATTTTGGAGAATGAGAGCATTTCTGCAGACAGTCTCGATCTTTTTGATAGCATTTCTCAAGAGGAGAAAAGTTCATCAAGATTATGTACAAATAAAATTAATTGACTTTAGTGTTAGGACTTTGAGGGGGTTTGGTCAGCCAGCTAGCTGGTTGACACCTGTCAAGAAGGTGAAGCTTTGTGAATTTTTTTTGGCAAATAAAAGCAAGATTCACTAGCCTTCAAAAACCAACCATCTATGTAGGGGAGGTTGAAAATGTCTGCTTAAAAGAATAATATAGCTGTAGTGGAATTTTTAATTATAAAAGCTGCATTAGAATGCAACTTGATGTTTCAATATGTTGCATATTGTATCAGCAACAATGACAATTTCACTGTATGCTTCCTATGTTATAGAGGATAAACTGTCCTTTATATTGCATATGAGTTTGTGCATACCTCTGACCTTTTAAGTCTTGCTAATCAATTCTCATCCATCAGGGTATTCGCAAATTGCTGTATGACTTGCTAGAGAGGGAAATTCTCCTCTCATTATACACAGTACAAAAGGTTTATCTCCCCCGAAGCATGAAGGTACTGCTGGAGGCAGGTTACTGAACTAGATGTACAAGTGGACTTGATTTGTTTTGGCACGTCCTATAACACCAGCATGAAGACACAGAGAGAGTCGTTGTTGGGTTCCAGCATTGCGTTAGGTCACAGCAATGAGCGGTGCCTAGTTTGACAATTCTGCAACTACTGCTGTTAGAGAAGGTCTGTGCTGGGAAAATTTGTGGAAGTCAGAGGAGCTATACCAGTAAAAAGCTAGAAAAAGCCAACAGTGAATTGTATCCATCAAAGAGTATTTTATTTGACAGGGGATGAATGCCTGTCTCTAAGTGCAGGATACCTCTTGGCACCCACTGGAGTGATGGAAGTCCAAGAACCACAATAATCTGTCTGTGGGAATCTGACTCTGCAAAGCTTTGTGTGTCCCTGTAGGGTGAAAGGCACCTATATAATAGTAATGGGATGCGATGTTAGGAGAAATTCAGGATTTTACAGGAGTCTGCTTTTAACGTGATGTCCATGGCATGATACTCAGTGCTTTGACTTCAGTGGCTTGAGTTGCTTTTGCATGATTTGATTTATTTGGGAGAAAAAAGCCTCATCCCTAAAACAAAATAACCCCCTAATCCTACAAATTCCTGGTGCCCGATCAATCTAAATCCAACTAAAAAGCAGCTTTTTTTCCCCAAGAATAATTCCTAGATCTGTTCGTTCACAATTTTTGCAGATGTTTATTTGAGTGCAAGCAACACAATGTAATGAAACAAATGAGTTGGAAGTGTCAGAATGCCCAATTATACAACTCACTGCCTGTCTATGAAGCTGAACAATGGAAACTACTAAGCATGCTTTACTCATTTAACTTCGTTTAAGCTATTCTTGGCATCCATTAATGCAATAACTTCTGTGTGGCAATTAACAAACTGTAGTAATCGGAGACATTCATATGGCATGCTGGGGGAGGGTTGCAGGGTGGGCAGTTAGCTGTTTGGCTCATTTCCTGGTGGACCTGAAAGGAAGGAGGAAAAGATTCAATTCTTGTTTTCTTCTCTCAAATCTGAAAGGGGAAAAAAACCCCATCAAAACAAAACACCATAAACTGCAAATAGGAGTTGCTGCTGCTACTCTCAAAAGGACCTAAATTCTGCTCTTTGCCAGTTTATTCCTTTAGCTACTATTGCAATTTCCTCTCCTTACTTGCTATCAAGTCCTGTGTCATAAAAGAGATGGAGAAGGGGAGGAGGATGCCATTGTCAGGAAGGAGGTTGGAAGTGAATGGGTAGCAGCTGAGAATCAACTAGAAAAAGGTAGTAAAAAGGACAGCTGGAGTAGTAACTGCAGCTGAACCATCAGAGGAATGGAGAACCTGAAAGAGCCAGTCCTGAGCTGCACACCAAGGAATTTTTTGAAAGAATAAACTGCATCTCGTGTTCTGAACGGGCACGGCCTTTTTTCGCAGACATTGTTCTCATTGACTTATATTTATTCTTTTAATGGAGACCACAAATTTGAACCTATCTTGTTCAAATAGACGCATCTTTTATATATGCAAAATGTCACTTGACTTAAATTATTTCAGTGTGTGCTTCCTCCGTTGTCTAATATAAAGTGGACTGAGACGCACATTATGCAGTATTCTGTATGATTGTTAATAATAGCTGCCCGGCCACTCTCCTACAATTTGATGGCTTAAAAATAACGCTCAGCTGTTCTGGAACAAGAGGCCATTGGAATGGGGTGAGGGCAGAATCTTTCATAACCTCTGAGTGGAAACAGTAGCCACTGATCTGTTGGCAGAGGAATTATCTAAGCCTATTATTATTCTATAAAAAGTAAATTGTTATTACCATATGTACAAACCTCCATTTGCTGGTGCAGGATCAGAATGGCTGTTTCCTGACAGCCTGTGCTTATTGTAGACGTGTTGCATGAGATTCTTGAGGATGAAGGATAACAAAAACCACTCGTGAAAGGATGGCCACCTACTGTGCATAACTATAAGGGCTCTTCCAGGGGGTGTCACCTCCAAAATTCCTATTGGCAGGAAAAAAATACAGCATCTTTCTTTCTTTTTGTAGTGGAGAGCAATGCATAGCCGTGCTTGGTGAAAGCACGCTTTTAGTGGCCGAGCCCACAATCTTTGCTCCTGTTTAGTGACATGTGTTCATGAAGGAAGCAAGAACAAATGAAGGAGTATAGAGCTGAGCTCTCTTTCGACAGTTGAGGCATTGGACTTTCTTAGCTTCAGGAGAACGTTAAATGTCTTTTCTATTTAATAAAGGTTTGTAAGTGTGTGGTTTTGATGAACTTCAGGTTGAAAATCCATACCCAGGTCTGTGCTAAAGCAGGAGCAACTAGTAGGCTAATAACATGACTTGGCAATTTCCATGTCAGATAACTGAATGTTTTTGTTTGGTTTGTTTTGGTTCGTTTTTTTTGTCAAACTGGCTTCCAGAGAACACTTTGCAGGAGTAATTACTAGGAACAAGTAAGACTTAAATAATTGGATCCTAAGGCACCTGACAAATTTGGATTGTTTCCTCTTTGTAAACTATGCTCAAATTTTCTAGAGCTGTTTCTGGAAACTGTGAAGTGTAACACATGCATGGCAACTCCAAGTGCCTTTTCTGCTTTCGAATGGTGTTGCAGGAACATCAGTTTGTGCAGGACTGTCACATCTTTCCTGCAGAATTTGTATGTCGCATTACATCAGCTGCATAAGAGTAATTGCCTATTTCTGCAGTATGTCCTTACACTGGCATGGGGTGAGTTTGCTCCGCTGGGTTCTCAAATCAAATATATTTTGAGTGTGAGGAAATGCCTTTTTATGTTCACATACTGTATGAAGTGTTTAATCACTCATAGCTGAAAATTAGCTGAGTGTGATTATTCACCAAGGTACATTAACGGCAGCTGGTGATTTACTGCACTCCCACAAGAGAACAATACACTGGTCCAAGAAGTATGCAGAGCTTTTATAGTCTTCTGGGTAAATACCTTGTGGAAAATGGACAAAGTCTTCCTGCTTGCACATTTACTGACAGAAAAAGTCTTGTTTACAAAGCTACTGTGCTAAACTGAAGGATGAAAATGTTTCTTGGGTAATGTGGCATGGAGGCCAGCTCCCACCTCTTCTCTGGTTTTCCTGCCTCTGTTTTAGGGCTGGGATGATGGAGGGCAAACACTGCATACCTCCTTCTTGAGGAGGAAGAGAGTTTGATCTTGTCACGTTGTCTCCTCTTTATTTCAGAGTAGAAGCCAATTATTGTTGCAAACCGTGCTCAGGTCTGTCTGTTAGTTCTGCTGCACTTCCCTCTGCTGCCTTGGTCCACGTACCACAGATCAGAGGTGATGCTGTGAAGATACCAAGCCCTGGTCAAGTGAGTGCTCATACATTTTCAAAGAGAGCTCATCTGCCAGAAACTCAAACATGTTAATATTCCAATCACGTTTATTTTTTTATAGTTACAGTGAAAGTTGAAAGAAAACAAGGCTGTAAAGGAGAGGTCATTCATTCCATTCACCTGCCCCAAGACAGTACAGATACAACTGATATATTTCAGACAAATGTCTATGTAGCTGTTCTTAAAAGGCTTAAATAATGATGAACACGGGATCTCTACAGGCCAACTCTTCCAGGGCTTAACTATCCTTACCATTAGAAAATGCTTCCTAAAGTCTAACCTCAATCTCCCTTGCTGCCATTTCAGCCTATTTCTATGCATTATACCCTTAGCAGACATGGAAAAGGGCTTATTTCCTTTCTCTTTCTAGCAGCCTTTTTCTATATTTTAAGATTACTATCGTGTCTCCCTTCAGACATCTTTATTTTTAGACTAAACAACTCTGCTTTTCCCTGACTTTCCTCTGAGGATAGGTTTTGAGACCTCTGGTGATAATTCTTTTCATCTGAACTTCTTCCAGTTGGCCTGCATTGTTCACGCATTAGATACTGCTCTCCAAACCAGCTGCAGTACTCCAGCTGCGGGAGCCTTACCACTTCTTAGCAAAGCAGAAGGTTTGCTTCAGCTGTCTTTTGAGCAGCACTCCTGTTTATATATCCCCCTTTGATATTTTCTTTCTCTCAAAAGCAAAATATTCTTGTTTTGCATTCACTTTGTGATATGTTATAATTCCCAAATCCTTTTCAGAAGACCTGCTGCCTTTCCAGTTGTTTCCCCTATTTTCTTTTGTAGGATGCACAGATATCTGTAGGTATATGTGGTTGGTATATTTCACAGCCTGCTACTTCATACTTCCTGAAGTGCATCCTCATTTTCTCAGGCACTTTTTCCCCTTTCTCAAGATTATTTTGAGTCCTGTATCTCTCCTCTGAAGGACCTGTTGTACCTTCCCAGATTGGTACTTTCTTCAGACCTGATGTCTTATCTTTCATCAAACCAATTATTAATGAAAATATTGAAAAGTCCCAGAATGAAAACAGGTTCAATTAATGCCAGATTTCCTATTTGGCAATGAGCACTGGTTGTGTGGATTTCTGAATAGTCCCTCACGAACCGAACTGAACAGTTCCACCTTAGCTTAAATTTTCAACCTTAGCCAATGACTTTGTTCTGGGAAATTTTGTGAAGCAATATCAACCCCTTTATTAAAGTCAAGACTTCATACAGCTACTGCTATTTTAATTCTCCAGAAGACCTATTCTTTCATGGAATAAAACTGATTTGTTGTATGTATTATCTACGTGAGTCATTTATGTTTGCTTATAACTTTCCTTGTCTGCTTAATTACTGCTTGAAAATAATTTCATTTTGTTCAATATCTTTCTGGGATTTGAAATTATATTAATTCACCTGCAAGTCTGTTCAAAATTCTATTTGAAAAAGTGAAACACTTCTTATCGGGGTTTCCTTCATATGATTGTCTGGATACATATATGCATATAAGCAACCCATTTTTTTGCATTTTACTGCGGATATGCTTGGCAGCAGCAGGATCTGTGCTTAACTTGCACTTGATTTCCAGTCCCAAATTTCAAGGTATTTGTCAGCTAGATACAAAATTTGAATGGCTAGCTGGTCTCCACCTCTAGCTGCCTCTTTGACATGTTTCATTAAGGCCTCAGGGAATTTCTTTTTTTTTCAGTGCTTCGGGTTAATAGGCTTCTCCCCTTCAATCAGGCAAAACAACTCCTGTTCAGCTTAACTGGGATGAGAAATGGTACATAGTTACAGCAAGCATGTTTATGCTTAGGCTTGTGAATCTATGATACATATTCTGCCTTGGTTTTTCACTTTATAAATGTATGGGAGTGACTGAATGACTACAGACTTTAAATCTACCTTTGTATTTTTCCAAGCTCTCTAATGCATCAGGATCTAGCTATGGCATAGATTTGTTCCTGCACCTTTGTTCTCATGGCAATATAGCTGTCATTTAGGCAACACTTTGACTTTTAGAATTTTTTCACCATCTTCCTCCAGTTTCCTTAGTTATACTAAGTAATTACATTATGTCTTTAATGCTGAGAAGAGTTTAGATGTTACCTTTATTAAAACCCAGCCTCTGTCTCTCTCCTCACCCCTCCAAAATCATAAGAGCAAAACAACAAGACTGTTGTAAACTTGGATTTCCAGTTCTAATCTGAAGCCGTGCCTATATGAGATTAATTTTAATAGATTCATTGAGAAGATTTTTTTCTTTCGTTGGGTTTGTATATTTTTTTCTAGATTAACTGATTTATCTTCCATGCTTTATAGGGGGAGTCGCTAGCAGTGTCTACGTTTAAGCTGCTCAGAGCTTTCCTTTACAAAAGATGCTTGCAGCCTTACCTTTGAGATGTTCTGATCTTTCTTCTGTTTGCATAGAGTCATTGGTATGAGGCATGAAGGAAGGCCTTTGGCTAATGAAATGCCCCTTTTTGTTGTTACTTTTTTTTTCTCCTATTCCATAGAATGACATCCATCTTCCCATGAGATATCAAATACTAAAAATTGCCACCTCAGTTGTGTGCCTTGTGTGCTCCAAGAAGTGCTGGCAGCCCACCAAAATCACAATGCAGTTAAAAGCCAGTCTCTCACTTGTGCTACAGATGCAGTGGTGGAGAAAGGAAAATGAGTCCCAGAAAGGCAATGGATTAGCTATAGCTAAGTGGTTAAAAACCACTTCTTGCTTTCCAGGGAGCAGAGAGAAACTCTCTCCCAGTGAAGGTTTTAAGCAGCTTGTTGCTAATCCTCCTTCAGTGTACCACTTCAGAGCTAGAGCTTCTTGAGATGTCAGTGAGAGGACCTGGCTCCTTCAACCTTTCCTTATCTATGAGAAAAACCATATGAAGCAGGAATGTCCAAAACTTCATCATACGTTCAGCCCAATCACTCTGAAAGAGAAAGCCCAGTGACGTAGTAGGCAGTGGTCCGTATTGTCACAGAGGTGGCTGAATGCAAGCTGCACCATGCCATTGTAAAGCCAAGCACTGAAGTTGTCCAACAGGCCACCTTTACAAGCTGAGTAACAATTTCCCTAATGCAGCAGAGTAAGGTGGCTGGGTGGTTAGGTGTACAGAACCTGATACATGTTACTAAAGCAAAGGGATCCTTGCTATTCTCTTCAGCAGATGCTGTCTCTCTGAAGATGCTCCAAATGACTTGTTGAGTCATCTGGTGCCTCACGCACACGAAGAAGGCAACTTGGCCCTTCTGTGCCTCACCTGCTACTCAGTCTACTCTGGTGCTCCTACCTGAGCAAAAGCTGCTAATTCTAAAAGAGGCCTTGACTAAAACCTGTTGCTATATGATACTTCAGAGGCAGATTTTTTTTCTGGTGATTACTCTTGCCCTTTGATACAAGCCATTGTGCAAGGGAATACATCCTTCACTTCTAGCACATGTTCATGTACATAAACCTTGTGCAAGTGAGTTTCCAAGTCATTCATCCAAAGTCCAACTCTGAAGGTAATGACTGCAGAATCAACTTCATCATGAGGCCTTTCATTGTGTCAGGCACTGTAAAAAAGCATTTAACTTTTCCTTCCATCTGGGATAAGAGCAAACAAGCCACAGTGAATTCTGTCTCCTTCCACTCTCTCTCCATTCCCCAGGTATGAGTTTCTTTTTGTTATTGGAGGAAAGTAAAAAAAAGCCCTAACATGCTGAAATTGCCACAATTCAAGGCAGCATGTGTTGAGAAACTTCTGGAACGAGAAGAGCTACCATGAGTTTCCAAGTTTCTGATCATTAATGTGTCAATGTTAGTGATACTCTTTAAAATGTTTTTACTGTGGATATCTTCAGAGCGTGCATCATTTGTAAATTTTAACAGCAGGAATATCCTATAGAAGAAAAATCTGAGTCTTAACCTGAGGTAGTAGTTAAATATGAATTCTCTGGCACAAGCAACTGTTTTTCAATGTTTGCACTGTCCTGCTATGGATTAAGAAATTCCACAGCAATTAACACAGGTGCTCTCTCATACCTTACTTGTACATCAGTGCTCTTAATATTCATCTGTCTTTCTGGTTAGGTTCAAACAGGAGACCAAAATAATACAGAATGCTGAGGCAATACCTTACATCGTAACTGTAGTGAAATCAGCCTTATACCACATTATTTTATAAAGATTGTTTCAAGCTCTTGACAATGGCCATCTATTACCAAGGGCGTGCCATGTGTCTTGTGGTGTAACACAGCCCGTGTCATTTGTGTCTCAACTTGTCCAGCATTCCCACATCTCTGGATTTCCTGGCAGTTTAACTTACACAATAAATGTAGCTTTCTTTTCCTCTAGAATCAGAAACCGCTGTTTCCCAATGATGAAAAACCTGGAGAAACATCCTGAAAGACAGATATATACATGTCTCTTTCACGTTTATTGTGGATGTAAAATACTCTGCAAAAGAGTATAAAGTGCTGCCAGGCATGTATCCACAAGATGGGTGATTTTCTCACATATGTATCCATTTCTTTAAATAATGAATAATGGACTTTATATTTAAAAGTGACATTTCTATGAATGTGCTAGATAGTGCTATATTTCTTTCATATGAGTATATTCCCATCGTGGCAAACTTCTCACAGAGCTTGCCTTGGGGGGTTTTGTTTAAAGTAGTGTACTTTAATGAAAACGTGATGCTGAAATTTGTCAGCCTCTTCCAGCATGATTGCACTTTGGTGGTGGTTGAAAAAAAATTTTACACGCTTTATGATCTTCTTGCTTATTCTGAAATCCCTATTCATTTTTAAAAGTAAAAAGATATATGTACACACACATTACTAAAAGCCCTGGAAATGCCTTGGACCTTTTGCATGTATAGTCTCATTGAAGTCAATGAGTAATAGAGGTAGACTTTAGTTCTGTGCGATTTTCATGCTCAGGATGTAGGGTAGATTGCAGATATACACTTTGCGTGGAGTTTTCAAAGCCAGAAGTGCGTTTTAAGGACTTAATATCTGAATGAGAAATAAATGAATTTGATGTGGTGTTGCCAGTAGATGGTTTTGGAAATTATCAGCCTTGACATCTTTGTAGGAATAAGGGCAAATGAATGAAGTACCCTTCTACTTGTGACAGTAATGGCAAGTGAGTATGCAAGTTCTTGTAGGTTTTTTGTTTCTTGTATTTTCCTTGGGAGAAGTTAAATGTGCCCTGGCACTGGACAGATGGGCATGGTAAACTGTATGACTGCAGTGGTCTGCAACATGCAGGTTCTCAGTTACTCATTTTCTCTTCTCCAGGGGGCTGTAGAGGAGACTAACTCAAAAATACAATTAATTCCTCTAAGGCCAGCCCTCCATTACCAGAGGTAGTCAGCGTCTAGATGGCTGCAGTGCTGAAAAGTGAGGAAATATTTAAAGAGTGCAGCTCAAGCTTGGCGTGACTGCCACCAAGGCAGACATACTAAGCCTTGCTGGAGGCAAGGTGGACTATGGGGTGCTGCTAAGGTGTCTAGGAGCTGATCTGGGTGAGATGTATCCTCCTGTGGGGCAACAGCTATGCTGTTGCAGCCCAGGCTGCAGAAGTGTGTACATATGAAGCATGGATAAAAGGAACACTCTGCTTGGGCAGAAGCCCCGCTCTGAGCCAAGCCAGCACCAGGTGGCAAAGATGACCTGCAGCACAGGGATCTGGGAACAGCTGGTACGTAACTCACAGGTGACAAGTGCAGGATGTGCCACACTTCATACTGGAAAAAGCTTCCTAGCTGCAGGCAGTGTGCTGGATTTGCAGACAATTGGGTCCTACGGTTTGGAGTGGACGCTGCCAAGTATTCAGGTCATTTTCAAATCAGACTGCCTGCTCCTGCCTTCTAAGTATCGTGGTGGATCCTGACAGATACAAGGTCAATAAGGTCATCAGGAATGATAATTTTTGAAAGTGTATGTTCATTTATGAATACTGATAGAAATCTGAAACTCAAAAGATACACACACGCGCACACCTTCCCCCTGAGAAATAGAAATGTGCAGTGGAAATATTCTCTCAGGGACTTACTAAGCCAAACATGTGAGGCTACATCAGATTGGCCCCTGTGAGAGGATTGCTGTGTGAGCCTCAACAGGAAGGATCTGCAGATCTAATAACCCTTCCTGACGTGGAAGTAACCAAAATGAAGAAACCAATTCTCAGCATGGCCTGACCATCTGATCACTCACTTTACCATAGCAAAGATCAGCATATGTTTTCCAATGGCAGGCCTTGAGTTATTGCTTAACAACTGCCTCAGTTATTTGGCAACATTTTAATTTGTCCCTAATAGCTGTCTGCAAAACTGACATTTGGCCTCCCTTTCTTACTCCATACTGTTATAGACAAGCAAGCATTTCCTCCGAAGCCTGGACTCATTTCTCTGTAGAGATGCCCAAAATTTCAACAAGCAGCCCTACACGGTCTCAATCAAATGGTTCAGCTGGGAACTGTGTTTTAGAGGTTATTGGGTAAAGATCAAACCTGTAGAACTCTGTAATCTACGTCAATTCCTCTTCAACAGGAGGAGAATTCTTTCAGTGTAATAGTAGGATTTCTCCAAATCAATACTCCTCTCTTTCCTAATACATATTTAAGAATTTAAAAAAAACAATAACCCAAAACTGAAATCTTAAAATAATATTTCACCTCCTATCAGAACATGCCTTGAAAAGGTAAAGGAAGTTAGCAATGGCCAACATTTTTGTTATTGATTTGTATCAGATATTACTGCAATGGATAGCAGTAAAGTAAGTGGTGCATGGTCTTCAGTAGCATCTGTTCTTCTTTCAAGTTACTCTGTGTTGTTTGAGCTTGCTATTAGCTCTTCAGAAGCATTCTCAGCTTGTTGGGAAGATACTTCATCATAGACTGTGCAGCATGATTGATGTCCAAGCCAGCTTATTCCCCTACCAATTCTGGAGTGTTTTAGGTGGCCAAAGTTGCAGCTGTTACTCCATATGAGGACTAGTCAGGCAAATACTTCCCACACAAAATCAATTCTAGACTAGCTGCTTTTGTAACTCACGTATGTGTCTAGTGGAGCTCTCTGGAAAATTTTGAATTGCCAGTAATACGCAAACTGAGTTATTTGGTAGTTGAAGTGTGACTAATACTTGTTTTACATAGTTCAAGTTGATGATTACAAACTTTGAAGCTTGGATGAATAGAATTTAGTACCTAATACTCTGCAGAGCTTGTTTTCCTTTTACATTTAATCAATTGATTTTCCTTTTAATGGATTCTCTTTGAAATTTATTTTATGTTTGTACCAATGTGTAGACTTCATTATTGCTACGTTGCATTACCAAGGGCAATATGAGTTTAAATCACTTTATGATAAAACTTTGCATAATCTGCTCACACAGACTAATTAAATGTCAGGTCTTTGTAATACAGAGCTCGTATTATTACCATGGGTCACTAGAAACAGCAATTAGTAATTCATGTGTAATCCAGTTAAATTAAAACTAAGAAAAAGAATGTCAAGTCAGAGTTTTGTTCCTAATTCCTAGCTTTTATAATTTTGTACAAGTTTATGGGAGCACCACTTAAAAACACAGCTTCAGAATTGTTTTTTAATTTAATTTGATGTATACTGCTCAAGCATGGCTCTTAGGTTGTTCTAACCAGTGGTCATACAAGTGACTTCTAATTAGAAATTAATTAACTATAGAACATATACGTATTTTGAATATGTTAATGCTTCACTAGCTACACTGTTATTTTACTGATGGATATTTAATGGTATGAAGAACCTCTGTATTCAGCTTTCACAAGCAGAAACAAAAGAAGTAGCTGGCTGTTAGATGAACTATTCACTTCATACTGTAGGAAGCCATAAAAAATGAAAGAATATAACAGCAGAAAGTCATGGAGGTTGGTCCACCCTGCCTTGTGTGAGGTAAAGGCAAGTGAGAAGACAGGAGAGTGGGTTTTTTCACAGCTAGTTCTGCTGTGTTGGGGCAAGGGCTCAGTGCTGGGGAAGCACCAGCTGATGCTCTGTCATGTGGGACATCCAGATCATCCCCTAGTTTGTATTGCCCAGCACCCAAGGGAAGATCTGCCACAGGATGCATTCTCTTACCCTGCCACAAGTGATCCTCTTCCTGCAGCTAAGGACTTACCAGCTGCGGTCAGCGTGCCATTTTACTGTAGTACTCATTCTTTCTATAAATGTATTGCTGCCAGAGCAAAATCTCTACTGCTATGGTCCTCCTGATATTGCTTTTTTTTTTTTGGTTACAGCTCCAGATAAAAAGGGTGTGCTCAACATTAGGTACCATCAGCTTGCTCTCTATATAGTCTTTATAGGCTTTTTCCTTTAATTTTCCTATATATATTTGGATTCAGGCTTCTTAGTGTTTGCCTTGCTTTGGTTAAAACCTCATTAGTGTGCTATCATATTTCAAACTCAACAGAATACCCTGACTAAAATGTCAGTGACATTCTTATAATGGCCATGTCTGTAAGAAGCTAAAATACTGGTTGTAATTTATTTATATAGCATGCAAAGGTCATAGGTGATTTAGAGATTGGTCTAAGGACAATCATTCTGATCCTGTAATGATATATCTTAGATTCTTAGCTTCATAAGAAGACTTTTAGTTGGCGTGAGCAGTGTCAGAGCTGGATTAAAAGTCACAGCGTGAAGATACCCACCGTTCCCAGCCCTGCTCTTCAGTATTCATCAGATCTGCACAAAAACGGTCACTGGTTTCACTGAATGTCATATGAGACCTGTTGTGCATTGCTTTCTCAGTAAGGGAGTCTATTGAAATCACTTTGAAATCCATTAAAGATGAAAGGAGCAGCATACTCCAGGGCACTTTTATTTTGATGAGACTCAAATTTAAGTATCTAACTTCAGCTGCCAGGTTTAAAAGAGCTGGCCTTCTTTTTTTCCCTTAACAAAGTGAACATTTGAATTCTAAATCACAATCAGCTGAGCCCATCGCTGCCAAATTAGGGATGACAGGTATACCCCACTGTGCATAGTTTCAGAGAGATGTTTTCAGATATGAACTTAGCTTTCAACAAAGGCATGATTTCTTTGTAACTTTCCTGCCACGTTCACTTTCTATGAGCATGCACTCACAAATAAGTGGATACCCCAAAATATTGCTTGCACTCAGTTTATTGCCTGTGCAATACAGCTGTGTTGGTAACCTGTAATACTGCGAAATACTACAGACTTGAACTGCAGAATCAAATAAACATAGAGGTTAATCAAGTCCTGTGCTAATCAATTTTTTCATATTTAATTAGAGAAAGTGTTTTGCTTTGGAAAGTTGCCTGGAGAGCTGCAGATTTCCATTCCCGTCCCAGCAGTCTGATAACTGAACTCAAGAAACCTCACCCCAGGTGATATGTGGGGGGCTGCTGGGCATCAGAGAGAGGTGGGCAGCTGGAACAACTGAGTGTGGAGCATGGGCAAGGCTGCAGTACACTCATATCTCTTCTTTTCTGGACTTAGTGCAAGGATGCATCATTTTACATCACTTGAAATCCTGACCTTATTTTTCTTGGGGGGGGGGGGGGGGGGAACCCTGAGTGTTTTGAAAAGAGGGAGAGACAGACTTAGGAATTATCTAGAGATAGGAAGCTGGCAGACTACCAGAGCAAGCCTTGCTTAAGTGGAGCTGTATTTAAGTGCTGCTGTGCTCTTTGCCATTTTTTCACGAAGTTAATTATGCTGAGTTCATCAAGATGGCATTGTTAAGGCAGGGGGCTCCCACCATCTACTGTATGACCACTGCAGCAAGTATCCAAGCTGCTCATATGCATAGAGAAATGGTAGTGGTATTTTGTTTTCCCACCTTGCAGCCTAAATTCAGCATCGTTTATAAACAATGTAGTCAATGAAAAATTTGAACAATGTCTCTGAAACTAAACCTGCTTTGGAGTAATTATATCTCAGTGTCATTAAAGATTAATTAGGGCAATAGAGAAAATGTGAGTTTACCATCTTTATATACATTACAGACCATGGCATCAACTCCCCACTGATGCTGGCAGAAAACTCTAGCTGGTTTTGAATGCTCTGGGTTTGGTTTCAAAATATAGTCTTAGATCACACCTGTCCTGAAGTGGCAGCAGGAATTCTCATTTACCTCACCTTGTTACCCTAGGTACTGGAGCAGTGGAGCTGCAGCCACAAGCAGCTCGGCTCAGGCAGTGAAAACGCAGGTTATCCTTCTGAGGAAAACCAGCTGCAGTGATCGAAAATCATGTGGCCATCCCCCTTCTCTCAAAATCCCACAAAGCTGTCTAAGACAGATATATTATCTATTTACTTGTGATTTGAGTCACTTAGTTTTCTACTCTTAAGGGCTTGAATTTTAGCTTTTACTTAAAAAAAAAAAAAAAAGTGGGTTTTTTTCATGCAATTGCATGATGCCGGAGTATGAGGGTTTTAAGAAAAGATATCAAATGGTAGAAGTAGTAGGTAGAAGTTATCACTATCAATGTGGGCATCATCTGAAAGAAGGCATGTTTTCTCATGTTTTGAGATCTTTAGTTACGACAAAAGTCCTGTCAAAGGATGCACATTCAAGTACTTGGTCTATACGGGAATGTGAAAGTGAGTGAGGATAAATTTAAAATTGAATTAGCTGTGAATCTAGGATGCTTTAAGCATGGGTAATGGATAAGTCAAAATAAAATATGAATATATTTAAGATCTGATAGGTTAAGTTTGGCTTGGCCTTTCAGTGTAACGGTGCAGAAGCAGCCTGGTCTCACTCCTGTTGCACGAGCTAATGGCAATGCCAGGATTAATGGTCTGTGCATTTATATGATGACAGGAAGCTGCGTGTATACACTTAGCAAACCAAAGCTACACAGATGTTTCTTCTACAAAAGCAGTACATATCATTGTACCATCTTACACGACGTGAAAAACAAGGCCACTGATGTTGGTTTCTGGAGATGTTACAACAGCTGCATCACCAGTGAACTCCCTCAGTGTCCCCCTCAGTAGGATATTTGTAAAAGCTGTATGCCGTATGTTGTTGTCCATGTGGGTGCGTTTAGAAAGCGAGCAGTCATAACCATGAAAAAATAAAGCATAAATTGGTCTTTCCTTAGTGTGTGTCTATAGGGATTTACCAGTACTGACAGAACTAGCATGCTACGTTTTCAATTTTTGGTTTTGTTTTGTTTTTTTTTGGGGGGGGTGGGGGGGGTCTGTAGCTATATGTGGAGACACTAGTGAACACTAGTGCAATAACACTGATTGTTAGAAATATCCATTGCTTTTTGTGGATGGCCAGAGGAATTGCCTTTGTGCAGCCCAGTACTACCTCTGCCCTCATGGAAACAGCATCCATTGAAGAGCAAAAATACAAAATTCTTGTGCACATTAGCAGGAACATAGAAGGAATGAGACCGTGGTTGAAATAAATACCTTACATTTTTCCAGTCTTCCCAGTCACTTTGGTAACCGCAGAACCAAGAACTCTGCATTCAGCTTAATTCTACATCTGTTACCTTCTTTTGGATCCTGTAGCTCTGAGGCATTGGGCTCAAAGGTTTCCTGTTAGGGTACTGCGTTTCCAAATATGCTTTATGCAAGCTTTCTTGGTAACCACAAAATCCTCCATGTCAGCTGGTGGACTTCAGGAATGTAGACTGCCCCAGCATACAAAACTTCAGGTTACTTAGGTCTGAGAGGCGAAGCCATATCATGTGCAAAAAAGTTAGGGAAAATGCTTCCTTTCACTCCAGGAAGCATCATTGCTTGGTTTTGCTGCTAGAAAATTCATTTAGACTGCCCTGCTTTGTTTTCATAAATGTAATCTATAGAAGTAATGATAAGCCAAGCAAGCTCTAAGGGTCCTGGCACCATCAGGCTCTTTAGAATTCATTGTAGCAGGGGAGAACATCTGCGATCTGAATCCTCGGGAGTTTGGAATGAGTGACTATTCTATGTGTTTATTTTTAAACGCTTCTCTGATTTGTTAACACCAAATAATGACAATCGAATAAAAATGTGGTCTTACAGCTTAAGAAAAGTCTAGGCCATTTCACCAAAGGTCTTTTTTCTTTAGGTATGGCTTCCTTCATCCCTGAGTGAGTCTTGATGACTGACATTTCTAGCCATCCAGAAGTATTCTTGCATTGAGGTCCAAAGTCCTGAATGTATGCTAAAATTGTTTGAGATTCAGAGAAGCTCATTATTGTGCTGTCTGCCTTAAGTATGTGGTGATGAGCCACCTTTCATTACATGTTCCACCAGGGAAAAATCACACACCTCCTCCCAGTGACTGACACGAGGCAGTGAAATATCATCGCTTTCTGCTCTTCATCACCCTGCCTCCACCCATCAGCTAACTGACAGATGGTACATGGTCCTGATGTATAGGTACTAGGAGATTAAAGTGCAACTCTACAACAAAATAAACCCATAGGACACAAGTAGCTTTTCAAATTACCTCAGAAGACGTGTCAGTCAGCACACAGTATGGGACTTTCTCAGGTAGGAATTGAGTTTACAGATCGTGTGTACCGTTTAAACTATAAAATGCCCTACTGCCACCCATTTGCCCAGCTGTTTCTTCCTGAGATGAAGCAGCAAGCTGGATCTAGGGCTCCCTGTGTCCATAAACATGAATTATAGATCTTTATCTGTATCTACCTATCTATGCCAAACATGCCTTTTTAAAATGATAGTGGCTAAGTTTTGTGTAAAGCAGAGCAGAATTCTCCCATGATGTTGATTACAGCGCACACTGTGTGCATTTCTTATTTCTAAGGAACAAGGACTTAAAAAGTTGAAGCAGAGAGAAGCACGCGGGCCTTGATATAGTTTAATGGCAAATCACATTTGTCAAAAGCACAGATAAGGAAGCCTCGCTCCAAGCAATTTCTGTAACAAAAAATGGAACAAAACTTGACCTTGGATTCTGAACATGCTGATCTCAGTGTGGTAGTTTTGCTTGCAGGAGAGTGCTGGGATCAGTCCTTTGAGATGAAGGGCTTTGCCATAGTCTGCCTTTCATGCTCTTCTTCCCCACTGCCCCCAAGGATTTCACTTTTTTGTTGGGTTGGGTTTGTTTGTTTTTATTTTTTTGGTGGGTAGGGGGTTTGTGAATTTTTAAAAGCCTGAAAGTAAAGCACTGAGTAGCTTAGTAATGAATTGAACTGGTGTGTATGCAGTTGCTGGTGCACATGCAGTCGCTGGTGTGCAGGAAAACAGCAGAGTGTTTCATGTGGGCAGATTCTTTAACTGGCATTAAGTAACTTTCCTCTTAATTTGAGGATGGCTGATTTGTGATACTACTCAAGTATATAGATATTTTGGGCAACAAATCTTTCACAGGACACTTGTTTCTTTGTTCCTTACATGCAAATTTATTTGTGAGACCACAGCTCTGTGGGAGATAACAGTCCTCAAGCAAGAGATGATTGACTACATCCAATGCAGATGAGGGAGGAAGAAATCAACGTGTTCACAGGTGAAATCTCAGGTGTTCACAGGATATCGCACTAAGCAATATCTGTGTGCTTGGCTTAAAACCAAATATGCACTTTGCTCTGGAGTGATTTATTTTCAAGAAGAAAACTTGACTAATTTTTCAACTATCAAAGGTAGTAAAGATTCCTTTAGAATTTCCTGGTTTAGATTTGTATTTTCTGGGGGCCCATTTAGTTACCTATATACTTGTAGACTGTGTAGCACAAGGCAAGTGTGAGAGAAAAAGAGCTTTTGCAGTGTCTGGAGCCACTGAAGAAACAGAGACAGTCTTCTCTACTTACAGGAGGAAAAGCTGGAGCTCTGCTGAGGAAATTAAAAACTGGCCAAGCCCAGTGTTCTGGTCTTGATCCTAACCTCTGAAGCACCTTCAGGGGAGCCCCATCTTCTTTAAGAGCGATGGGAGACAGCCAGTTGACTCTTAGGTCACTTCATGAGACAGACAGTGCATCAGCTGAGCAATGCTCACTTGCAGCCTCCAAGCCCTTCTTGCTGAGGTGTGGCTGCCCTGGGCTGTGGAAGAGAGAAGGTGTTGGGACAGGAACACTATTATGCTGCAGTCTGGTTATGGTCTGCCTCTCCTGTGTAGGAAATAAGGCCTTGACTTTGGTCTAAGCAACACTCATGGATTTATAAGCAGCTGAAAGCACTCTGGAAAGGAAATATATGTGATTTCATCTACCATGACATTCTGTACAGAGTTGAATTATTAAAATGCATGAGAATTTATCTTTCGAGCCAAATCAGGAGCTGCAACTCTTCTCTGATCTGAGGCCTGGCAGTAGGTCAGATTTTTACTTTCAGTGTACAGTAAGTACAAGATGCCGCTCCACCTGCTTTCTTTTGGTTTTCTGAGATGAAGACTTGCCAGGTGCCTCCTCTTTGTGGCTGCTTCTAAATGCTGTGGTTGTGCAGGCTGCAGCCTGATGCAACTCTACATGGCTCAGCAGAAGCGGTGCCCAGGGGCACTCCTGCTGGAAAAGTGGTTGGAAAATGAACTTGGGCAATTTTTGTTGCAGTTGTTAGGCAGAGGAGAACAGATTGAAACATCTCCTCTTTCCCAATCTGTGCTGGCTACCAGTGAAGAGAAAATAACGCAGAAGATGACTTGTGAAGCTGCCATGATTCCTACCACGGAGTAGAAAGTATGTTTATGGTGCACTTCAGGCTTTACCATTGTGTAAAAGCATGATTGTGACTTAAGGTAAATCAAAATCAGATCTCATCCCTTATAAAAAGACTTGGAGAAGCTGCTCAGTGATGAAGCTATATTTTCTGGGGCTTTCATCAAGTTCCTCTTACTAAGCAAGTGTTTCCTTGCTGAATGGGCAGATTTTGAGTTCCAGTAGATCCATGAGGAAATGAACCAAAACCACAAGAGAGCAAAGACCACTGGCATGAAGAGCTTGTGCTCCTGGCAGGCTCAGGGATGTTTTTCCCTTATGTAAACGCTTTGCTCCCCCCTAGTACTCCTCATCTCAGTTTCCTGTCAGCAAGAGGCCCTTAAAATTGTGCTGGTAAACAAGGCGTACTCAGGTACTGCCTTGGCAGCCATGTGTGACCATGAGAGAATTCACATGTGAACACCATGTGAAAACATAAAATTTAAAAGAATAGTAATTGTAATGCTTTCGCTGTAGCTGAAGGTTTATCAATTTACTGGAGAGCCTCATATGCAGCTCTTGCAAGTTTGTTTGAGAAATGCCACCCCAGGCACCTCTCATCTGGATCTTAATTTCCTCCCTGGGAGACAAGGTGTATGTGTGTGTGAGGGAAGATGTCAGGACAGCCTGTTTAAAACTTCAGCATGATCATGAGCTGGGTGAAGCTTTCAGCAGGTTCCTACAGAATGCTGTGGGGTGGGAGTGTGAAATGCACACAGGCACGCATGTACCCTCAGTGGTCAGAGCAGCCTTTGAGTACTACGGGACCAGCAGAGCTTCTGGAGGCAGGAGCAGCTCACCCAGTCCTCACCATTGCAGTGTGAAGCTTGCCTAGGTGGTTCTGGGAAGCTGATGCGCATCAAGACTCTGCATAACTTATGTTGCATGTGGAAATGCCCCTCCCTCCAAAATTAGATGCGTGCTCTCGGGCAGCATGGGGTATCAGCAGGGCTTCTGTCTTTGCGCTTTATTTCTGAGACACAGAAAAATAATTGGAAAGAGGGAATTAAAAAAATCTTTAAAGGCACTTTTTTTGCTATTTTGTATTGAGGATTTTGGAACAAAACTGAAGCCTTTCCTGTCACATTGTTGTGTTCCCAGAGGCAGTGATTAGCAACCAAGATAAGTAGCCAAGGCTTTTTTGCAGAGATAGTGTTCTTGGATGCAAGGCACGGTGATTCCCGTGGCAGCAGTCTGCTCAGTGTCTGCTGCCCAGTGCTGGAGCTGAGACACCATTTTCATTGCATCCTTCCCAGCAAATCAGAAATAGGAAGCTGGATGGTTTTAATCCATAACTCGTATATAAGAGATAGCTTCTTTCTGACACTAATGTATTTGCCTTTATTTGTCATAAAGCACTTCAGTGGGTTGCTAAATTACTATTAGCTCCCGATGGAGAGTACGTGAAGTATATTCCTTGTGATGCAAGGTTGTAACATGCTGCAAGCTCCAAAGCACTGATGCAATATTTATGTTGTTCCACCTTCTACTGGCAGAGTTAAGCATAATATTTTAGACTGGCAGGAGGCTGCTATGATCTAAACTCCTCGATTATGTCAGTGTTTAATTTTAAGTTCTGTTGCACACAGCAATGTATGCAGTTATGTTTTTGTGTATGATTCTCCTTCTAGGAAGTAGAGCTTTCAGTAATGTGACCTAGGCTGAAAGGCATAAAATTTTCTTCTCACTCAGACTAACCATGCATAGTTTAGGCTCTATGACCTCAGACATTTACCCAGAAGACCTGGTTTTCAGTGCAATGGCGGGTAGCATATAACTCACTGGTGCTCTGTTATCTCCAAGTCCCACACTGAGGTCCCAGTAATCGATTTAATTTGGAAGCATGTGCAAATACTGTAAGGAGGATGCAAATGTAAAAGACCTTTCCTTACAATGTCTTCAGTTTTATGCCAGACTCATTTTTGATTTGCATTACACTGGCAGAAGAGAGTAGTTGCTTCCCCTTGAGAAAGGTCCATCAGAGCTAAAGTGCACTGCCTGTGTCAACCTTCCTTCCTAATAGTTAATTTATTCATTTTTCTATTTAATGCAGGGTGATCTCCACTGGCTTCCTCAGCCCACAGTCTTAAGAGAGTATTGTAAGCCATATGGGTGATCAGCGCCTGTGAAACAATTTTTGTGAAGCACTCAGCTCCTACTTAAGAGAGAAAACACCTTTGTTTTGAAAAGTTACATACCCACCATGCTTATCAGTTAGAAGGAGTTTCATGGGTAGTTTTGGTTTCAAAACTGAGTTTCTTGAAAACTGTGAGGCTTGCTGATAGGAGTCTTTAGGTCCTGCTGAAAATCTGGATGTGAGCAGTTGCCTGTTCCTGTTGATGGTAGCTGGGAGACTTACAGCTGTTTTGCATGCCTGAAGGTTATTTGTCTGGCTTCTAAAAGTAGGTTGTCCCAAACAGTTGGCCTCATCCTATAAACCGATGAATTCCTGTAGAAGATATTTTATCTTGGTTCCACCAGCAGAGATTGCATGTAAGAGAAGTTGGATTGTATATCTTTTTCCATTGCACTTGTTGCTCATATAAGCAGTGCAGCCACAGCTTCAGTCAGAAAGCACTCTTAAGTTTTTTACTGTAAGGACAAGTAGAATTTTTTGCTTCAGTCCTTAATGCTAAGAACATCCTTGAAAACTTAATGGCATTTTTGATAATGTAAGCCCACTCCACAGAAGGCATTTTATCATTTTGGTTCACTATAAACACAAATTCATTCTTGGACATTAAATATTGAGGCCAAAAGTTATCCCAGCTTACTCTGGAACCATAGCTTCCCTGTGTGGCCAAGGAGGAGAGGTCTACCTAATCATGTCTTAAGTGGGCTATGGCACCTTGGCACGCATCTCTTTCTCCACTGATTACATCAGCCACTCTCCTAACTTAGAAAGTACTTTGGTCCTTAAAGCTAAGGATGAATGTAGGCCTGAGGAAGGCTCCATTTTTATGTTGATGAACTGAGGTAAAATGCTTACAATCCAACCAAATACTTTTCATTCCTTTATTTGTTGCTGTGTCTGCATGTGAATGTCACTCTTCCTTTCTATTAATGAATACAGATGTGCAACTGCCTGCACCCATATGGCTTTGTTCAATAAATGTGCAGGCACAGACATTTAAATCAAATATTGATAAACAGTCTGTAATATGTAAATTGTTTTGTGAACAAAATGATATCTGCCTGGTTTTCTTTTTTTTTGGGGTTTGTTTTTTTTTTTTTGAGGTGTTTGTTGGTCAGTTGGTTGTTTTTATTGTTTGTTTATTTTTTTTTTTTTTTCAATGGAGAGGCATTTCTGCCATGGTGATGCTTTTCTTGATTGCCATCGTACTCTGTCTACACTGGCACATGCATTGATGCTTCAGAGTCAGAAGAGTAGGAACAGTTCCTGAAATATATCTGGAGAGGTGCATAAAAAAAGGTAGAAGGAATTATTTGTACATAATAAATTCTGTTTGTGTGGAATGCAACTTCTTCCTCATCCAGCTGTCTTTTCAGCAGAGACTTAATGTGCCAGGTGCACTAAAGAAGTCCTAAATGGTTCCAAATAACATCTGTGGAAGTGCCAAGCAGAAAAGCATTAAAAGGTGCATCTATGTGTGTACATGCGAAAAAGTGAATAATAATAACCCCTACATTCCAAAATTTGTAACACTCTGAAAAGAGTGAGCTAAGGCTCTGCTAATAGGTTTGACAGGTGCTCAGTGGGGTTATAAAAGACCTTAAGGTGAATCACCATAGGGGAAATCCTAGACAAAAATTGTGAGCAGTCATTTCTCTCTCAGGGTAGGTTGAGATCAATTATCATACTTGCTGTTAATTCTAAGAACTTCATGACCTGTGATTTCAAGGCATTTTTTTTCTTTTCCCCTTTCCTTTTCTTTTCAAAAAGCTCCTCTTAATCATAAAAAGTCTACTGGCAAAGCAGGAAGGTGTCAGCTTTGGTACTTTCACAGGAGAAAGATGCAACTAAGTATGGCTTTAAAGGAGACGCCACCATTGTATGGGTGTTCAAGGAGCACATGGTGAACTAACTGCATGGCTCTGCCTGCCCTTCTCTCCTTCTGACTGCTACAAACATATTTTATTTCGCAGTATTCAGAAAATCAGGTATAAAATGCATCTTACTGTAGAGAAGTGTGCTAGTAAAAGCATTCCCCCCCCCCCCCCCTTTGCAAAAGTTTGTCTTGACTTGGACTGCTCAGGATGAAAAGAACTCTTTGTTATCTTGAAGTACAGGATATTTAATTTCCCCCTCCCCACTTTCCTTTTTTTTTTTCTCTTTTGCTCTGGAAGCTGTATGTAATAGGTTATCAGGTCTGCAACTTGCTTCCAGATTATTTGATGCCCTTTGCTACTTTGGAAAGACTTGTCCATCTAGTCTTCTTTACTAGACAATCAATTGAAATTGCAGCTTTTGTGGTACCAAGTTGAGGATTTTAGGCATGGGAAGAGAAACAAGAAGTGAGGCATTTTTTTTAACTTATGGTATAGTCTCAGTATGCTTTAATTGGGGGTAAACAAGTAGAAGTAGCTCCTGTGTGCTCCAGAACTTCCCATCCCATGACTTACTGCCTGCTCTGCTGTAACGTGTACTGACATCTGTGAAGTTGTACTCTAAAAAGAAGAGATGCTTTCCCATGAACTATGACTGATGGGCTTCTGTCAGAGCTCACAGGACCAGCCCTACCACTGTAGACATATAGCATTTGTTATGCTGCTAAGGAGAGTTTTAAAAGGAATTAAGGTAGAGGTGTAGAACTATAGGGTATGTGTGGTTACTCTGTCATAAAATGCAAACTTAAGCTCTTCAGTCTGCTAAAATATTTTGGTTTCCTCATCTGACCTCAGAACTTTCTGTGGAGAATACTTGCATGTCACTTATGGATTTTTTTAGTATCTCCAGAAATGTTAGAAATTCTGGGGTTTTTTTACAGGGATACATATGCAGAAGTAGATGGCATTATTTCAGTGGTTTATAGAAAGATTACTGAATTAAACCACCTTTTTGTCTAGACAGAATCTAGCAATTGAACTGTGGTACAAAAGTAAAACTGGGAACGTATTAAAAATCAACATTTTATTTAATGCTGTAAATCGTACTTCAAGACCATTGAAATGACATTGCCATTATGCACGCTAATGCAAGGAGCAATGTCAATAAGTTGGAAGCTCTGTGGGTTGTATTTTATGCTTTGTACTGCAGTGAAGGAATGTATCAAAGAAACCTCTCAAATATACACATATGTTGTAAAAAGTAACACTATAAAACATTGGGATTAGAAATGCTTGCAGTAAGTGCTCTGTGGGATTGTGCTGCTTTCATAAAAAGGTTGTCAGCACAGAGACTAATTCCAGACTTAAATTAACCAGCTCAAGGGAGCATGTTTTGGCACTGAGTGGCAGGGCTTGTGAATCACTTCTGGAACATTTGCCCTGTGGATGGAGGAAGAATATGGTCCATAAAGTTCACAATAGGTCTGAAAAGCAGAAATGTGTGTTGGAATCCTATTGCGCTCGTTGGCTAAACTCAGCAGTGGGGAGCCTGCGGTTCATCAGCTCTGCCTTCATTTAGAAAAAAACAAAGAAAAGGGAAAAGGACACAGAAAAAAAAACCCAGCCCACATATGGGAGAAGTTCCTCTAATCCTGAGCCCTTTTTTCTTCTATTTTCTCACAGGTTTTATTGTTGTCCTGGGCAGAGCTTTAAGCTTTGAATTTTACATGAATGTTTTCTAGAGTAGTGCCCGGATGGGATGGGAAGCTCATTTCTGCTCTCAGGTTCAATATGTTCCAGATGCCAGAGCCCACACCCAGCACTCTGCAGGCTCCCTGTGCCGCCAGGTGGGAATGGCATCTCCTCCCTTCTTCCCCCTGTCCAACCCATGCATATTATGGCCTGGTTAAACTAATTCCAGAGTACTTCAGGTCCTTCCTTCAGAAAGCACAGCTTTTGTGAAGACCTGCTGCTCCCACCAGCACTTCCCAAAGTACACCATAATAAGCAGAAATGTGAAACTTCCTTTTTCCTAATTTCCTTAAAAAGTTAGGTCATTCTTGCCTGTAGGGAATTGGAGAACAGTATTTGATCAAGGTTACTTTGTTTAAAATAAAAACAAAGAAGAGAAGACAAGAGACTCTTCAGGAAAGCTGTTTGTGTTCTGCACTTTGTCCTGAGAAATAAACACCTACCTTTACTGAGTCGTTTTAATGCTGCTTTTAACAACTTTTGCGCACACAAATACATATTAAGCAATACGATGCCTGTTAAGTAGGTGTTCATGAGCTGTGATAGATTACTTTTAATGGCTGACATTTACCTACTCCATCAAACCTTCTTTGATAGGCTGCTGCTATGGGAGAGACAGAGCTGAACTTCACAGGCACAGAAAGCCCAGCACCTGGCCGGAGGAGTTAGAGATCTTGTCCAGATTATTAAGAACACTGGACTCTGTGCCTCCCATGCTTTCCATCTCTATCTGGCTGACCTGTTGCCATTTTCATGCCAGTCTCCATGGTAACTTCTTTGGGGATAAAATAACAGAAATGTGAGTTAGCTGCCTGCCCACGGGAAAGCTGCCATGGTCCCGGTGCCAGAGCCCCGGCGAGACACGGCCCCGGTACACACATTCCGGTGGGGTTAGGCAGGTTGCAACAGCTGCTTCCAGTTAAAGGTGAAATCTCTCCTTCCCCGCTATAGCCTTGCCAGGCAACATCTCCTCAGCCTTCCTCCATTAACATCCCTGTGTAATTCTTCTGTGGATTACTCTTTCCCTCCTGTTCGCAGGTTTGCTTGATGCATTTTACATTTTAAATGGCTTTGTCAATAAAAGCTTTGGTTTTCAAATGAAACAATATCTGGTAACTGGGGAAATGATACAGGAAAATGTTTGCTAACAGTTGTTAGTAAATTAATGAGTTTGCTGTGCCACAGTGTGCATAGGAACTGGCAATATAAAAAATGATTTAGAGACCCAGACAGTTTATTAGGAATAAAGTACCTGGGTTCTGTCCTTCCCTTGGCTGCTTGAGTTGCTGTGTGACCTTGTGCAAAGCTGCTGTCAAATCCCGTGCCTCTCCTTCCCTAAATGTGCACAAAAGCAAATTCTTATGCATGCTCTTAAATGATTCTGACAATTGTGGATGAATTGCTGTCTAAGTGGAGGCCGCAGTGGCACCACTTGGGGTTCTCAGTAATGGATGTTCATTTTTTTGGTGCTACACTAGGAAGTGACCTGTATTTGAATCGCCATATACTCAGTTGTAGGGGAAGCAGTAGATGTTCTAATGTTTAAAATACACTTTTTCGTACAAAGTCTTGTAGCTTTCTTGCAAGCATGTTGCTTGCATTACCCTTACTTCACAACAAGTGTTAGTACTGCTCTGTTGTTCCAAGTTTCCTACCAAAACCCCAAGAGAGACTTCCGTGAACCACTCAGTCTAATTAGATGAGACAGAGGCACGTTAGGAAATGTTATTAACCCATTGTGGAATGGCCTGCATGTCACACATGAAATGTGATAGACCTTGAAGGTGAGTGTTAGGGTCCTGAGACCCTTCAACTGAAAAATAACCCCCACTGTTGGGGTTGTGCTGGAGACAACAAAGATAGTCACCTCATTTTGTTTCATATGAAATCTGGGTCTTTAAAATGCTTGCTTTCCTCTTTGCATTTAGAGTTGGAATTCTTCTCAAACAGCATCCCTACCTCCTCTCCCAACAAAAACTGAAGTTACACAGATCTTCCAGCAAAGTCAATGAATTAGGTAGCCAGTTTGGATATGTATTGTCTCTAGAACTTTTTGTGATATATGGGAACAATTCACAAGAGGAGGGATCTGGGCACATTTTGTCCTACTTTCTTGAAGTGTTATATGGAAAAGAAGGCAGCGCTTGAAGTTTGCATGTCCTTGGCCAGGTACTGTAATCCTTGTGCAGCCTTGGTGTGCAGCCTTGGCAAGCCCTGCATCTAGCATTGGAGAAAAGGACATGTAACAGGTTATCATAATTCCACTCCTCATCCCCAGTGCCCTTCATATCAGCTATTAGTGAAATGAGGAAAAGAGGCAGTGAAGTGGTCCTTCATGGCCTCTCTTCTTTGCCTTCTTTGTCACAAGGTAGGAAGTAAAGCCTTTGAACTGACCCTGACAAATGAGAGTGTGCACAAACTCCTGTAGGGAAATTAAGGAACCTTTCTACCAACCACTGTCCTCTTTTTTTTTTCTTGTGATGCCTTCTGATAAATATCATTGGAACTGGAAAGTATTTCAAACAGGGACGCTATAGTAAGTCTGGTGATTTAGCAGATGCTGGACGTACGCACTCTTCCCCTTGTGCTGAGTGGTGGGCATTTATTTAAAATGTTGGTGACTCCTATTGCATTATTTCATCTCAGTGAAGTAATACATAGTATCATTAATTGTGGGTCGTTGACGAGATGTTTGTGGAAGCAGCGGAGAGCTACATGCTGCTGTGTGGAAAAATTTAGTGTAAAAATAGAAAACGGAGAGAGTGGAAGCTTTCATTTTGGCACTCGTGCAAACAGGTGAAAACAGATTTTGAATGCAAATGTGTATAAAAATAAGGTGTTCTGAATGAATAATTTAGCTTCCTGTGGGAGTGTATGAAATTGATCATTTGCTCAGCATCCCAAATTTGGAAATTGAAGCTGCGTGTTGTATCAGCCTGACACCAACATTATACGCTTCTCTTAACGCTGGCGTCAAAAGGGAATTTTTGTATCATTAATATTCACATGTGCAGACCAAAATATAGTGTTTGCTTTTTGAATTGGCTTCTTCATGGTAACTCTGGCCAGATTATCTTTGCCTGGGGTGAACCATGCGGAAGGGAATCATGGCTATCCCTCCATTGTTGCCCATTAGGGAGGTGATGTTTATTTGATAACAAAAAGCTGGATCTACTCCCAAAGTTGCTGCTCCCACAGAATAGCCATCTCCCAGCCATCACTCTGGTCTCTTGCTGTGATAGTTTAATTTTATTTCTGCTCTTTTAGCTGTACCCTGGAAGTGTGCTGTGGCTCTATCCCAGCAGCCGAGGAAGATAAATAACATTTTAGGCTTGGCCTTTCATGGCTTAGTTCTTGCTGTAGTGTGTCCAGACCACCAGACTGCTGAGTCTTTAAGAGATCTGTTAGTTGCTAACAGAAAAGTACGGATGACATTTTTGTAAACAGAGCTGTCTTCCCATGCTTCTGGTCAAGTCCCTTTCTTGCAGATTTCTGAAACAGGGTGATTATTTGTTAATTTAAAAATACAAACAAAACTGATATGTTATCAACAAGAGTGACAAGAAAATAAAAACCCTGCAAAGCCTAAAATCTATGCTATTGTCCTTCATATTAAAGACAGGTAGCCTTTTACAAACAAAGAGCAGAGGTTTTATTGTTCATTTACTTGTTTCATACAGAAATACACAAACATTTTTCACATCTGTGCTGAAAGTAGTAAAGCCTTATGTTTCTTGGGATATTTATTTTTGATCAAGTGTACATGTTAGGCAGACAGATTTATTGATAAGCTAAGTAGTTCAGGCAGTATTAGGGTTCCTGTCTGAGCATTTTGTACCTCCTGTGCATCCTCCTTTTGCTGGAGACAATTGTTCTGGAGCCATTGTGTTCTACTTCTCCAAGTAGCCTCCTTGGACGTATAGTCTTGTTTCGCCTTGCCCATAATTAATGGCACGTAGTGCTGTTTGCAATATAAAAGGATGCTGAGTTCACCTTAGCAGTTATTTACTGTCGCCCAATTGCTTTACTTCATTAGCCATTTTGCCAAGTAATGTCAGTGGATGTGATCATGTGGAAAAACCCACTTGTCACCTTTTACACTTGGTGTGTGAATCCTGGTGCATAATAGTCACTTGCCCTTGTTCTGCGGCGTATAAATATGCCACGGGACACAGGGGGAAAATGGGTACACCCTGTTGGGGTGTCGTCCCTGAGAGAAGAGCCAGGTGGTGACTGCTGCTGAAACTTTCCGCTGAACACTGCTAATCCATTTTCCATTTCTTCTTTCCTAATTCTGATGATTCTGCTACCATGGGAGATGTTGGTACTTTCTGCTTTTTTATACTTCAGGGCCTGCCTTACTGTCTTGGGATCATTCAAGAATACTCAGCAGCCCCTCTGCAGGAAAATAAGTAAATAAAAGGAAGAAAACGGATTCCCTTCTTCCATGACATAGAACTCTCTATTTAAAGTAGCAGCATGTGTCACTGTTACTGTTCTCCTTTATGAGCTTCAGTGTGATTGAGGGATCTGCTCAGAAGACATTGGTGTAGAGCAGGACTTTCATTAACCTGGTTGGCTACTGTAAGTGAGAGGTGAGGACATTCAACAAAGGTCTCCAAAGAGGCAAAGGATAATACTACTCCATCCTATATTTAAGTGGCCAAAGGTTGCCTGGTTTGTGTGTTTGCCTGCATGGCAACTGTATAACCTGATGCATAAGGCACTGGGAAGTGCTGTAGTCTTAGGGGTTGAGGATTAGGTCCTGTTTTCTCAGAAGGTTACACAGCTCCATAACAAGTTGCTCGAACTTGCTCTGCCTCTGTTTCCCCACTGTGAAATGAGGATGGTCAGACAAAATATAGCTCATGCTCATCAGATCTTCTAAAACTACAAACTGTCTTTGCTGAAGGTAAATATTTCAGTTTGTATTCACATTAGAGATTTTTTTTTAATGCATATTCATTATGTAATCTTTTGAAAATCATTTTAAATGGATAGGGCCTCTACATGAAAAAGTGTGCACAACTCTCAAAATCTCTATTGCAAATGATAGAATATGGGATTTTAGAAATTGAAGGTACTAGAGATTTCATACCTGATTTGGTACAATACCCTGACAGTGAGGAATATTTGTCTGCGAACAAGTTTGCAGGGGATGATGTGTTCTGCCTAGACTGTGATCATTCAGTTTGCAAGCATTGTTTAATGTTTCTGCACAATCTCAGTTTTTATTTTAACCCAGGTGCCTTTTGTCAAGAAGAGTCTGCATGACACTATTTACATTCAACAGAACTTGAATAGTTTTGTAAGATTTCACAATGGCATCTGACAAATGTGGCACTAAAATTCAAATCTTTTGCTGCTGTCGAGTTTCCGTCATCACATTTTGGAGGTGGGGTAAAGAAGATCTGCTGAACAGAAGAGTGAATGTTTTGCTTTCTTCCTCAGTGATACAGCTGCCTGGAGCTATCAGTTATTTTCCTTCATAAATTCAGGGTGTTTTTTCCCCCCTTTTCTGACTATTCTATACTTTGTTTTACAAACAAACTACTTTAGACTTGAAAGTGTGTGTTTCATAAATATTATCTGATTAGTATTTGCTTTGCTTTCTTCCTATGGCATATCCTCATGACTTTATAACCTGAATAATCTTTGATGCATGCTCAAAACTCATTCGATCCGGTTGACTTAAATCTAAGTAAATGCTTTAAAGGCTTTGCTGCAGCAAGATCTCAGTCACCAACAGCTTGAGAGATTTATTAGTTAAGTTCTTCAAGTACCATAAAATGCATGTCAGAATGCCTATCTGTAATCTATGGTTTGGCTAGGAGGAGGTTTTTGTTTTAAGTTTGAGGGGATTTTTAAAATTTTCCTTACTCCTCTTGTTTGAAACTGCTTGGTATTTCTAAATGCAGTGCAGTCCTTAAAATTCCACTGTCCTTGAAAGGAATTTTCTCAATTCCTGTTTCCATAGCATAGGCAACCCCTTTATTGCTGGTTGGGTGGCACTTGAAAGCTCTGGGTTGTGAAATTCCTGGTTAGAAGTCACATAAGAATTCTTTTTTTTATTTATTTTATTTTTAAATTAATGGGAATCAGAATCAGATTTGCTTGATGTCGAATTTTTAAATTTAAAATCCTCACACCAAGAAGACCACAAGCACCTGTTTTATGCCAGCCTGTTTTATGATGGTGTTTCATCTTTTAGTTAGGAGTGGAGATATGATCTGCCACCCTACAAGCAGCTACACAGTAAAATCCAAGAAACCAGTCTTTCCTCTCCTCAGTGCTCTGCTCTTCCTTATACCTTGCTCCCAGCACTAACTGCAATAGGAGTTTTAATGGGACAAAAGATTCATTTGACTCACTGACTTTTAGTAATACTGTTTGAAAGAGAAGTATTGAATTCTCTCAAAGCTAGGATTATCCTGTACTTTTGATGATGAAGACTAAACTTTTTTGAACCATCTGTGTAAAATTCATGTTGTGGTAATTTTACTCATTGTAAGCAGATCTACCTTCCTCTGAAGAAAAGCACGCATCTGAGTGGCTTTGTGGTCAATGTCATTAGAATAAACAGGTTGTCTTGGAAAAATACGTTTGCCAGTGTTATGCATTAGAAAGTCATTTTTCCATCATACCACTCATATTCCAGTCTTGATGAAAATTGCACCTATTAAGTTAGTCTGCTTTGTCTCAGCCCAACTAGCATTTTACCACTAGTTTGTCACTGAATCAGGATGAATACTGCTTGCCTTCTTTTTTCAAGGAAAAATACGAGGAGAATCTATTAACATTCTGCTGTAACAAGATGAAAGGATGCTCTTCCTTTAAAAGTAATCTTTGCATGTTGCTATGCAGTCAACCATAATTTCTTCAAAAACGAATGTATTTTGGAAGCCAGATATGGTTTTCCTTCTACCTCCTTGCATCATCCGGAGAAAGTGCTGTTGTTGCAAGAATAGAGAAATGACTGTAGCCAGGAAACCGAATCAGTCTTTATTTGGGGGAGAGGGTGTGAAGAAATGCTAGATTTCCCAGGTTTGCATAATGTAACCAAGACAAAGCATGTGAAAGCAAAAGAACTGTAAGAATGTTAATATGGCTCCAATTGCTGAAACACATGGAGCCAATCATTGGCACTGCCTCAACACAACTGGGAATGCAAATTAGCATTTTTCTCTGAAAAATATAAAATATTTTGTCCTACACTTTGTCTAATTTTTGGGGCATTTTCCTTATATAAAAACATGGTTATTTTCAAGAGCAAGGCAAGGTGTTTTGCCTTCAAAACTGATTTCTGGTCTTGTTTTTAATACCTTCAAAATAGGAGATTTATGTGCAAAGAAAGAAAAATATGAAGAGAACTTGGCATGCAGTTGAGCATGTTCTCTAACATTGCCATGTTCTTGCTGATCCTACCACACTGAGGAAGGGACTGGTAACAGTTTTACAAAAAAACCCATGCTGATATCTATAAGGTGGTACCCTGACAGACTTCAAGTTTAAATTATATTTGGGTTGCAATGTGTCTTCTTTGATCTTTAACACAAATCTGTGTTTCAGTTCAGTGAGGTGCTGAGTCACTTTTAAAAATCTGGGGTTTTTAAAAATATGATTTAAAAGCTTTTTAAATCTTAGATTTTGATCTGAAGAATCCTTTAATATTAACAAAAACGATATGGCAACTTCAAAAATGACTGTGCTTCAAAGAAGTGATTGCTTGATTTGTGCTCTGAGGTCAACTTTCCTCATTCTACCTCCTTCATTCTTTTTCCTCTGATTTTAGAATTTCTCCAAGCGGAGAGAGGAGGGCTTTATTCCTCTGTGGCATCTGTAATTTTTGAAGGAGACTTTCTGATGTTTTCTTATCCCTTTGTAGGGAACTTTATCTAAAACTTCACTTTGTTTTTATTGCTGATATTGTTATCAATAATATTTATATTATTCTTATTGTTCCCTAATCTATCAAACAAGAACATACTCAAGTTTATACATAATGACTTAAACATACATAGAGCTGTTTGCAATATCACCATGTGTAAGAACCTGCAGTTTAAGAACTTTTTTTTTGTTACATAGTTACTATTTCTCAACCGCTTTGACTTCAGTTGGCGAGCTCCTTCTGTTTCTAATAAAGCAGGTAAGCAGGTCATCTCTGTTGTGGCTGCCAACAGCACTGGAAATAGTACTTCAATTAGTTTGTGTAAAATGATGAAAGAGAATTCATATGTGATATAGTTCCTTTCTTTTGCTCTGTTTGGTTTGCCATCGTGTCAGAGGGGAAAGGTAAGGCAAGGAAAGAGGATGACTTCCATTTTTTAGCAATGTGGATTCAATTTCTTTAAAAAATCTATTTAAATAAAGGCTGCACCTTCCTTCTTGTTATTTAAAATGATGAACTCATAATGCAATGTGTTTTGATAAGCAGCAGATACAATTGAGTGCTCACCTTATATGCAGCTCCCATACACACAGCAACTCAGTGGGCGGCTTCTTTTATGAACTCTGCAGTATCTTCATTGGTTTGACTGGAACATTTCCAGGTTTGAAGCAGCTCAGAAGAAAATTGCCACTGGGTTCAGCTACATGGAGTGTAATACTGGTTGGATGTTCTTATTTGTTTATTTTTCATAGGTGGAAAGAGCCAGATTTGTCAAAAATAAATCATCTATGGGAACATAACCTTTTTTTGATGAAATTTTGCTGGGAAAGAGCCAGATGGAATTTCCCATGGAAATACAGAGCTATTGCATGTATAAACTAGAGTATATATTGAATACGAAAAACACTAGTTGAGAGCAGTCCTGCTGTGCTACTTACTTCCCTGGTTCCTGGCAATAAATGGCTTAATGGCTCTGAGATCAAGGTTGCATCCAGGCTATTAGCCTTCACAGTGACCACTGGATCTGTCCACCGTGATCCATTTTGAAGCTGTTTATACTTCTGGCTACCAAAGCTTCGGGTAGCTGTGAGCTGCACAGTTTAACTGGGCATTTCCTTAAAAGCTCTTTCATCTGTTGGTTTAAAGTCTGACAAGTAGCTTCTTTGGGCAATACCTCATCCTTGTATTCCTTGCCACTTCTCCACATAACTCGTGATTTCTTTAATAGATCTTTATTGCTGCATTGTACAGGTGTTATCTCTTTCCTGAGGCAGAAGCTGCTTCACACCTCTGATCACTTTTGTTGCCTCCTTCAACTTCTCTAGTTCACGTATGTGGTTATCATGAGATAAGAGGCCCAGACAGTCAAACACTATTTCAGATGCAGCTGCAGCAGAGCATAACAAGGCCCCTTTCTATTTGTTTAATATCCTTTTAAACATAATGTGTAAAGTTCTGTCACTCTGGAGGCTGTCTCTCTTTCAAGCCTGGGGCTCAGCCCCTCCACCCTGGGGACCCCTGTGCCACTGAGCTCTGAAAAGACAGTCCCAAGGTGCTTCTGTTTGCCAGTAGCAGAATTCTGGTTTGGCATGAAATAGACACCCACTTTCCTGTAGTGAAGATTATTAAAACCTGTAGATTTGCAATCTGACATTCCTCACTTTTCTATGTATCCCTTACTCTAATAATCCTGATGACATTCTGAGCCCTTCTGAAGAGAAGAAGTGTTACTGATGCTGATTTCTTTATTCCTGCCCCACAGCCAGCTACTTCTCAACAGCACCTGTCTTTTAATGACATACAAGAAGGGAAACAATTCAGGTTTTGAATAGAAAGATAGGTTTTGGGTTCGAGGGGTTTTTTTTCCATTTTGTTTTGTTTAAACATGCATGATCCTGATTTCTGAGGTATGAGGAGAGTGACTATGTCTTGCTTCCACTTCTACACTCTTCCTCTTTCCTGTAGGAAGGTAACAGCTCCACATACCCAAATCATTGTATCACTTAGGGTGAAAATGAGAGAGCCAAACTTGTTGGGTTCTTCAGTATGTCTCTGCATTTTATAGCACATTAATATAAATGAAGGCAATGTTTTTGTTACCTGAAGAGTCCCCTCATAGTTCTATGAGATTTACATTTGGCTAATTATAATTTCAGACTGTTTTTCTGCCTTTAATGAAAGTTTTTCCTCCAATCTGGTTCTATTGTTGCATTTGGTCTCTTGACAAAGTACAATGCTGAAGTGCTTCAGTTTTATAAAATGATTACTAAATGTGAAACATTTCTTTACATCCAAAATTGACAATAAGTATAGGCAATTTTATTGAGGGAAACACCAGAAATTAATCTGAAAATACATCCCTTTAATATTGGTAGGTTGTTCCACAAATAATGGCAGGGAAATAAGCAGAGGTAGGAAAAAATGAAGAAAACTAACCTCTAGATTAGTGTTTAAATTCAAATTCTCAGCTTGAGTAAATCAAAACTGCTGTGCTGAAGTGATATGATCTATTTTCACTTAGAAGTATTCTATCTAAATCAGCAGAAATATGCTATTTGCACAAGCTGGCTACCAGGGTATTACAGAGATTGTCCTAAGAAAAACAGCTACTTTTGTGATTCAACAATGGAGCTTAAATACTTGAAAACTAAAATTACCCAGATAGTCGGTGTTACAGTTGCCCAGTTTATTCCTGCTTGTAGTGAAGCATGACAAATTGGAGAAGGCCTGACAAAATCTAGATCCAGACTTCTCCTAAATTCCAGTACTTTGTCTCCAGCACTCTGGGTTGGAATGTTGAGTAGTTTTCTTTCAGTCAAGTGTGTTGAGGCTATTTCCTGCAAAAGCAGGATAAGGATGATGAAACCACCTGAAGTTCTCTTGCAAGTGGCATCTGACCTTAACGTGGGAAATTCAGTGGGTTGGTTGCTGGTTCAGATGAAGAGGAGCTTTCCAATGTGCTGTAAATAAACAACAAAGCATCAAAGGACACAAGCTACAGGAATACAAACTGTGTGCCCTTTACCTCCCCTATTGATTACATCGTTCTCTAGACCTGTGGAGATTTGACACCTCAATCAGCTTTCCCAAGTTGTGCATCCATTTTTTTTTTTTGCCATAACAACTTGACTTCCAGCATAGATACAGTACAAACATAGAAAGATGCTTCAGCAAAAATACTAGAAGGGCTTTACAATTTACTTTTGGAGCAAAGGTCACTAACTCCTTTGGTATTTTCTTTTCCACTTTCTGCATGGTTCATTAAATTCCTTGAAAGGACGTAGTATGTTGTGCACATAAATGAAATAGCCATAACAAAGTGCTGTCACTTAGGTCTAGTAACTAGTTTAAAAGAAACCGAGAAACCCTAAACCCCTCCGCTATTGAATGGGGCCATTTCCACACAAATAGTTCCACAAGTGCTTTTAAGTCTTTGTAAGTCAAAGCTCTAAGAATATATTGCACTGGTGAGTTGCAAAGACCTGTGTTAGATAATTACATATTTATTAATTGATTTGATAATAATTGATAGCTAATGTAGGTCAGCTTGTTAGGTAGTGATATATCTAGAGTTTAGTCTCATCATTATGTTCACGGTACAAGGTGAGCTGCAAGCAAGGAGAGTTTCTGCTCATAAGGGACTGTAACTGCAGCTGGCAAGAAGTGTTGAGGAGTAGCCTTGTGAATTAAGCATCTGTGACCCGGAGTTTTTACCAAGACTACTAGTTACTATACAGTTTATAGGACAGAAATTACAAATTCACATTATCTGTGTCCACATCTCCATTCACATTATTTAATGCAAATTAATGTAAAAATACTATATTGATAAACATTACAATAATTTCTGGTTTATAGTTTGAAACCTGCTTTCCACCCCCCCCACCCACTGAAGAATTCTAACGATTTTTACTCCAAGGACTCTCTTGATAACATTTTTGTTACTATTATTAAAAATATTGAAAAGATAAATATCATTATAAGTACTTCATAGAGAAGTGATTTTTTTTTTCTTCTTTATCAACAATTCCTGCAAAAAAAACATTTTTAGAAAGAAGGCTGGTTTGTAAATACATTTTTTCATTAAAGTTTGTTACTTTGAGACAACATTGATGTCATTAATGGTATACAGTTGTTTTTGCACTATCTCTCAATTAAAACATTATGCTTTTTGAAGTCATAGTGCATTTGCCTAAGAAAAAGTCTTTGCCATCTCTCCTTTACTTGGTTCTCAGGCCTTGAAGGAAGTAGGACTAACCCAGAAAGATTAGCAAGGTCACTAAATCTGAACTTGAGAAGGATTAGAGCCACTGCAGTCTGTGTTTATTCCTTCCCTTCAGGATTAGAGATTCTCCTTTCGCAGCTAGAGTTCATAGGACAGGGGAACTGATAAAGATGGGAAAAATGGAACAATGGAGCAATTTTTGCTGCAGTAACATAATCCCTTGTAAATTCCTTAATGTTATCAACGTACATTAAAACCAACTTGTTTTCTGACTGCCCGATATGGTCCTTGTGTAACATTATCGCATTGTGCTCCAGCCGCTCACTGGCTAGAAATCGCAGGATGAGTCAGGGCAAGCACCAAGAGAAGCCACTGAGTCTTGTTCTCCTCTCTCGTCTTATGTGGTGATCTCTAAAATATGACCTTGGAATTTCTCTCAAGTGTAAATGAATGAAACTGGACTAATAATGCTAGTAATGCAAGTCCATTTTAGTTCAATTTTCTGCAGTAAAAGAAGACTTTGAGGTCTGCTGCCTTGAAAAACATTTCAAGGTGAAATAGATTATCTAGTAAAAATGCTTGAGTCAAGGAAATAGCATGAAAGGAGAGGAACTATCTAATTCAGAAGTGAAAACATTTTTCTTGTTTCCCATTCCTGCACTCTAACCTTATTTTCATTGTGTCCCTCTTGCTGTTTCTTCCAACTGAATTTCTTCTTTCACTTTTTTTTTTTAATTCTCTCCCTTCCTTACACTCATTGTGTTTTCTTCATTTGATAATTGATAGCTAAACCATGATATGAGTTGTACTGAATGAGGAATTAAAAAATAAGTGTGTGTAAATGATTGAAGAAGGAAAGGCCTTCAAGCAAATTTATTAATAAATATTCATTTTTGTTTGTATTGCATTCAGGATAAAGGAAAAGGAGAGCTAAAGAATTCTGCATTGGGGGTTTGCCAAGAAAAAACCTGTGTTGTGAGGCATGTGTTGCTATTGAGTGCTTAGTTTGTCTGTATTCTTGCATATTGATAATATTTATTAAAATAATAGCCTTTTCTTCATTGTCCCTCCTGCTGCAAATAGTATTTTGGTCAGATAGTTGGTGTTGGTGTTGATTCGATAGCTTTAGAAATCAGAGAAGTTATCTGCTAGTTTATTCATTGTGATATTTTTATATGAACCCCTTAGTTCACACAGGTTTTATTTTGGTAATGGTAAATGAGTCTGGCTTTCAGGTGTCTAGCTGGCTGCATAGTTCTCTGGTTGTCATCGGTTGTGTCTGAAGGTTTGAGGATGCCTTCTGCACCCTGATATGATCCCGTGGAAGGGAGTTGCTCTCACAAGTAACTTCCCTTGAGTGTGTTTCCCTTAAATGACAATCTGCTTGGAACCTATGAAATGTAGAATTGATATCTGGAATTGATCCATATAATGCTGACTCCGTAATCATGCATAATCTAATGAGCTCATTAATTGGCCCTTTTTGATCTTCATTTCAATGGTAGTGTTGAGGTAAATTGAATGAAATGGGTAATCTCTCTGAAATGTTTGCCTCAAGAGACAGAAGTACCTGCCTAGCTCTCACTTAAGTTTTCTTCAGAGCAATTTTCAGATTTGAATTTCAGGCAATGTAGAATTTGAACTGGTTGTTCACAAGCATCCTACCCTGAAAGAGACGGACACAGAGATATCAGCTTATGTGGTTTACTCCGTTAAATATTTCCATTACCTTTTTCTTCCTGACTCATGGAGCTTCGTGCTCAGTAGCTGCAGCTGTCAGGTTGTTTCTGACAAACCTGGTGGCAGTCACTGAAGACTGGAAATAGTAATACCCAAACATGCAGCCCTAGGATTTGACAGAGTGAAGTCAGCAGAAGGATACCAAGGCCAGCGGTTTTACCACCCTAGCAAACTTTGACTCAGGCAAAGCCCATTTCAGCAGTATTAGTTGGGATGTCAGGCCATGATCAGGAATAATCAAAGTACACGTTCTCTTTTGCTGCCTTGGCTCCTAGTTCCTTGTTATGGTTAGTTTTCTGTCTTGGGACTTGAGCAAGCAAACAAGATCTTTTTCTGTTATAAGTGTGCATGAATTCTGCTGCGGATCAAGCAGGTAAGAAGATTTGTAATGATATGTTGGAGAGGAGTCATACAGAGAAGGTCCTTTCAATTTTTATTGTGTCAGCCAGTCTTAATATAAGAGATTAAGCATCAGGGCTAGGCTAGTTATGTTGTTTAGGCTCTTGGATAGGAAATGAAGCATGGAAAATTTCAAAATCTGGCTGTTTGTGAACATGAACTCTAACTGGCCACATTTATGTAAAAACCAGATAACACAGATTCTCATTTTCCTTAAGGCACTGAATAGAGGCTTACACTCAATTCTAAGAAAGAAGGATGTTAATATGAAAGGACTTTTCTTTATACAAGCATGGATAATGATGCTCTGAAATACATAAGACTCAAAGATACTTATTGAAGAGACCCGAATGTATAGAATAAACAGAGGAAGTGACCAAAGATATGCTTGCTTTATAATGCTTTTTTAGTGTAGGATCTCTAATCAAGAGGTGGTTCAGTTGAGGAGTGCAAAGTGAGAATTGCCAATGTCCTTGATAGATATTGTAAGACTAACTGAAATTGATTTTTTCCTGTGTTAAAAAAAAAGAAAAAGGGTCTAGAGGAATAATTATGGTCCGTTTTCTTCACATCTAGTATCAAATAAAGATTATATTAATAATGTTTAAGTGAAGAATGTGTAGTTGTAGTGCTCACCAAATATTTGAAATTGTGTCTGCCTGTGGATTGAAGCTGGGTTAGCCCAAGTGATCTGGTGATAGTGTAACAGCAGTTTGCCAAGACTTCTGCCAGTGATTATCTAGAATGATATTAGTCTGTATGAGTGACAAACTTAGATTTTTTTTTCCTTTTTTTTTTTTTCCTTTCTTTCTTAGAAGTGTATTTGTATTGCTTTTCAAAACAAATTAGCTTTCCCTGGGCCAAGAACTACTGGAGTATATGTACTGTTCAAGACCTGGAAGCCTTCAGAGGACAGTATTTTGCTAAAACTGTCCAATACAGGGCATTTAATAAATATTATCAATATGCAATAATGGTATCTTGATGCTTTCATGTAGAACTGCAACTTTTTCAGTAATCTGTAGAATATCTATAACATCTAAAACAAGCCACTAAGATGAGTGGGTTTTTTACAGGACCTTAATGTTTATTTGCTTATGTGTAGTCACACACCTTTTGTGATGAGATATACATCTAAAAAATCTTCTGGCCTTGCTTGAAGATAGTCTTGATCAGTTTTTTCCAGTCCCCAAAGCTTGTTTTCCTTCTGCTTAGTCTTCATATTCTTTTTCTTCTTTGTACCTCCTGTACCTTCCATTAATCTGTTTGAGTTAGAAGGCTTACAGGTCTTTTCTGCTCAGAAAACTCACCTTTAACAATGGTTTCTGGTACTTCCTCCTTGCTTATTCTCTGCAGATCAGCTGCTGGAGAAATTAGAATATCTTACAGTTGACCTCCTTAGTGTATTCATTATTCTAATTAGTGGAAATCATTCTATGTTAATTGTTCTTGAGATTATAAATGCTTCCAAAAAGGGTGCCTGATATATGAAATGGTCCATGTCAGCAAATTGTTGTTCAGTGCGTGGTGGGAAACAGTGGAACATTTCACAAAGACAGTCTTTAGCATGACTTCATTCTCTACTTTGCCCAGGGCAAGCCTATGTCTATTCATTGGCCCTGGTGGGAACACAGTCTCACTAGATTAAACTCTGCTTTTGTAAATAACCCCTTAGCAGAACAGACCACTTTCATTAAATCAATCGGAATCAGTCAGTTGTGCATTGACAAGTTTCTTAAACATTTGGCAAGTCAGCTTTCTCCTGTGTCTCTTAGGGGAGACCTTATGCTCCTATTTCAAGAAGAACCATTTAGCCATCTCCTGTGAAGTCATTGTGTGGTTTTAGTCCCTTGCAGAACTGCACGAAGCTCACTTTTTAGGAGACTTTTAGTGGACAGAGTGGGAAATATCTCTAGTGAGGGCTCGGGAGTTGATGACATGAACCCACACTTGCTGTTAGATATGTGGACAGAATCCTGGTGCCAGGGGTTTGAGGAAAGTATCTGAAAAATCTGTTGCCTGCCCTGGCTATGGCACTTTTAACTGCTGATTTCTCTAATTTGTTTTTTTTTAATCAGCAGCAGGTTTTTTTCTTCCTCCTCCTGCTTCCCACTACTCTGTGAAGAAATGTGTGGCTCTTAGGGATTGCAGGGAGCAGACAACACAGTGGTAAAGAAAATCCTTCATATTATTAGGAAATGGGATGATGGGGCTTTTCAGTCTGGGAAAGAGAAGGCTCTGGGGAGACCTTATTGGGGCCTTCCAGTATCTGAAGGGGGCCTACAAGAAAGCTGGGGAGGGACTTTTTAGGCTGTGGGGCAGTGATAGGACTAGAGGGAATGGATTAAAGCTAGGGATAGGTCAATTCAGATTAGACATTAGGAAGAATTTCTTCCCCATGAGGGTGGTGAGACACTGGAACAGGTTGCCCAGAGAGGTGGTGGAAGCCCCATCCTTGGAAGTTTTTAAGACCAGGCTGGATGGGGCTCTGAGCAACACAATCTCGTGGGAGGTATCCCTGCCCATGCCAGGGGGCTTGGGGCTAGGTGATCTTTAAGGTCCCTTCCAACCCTGACAATTCTATGATTCTTCTTTTCCTGAAGGTAAAACTAAATTTGAGCAGTAGGGTGCATGGAGAGTGTTTGTGAGCATAACTGCGGGCTGAAAAGCTAATGTCTTCTCCCTTCCCAATCTTGTTCAAGAGGGCCAGAACAGAGTTTAAAAGTCAGCTTCAATTGTGCTGGATTGGTCTTTTCTTAATCTTCCAGCTCTCAGAGGTCTGATTTTTCGGTGAGAAGTGGGCAGGGCTAGGATGAAATATCCATTTGCTACCTTTTTGTGTGTCCCAATGTCACATGGTTTAAATGAGTGTGTTCCTTTAATTATACCTGTATCCAGATTTTATTCGGATGCTTTAGCTTAGTAGCCTAGAGCTCTGCACACCTCAGCCTGTAGTCTCAGGATAAATCAATGCCCTTAGGAGGAGGACTTGCACCTTCTCTTACCCTCCTACTGTCCTCTCCATCATCCTTTTGTACTCCTAGAATTTCCTAATTGATGTCGCCCCTGTCAAGTGTTAGGGCTGGGCTGGCCACTAGACAAATGTCAGACAATCTCTATCAGCCCCTCTTGCTTCTCCAAGGGGAAGAGAAGGGCCAGTAAGGGAGAGAGACTTATGAGCTGCTAAGAAAACTAAAACAGCTTTGATGAAAACAATAACAACAATATGAAATATAAACAAATATACACAAACCCAATATTGAACCCAACCTGATGGTAATTACATCACTGTCACCACTGATGCTGTGGGGTAGGCACTGGGGAAGTCCCAGACTGGACTCAGCAGCAGAAGGGAACCAGATTCAGGAGCTGGATTCTGGAACACATGCATTGGGATCAGAGGCAGAAGGGACAGAGTCCTCCTCAGATACCAGTCACTGAAGAGAAGCTTGACCCTTGTGATCCCTCAGCTTTATATTGAATATGACGTATATGGGATGGGATACTTTACTGGTCAGTTTATGGTCACCTGTCCTTTCCATTTCTCCTCACAGCTGTGGCCTTTACTTCCTGCACCCCTAATGTGGTACACAACGTTTAGCAGTGACCTTGGTCTTCGCAGGAACAACTATAAGGAAGAGCCCTTCTGAACACCAGTCCTTGGTAGTAACTACAAACATATAGTGTTATCGCTGTCAGAAGCAGAGACTGTCTGCAAAAACATGCCCTTAACTTCAGAAAGTACAGTTAATTAGAGGAGATTTAGATGGAAAGTGAAATCACTGACCAGAATTAGTTTTATGCTAGCTCAAACCAGGACAGCTCCAACAGAGGCTTGTAGAAAGGATTTTAGTCCAAGAACCCTCTGACAGATTTTTTTTCCTCTTTTGTACCCCCCAAAGGATGGGATCCCTTAATCTCCTGACTTGTTTGGAACCAGCCCTCCCTGCTGCTGAGGGAGGGTTGTGAAGCTTTTCTGCCATTATCCCTTTCAGATAAACTGCTGAAAATGCCACTCATCATGATGAAGAATTTCCCCTTCCTGCTGGCTGTGGCTCAATCCTACTTGCTTTGCCCTGGGTTGTGCTCCTTGCTGGTATTACTGGGGTCTTTGATTTGAAGCTGTGCCTTCATTTCTCTATGTCTGGAGGCAGTTTTGAAAATAACCCCTGTCCTGTCCTGCCTCCGTTATCTCAGCCAGGCATGTGGCATGGCCTGTAGTCTGTCTCCAGTTTGTCTTCATTCAGAGATCCTGGTTCTTCCTTTGTTTCTGCAAACACCTGAACCACAGGTTGCAAAGTGGAGGGTCACTGGAAGATCCTGTACCTTCCTCTGCTTTGCTATTGGACCTGATATAGCTTCATCATCTGAGGGTTGCTGAAGATGTGAACTGGTCCCGGGACAGTTCTTTGTATTTGTTCTCAGTTCCTTTTTCCAGCTGGGATCTGAGTCCCTGAGTTTACTCTTTAGCTATAGGAAGGCAGCAAAGCACAGTTGTCTTGTAGATATGCAACTTCAGTCACAAATATCGCTGTGTGTCCTTTCAGGCTTGTGTCATGAACACAAGAGGAGAAATAACTCAGGGTTTCACACAGAGGGCTAATATGCTGCAACCAGGTGTCTGAGGAATGGTCACAGCTGATTTTTACTATTTGTGCCTTTGTCCTTGGAAGAAGTGGCACCTTCTGTTCTTGACAGCAGGCTCCAGGAAATCTACCTGGGGACTGTAAGCATTTTTCTTTAAGTTCAATGTGATGAGCACAACAAAGTGCTCAAGTCAGTTTTGGGATATATTTTTAGATACAAATTAATCTGTTACTTGCTTGAAATGCTGGTCTGCCGACTCCACACACTACTCTGTAATGTCATGCAGGCATGAACGGTGATCTGGGGACCTGGCGGAGATAGGACTCCTCACCCTTTCTCCACTGGGCCCAGTCACCTACAAGGAGAAATTGCATCAAAACATCTGGCCAGTCTTTGGGGTTTTTTTTTTTACGCAGAATGCTCCTAGGAGTTATTGCAAATATGCGCTGAGCAATTTCAGAATGGCTGCAGTGGTAAAACCAATTTTTTTTTAACTTACCACATGCAGTGTTCTGGTGCGGTGCAATGAGAAGATTGGGTATTTAAATTGCACAGCAATGTCACGGCTGTTTACAATACCAGAGGACCAACATTCCCAGTATGACAATGAATTTTCAGTTATTCCTTGTTACTTAGAAGTGGTGAAACAGAACAGTAATCCAAGATTTTTCTTCTTCCCTCTATATTTTATTTTAAGGAATAGAATCATATCAATTGCTATGGAATTTGTAAGTAGTATTGAATGCAGCTAACAATTACATCACTTCATGCTGTACAGACCTTTTGACATGGTTTTATTGTTGCCTTATAATCAGTAAGATTTGCTACTTGAGTGTGGGAACCAGAATTTCCTTCTATTTGGCAGACTTTATTAAAATCTCAGGACTATCAGGACCATAATAAATTAAGGGTGTATACAGGGAATTTGTACAAAGATACATAACCCTACATGTTATTAACTGCTAATATAACTTAATCAATTAACTACTAATATAACTTTTGGATCTCCAAACTGTGATTTGTCAATGGTGGTCAGTTTACATAGAGCTTCAGGTTTCAGCTATAGTGAGGACTTTGAACAAGTAGTGTAAAGATGAGCACATTACAGAAAGCCCTGAAGTTGTCTCGCCTCCTCTAAGCTGACCAGAGGTTTCATGACAGCCTTCAGTGAAGCACAGGTTATTTATTACACACCCTTGCTGAGAAATGGATTCAGGATGTGACATTTGCTTATAGCATTGTGTAGGTGTACTGACAATTCAGTTAAATGTTTGCTGTAATTTCATGGTAGCCAGTGATCAGTAATGAACACCAGTGGATGGCCATCATAGGATGAGGAAAAAGCTGAGGTGCTTAATGCCTTCTTTGCCTCAGTCTTTAATAGGACTAGTTGTTTGGTGATAGCCAGCCCCTCGAGCTGGAAGACAGGGATGGGGAACAGAAGGAGGCCTCCATAACCCAAGAGGAAATGGTTAGTGACCTGCTGCACTACTCAGACACACAAAAGTTTATGGGGCCAGACAGGTTACACCCAAGAGTGCTGAAGGAGCTGGAGGATGTGCTCACCAAGCCACTCTTCACGATTTATCAGCAGTCCTGGCTAACTGGGGAGGTCCTGATGGGCTGGAGATTAGCAACCGTGATGCCCACCTACAAGAAGGGCCAGAAGGAGGGTCTGACCACAGTGACAAGGAAAGCCATAGAACACACCATTTACGGGATAACCAGGCAATCAGGCCCACTCAGCATGGGTTCACAAAGGGCAGATCCTGCTTAATGAACCTCATCTCCTTCTATGACAAGATGACGCACTTGGTGGATGAGGGAAATGCTGTGGATGTTGTTTACCTGGACTTCAGCAAAGCCTTTGACACCATTCCCCACAGCATCCTCATGAAAAAACTCTGCCCTCGGCCTGGACAGGCTCTCACTCTGCTGGGTCAGACGCTGGCTGGATGGCCAGGCCCAGAGAGTGGTGGGGAATGGAGTTACACCCAGTTGGTGACCAGTCACAAGTGGTGTTCCCCAGGGCTCAGTGCTGGGGCCACTCCTGTTTAATATCTTTATCAGTGACATTGAAAAGGAGACTGAGAGCATCCTCAGTAAGTCTGAAGATGACACCAAGTTAGGTGGGAGAGTTGATCTGTCTGAGGGTAGGAAAGCTGTGCAGAGGGAACTTGCCACTCATATGGGCTTTGACAAGGCCAAGTGCCTAGTCCTGAACTTGTGCCATAACAACCCCAGGCAGTGCTACAGGCTTGGGGAGGAGAGGCTGCTCATCAGAAAAGAACCTGGGAGTGCTGATCAACAGCTGGCTGAATATGAGCCAGTAGTGTGCTCAGGTGGCCAACAAGGGCAACAGCATCCTGGTTTGTATCAGGAATAGTGTGGCCAGCAGGACTAAGAAAGTGATTGTCCCACTGTACTTGGCACTGGTGAGTCTGCACCTTGAGTACTGTGTTCAGTTTTGGGCGCCACAGGATAAGAAAGACACTGAGGTGCTGGAGTGGGTCCAGAGATGGTAAACGAAGCTGGTGAAGGGTCTTGAGAATAAGTCCTGTGAGGAGTAGCTGAGGGATCTGGGGTTGTTTAGTCAGAAGAAAAGGAGGCTGAGGGGGAAACCTTATCCCTCTCTACAGCTACCTGAAAGGAGGCTGTAGAGGTGTGGGTGTTGGTCTCTTCTCACAAGTCACAACTGGTAGGACAAGAGGAAATGGCATCAAGTTACACCAAGGGCGGTTTAGGTTGGACATAAGGAAAAAAAACTTCTATACCGAAAGGTTATCAAAGACTGGAACAGGCTGCCCAGGGAGGTGGTTGAATGGCCATCCCTGGATGTATTTAAAAACTGTCTAGATATGGTATTCAAAGATATGGTGTAGTAGTGGCCCTGGTAGAGTTAGATAATGGTTGGACTTGATGATCTTAATGGTCTTTTCCAACCATAGTGACTCTGAGATTCTGTGATTCTGACCATTGGCCCAAAAGTTTGAGACTTGGTGAACTCAAAGCCATTGTGCAAAACACAGCCTGGTTCTGTATGAATGACAGAAATACAGATTGCGGTGAGGGAACAGAAGATATTGCCTAGATGACAAATATTACATTACTTTTCAGATTATTTTTTTCTATGTATTTACCCCATCAACGTGCACTTCAGTTCCTGTCCACTGCTGAGAATAAAAAATTGCTTCAGGCGGTTCTTAAGGGAAATTTTATTTCTCAGCTTTGGAATTTCTAGAGCTTGTATGTTTAAATAAAAAACTGTATTTCATAAAGGTATGTTGTTATTACATGCGGGCAAATAATGTATGATGTCCAGCCCTGTGCTTGGGTTAATTTTTGTGCATTATACCTGCAGATTTGCCTATTGTAGAATTCATTCAGAAAGAAAACTCTTTGAATTGAGAATTTCTAGTCTTTCAGGGAGTACTCGAGAGACTTACATAAGACTGGTGTCTTTGGTAATGACATTGTTTTCCAGGATTTGCAGAGAGAAGTCTGTTGTTTAACCTTACTCAAATTTAAGCAAGTGCTTCCCAACAGATTTCTAGCAGGAACTGTTGGACCACTATATCACAACAGCTGTCAGATGCTTTGTAAAGATAATTACCCCCACATACTCAGTTGACCCTGTAAATTAAATTTGGATACACCTTTGAAATATAATTAGCCACACTATAGTTAACTTTTTCTCTGGTAAAATGTTATGTTTTTGCCAGGTGCAGGGCAGGAGAGGAAGCAATAAGGGGGGTAATGGGGAGAATGGAATTGATTATAACTGGTATAAATTTCAGATGATGTAAAGCATCATCTCTTTGCACAGGGAAACCAGTGATTAAAGACCTGGATAGTTCTACACAATTGACTTATACTCTGGAGTGGTGTTCTCCAAATTACAAAACCAATCAACCACCCTAATTGCCTTCATTCAAAACCAGTCACCAATTTGATTCTTTTATCAGCCAAATAAGACAGCATAAATCAGCCAGTATGTGTGTCAGGGAATGCACATTTGGGACCCAGCCAGATCTTATGTAAACCTAACAATAACGTATTAAATCCATGGCCAGGAGAGACTTGCAATTCTCACTTCAGCGCAGCATCTCCTTTCAGCTCTCTGCGACGCAATGAGCAATGGACTGAAATGCTGCAGGCCTGAATGCAGACCCCAGCTAGGACGGTGTGACTTTACAATGGCTGTGGTGTAAGCGAGGGCTGAACAGGGCTTTTACTTTGTAATGTCTGCTTTTATTAGGATTTTGCTATAAAAGGCTCTAATGGGATTTACTTTGCTCCCATTGAATCAAACTGTTACTGACATTAGTGAGAGCAAGTTCAGACTCTAGTCAGCTTTTCACTGTTATAAAAGCATTTGTTGGTTTCTTTTAGTGGAGTGGAGCTAATTAATTTTCGTTTTGGCATGCATTCTCTTCATCTGCTTTTGTGTGCGTGTTCTTTTTTTTTTTGGGGGGGGGGGGGGTGGGTGTGGTAATAATTTTCTTATTTTTAAATGTGACCCTTTTTCAGCATGTCTGTCACCCACTAGTATAAATGGGAAGTGGAGTTGTATGGCAGCTTCTGGATCTTGGACACATTGAATGACTATGGAAACAATTAAAGATTGTGCTGTGCCTGAGGAGTCTTCCCTTGGCAAGAGGACTGAACTCCTCTCTAGATATCAGCAGGACTGAATGCCCATTAAAAATGCACCAAGCATAATTTGACTGCCAGTTTAGGAGGTGCAGTCACAGGTAGGCAGTCAAAGATCTTGCTGGGCAAACAGCAGTATTTAAATGCAAACGGATTAATCAGATGCTTGAAGTAGAAGAATACAGAATATGTCTGCCACTGACAGTGCTTTGTAGGAAGTCTGGTAACAAATTTTGACCGCTGTATACGTGAACCTAATGTGAGCAGTCATGACTGAATTGTCTATTATGAAAAAAAAGCAGAACATTTCAAGAATTTAGAGAACATCCATGTCTTTCAAATGTGAACAACAGGACAGTATAGATGACTGACAAGATGACAGACTAAACCTGGAAAGGAGGTACAGAACATTTCACTGATACATGAAAAGCAATGAATGTCATGCTGAAGGTGACCTGCTCCTCTTTTTACTTCTGCTAGTAATAAAAGAACACAGACATCTGATTTCTGATAAAATGTAAACACATTCCATAAATATAATATTTTATGCAGAAAATATTGAACCTGTGATACTTCTACAGGAGAATACTAGCTATGACCACATTGTGGTTATTATGACCAGTACCTTGTGCCTTTATGAAGATTTAAATATAAAAATAGTTAATTCTTAGGTTTCAAGATATAAATGTTTCTGAAAGGGAATCCTCTGCTGATAAATAGCATTACCCAGCTTTCCAGGTGTTTAATGCTGATTGTTTTCTAAGTTCTCTCATAGATTACCTCTAAGTTCTTGAACAGGATGTCAGATTATAAAACAATGGCAAACATTTACTATAATTGTTTGAAAAAAATGTATTTCCTGTTGCTGCATGTTTTCTGAAATAGCTGAGGGATACACTCTGGCTTCCTTTGGCTGTTAATAGGAGGTAAAATGCACCATTCTAAAATAGTAAAGAATTGAAGCCACAAGGACACTTGTATCCAGTTTCAAAGGAGGAGACACTGTCATAACCTGTGACTTCTGGTTAAGTTTATGAAATTGCTCTATCATTCATGGCTTCATACGTAGAGGTATGTCATTCCTCAGCTTGGACAGGGGAGAGAAACAGAGAGGCATGCTTATGTTGGGCATGAGTGCATGTGCAGGACCTGATCCGGGAGGAAAGAAACTGGCTACAAAGACGAGGTTACGCATTGATAGAAAAGTTGAAATGGCAATAAGGACTTTTTTAGGAAGATCTGAGCAAAGCATAGACAACACTTGAGACTGTTTAGAAAACCAAAGAAAATCGTGGCTGTCTATACAGTCCCTTCTTCAGCTTGTGGGCCTGACTGCTGGCCACCAAAGAGGTGAACTGAGAATGGGATAACTGAAACTTTGAGGAGGAGATATAGTCATGCTATTAGAGGACGAGTCCTGCTAGTCAGGTGAAGTCCCTGGTGACTAGAAGAAGGGAAACATTATTTGCCCATTTTAAAAAGGGCTAGAAAGGAGGATCCTGGGGATTACAGACCTGTTAGCCTCATTTCTGCACCTGGAAAGATAATGGATCAGATCTCTTAGAAGCTCTGATAAGGCACACGGAAGACAGGGACATAATTTGAGACAGAAAGCATGGCTTCACTAAGGGCAAGTCCTGCTTGACCAGCCTAGTGGCTTTCTACAATGGAGTGTCTACATCAGTGGACAAGGGAAGAGCTATGGATGCCATCTATTTGGACTTCTGAAAGGCCTTTGACATGATTCCCAACATCCTTCTCTCCAAGTTAGAGAGATACGGATTTGATGAGTGGACTGTTCAGTGGATAAGGAATTGGCTGGATGGTCACATCCATAGGTTAGCGGTCAATGGCTCGATGTCCAAATGAAGATCAGTGACAAGTGGTGTCCCTCAGGGGTCCATACTGGGATCAGTGCTTTTTAATATCTTCAATTACATATATCTTAATGATACAGACAGCAGGATTGAGCGCACCATCAGCAAGTTTGCAGATGACACCAAGCTGAATGGTGTGATCAATATACCAGAGGGAGGGGATGTCATCCAGAGGGACCTGGACAAGCCAGAGAAGTGGGTCCTGGTGAACCTCATGAGGTTTAACAAGACCAAGTGCAGGGTGCTGCACACAGGCTTGGGGATGATGTGATAGAGAGCAGCCCTGCAGAAAAGGACTTGGGTCTTCTGGTGGATGCAAAGCTGGACATGAGCCAATAATGTGCACTTGAAGCCCAGAAGGCAGATTGCATCCTGGGCTGCATCAAAAGAAGTGTGGCCAACAGATCAAGAGAGATGATTCTGCTGCTCTCCTCTGCTCTGGTGAGACCTCGATCTAGAGTACTGCATCCTGCTCTGGAGCCCTCAACACAAGAAGGTCATGGACCTGATGGAGCCTGCACAGGGGAGGGCCATGAAAATGATCAGAGGGCTGAAACACCTACAAGGATAGGCTGAGAGGGTTGGTTGTTCAGCCTGGAGAAGAGAAAGCTCTAGAGACACCTTATGGTGGTCCTCCAGTACCTGAAGGGGGCCTACAAGAAAGATGGAGAGGGACTTCTTACAAGGGCATGTAGTGATAGGATGAGGGGCAATGATTTTAAACTAGAGAAGTGTAGATTTTGATTGGACATTAGGAAGGAATTTCTTTACTATGAGGGTGGTGGAACACTGGAACAGGTTGCCCAGTGGTGGAGGCCCCTTCCATGGAGACATTCAAGGTCAGGCTTAACAAGTCTCTGAGCAACCTGATCTAGTTGAGGATGTCCCTGCTTACTGCAGGGGGGTTGGGCTACTTGTTCTTTGGAGGTCCCTTCCAACCTGGGGCATTCTGTGGTTCTATGATTCTATAATTTTATAGTTCTGTGATTCTGCTGACCAGCTGCAAACTGGATTTGACTCCTTTCACTACAACTCTCTGGGCCTTGCCAGCTAGTTTTTAACCCAGTGAAGAGTCCACCTGTCTTTTCCATGAGCCACCAGCTTCTCTAAGAGAATGCTGTGGGAGATGGTGTCAAAGGCTTTGCTAAAGTCCAGGTAGACAGTGTCCACAGCCTTTCCCTTGTCCACTAGGCAGGTCACCTGGTCGTAGAAGATCAGGCTGATCAAGCAGGACCCGCCTTTTCTGAACCCACGCTGGCTGTGACTGATCCTCTGGCTGTCCTGCACTTGCCATGTGAGCTTACTCAAGATGAACCTTTCCATGATTTTTCCAGGTACCAAGGTCAGGCTGACAGGCCTGTAGTTCCCAAGAAGTGGAGAGCACTGAGTTTTGATATGTGGGGTTTAAAGAAAAAAGCCATAGGTGCGTATATTTACAGCCTTGCTGCAGCAGGCAACAGATTCTGTGGAAGCAGCACTAACACAAGATTGTGTTCTGCCAAATCTTGAGCCAGTCTCAGCTACTTCTCTTTTTAGAGGGAGGAACATATGCAACATATTGATCTTCCTTACCCCTCAGAAAAATCCCTGCATTTTTATGGTGGCTGGTCAGAAAGATCTGGTTTTGCAGGATGTGAACAAAGAATTCCAGATTTCCCTCTGCAGGCTGATGGACCTTTAAACAAAACTCCCTGCACAGCAGGGACATCTGTTACAATATGTGAGCCACAAACTTTAAGGATACTCAAAATTCAGCTATGGGGCTCAATCCTTAGCTAGACCCAGCAGGAGAAGTAAAAGGCAAAGTCTGTGTGCTGTAATATTTTCTAAGTTCCTGCAGCAAACTGGAACTATGGAATTTAACCTTAAGTTAACCAGAGCATGGCTTGAACACCTTTCCTTCCACTTCTTTATCCTAGAAGACCTGACTAAGGAGGTGGGCACAGTGACAAGCTGCTTGATGGAGCCATTAGAGGTGTACTGTACATTAGGATGATATTTTTTAAAAATAGATCATTCCTGGCACTGTGCCAATGGCAATTTTTCATTCACCTTGTGGAAGCAGGAGCCAGTCCAGTTGTTTGCTTTTACATTCAACAACTTCTGTGTCTTCCTTTGGGAGCTAAAGGGTACCAAACAGTTTTTGTCTAGTGCTGGAGACTGTAAAATAGTTTCTGCCCTACTTTAAAACAAGCTCATTAGCTGCTGAATGATACATATTTAGGACACATATAATTTTCTGTTAAGTACCAGGAACTCATTTATTCACTACATCTTTTCTTTAACAGTTTTCTAGCTTTTGTGGAAAAATTATTTGTCACTTTTCATTGCAGTGGTCCCTTCTGATGGTGCTGCTAGCATTTGTGCAGACATTACGTGAGGTTTTAAAATGTTAATTACTAGTTTAGATTTTCTTCCATGAATGGTTAGTACTAATATGGGATAAGGGTCATTTAAGACAGGACTGAAGTACTTTGCCTTATTTGTCACTCATTAAATGCATATGCTTTCTTTTCATCCACTTAATTCTTTCAGCAAATACTTCTTCATCCGCATTCCTTGCAAACATCATGCAAGGGACTCAGGGAAATTTGGTTAGATGCTCACAATGTGTTTTTCTTGGACAGATAGGACAAACACGGAATTTGTAGTACTGTGTTGCTGGCACACCACATGCTATATTTTAAAAGAATTCTATCTTTAGCCTCCCTATTTTTGATACTTTTAGACATGAATTAGTATTATGTTTATAGAAGTTCTGAACTAATGTCTGTGAATATTTGAAAAAAAAAATAAATTCCAGAAGGTGCAAACTTAAAGGCAAGCAGAGCCAAAGCAATTTCTATTTCTTCTTTTGGCGAATATTTAGGAGAAATATTTAGATATTTTAAGTTCTGCTTGACAAGTTTCCCCTAATATCTCAGACTCTGCTATTCCTAATTACTGGTGTCACAGCTTTTCAACAGTAGTGCTCATGCCAGCAAAGACTTGGAAAAGCCATCTGTAATTCAAAATTTTAGTTTGAAATTCATTTCACAGGGTATACCTGGCAAGAAGTCAAAGCACTTCATTGTGTGATCTTTCCACTCTCTGCACTGTACAACATGGCTATAGCTCTCCCAGCTCTCCTTTCAGGGATTGTCTTCGCTGCTGTCCAAATCTGTCTCCACATGATCTGACCTTCTTCATTCTGGAGTAGAAATGTGGAACTACAGTGTGAATGTTAATTTAGCAACTGAACGATGTTCTCCAGCTACAACCTTCTCTCTCAGAACCAACAGTCAAAAAGAATTGATTTAGCATCTGCTCACATCAGACTGATACTTCATTGCAGCCCCTTGGAAGAAAAAGTAAAACAGTAGATCTACTTAACTCCTATTTCTCCCTAGTTTGGGGCAATATAAAAAGGGAGGAACTTGTTTATTGGTGATAACACACCCAGAGTGACTTGGCCATTTTATGACCTCTAGGGAATACTCAGTAGAAGAAACTTCCTGGTTTTCACAGTGGCCTGTTGTGGTTTTTGCCTATTGAATAGTATAGTGTCCCATAATTGTATAACTCTCAGTATTGCTTCGTGTTATTTCTAGATATCATTAAGCAAGAATAGTGTTTCTCTCTTTATAATATTTGTATAACAAAGTCCCTGTGGAAGTGTTCGCAGCTGTTTTCCTGTCATTTCCAAAACGTCACCCAGGTTTAATCATCTGTGCATTTTTTTCAGTTTATCATCTCTTCCTTCACTGATACTTGAAAAAATCATGACAAACACATATGGCTCTTTGTAGACTGTAAATTATACTGGGAAGGAGGAAAACATGAGATTGTACATTCATCAGGAAGGTCGTCAACTATTAAGTGATAGGAAGGCTACCCCTGGGTGTTCCTATTTGCCAAATCGCAGTGAGAGGCCTTTTTCTAAGGAACTACTAAAATCTTCTCAGCTGATAATACAGCATGCTTAGAAGAACATGTCAGAGTAAGTAGAAGCACTTTTGTAGTGACAATGAAGCATGTAACAGTGCATTGCGGATGGTTTTCACTTTGAAAGTCTTTTCGCAGTGATGCTTTTCAAGTTGGGACTTTGGAATGAATTCTTGTTCCCCAATTAACTTCTCCCATTCTTCCAGCCAGAGTGGTTATCATGACTGTTACGCTTAATAGTAATAATAATAATGATGATGCAAAGTGAACCTTAGGGAAACTACTTTGCAACCTATACATTCAACATTTAGTAGTAAAAAAAAAAAATGTCTGCAATCTCTCTTCTCAAGGATGTTATAAATTTACAGGTATCTAGCTATGCATAACTCGCTTAATCTATTTTGTGTTCAGTTCTGGTCTCCCCAGTGCAAGAGGGACAGGGAAATACTAGAGAGAGTCAAATGGAGAGCTACAAAGATGGTGAAGGGACTGGAACATCTCATGAGGAAAGGCTGAGTCCCGGGGCTGTTTAGCCTGGAAAAGAGAAGACTGAGAGGGGATCTTATTAATGTTTACAAATATCTAAAGCGTGGATGTCAAGCAGAAGGGACCAGTCTCTTTTCAGTGGTGTCCTGTGATAGGACAAGAGGTAATGGTAGGAACGTGAAACACAGGAAGTTGCACCTCAACATGGGGAGAAACTTCTTTCCTGTGAGGGTGACAGAGCCTGGAACAGGCTGCCCAGAGAGGTTCTGGAGTCTCCTTCTCTAGAGACTTTCAAGACCTACCTGGATCTGTTCCTGTGTGGCCTGCCCTGGGTGATCCTGCTCTGGCAGGAGGGTTGGACTCAACAAACTCCAGAGGTCCCTTCCAACCCCTGCCATTCTATGATTTTATGATTTTAAGGAATAGTCTGAGCCTGTCGTGATTTCAAATCTAGATGCAAGTTGCCTGCTTACACCTACTTTATCTGCAAACACTTGAATTTTTACAGGCAAATGTAAGTGTTCAAATAAAAATTACAGAACCATTTATTTTCTGCTCAAGTCATCCTTTTTCATGCAAAAATGTGGATTTTTTTTGAAAAAGGTACAATGACTCATTTTTGAACAATTTAGCCTTAATAGAAAGTGAGTACAAATAAGAAGAATGCTTGTGTAGAATAATATTGAACGAAAAAGCAAGACAGTGAAATGCTTCAATTGTTTGTTCCTGTTGTCAGTATTCTGTCTCTAGACCTCAGCTGCTCCAGTATTTCCTCCAGGAAGCAGGAGACATAATGAATGTGTGTGTTTTTTCCAAAAATGAGTTTATTAAAAGAAAAAGGTCAATAGGGCTCCTCACAATTTGCAACCCCAATATGCACAGAGGCAGTGTTCTGCCAAATGCTTACAAACACTATTGACTTACCTTAAATTCAGAAATTTTGCATGATATCTGTATTGATTGATTGATTGTTTTTTAAATAAAGAAATACACAGGGGAGAGAAAAGAATAATATGATAGTATCTTTTAAAGATTAGAATAGTGGAATTCTCTTGTAAAGATCAAATAGGGCCATATGCGCCTTCTGGTTTTGATTCCTCTATCTTAGTGAACGATGCAGCAAGGCCATAGTAGACCATTAAACATATCTTGTTCCATGAGCCATTGCCAAAAGCTTCAGAACAAGGTGCAAGATATCCCGTAGATAATAAGAGTGGAATATGCTGCCCAGAGAGTATTAATCTTCCTAGCCTTCTTTTATAGCCTGCATCGTGAAGGAAGATCATTTTAAAACGGAACAAAAATTTTGTCTTCAGTGAGGATCAATTCTGCTAGATATTTAAGGCTTTCAAATGAAATTTGTGTATGATTCTGGTACTACCACAAATACTCTGGGCTTCAGTAGAGTTCCTCCTTTGTGCTTTCAGCTATGCATACACATAAGGATCCTGATGCACTGGGACCTTAGCATCCAGGACAAAACTGACATCCAGCACCTGAATGGCATTTCCTAAAATGATCAAATTTTAGCATCTGAATAGTTAGCAGAATCTTTTCAAACAGTACGATTCTGATGTTAAAGAAACAAATAAACAGTGTATCTGCTGCTTCATCTAACAAGTTTCCTTTTCTTCCATCACCTAGATGTGATCCATGAAAGTCTTACCCTAACTGAATTCTCTGTATTTATAGCAACTGTATTCCTCTGTATTTTTTCTTGAATTTGAGGATAAAATAACATATATATATTTTAAGTGCTCTGCTTCTTAAAAATAAGTTTTTAAAAATAAAAATAGTTTTGCATAAACTAACAAAATAGTTTTGCATAAACTAATAAAATAGTTTTGCATAAATTAATAATTTCCCTTGAAAGCTTGTTACGAATTAAAATGTTTCCGACTCAAATCAGAATTTTAGGCAATGGCAAAAAAAAATTCTATGTATATTCTATAAATTTGATCTATCTAAGCTAACTATTCTTATTAGGAAAGTGTACTTAGGAACTACACATTTTTCTTTATCATGGCCAAAATAGAAGAAAGAGCTGTAAAAACAGTAACCTCAAATGCTGGTGCCACTAGCATCTATTTGGTGTCCATTTAATAATTTTTATTTTATTAGCAAGTTGACAATACTATTAAATATTTAAATGGTTTATCTCTGACTCTTCCATAGTGCAGCATCATCTGCAAATTATTTTAGTATAATGACAGTCTATAACAGATATTTCTAAAATTAAAGGAGTTAAGGGCATAAATGTATTTAGTTTTTAAAATACATTTGTATTTTTTCTTCCATATTTAAGCTGTAGAACATAATCTTTTTTTCACATACCTTTCTTCATCCATGTTACATAACATCTTAGCAGCAGTTAAAAAAACTCTACCTTTTCCTTTGAAATAAATGTTTTTATATATTAATCTTAGAATAGAAAATTTAAAAAGAATATTCAAAAAGTGGTAGCAAGGTCTGGTTTTACTCTGTATGAATAAATTAACAGCTTCACAACTTTTCCCCCCATGTACTATGTACACAGATGTGAAAATGTAAATATAAATGGATAAATAAGATGGAGTAAAGCTCTATTATTATGATTCAGCTCCTCAAATCTACTTTCCCCCATCTTTACCTTTGTATATGATTTAGCTTTCTTAAATCTACTTAATTCATAGTTCACCTATTAGCTTTCTTAAAAAATTATTCTGCCAGTAGATTTAAACTTCATTGCAAATATCCTCTGTATTCTGCCTGTGTTATTCTTTATTTCAATTAATTATGCTTACATGTATGTATGTGAATTACTGGAAGTCTCTCTGTGTCTTTTGTTATGTTTATTCCCAACTGTAATATCTTTCATGCTCATTTCATAATTGAAAATTGACCAAAAAATCGATTAGGTGATTGGTGATTGATTTGATGATTTAGGACATTACTGTTCTATATGAGTGGACAAAACATGTCACATCATGTCCCAAAGGGTGCAAAACACGAAGCAGTAAGATCTCTGTTATATGACCGTGAAAAGTTTGTGGAAAATTTGAGTCACATAAGAAGTCTGATTCAGACCTAATCGTGATTTTTCATCTTCCAAATAACAGTTTTTCTCTTTAGGTGAAAGACCACCTTTTTTTTTTTTTCCCAAGTATAGTACATGAGATTCTTCTCTTTTACATCTATGCCCATTAATTTCTGTTTTAGTATCAGTATAGCAGTTGACTAGATACTAAAAGTTACATTTAAGTAATCATGAAGGTACATACAGGTGATTGGGGGTTTTTAAAATATACTTTGAATTGAGAAAATAGTGTATCTCTAAAAATATCTTTTAGCTGTCTTCAGAGATTCCAACCAGTCATTATTAATTACTATGGTAGATAATATGGTAACTAATATTGTAAGCTTCTGTACAAATCTTGGTTTTTTTCAAACAAGTTTTTCCCTGTTCCTGGTGTAAGGTTATGACACCTACACATGTCAGGAAATACAATGTATGACTGAATATGCTATTTGGAAAATTTTCCTGAAATATGTATTCTAAGCACAAATCTGCAGAGACTATCTAGTGACATAGATATATAAAATTGAAAGTATACCTTTTCAGGGAATTTCTGTGGTAACTATATTACTTTAATTTGCTGTTAATCCTCTAGCATTTTTAGACCAGTGTCCTTATAGAGTGGTAAGAAATTCTATCCATCCTCAGGCTTTGGAAATACAGACATCAACTCTAGAAATGATTTGACTTGAGAAGTAGAGGTTTTAAACCAACTGGGAACAATGTGACAGAAATCTCCATCTGCGTTCATTCTATGTCTAGTCTTTGGAGAAGCAGACTCAAAAACACAAAACAGAAGACACAGATGAGACAGGATAGCATCTGGTTACCCTCAGAGTCTCCTGCTGTGGTTTCTGGTCATCTTGTCTCTTGTCCTCACTCTCTGTTCCTCATTTCTCGTCTGCTTCTTGCAGCCTGGACATGACTGCTGTACTTGTTTTTTAAAGGCTAGATTTTCAAATTTTAATGAACATTCAGGAATAAAGGGGTCTCTGGTTACACCAGGGAGAAACCCAAGAGCAGAGCTTTCCTTCATTTGTTCCCCTTCTTTTGCCTTTCATGTTGATAATGTTGAAAGTTCAACGGGAAGGATCTACATCTTCTTCATATCATTGGGCACTGGAGCCAAAAAATCCCGTAGTCTGTGCTGCACTGAGTTAGTCCCCTTGCTCAGTATTTGCTAAACAAACAAGTGCAGCTCAGTGTACCAGGCTCTGAGGAGCCTCAGTTGGATTTCCTTTCTCCAGAGCTGATGATGTTCAATGTGTAATGTGTTTGGGTTATTTTTTCTCAGCAGTGTAATTTCATGAAAGCTCTTTTCAAAAGCTCTTTTCAAACCTGCGTGTTTTCCTTACTACAGTAACCCCGCAAAAATGTAAGTTATCGGTGTTTTGTTGTTGTTATTTTGGCTTGTTTACCAATTCATGGAGTATAAAATGCCAATCTGAAACACTTGTGGCATGGCCGAAATTCAAGTTAAACCATAAAACTCTTGATTGTTAGCTGATAAGAACAAAAGGGGTGGTTTATATTTTGAAGGAAAGGTACTACAAGGGAAAGGTTTCTTGTTTGCATTCACACTGATACTTGACATTAAAAGTGGGTTTATATATTTGGAAACATTTGTTTGACATTATCTAGAGGGAAGTTTTCTTGTATGATCTAGCCACATGATAGTGCATAATGTGCAGTAGACAATTATGCAGGAAAGAACTGTGTTTAATCCAAGGAGTAGTTTCTACAAAGCTTTGTCAAGGATCTGTTTGATTATACCCATGGTTTACTTTAAGGTCATGAGTAATCCCATTATTTTAAATGCTGTGCAGACCAAGGTCAGAGAAGCTTTGGGTGGACAACCCTTCAGTATGTGTTACCTCATGCTACTTTATTGCTTTGTTGAAGATATTCACTAAGTTTTTTCATTGACTTAATAATATTTTTATTTGTTGATGCCCTTGTCTGCCTTCCACTGGTTTAGACTACAGGATTGTCAATAACCTCAGAATTATTTAGATTTTAATAGCCTTTCATTTTTTTGTTTGGTTTCTTTGTTTTTTCTAGGGGACTGAAAACAAAACAGCAAAACTCCATAAGCTCTTGTGCCTTAACACACTATCTCTTCAGTATTTCTGTTGTCTTTTATACTGGGAATTTTTGTCATTTTTCACTGAGATTTCCTTATTTTTTAATGAAATCTGTAACCTTGTATTGATGTATACTGGAAAACTAGCCTTTGCTACACGGAATTCAAATAGCTCACAGTCAATTTCCCAGTTATAATTTGCTCATCCCTTTTAATAACTTTAATGATCTCTCTCTCTCTTCTCCAGCATGAGTGCCCAAAGATTAAGGGAAGAAAAAGCAGCTTTTCTAGGCAACTCTTTAGCCCTGTGTGTGTTCCTCTGTTCTGTATTTGATACTGAACAGATATCTGGGGCAGTTGAAATTGATTTTGTGTACCCTGAGAGCTGGTCTTGGATACATTTTACTTCTTATTTTATTCTTCTCTTTGTAGTTGATTTTTCTTTCTCTTTTATTTTTTCATGCTTTTACTGAAGTCATGGAATGATTGACTGACTATTACATTTCTAATGGATTAGTGGAGTACTGGAAAAGCCAGAGGATATTAGCCTTTTCACATTCAAATGTGTCATATACAATGTATGTGATTCTATGAATATTTAATTTGAGTGAAAGGCCTGTCTGAGTATCATTTCACTGAGTAAGAAAGGGCTTTTCATTTCTGGATTTCCTGGATAACCACTTTGGTTCCTTGCTTTCTAAAATGTTCATTGAACATTTTCAGCCAAACTGAAATCTTTGTCGAATCCTGATCCCAGTAACAAAATTCACATTGAGTTTTTGTTTTAATTTTAAATGAGAATTTTGTCTGTTCGATTTATTGGACATTTGCTTCCTCCTCCTGTTCCCTCAGTTGGACCTTTAGGGGCTGCATTGTCTGTGATGTCTCTCAAGGGATTGGATGTGTTTAACATTTAACAGATAAGAAGAGTTCAGGTATATTGGGTATATTCAGATATTGGGGGAAAAAAAAAGCTATAAATTTCTCTATATTACTTAATTCCATAAGAAATGGTATTGAGCTTCAGATTGTTATGCTGGAAATTATAACTCAGACAAAGCAAGCTGTTTTACTGTCAAGGGAGCAGGAGCCTGTTCCCCAATCAGCACTAAAACAGTTTATGGGAGGAGTATTTGTTTCTTCAGCACAAAATAACAACTGTTTGCAGGGCATTGTAGCTAATGACAGGATGGATAAATCATGCACCTGCAGAACTCCTGGAATACAATAGATATAACATTGTGGGTAAGAAATCATAGCTTTGATAAATGTCCTAATCCCACAGTGATGTTTACAAAAGCACGCAGACCCATCTACCAGGAGTTAGCTGCAGAGGGGTACATTGGGTAGCTTTGCAGGATTTATCTTCCCTGTGGCCAAAAGCTTTTCATAACCACGCTGCATTCAGCAAAGTAAGCATTTTGTGGTCGTGAAGACTTGTAATGTGCACGTGATGCTGGAATCAATGCTTTGCCTACTGCATCTGAGGAAAGAAATAAGACTTTTTCTCATTTGGTACAGCTGTAGAAGTGATGTTGTGCCGTGGACATTTTTTGGTTTTTCATAAGCATTCCTGTTCCCTGGTACGTGAGTCTGGATTGCACTCACTGGTTAATGTTGCAGACTTGCTTAAATTGTTAGCCAGCTGTTACTCTTGGGATTGTCTCTAAAAAGTTGTATATTGCAGATCTAGTGTGAGGAAAATTATTTTATATCCAAGACAGTTGTTGATTTATTGTTCAGGGAGTAATTCAACATATATGTAGGAAACAGATACATCAGAAAAAGCATTAAGATATTGTGGAGCGTAGTGAAACATACCTTTGGGTACTGTAAAAGGCAAAAGAATTCAAATGTTAATGAAATAATTATTTTTCTACATGAACTGTCAAAAGTTAATAAGTTTCACAGAAGATGTTAGCTCTCTGCAAACGTCTCAGTTTAGCAGACTGGTAAATGCTAAAATTAGTCATTAATCAGTATAGCCCCTGAACTTGTGTTTCAGTCAGTGGTACATAGGTCCACATAAAAAATTAAGATTTTAAGGCTTTAGTCTGAATTTTCACTGGCCTGTCTCTTGTTAGTAGTTCTTTACCCCTTGGTAATCCCTGCTTTTCATGGCCTCTTCCTCAAACCATGAAGGCCTTCATTTTTTCAGCCTCCCTGCTCACTCTCTGTAACTCCAAAAGCAATATTTCATACTCTGCCCAGGAAAAAAATGCTCTTAGGATTCAAGTAACAGTTAAAAGTACAACACGAATGACAGTGTTGTTACTGGAATTGCCAGCAGTTCTCACCAGAAAAGTCTGAAAGCCACATATATTTTGTTTCAAGGCATAACTCTGGGGATAAATAACAATGAGTGGTGGACATTTTGTAGAATACTTTCCTCAAGAGGTACTTAGATAATTTGGGACCTATCCTAAAATGCCTCTCAGTTTAGCATTCCTATTGGGCCCCAGGTCTGAATAATTCAGCTGTGCTAGTTGTGTCTTGCAAACCGGGTTCCCCTTCACCTTGTTGGCAGGGAGCCTGCTGAGCAACCCTAGCCCATGGAGAGAATTCCTCTCCCACCTATAAGGAGGAGGCAGATGGGCTGCACACCCTGGGTTTTGGCCTGATGTGAGCTAACGCTCGGTGCTCTTGGATCCACTGGATGAGCTAAAGCCTTACATGTATGCTGAGATATGAAATATAGCCTCATAATTTCTCTGAAGTTCCAGTGGAATGCTATTTCTCTCGATCCTGTTTTTCCAGGTACAATGTATTGAGTTTCAATCCCATGTCTGGAAAACCAATGTTTCTCCTAAATTTGGTCATGTCTCTGAAGTTTTTCATAAAGGTTATGAGACAAACTTGATAAATTCAAAATTTGCAGTGGCTGGCTAAATATTAACAGCTCAGTTCTTACTGGAACAGATGGAATCTGGTTCTAGACTATAAAAGACCTGGAAGCTATAATGAATGATTATGTTGGGAAAAGTAGCAGTACAACATTCCTCTTTCCGGCTATTTAAAAAGAAATAAATCTGCAATATCTTCCATGTTTAGTTTTCATAAGAACCCAAAAAGAAAAGCCAACCCCACTCTTCAATTTCACAATTACCACAATCTTTAAGGTCCCTCAGGTAGATTTTGTGATGAGCTAACTTCAGATTTGGGTTGCCAGTTTCATATTTTCTCTGAGGAAGAAAACAAATGCATCATTTTAGCTTACACAATAATGTTCCAGGGCAGCTATTTTCATTTCTAACTTTTCCAGGTTATAGGAAAGCCTTGATTTCTATGGGAATGGTAGTATTTTGTAAAGTATCCAGACTTTTAAGAGCATGGGACTGTGCTTTGCATCATGGTCTGTATGGGCATATAGAGTTTCTGCAAGTAGTATCTCCAGATTGGCAGTTTCTCTACTTTGCGTTTCCCAACTCCTGTAATCATTTTGACATCTAAAACAAGGGATGTCAAATCCCTTGAAGGGATGGGAGGAAGAGGGTGGGCATCCTTTCAAACGCAATTCCTTTCACATTAAAAAAAAAAACAAACAAAAAAACCCAACAACCCAGAAGAAGCAATAGAAGACAGAACCATTCTCTATTGAAAATTCAAGGGACTGGAGACAGCTCAAATTGTGTGGGCTAAGAAAATGACATAATAGCTCTGGGAAGTTACTTTTAAAAGATGAGGTAGGAGTAGGCTGAATTCAGATGTTATTTACACCTCTTTAATACCACTTGTCTTATTTTTTTAGTTAGTTTGTTTGTTTTGTTAGTTTTTTGGTTTTGTTTTTAAATTCAATCCAAGTAGAGAGGTAACATAGAGCAGAAATTTGAGCCTCTCTCTTCTTTGGGATTGACAAAGCCAATAATGATCATAGCATTTTGGAATACTTAGCAGAAGGGTGTCTGATAATGTAGTCAGTCTTGCATTTGATGTGATGTAGAGTTTCTGAATTGGCATGTATTTTTCCTGTTAGTTTACTGCACGATGATGCTGTATTGCAAAAGAGTGGAGAGCACAGGGGTGATGATATGATCTATGTTAGAACTATTTATGTTGCTTAATGTCCTAATCAAAGGTGTGCTGTATTCATGTACAAATAGGAAGGAGTGGCTGCTATTTCTTACATCAGTTTTAAACTGCTTGAAAAGTTGGAAGTGTTGCACCAGTTAAAAATTTTGCCACTATTTAACATTTGCACAGTGCTTTGAAGATAAAAAGCACTCCATAAATACTATGTTCTACTTTTCCAACTAGTTAGACTTCACACACCAGCTATTAAAAGACTAAGAACTGAAAGCAGTTAAGCTCAAGAAATAGTAATAACTCATAATACTTTGCACTTCAGTCATGCTTATGTCCAAAACTTCTCTACAAACACGAGGAAAAAGTTAGTCTACAAGTTTTGAAGTAATATTATCCATACTTATAAGCCAGAAAAATTAACACACAGAAAAAAAGTGTCATACTTTAAAATACGTTTAGACATTTACATTTTACTGATCTCAGTTTTAGATTTTAGGTTGTCCCAGGAGTGGTAGCAGTAGTCTACCCTTGACAGCCTAAGAGATATAAATAAGACAGAGCTGTGGGAAGAAGTGATATCTTTTATTGGAGGAAGCAATGGAGTTAGGGGGAAATAGGTACACTTTTCAAATCCTGAATAAAAGCTTGTGTGGCTGTAGTGGGTCTGGCTGAGCTGCTTTTCCCCATCCAGCCCTCATGCTGCAGCACTGGGAGCCAGGGTCAGCCCACCACAGTGGCACAAGACCTGCCAGTTTGTGGTGGGTTTACCTTTGTGGACTGCCAGACTCTTGCCCAGCCACTCTTTTGATCCCCCTTAAGAAAAGGGGGGCAAAAATTAAGGTGGAAAAGCTCATGGGTCAAGATAAAGACAGGCATATCACTTAGCAATTACCATCACAGGAAAAACCAGACTCATCTTGGGGAACATTAATTTATCACCAGTTAAAATGAGATTTGATAATGAGAAGCAAGGACATATTAAGATAACACCTCCCTCCTCTCCTCCCTCCCCTTTTCCCAGGCTCAGCTTCACCAAGCCTGTGGCAGCTCCTTGCCCCACCTGGAACAGGGGGATGGGGAATAACTGCTCCTCCCTCCTGCTCCTCACACATTTCCTCTGCTCCAGTGTTATCTGCAGTTCCTGCAGGACATATTCACCTCCTCCAGCATGGGATCCTCTACAGACCCTGTCCTCTACCTTCTACAGGTGGTCTTTCTAGGGCCCACAGGGTAGCCTCCTCACCCCCCTCCTGCTTTCCCCCAGGTGCTCACAGGGATGTTTCTCACTTTTTTCCTCACTCCCCAGCAGCATTTTGCCCTTTCTTAAATATATTTTCCCAGAGACACCATCATCTTGGCTGAAGGGCTCAGCTGTGCTTTGTGGTGGGTTGGTGGAAGCCAGCTGGAATAGTCTGTGTCTGGCATGGGGCACCCCTGGCCTCTCCTCACAGAGGCCATCCTGCACCTTGCACTGCCACCACTTGCCCATAGTGCACCATTCTTCCTTCCCAGTTTGCTCAGCATCTTGCTCATAGGTGCCTCTGTGCTGAGCTGGGAAGGCTGCAGAGATGTGCAGGATTTTGTTGTTCAGAGGACACTTTGAATTCAACATGTTGACTCACGCGTTAGCTCCCCAACCACTCTAGGCTAGAGTTGGGAGGTGACCAGGTTGTCCTGGGACTTGGTGGCTGGCAGTGCAGGTGTGTCTCTTTTCTGGCTGACAACTTGGATAGTTTCAAGATTTCAAAGCCCATTATCCTGGGAGCGTCTTCATGTATTGACTTTTGATTTGTTTTGCTTTGTTTTCTGGAGGTAAGCTTTTACGGGGTTAGAAACAGTAGCCCCACTACAAAGCCATTCCGAGCTGAGGGCTCTCCTCAAAGGCACCTCCCTCTCATGGCCCCTTGCAGCCCGAGGGGGGTGGGGTATGTGAGGTCCCTCTTCCCACTGCCGTGTCCACCACAGCTAGAACACTCAGCGCATCCTTGATGGTCTGAGTGGCTCACCATTTCTAATGCTCCACCCAGGAGGTGGGAGCTGGCTGAAGGCACAGGGGCTCGTCTCTGTGCTTGGATTTAGAGCTAGGGATAAACCCTGCCCGCAGCACTGTGGCAGATATGGGAAGCTCTTTTCTGTAGCACACACGCACGACACAAAACTCAGTCAACAGGCAGAAAGCATCTGTTCAGCATCTGAGGCAGGCTGTTTAAAAAACAGGCTTATTTTTGCTCCTGTCCTCTAATACAGGAATAGGTATTGTGCAAGTCTGCATAGTGCTAATAGCACATCTCTCCCTACTGTAGTGGAGTTCGCTGCTGTAGTGAGAATTATCAGTTAATAATTATCACAGCTGACAATGCATCTTCATATCCCATCAGCCAGCAGATATTTTCCACTGGTCCATACAATGCAGACCCATCAGAAATAATAGGAAGTATCAAAGCTATTGTTAGGATACAGCAACTCAATATTCACAGACTATTTGGCCAGGGATGAACTCCTCAAGAGGAATTAATAAGGAGCCGCACTTAAATACCTGATGTTTATAAAAGGGAGAAGTGTACATGAAGTACATCATGGCTAAAAACCCACTTGATCTGTCCGAAGCAAAACCTAGCCTTCATCTCTCACATAGAAGCAAGTCTACCAGGGCTCGGAAAGAAAGATTTGTCTTTGAGGAGTGATCTGAAAGATAAGTAAGATGTCAAAGGAAAGAAAATGCAGTTTCTGCTCCTTGGGGAAATAGGGTAAAGGGGGAAGGAAAAAATAAGAAAGAAAAAAAAATTAAATCTTTCAATTTTTTTCCTAGCTGTAGCCATAGCCTCTTTTCTTTGATTTGTCATGATTTAAATTCATACAAAAAGATTTATTTCAAATAAGCCCTTTTAACTGTAGGGGCAGATTTTTTTTTCCCCTAAAGCCTTTGCTGAGAACAAAGTAACCCCTTGTCACACACAGTGACTAATGAGAGTTTAGTGTGGGTTTTAGTGTTCGTTTATACGCTTTGTGTTCAGCTAGTCGTAAGTTAAAGCTTTAGAAATCACACCGCGGGAATCCTTTGCTTAGGGGTGGGGGCGGGAGGCAAATCTGTCGAGACATTGAGAGCTGCTGAGCGGAAACTGCTCTTTTCAGGCTTCCTAATCAGCGGCACAGGAAATAAACACATGCAGGAAGTTGTTTGGCCTTTTCTTGAACTTAAAGTTTATACAGCGATTGATAACCGAGGCAAACTTTGTGTACTTAAACTTTTAAAAATTAAATGAAATAAAGAGGGCATGTTCAGCCTGTGCCAGCACGGCCTATACTTTCTACAACCAGCTCATCTAAATATGGTATTAAAAATTGGAAAGATTTTACAGGGTGTATATATTTATAGCTAGAATGTGTCCTTGCAACCTTTATGTACGATTTCTCTCCATCCCCCTTTCCTTCCATTTCACTAATCCTCTCCCAATGAAACTGAGCTGAAGCATTGAAATGAAACTGAAACTCATGTTTACGAAGCTGTTTTCTCTGCTTTTGCATCAGACTCTGCTCTTTCATCCTTTCCCTGACCTTATCATTTATTTTGTAAGCACTTCAGGGTAAGGATTATCTTGGACCATGTGTAACACCTTGTTTGATGGTGGCCCATATTGATATTTGGTTAATACTACATATATTGTATATAAAAGTTGTCTTTGAAAAGAGGGTAAAAATAAATGAGGCGTCATCCTTGAATATAGCTTTTGAAATTGATAGCATCAATTTACTAACAGGGACATTTATAAGCATTTCCAAGACACTATTTGTGTTCATATTTCTCAAGCTTTCCCTGTATTACTGAAGTCACTGTGAATTTAATGCTTTAAAAATAATAGTTTCAGGCTTGTAATAATTACAATTAGTTGGTGAAATCTGAGTGGGCTATTGAGAACATCTTTACCAATAATAACAAAGTGAGCAAATCCAAATGCAGAACAGAATATGGAGAAAAAAGTAAATGTACATGTCTTTGAAGACTGACCTAAATATCTGCTAAAAATTCATCCATTTCTAATGCATCTGCTATTCTTTTTGAGAATTGATTTTTTTTTTAACTTCCCTAACAAACCACCCCTATCAATGTTAGCATTTATTAGGAATACTTTTTGTAAAACAAAGACTAGAAGCAGAAAATTGCAGTTTAAATAAAGTAAAATGGAAGAAAGCCAGAACAAATGAAAGTGAATTATACATCCATAGTCTGGGTTACTTTCAGATGAAGTTATTGAATTAGCTTTTTAAAAAAAAAAAAAAAAAATTTGGGTTCTTTTTCATTCTGCTTTTTAAGTAATTAAAAAATGTCCTGAAGTTTCATACTTCATTTAGAAGGCTACGTATTTGAAATGTAGGAATAGCTTTGTTACATCTTGGCCTTCCCTAGCCATTAATGGGATTTCAAGACTTCAGGAAATATACCTAAATATTGCCCCCAAACTGACAATTACTGTAAAATGGATATAGCTGATCAGGAGCTCAATACATTTCAGTATTTAGTTCATTATAATAAATACATATGGAAGTTTCAACTATTAATCTTGAAGGATTGCACCCTCTATACATTTTCTGAACATCCACTTATCTCTACCCCTGATCCATTGAATTTACATCCCAGCCTGAAGTCCAACAGTCATCAGTCTATTGTTTGGGCACTACAGTGATATAGCTGTTTCACAGATACCTTTGAAGGAACCAATTTTTTGCTTTTCTCCATTCCCGTACAGGAAACATTCAAGTTTGTTCCAGACTGTGTGGCAGTAATGTGTATGCACAATGATGATATGTAGCTGCATTGTTTGTGTTCTACCCTAAAAGCTATTTTTACATTGCATTTCTTTCTTTTTTGATAGTCCAGCTCCACAGTGAGAACATACCAAAACAGTAAATCAAGAGTGACCATGAGCCCTGGCTTTAGCTCCCAGTGGAACAGCAGCCAACCTGCTTGGAATACCTACACCTTTCCCAGAGCAAGCTTGCACTACCAGTCTCATGCTAGCTACACCTACTGTGCTGGACATCCTGCTGTAAGTAATTATAACCTTTTCTGCAGTTATCTGAATGAGCTGTATGATTCCCTGGGAGGTGGAGCTGCTCAGGGGCTGACAGTTCAGCGCACTTCACCAGTGCTCTTTGTGTCCCACGGCAGTCAAGACAACTCATGTGTACTGAGCGTAAATCTAGAAAATATTAGAATGAGTCTAAGATGTAAGTAAATGTGGAAGCTTTATAGCTAGTAGAAATATGTATATATTTGTACATGTAGTAGCTCTTTTCTCATCAAATTACTGTTGTGGGTCTGGGTTTCAATGTCAGGGATGTGGACTGCACAGTGGATGTGGCTTCTTTACTGTTTCTAGTGAGTCTGTTAGATGAATGAATTATTCTTTCTATTTCAGAGATTTTAAATTGTATGGATGAGTCAGTGAAGGAAGAAATATCTTATCATCATTAGATTTGTTAATATTCGCTACTTTGTTATAAATGTGATCAGTAGTCAACATGAAATCCTGTTGCTAAGCAAAGACTGCCAGTCTTCTGTAATTTGCATGCAATGGTGGCCAAAAAGAATGGGGAGAAGGGCTTACTGTTGTTGTGTGTTTTAATTTGACAACCATGAAAGGTTCACAACTGAAGGCTGATGGTGGGTCTTGTCATATTGGTGTAGCAGACTGCTTATAGCAGAGCCCTTTCCTTCTTTTAGTTTCTGATTCTGAAATACTCTGAGTGAGTTAACTAGGGAAGACCTCATTAGTGTAAGCAATCTTTACTTTTTCTCACTTTATATTTTGTCATTTTAATGTTTGGATTTGAACTTTGCTTTGGATATTGTTAGAACTTCTTAAACAACATACTGTTTTAACATCCTGTCATGTGCACGTAATGAAATTTTGCCATCTTATAGCGAATTCCAGTAGGAAAACAGGGGAAAGTGCAGCTTTTACTACAGAGGGGAAATTGTGCTATGCAATCTTGTTGCAAGATCTTTGTGATTTGATTTAGATCTTCTATCTTGCCCACCAACAGACTTTTGGACAGAAGTTTGTGTTGGGAATTGTCTCAAGCACTAACATGGGAATTGGAATCAAGGAGGGGAATAAATTAGTAAAATCTTGTCTCTTTTCTGAGGTGGTGAGATCTCAGAATGAATTAAACATCTATATGGATTCTGCTGTTTGCTCAATTCCTTTAAAGTGTCTTTGAAAATGATAAAAAATGTGATGGAAAATGAAGCTATTTGGCATTGGAAAGGCACAGAGATTTTCCTCATTTAGAGTGATGGCTCAAAAAGAGTCTCTTGTACAGCTTAATTTAACTTAAACTATGGATATTCAAGTCATTAACTGCTCCTTAAATTTGATGATTTAGAATAAACACTAACCTCTTTGTGAGTCAAGCTTTGACTCTACTAAGCAAAAGAGCATACAAGATATATGTCCTATATGTGAGATGCTTTAAAAATGGAGACATCTTTGTACCCATATGAATTAAAATGTCAGTCAAGGCACAAAAGTCCTTTCTAGGCTAATTCCACAGTTCCTCTTTCTTTTATTTAGACTCAAGTTGATGGTACCTTAACTAAAATTTCTTTATCTGTACAATATTTGTTTTTATTGAGCACTTCAATATGCAGTCATTGGAAATGATACACCAATCTGAAGCTGATTTAGCTGATTGCTGGAAAGTAGAGATTTCAGAATAGCCAGCACTGCATAAACCTTTGTACAGATGAGAAATGCCAAAACCAAGTAGATAAGTACAAGAAAAATAACTAAATTGTTTGATTAGTCCTGCCCTCAGTGTCCCTGGGTTCAACGGTTTAGAAAACTTGGCACATTTCTTGGCGTCTGCTCATCTGAGGAGCTCTGCTGCAGAGCTACTTAGCAGACGGCTGGACTGATTTCCTAGGCTCGTGGTAAGAAACTCTTAAGTTTAGTTGCCATTGAAATGCCTACCACTGTGATCACATACTTTTTCCATACCTTCCCTACTTCTGCGTGCTCTGAGGGTGAGGCCATAAGGAGGGCCCAGGCAAGGCTCTCCAGCAAACTCAGCTCCTCCCTTCCACAGAATCAGATGAAGCTCAAGTTTTCAAGAGAAAACAATGCCTTAATATTTACTTGAATGTCTGTTGCAATGCATATGATAAAGTTAGAATTAGTCTGGTTCCTGTTTCTTAGATTTGTTTCATCTGGGCTCAAACTAACGCTCCGATGGCAAATGACAACAATAAGAGCTGGATACGGAGGAATTCCTTTATTCATGAATCTACCCAGTGTAACATGCTCAACTGGGTGTCTGCTGTACTTCAGAGGATTTTATTTGCCCTCATCTGACACAGGTTCACCAGAAAAAGCCGTAGGTTTTAATGCTGTATGAAGCTGCTTCTGCAAAACCTCCCACATGGAATATGTCTAAAGATCGTTGTAGTTTCTTGACACTTTGGAGGCTAACAAACTTAGGAGCGCTTTGCAAGTTCAGGGCAGATAAACGTCAGGGAGTTGGATCCGGCCTTGAAGTACTTCAAGATATTAGTCCCTGGAGAGAGAGCCAAGAGAAAAGCCTCGGATTTCTCTACTGTTTGGAGAAAAGATGAAGTAGACAAAAAGGGTTCCTGTTAATGGGACCACATGTAACCAAAAAATAAAACCTTCTAATTATTATTTTTCTGAATGTAAGAAAAAAGCATCATACAAAGTGCAGTGATCAGAGACCCTTATGACTCTAGCTGGTCCGAAGAAATATGACTGAGCCAAAGGTGTGGTTTCTATTTCACTTTATCTTAGAACACACTCTGCATCTCTCTTCCATAGTGCTGCAAATTGTTGATTAAAAGCAGTCTCTTCACCCTAGCAATGAAAAGAACAGGAAGTTTGTTTAAACAGAGTAATTTTTCATCTCTTTGAGTTATCTAAGGAAAAAAAAAAGACTGCACATCGTCTCAGTCAACAGTGTAAAGCAGTTTTTGAATAAAGATGCTAACTTGTCGTAGCTGTATGGGGAGGCAGGATACTGCGTAGCATCTGTGTATACTAAGATGAGTGATAATGTGGTAGATGGCCATTACAAAGTATACGACAACTTGTTTTTGATATTAGGGGCTAAAAATTCCCCTGGCATTCACATTCAGAGTCTTGCAGCCAGAAAAATGGTGACAATTCTGAGTATCCCCACTGGCACGATAGGAACAGTCCTCTGAGCATTTTCTCATCTGCACAGGTTTGCTACCCATGCTTTTTCCATTGTCTCAAAATCTCAATTTCCCTTTCTCCACATTTTCCTGGAAAGATGATAGAGTTTGTGCAGACCTTGGGAAATCTTATCCAGTGAATTAACAAATGACTGCTTAGATTGTGCATTAATTTTAAAGAAGTACATGGCCAAAGTGGGCAAACAAAACAGATCCCATCTGCTTTTGACTATTTGAAATCGTAAGGGAGTCTCTTATGTCTTTATTGAATATTCATGTTGCAGTCACAGATATCTGCCATGCTCACTTACGTAGAAGTCAGTCCATATGAAGGAAGTTGACAATCACTGATGAAGCACAGAGTACTCGTTGCAGACTGAGTTAACCTGCAAGGTTTGAAACCTTTGTTGTCATCATCCCATGGGATGATGAATTTAGCTGGATGTATTAATCTCTTAATGTGCATACATCTCTGTAGCGTATGTGATGTCTTTGTATTTCTTACCTAGATATGCAACTCCGCATATGTAAGACTTTTCACTAGAATCTATTCTGCACTCTAACAGGATTTGGTCATGCTCCACTAGATCAGTGACAACCTTCAAAGCATGATTGGTTAAATCTGTAAAGTTATTATTTGGAGCTCTACAGATAATGTTTACAAGGTGTTACATCTGAGATGTCATCTGTGGATCAGACAATCAGTTTGCTTAGCAGTACTTTTGTCCCCATTCCAGCAGTCTGTCCCCAGACTTCTTTCTGCTGCCTTCTTTAAATGCGTGATTGCTTCTGCAATTATGCTGTTAGCAGGAATATGCAAAGCAGAATTAAAAAAAAAATAAAAATGTGATGCAGAGCTCTATGAAATGCTACTGACCTTCTTTTACTAGCTTCCCTAAGCCCTAGTAGGATCTCAAATCTTTAATCTTAGGAATCTTAAGACCCAGTCAGAGGAGCTATAGCTCCCTTTACACTTTCCTGCTGACAATCCTTGGACAGAAAAGGAGCAAGGCTGTCACTGTGGGCAACACTAACGGAAAGTCCTACTTACTGTCAGCATGATTATGCAGAGTCCATCGGAAAAATTTCCAGTGGCAGGTAGGTAACCCTCATTGCTGATGACAGAACTGCAGGACTGCAATATTGCACAGCTATAATGCTTTATGTAAACTGACTGGTTTGATCATTACCACACAAATTGGATTAACATCTGTACTGAGCTCTCAATGATTGCCTTTTTTAACCACTTATTTTGTATACATTTATAAAATTAGAAATCTTGCCATTTTGATTTGATTAGTTAATACAGTGTTTAGAGATCACCTGGGAATGTGAGATGCAATTATTTGTTTATATGTATACATATATATATAAAATGGCTTATTAGTTTGTGACTATATATATTTATGTACAAAGATCTAGTTTTGGCTAAAATCCGTGCAGAATGACATAGGTAGGTTCTCAGTGCAGGGCTGGTCTTGAGTGTCAGTCTCTAGTCTTCTGATGTGATCCTGTCATCTGAAATGTAAAACTAGTTAGGGAACACATTCTTGTAAGTGTAATATCCTACTCAAAATTGGTTCTATAGCACAGAAATAAGACTGGCAGAAGCAACGTACTAATACATGCCAAATTCTTTAGATAGACCATAAATGATGTGACCATAAAGTATAATGCAAAGACTGTTTTAAGAAGAAATTTTCCTTAAATCCAGGAAGTGTTCAATATAATGTGGGTGTTCTACTCAAAACAGGCCCTTATTTCTCTCAAAACACAAGTAGAACAGTTCAGCATTCCAATGTTATTTTGGGGTTTTTTTATACCAAAATCTTTCCAGTCAGTACTTTCTTTACAGTTGCACCTCTTTTTAAAGACTGAGACAAAGCTAAGAATTAAATGCTTATGCAGTATAATACTATCCTCTATCATCACTAATTTCCAAGATATCAGTTTAAACAGAAGCTGTCACTTTTTGATCTGGCTTGAGCCTTCTGCCTGATTCATTTTGTAATGTCACGAACAGTGGATTGTGGATTCATGGAATATGGCTGGCCTGATTAAAGACAAAGAAACTTCCTTTTACACATGCACATCCTTATGATCAGCAATAATAGGAAAGAGAATAAATAGTACAATAGGCAGGAATTGGAAATGTCTCTTTAAGAACCTCACAGTTCACTTTAAGTCCTGAAATCTCAGTTTTCTCTGTCCTTAAAGTTAACCCACTCTTGCCTTTAAGGGCCTTTCATGTGAGATTGATCTCTACCATTCTGCAGCCAGTACGTCTTTGGTGCTACTGGCTGTTGTCATAATAGCCGCAGTTAAAAAATGGTGGAAATGGGTCCAAAGAATCATACACTGTTGAAGCAAAATACACCATACATACACCACTGAGCAACTGCTACATGACACTTAGGTCACACTGTTTCAGCGTAAGGCATAAGGGATGTATTTGGATCCTCTAAAGATGATGATCACTTTTCAGAGCACTGACATAGCCCCAGCTTCAGAATCCCATTAGTAATCTGAGGAAAGTTCAAGTGTGGGCTAGAGAGAGGAGGGAAAGTGTTCCCAACCAGGGGAAAAAAAAAACAAAACAAAAAAAAGGTTTACTACCAGAAGCTATTTTTTTAATTGCTGATATGTTCCTTACGAAATAGTGCAAGAGGAAGTGAGAGAGCAAATGAAAGAGGCAGTCCTTAAATTGAGAATGAAAAGGATGCCATCTCTGTTGCTGAGTGTCAGTTGTGGTATAAGAGAAAAGCTGTGCCAGGTAGGAGAAAAGTAAATGAAGAATTGTGGAAAAAGGAATATTTTTAATTGACAAGATGTTTTAGTTATCAGGTGCAATGAGTAGCTTAGCGATTGAGTGCAAATCCATATGCTAAGTGCTGACATAAATTATTTATTCTGTTTATCTATTGCCTCCATCTACAGGAACAGAGCCTCAAAAACATGAACTTATTAAGCTGCAAATGTAAAACACATTTTCACTGTGGCTTTGGTTCTTTGGAAAGGGAGGAAATTTCAAACCCCCAAACAAATATGTCTCTTAATTAACTTTTCTCACCATCTGTGCTTACTTATAGCTGAGGCAAGTGGTACCAGTGACTTGTGAGATTGCTTTCAATGCTGCCTCTTTAGGCCAGCTTTTCAAAGCAGCAATCACATGCAGTTAATTCCAATCAGATCAGCTTATCAGCTCAGTTCATTGTAGTGCTTTCATAATCATTCGTGTGTGACAGCCCATTAAAACTTGGCCAGGCCTTTTAAAAAAAAAAAAAGTCACAAAATCCACAAATGTGTTTTACATTCAGCCTTGGAGGTATTCAGCATATTTGTTTCGTGTATTAAGCCCTGAAATTGAACTTCTGTGAAGGGTTGTAGGGAAAAGTCATCAGTAATAACAGGACTTTAGCCAAAGTAGTTTACTGTACTTTATCTCTATATATGATGGTGTGATAATTGTGTGAAATACTGTCTGTGGATCTGCTTGGCTCCTGCAAAGGTGCAGTCCTGCCAGTGCAGCACACCAGACCTGGGGGCTACTGTTGAGTGTGTGAAAGGCCAGGAGTCATTCAGGTTGACCAAGGGAGATTTTCCTTTCTGGAAGACTTTTGGTGGATGGCAATTACAGTTTGAAGTCGATTGACCTGGTCGGAAATGGCAGGGCCTCTCAGAGTGGAGAGGGCACTAATAAGACAAAATGTTACAACAGACTTGCAACAAATATTTATCAAGAACTCTGGGGAAATGGAGAAGTTCCACCTAAATTTGAGCTTGGAAGTGTTTGGTTTCAGAATTCTGATTTTTGTGTATTCATGAATGTTATTTTACTGTTATTTTTTCCTGTATCCACTAGTCATTCGCACAGCACATATATTATGTCTTAATATTTTTTGGTTTTGTTTTATTCTCTATGTGACTTTTGTGGACTTATTTTCAGTAACAGATATTGCTTTGTAGACATTATAACTGAAATCTTTGAAATGAACAAAAAATACTTTTAGATATATATCCACAGTATTGATAAAATATGTACTGCTGAAAAGTTCTTCACCATCTCCTAGTACTAGTAAGGCCAACTGTTTTGGGGACAGGAACTTTTTGTTTGCAGACAGACTCTATAGGAGTTTTCTTGCTGATTCTATGTTTTATTCTTGTGAAGTGGCAGATACACTCAGAAAGAAGGTATTTTTGAATAGACTTGAAAAATACAAACCAGATGCTGCCTATTTTTTTTTATTTTTGAAAGAAGGGAAGAAAATTCTCTAAATTTAGACTGTAAAATAGACTTGTAGGAGGCAGTAAATACAGATCTCAGTAAATGTCTATAATTTACAGATATATATACCTATACATATCTCTACATGTATTTGTGTCTACGTTCCTATATGTGTGCGTCTCTATATATGTATGTATATACCTGCTTTTAATGTTTATTTTGGTCTTCGATTTCTGCTTTAATTTAGCAAATAAGAGGTCTGTGGTTCTAATTTAGCTTCTCCATTACATTTTCAGTAAGCCAGACAGGTTGTCTTTAGGATTTGTTAGTAAAGGTGATTAATTCCTCCAGGGTCCAGAGAAAATCCTGGTATTAGGGCTCAAGAGTAGATGCTACAAACTGCCAACATATCACATGTTTTGGAGACACCTGACACTTTTTGAAGGATTGATTATTTCAAAAGGCCAGCAATTGTGTTGCTTTCATTTTAAATAATTAACACACTCAGGAGACTTCCTTGTTGCATTGCAGCTTTCAAGTGTGAAGAGTTTTGGACTAGTCTGAACAACTACTGCTTCAAATAATTTTGCTGATGGAGTCTTCCTCTCTTAATTTTAGTTGGAGGTATTGATTTAATATAAACCCCCCCCAATTTAGTGAAGGTATAGGGGATCAATGTTTTCCTTTGCACTTAGGCCTACCTCCTTGCCTTAAGGTTTGTCTTAGAGCAGTCTTGCAAATGGGATGATATTCAACAGCGCTGTCAGTAGCAACTTCTGTTTACAAAAGAAGCTGGAAGAAATGCGTATCTGTGAGAAATAACAACTTGTCAACATTGAAGTGTTCTTTTAATGAAAAGTCAGGATTTTTACCATTAACAAATTTTAAATGATGCTTTAGTGGAAAACCAAATGCTGACCAAAGATCATTTATCCCTTGCTGGTTTCTGGCATATGTTCCACCAGCTATTTAGATACCTTGTTGGAAGCCCAGGATCACAAAAAGATCAATATCCTAGAGTACCTTGCATGATCATTAATCTGCTAAGTAATCTGAAATTTGTTCTTTGTCACCTTTATTGAAATGTTTGCTGTTGCTTTTACTAACTGGGCTTCCTTTAAAAGAAACAACTTGGGAGACAATGTCATCTGTGTGTCTGTCTTGGGCCTGTTTTTCAGTCATTTTTCTACTTTTGGCCAGTTTCAAGATGAAGTTTACTGTGGGAGGACTTACTCTATGTTAGGGAGACTAGAACCATTGTGTGAAGGCATTCCCACAAGACACATGAAGGAGGGATCTGGAGTTTTTGAGAAAGAAAACAAGCATCAGGCTTTATTTATTATTGCTTCTCAGGGGAACAACTCATTACAGCACTCTGTTGAGTTTTTCATAGATAAGGACTCTGTTGACCTCAGAACTGTACCAACATACTGTAAAAGGTCTCTATCCCAAGCATGTAAGCAGATGGGACAAAAAGTAGGAAGGCAAGCAGGGGCACCGAGAGAAGGGATGCTAGTCAGAGTCATGCAGCTGTTAAGGGAAAAGAACAGCAGTAGGCTTTGGTTTCCTTCAGTTCCAAGTTGGTGCCTTATCTGTCAAACCACACTGGTTTTCTGCATTTTTCGAAGTATATAACTAGGTAATCTATAATTTTGTTCTAAAACCTGTAGCTATAAGGTGATGGAGATGTATCCTGAAGACCAAAACTTCTAGCTGAAAGCAGGTATGGTTAGTTAAGTTCTGCTTTAACCAGTGTCTCTCTTCTGTGCTAGATCAGGTTCTTATTAAGGATGTTAGATTCAGCTAGAATTAAATCTATCCAGGGAGATTAGGGGTAATGCCAAAGAATCCTATAGGTATATGAATGGAAAGAAAAAGACTAGGCAAGGTGTGGGCCCTCTCAGAAAAGAAACTGGAGAACTGGTGGCAAGTGATGCTGAGAAGGCTGAGGTCCTCAATGACTTCTTTTCCTCAGTCTTCATTGGCAAGGGCTCCAGCCACACCCCCAGAATCACAAAAGTTGATGGCAGGGGTTGGATGAAAGAACTGCCCCTTGCAAGTGAAGATCAGGTTCGTGACCATCTGAAGAACCTGAAAGTGCACAAGTCCATGGGACTTGACGGGATACACCCACGAGTGCTGAGAGAACTGGGGGATGAGGTTGCTAAACCGCTATCTATTATATTCCAAAAGTCATGGCAGTCTGGTGAAGTGTCCACTGACTGGAAAAGGGGAAATATAACCCCCATCTTCAAAAAGGGGAAGGTGGATGAACCCGGGAACAATAGACCAGTCAGTCTCACTTCAGTGTCAAGTAAGATCATGGAGTGGATCCTCCTGGAGGCACTACTGAGGCAGATGAATAGCGACAAAGTGATTGGTTGCAATCAGCATGGCTTCACCAAGGGCAAATCATGCCTGACTAACCTGGTGGCCTTCTATGAGAAGGTCACAACATCAATTGATGGGGGAAGAGCAACTGACGACATTTACCTGGACCTGAGCAAAGCCTTTGCCACTGTCCCGCATGACATTCTGATCTCCACACTGGTGAAATATGGATTTGACGGATGGACAGTTCAGTGGATAAAGAACTGGCTTGACGGCCACTGCCAAAGAGTGGTTGTCAATGGGTTGGTATCCACGTGGAGACCAGTGACAAGTGGAGTCCCTCAAGGATCAGTACTGGGACCAGTCTTGTTTAACATCTTTGTCAGCGACATGGACAGTGGCATTGAGTGCACCCTCAGCAAGTTTGCCGATGACACCAAGCTGTGTGGGGCGGCTGACACGCTGGAGGGAAGGGATGCCATCCAGAGGGACCTCGACAGGCTGGAGAGGTGGGCCCAAGCCAGTCTCATGAAGTTCAACAAGGCCAAACGCAAGGTCCTCCATCTGGGTCGGAGCAATCCCAAGCACCAATATAGGCTGGGCAGTGACTGGCTTGAGAGCAGCCCTGAAGAAAAGGACTTGGGAGTGCTGGTGGATGAGAAGCTCAACATGAGCCATAAGTCTGCTCTTGCAGCCCAGAGGGCCAATCGTGTCCTCGGCTGCATCAAGAGAAGTGTGGACAGCAGGTTGAGGGAAGTGATTCTCCCCCTTTACTCCGCTCTCGTGAGGCCTCACCTGGAGCACTGCGTCCAGTTCTGGAGCCCCTGTTACAGGAAGGATATGGAAGTGCTGGAATGTGTCCAGAGAAGGGCCATGAGGATGATCAGAGGGCTGGAGCACCTCTCCTGTGGGGACAGACTGAGAGAGTTGGGGTTGTTCAAGTCTATAAAAAAGAAGGCTCTGGGGAGACCTTATGGTGGCCTTCCGGTATCTGAAGGGGGCCTACAAGAAAGCTGGGGAGGGACTTTTTAAGATGTTGGGCAGTGATAGGATGAGAGGGAATGGATTAAAACTAGAGATAGGTTGATTCAGATTAGACATTAGGAAGAATTTCTTCCCCATGAGGGTGGTGAGACACTGGAACAGGTTGCCCAGAGAGGTGGTGGAAGCCCCATCCTTGGAAGTTTTTAAGCCCAGGCTGGATGGGGCTCTGAGCAACCTGCTCTAGTGGGAGGTGTCCCTGCCCGTGGCAGGGGGGTTGGAACTAGGTGATCTTTAATGTCCCTTCCAACCCTGACAATTCTATGATTCTATGTTAAACGGGGACATTTGTGGGTTTGGGAAAAAGAGACATGCTTCCTGCAAGGACACCTCCCCCCAAGGCACCTCTTCTTTGTTTCTTTGCTTTTATTTTATTTGGTGGTTGCCCATATTTTAGTATTATTTTCCATGGTGTTCTTATTTATAGTTACAAGACGGACTGCCTGGATTTTGTCAAATAGAGTACCTGTAAGCTTCACAAGGAGCAGAACATTTTCCATTTGGTCCGTTCATGCGCAAATACCTACCCATCTTCCTTGGGTATACAGGCAGCTTCCATGCAAGAGGAAAAAAACTGAAAGGGTCTGGAAATACCACAAAGATCTTTGTGGAGGTTCAACACAGTATTTTCAACTTTCACACTTGTTTTCTCATCCTTTTAAGCATTAGCCCTTTGGCGTGATCAGGTGCTAGGAATCTCCTGGCACCGAAGGCAAATGCTCTGTTGTGGCTCTGTCCTTCTGCCCTGGTGACCTTTCCTTGGATGTCTGCCAGCATGGCTGTGATCAAACCAGAGGTGCTGCAGATCTCTCTGCCAAGCACTTGCAGTCAGTAAGAGCAAAACTCAGCCTTTATGTTCAGCATGGCCACAAACTCTCTACGGTTGGACTCGATGGTCTTAAAGGTCTTTTCCAACCTCAGTGATTCTGTGATTCTATGAAACACCGTTAAAGTTGCAGGAGATCTATTTTAAAACTAGGCTTTTTCAAACTTCTAGAAAGCACCTCAATTTTTGCTGTGTTATCAGGGTAGTCTTTCTTTGATTGAAAACTTCCCTTTCTTCAGAAGCTGCACTAGGAGAAATCCTCACATTGTATACAGCTGGATGAAAGGTTGGATTGAGTTGTTTTCCTACCAAACTATAAAGTGATTTTCTTTTTAAATCTTTCTTTCTATTTCACTGCTACTTAATGTCTTTTGTCTGCTGAAGGAGGACAGGTGCAATTATTCACCTCTGAGTCCTGGGAAAGAAATTGTAATTCAGCATGGTTTCTCAGAAAGGAATGTAATTCACTGCCCCGTATACAGTACATTATGCAGGCCAAACACAATTGTGAAAGCTGTAGCATAGTTTAAGGAAAATATACAATGAACAATGCTTGGTACAAAATCAGGCTGTTTATCTTAATACTTTATTTGAGAGTAGAAAAGTAAAAAATTATTGATGAAGCTTGACAGAGTTGTCTTTACAGTTTTTTAAGGACAAAATCTCTTGACATTGCTACATGAGGAAAAGGATGTGTGAAGGTTCTCCAACTTGTCCATTGGGATGCAAATTTTAAAGTAGTGGTAGTAGAACCATTATTATTTTGATTATTTACTCTTTTTTTTTTTTTAATGAAAATGGGGGCCAAGACTTTAAAAATGTAGCACAGAATTTGTTTCTGAAGAGAGGAAGTTCTCACCCTTTCCTTAAAGAGCAACCCTGCCAACCACTGAGTTAAGATACTCCGACTACATACTGGTTTCAGCTCAGAATGATTATATTCAGTAGATATTTAATAGATTAATGATGGAGGAGATCTGTTTACAGAGCAAACTTTTGCACTGGGCAAACTAACAGAAGTTCTAGCTGTGCTCACTTACAACTGCAGAGCAGCTGTGGCCTGGCATACTTGTTGCTTGAGAATTACACAAAGTGAACAGATTTAATTTAAAGATATTTAGTTCAAGTTTCAAGACCTTTTTACTCTCCTGTGGGGAAAATAAATCAGATTACTGTTTGTGTGTATTGTGGCTAAGTCTTTTCATCGCAGTCTCTATTTTCACTTGCTGCTGGTAAGTTGATGACACTTGCACCTTACTGGGAGAAACATTTCAGGTCTGGCCGAATCCTAAAGGCAAGTTGCCACATCATTTTGAATAAAGTCCTTTTTGCTGCTTCATAGTCAAAGAAGTCAGATGCATATTACCCACCTTTGTTGAAAGAAATAATTTGTTGTATCTTTTCCTCCACCTAAGTGCAAGACAATGATTTATAGATTAGGTACCAGTCTTTTCAGGCAGTTAAATGTTCATGCTGTTTGGGGTTTTTTTTTCTCCTCCCTCCTACACATGATCAGTTAATTCAGGAGCAGAAGGATAAACTTGATGCTTTCCAGTAGAGGGTGTCTGAAGCAGATGTTTGGTCAGTTTGGCTTTACTGAAATGCAAAATGGAGTAATTTTGTGATTCTCTGCCATGGCTTTTTTGTCCTCTTTTCTTGCACCAGAGGAGTTAATTCAAGGTAAAAAGGGCACTAGAAAAGAGAACAAAGCACTGAATTTGTTGTTCTTATAGCCAAGTATCAAAGAAAAGGCAAACTGAATATGGAAACTGTGTCTGCTTATGGTAAGATGTATAATTCCCTTCAGAGAAAATGCAGACTGCAGTGTAGATCTCAGAGTCTGGGAATTAACAGCTGTGCTGCTGTTCCAGGACTGAGCGTACCACATGACAATCACTTTGTTTCTCTTGAAATGTTCGTGAAGTAGGAAAAAAATATAAAATCACATAACATTAATAAAAGAAGAGCTAAGCTTGTTAGTGCTTTTCTGAAGGCTAAGTTGCATGGCTTCATTACTGCTTTTTAAAGGGCAACGGGCATTGAAATCTTGTTAACTGACTAAAGGAATTTAATTGATTTGAAGGACTACATATAATTTTGTTATTTTATTCTAAGATGTTCTGTGTGAACAAACCCTTTTTTCTAGTCTTGTTAACTTTATTAGTGGTATTTGCATTGGTGGTGGACTCTCTGGGTAGGGTAACTTGCATGACTAAAAATATTTTTCCTTGTTTAAGAAAAATAGAGAGGGGGAGGAAAGATTTTTTTTTTTTGTCTGAAAAAGGAAACAGTTAAACTGTCTATAAACAACATGTTGAATATAGAGAAGGGGGAAAAAAAATGAATATAATCTCTTTCAGAAAAAGTTAAGAGATTGTTACCTGTAATGTTCCTAGTAATTTTGTTTTCACCATATTTAAATTAGTCCTAAAAAACCCAACACCCTGCCCTCAATCTCCCCCCCCCTCCAAAAAAAGAACCCCAAAAAACCTGAAAAACAGACTCAATAGAGATGTCATTCCCACTCAAGGAATACTTTTTAAACTGACTTTATACATTTTTAAAAATCATATGTCTGGAGGAATAAAACCAACTAATTTCCTACATCCAAAGTGAAAATATTTCATTCTGCTGTAAACTAAAATTAATCAAATATAATTCAATAAGGCTAGCAATCACAAAGGGATGACATGCTGGTCCAAACAGGGAACTGAAGGAGAAAACTGAGAGTCATCTTGCGCAAATTACATACCTGGAAGGAAAAGCATTTTTCTTGCTTTATGCAATACTTGAATTTCCTAAGGAGGGGAAGGTTTCTTCAAAAATGCTTACCACAATGATGCCTGAAGAGGTCACGGTCTGCATTGCTGCACAGAATGTCTCCCGCAGATATTTCACTCCTGCTTTTCGAACAAGTATGCACTTGCTCTTTCTGTGTAGAGAATGCAATTGGCCAAGCTCTCAGATATCCAGAGATGATGAAGTCCCATTGGCCTCAACCAAGGCATCCATTTGTGTCATTGATAGTCTGACAAGCAAAAGTAGCCAAAGGGTGTATTTGATTCTGACATGGGCTTGTCATGTACTTAAGTCTTTATTATCTATTATTGTATTTTATATGCTGAAACAAGCCTGGTTCCTGTGGTTCTTAAAAGAGGAAAATTGGCTGTCTGAGTTTTGCCCTGTGACCACATTGCTTTAATCACATATATATGCTGTTGATCTGTCCCCTTCTGGCTTTTCTTGAGATCATGGGAGAAAGAAAAATAGCTTTCTCACATGAGGAAAAGTGGGGGGTTTATTTTGGGGCTTTTTGTTTGTTTGTTTTTTCCCCATGCTATATCTTTTTCCTATGTTTTGTTCTTTCACAAGTGAAGTGAATTCCCCACCTACCTGCAGGATTTTTAAGAAAATAACTTTTAACGTGGAAGTCCTTATGTTCTCATTAAGGGATGAACATATCATTAACTTCCTCTACCCTTACCCAAAATCTAATTGCAAACTGAAGTGGCTGGAGATAAGTCTGCTCACCAGGTTTAGTGGTGTTTTACTGCTTTAATTAGGCTTTGGGTTTAAGGTGTTTCATGAGAAGAAAAGGGCTTCTCAATACTTGGGTTAAAAAGGCAGGGAGAAACAACAGCCATGAGGGCACTTTCCCATGTACTTGAGCATGATTAAATGTAGCAGGGGGTTCTTCCTTCACTGAGTAAATTACCTTTGTCCCATGTGTATATTGATATAAACTTTAAACATTTGGCTTTGCAATATATCTCAGGCTGCTCCTCTCACTGCTCAGGGTCAAGAGAGAAATTCATGAATCCTGACAGGAAATCTCTTTCTAAGTATAAGGAATAGGTGTCCAGTTACTCAGATAAACAGAAGATTAAAATTGTCAAATTCTTTGTGTGTTTACTTTTAAACAATGCACACAGCAAATGACAGAACTTTTTCACCAGATGTGTATTAGTAATTCAGATACCACATCATTTCTCTAGTGTCATACACACAAAATCCCTTGAAAAATCTGTCTCTTTGTGCAGCCTGGTATTTGATTCAGAAAAATGTTGGTTTAGGTTATTTGTTACTATTTAGAAGCCAAAAGATCTCGGCCTTCGAGAAGCTCTACCTGATGTTGCTAGATACTACTGAAGTGATAGTCACATCAGAATGCCGCAGGGTTTTAATAGGAAGAGTTAATTTCTTTTACAGTGTAGGAAATGGAGAACAGATCATAAACCTTTTCATTTTTTCTCCTACTTTCTCATCGCTATCCATACTAAATATTTTTCTACTCTGTAGCGTTATGACAGGTTTAAGACTAAAGCTGAAATATAAAGCATAAATAAAAGAATACATGATCTTTTTAATCCAAATGTAATTAATTGAAATATTTTCAAAATCTTGCCTAATAGGCTAACCTATATTTTAAAAATCTTTGAACCTTATCCTTTGTATATGGAATTACTTTAAACTGGTTTGGACTGCTAACTGTTGGATATTTATTAAATAGAGTATGAACATGTTTATATTTTTACATTTTAGTTTACTAATCTTGAACCAAATACAAAGTTTCCTTAAAGTTTAAGATGGCAAAAATTTGTTATGTGCTTTTTAGTCAAGCTGAAGACATTTTCTTGGATTCCGTTTTTTTTAACAACTTGACTAACAGTTAAAAAGAAAAAGAAATTGTTCAAATGAGGGTGAATAAATCTTTAGATACTAAAATGACACCAAACTAACAAAACACTTCTGGATGTATACACTTGGTCTATGCCGTAGTCACTGTGTTCCTGTGGGTTCCCCCCTTCAAAATTTAGGGTATATGGCCTTCTCTATAGAGGCAAGAACAAGGTGGGATTTAAGCTCATGAGGTTGTGCCATCTAGTAACAGTTCACCTACCAGGGACTATTGCTATGACTCTTATGCCACCACCAGTCTGTACTGGGCCCTGAAATATCTTCAGTGGTATTTGTTGAACAGTGAGTTTTTTATCGCAGTTTCTGATTGAGAAGTACTTCAGTGAATATCCTTGTTCATTAACTACGTACTAGTTTTAAACATTTGTTCCATTTTAGCCACTCTTTTAGCATGCTATTTCTAGCTCTTGCTCTGAATGCACTATTAATAATGATGGTGGGCAGAATAACTTTAGTCATATCACTAATAATCATCTTAACCAATCTATTGCGCAGCTGAACAGATCATGTTAAAGCAGAAAGTGGAGGGGTTTGGAAGCAGTTTCTCTATTGTAAAAATATAAGATCATTCACTTGTACATTGATTTAGATTTGAAAAAACCAAATTGGTGATCTTAACATAAATGTATTCCAGCCAGAATAAACATTGGCCTCAATGAGAGTTATTTTGTTGAAGAAGGGGATCTGATATTCAGGAGACTCTCTAGCTGTGGTAGTTGCTGAGTATTGCTTATTCAGGCAGTAGAATTGTTGGGCTGAAGCAGGGAAAGTATATTACCCTGCCTTAGGCACCAAACTATTAGATTTCATGTAATTTCAGCAGTTTATAAGAAATATTTTACACCTTTGTGAGTAAATGTGAAATTTTGGGCATCAGGAAACTACATGAGCATTGTAATTTTTTATACCATTTTCCAAATAGTGTCTGTTTCTTTGAGACCATATTGTTTTTATTATGATAAGCATTTGTTCCTCTGTACTGTTGATGCTCATCTTCTTTTTTAAGTAGAATGTAAGAATGAGTGCTGATAGAAAGTACTGCATAACTTTGTTAAATAAAAAGTGGGGGAATGGTGGAGAGCTGCCTCAGACAGATGAAAAATGCCCAGTATGTCAAGGAAAATATATTCCCCAGTGTCATTTCATGCTCTGCAGGGGTCTGTTTTCTTGAGTCCAGTGCAAATGCATACTCTCAAGAAAGCCATTTTCTGCTTAATGTGGAAAAGAAAAATAAAGCTATTTTTTTATTCCAGTTTTATACAATCTTGTCAGGAAAGAGAGGTGGATGAAGAATTACAGTCTTCAGAGATGCCATCAAGACTGCCTAAGCACAAACCTTATCAACTCAGTCTGTAATCATGTCAAATTTCACAAATTAAGCAAGACTGGATTCTGCTTTGTATGCCTTTGAGGAAAACCCATGATACAATAGGAACTAACATGCACAATTCCTTAAGCAGATCTCTTTTTCCTCTGAGTGAAGAGTGATGAGATTAATATGGAGAAAGTATACAAGCCCTCCTTTCCATTCCCTGGAAGAGATTCTTCATTACTCCTCTCACCCCTCCAAAATTAAAGCTTGTTCTGGCCTATTTTCATATTCCATATTCCCTGCACTGTGTGCTGGAGAGCAGGCACCGAGCAGCACTGAGAGTTCAAGCACCTGCCTGCAAAGAGAGGTGATACGATGCAAGAACAAGTTAAGACAGGAGAATTGATTTCTTCAATATCCCAGTGGCAAACACATAGTGTTCAGTTCCTAAATGTGTCTAAACAGAAGTTCCCCATGCCACTTGAAATGTCACAGGGGTTATCCTTCCTTGCCTACAGCTCCTGCTCTAGAGGACCACAGGTCTCCTGTAGGCTTTACGTGGTACCTGCCAGGCCTCTGTGGTTGCCGGGGGTACTCTAGGGCATCTCAAATGGCACTAGGCAGCTATAATTAGCCAACTTAATCAAGCCCTTAGTTCCTAGCACTGCTTTGCCAAATAGCTAATTTTAGCTGTCAGTGATGCAATGAGTGGACTTTTCAGATGCTGCAGAAAATGAGAATTGTCACCATATGACCCACCAGATCTGCCAACTCGAATGAAGTGCTCAGCAAACCATGAAAAATTCAAAACCCAGCACCTGTAAATGGCAGTGTACACCCAAAAATGAACTCATTTTTGGCTAGTCACTTTGTTTTCCGTTGGATTTTATGCACTGGGGGGAGAGTGCTGTGCAGTAGTAACAGCAAATGAACCCAAGGAGAAAAAAAAATAATAAGCCTTCCTGAGATTAATTATTGTAGACATTAACACCTTTGATATTTTGATGAATCCTTAAAAGAGTCCAAAATCTCATAAAATGAAGTCCTATAGAAGATTTGCTTTCATCACAGGTCAATTTAAACCTAAAAGTTTGGAGGAAAAAGTTCTTTATCTTTGTAGCACTTTATTACATAAAGTGTATAAATAAAATTGTAACATAGCAATAATTTTCCTGGAGTACTGCATGATAATAAACTAACTTTCTAGCACGGGTGAGGAGAGAGGTAGTAACACTATTCATTTTAACAAGCTGCCTTGATAATACTCTGCCGTATCACTTCCAGAATGCATAAGTAGTAATGTTTGGAATATTTCTGAATGTGATTAGGAAATTCACCTTTCATTTCCGTACCTGCTCTTAAGTAATATGAATATAAAAATAACAGTATTCGTGCAAGTGGTAAAGGAGACAAATGCATAGTCTCTAGGGAATGACATGTATGAGAATGCTCCCATAGAAAATCCTCACGTTCTTATTGATGCAACAGTTAAAATATTTTTGTGTTATATTCCATCCCCATATGGTTTTCTTCCGTGTTGTTTTCTCAGTTGATGGAGGGAAATTCCCTAGACACATTTCACATAATTGTTTGTATGGTTGTTGTTGCTTACATTTGTTCTGTCAATTGTGGATAGTTCTTATTTCCAACTATTTTGCTAGAAGTGTTCAGAATGCTTAAAAATGCTAGAATAAAGTATATTTAACACAACCACCCACTTGCAGAGCTGTACAAACTGGAATTCATCCTTCAACTCCTCTCTCAGCACCCAGCTCTGTCTCATGGAAATATCTTTGCTGTTTTCTTTTTCTTATTTTAATAGTTTTTTGTTTTATTTTTGTTAATTTTTAGAAATTATTTTGGTAGTTGTGGGTTTCACCGCTGTTTTTCTTGCAAATTGCTTTTGCCCTCTTTGCAATGCAGGCTGTTGAAAGAGGCTCCGGCTCTAGAGCCAGGAATTGTGAGGTTCCCACACACTTTGGTTGACAATGATTTTCGTATTAAATAATAAAAGGATTCTGTAGCATCCTACAAGTATTGGCAGTTATCCTCAGTATTTCAAGGGGGGAACATTTCCTTTATAGTTCAGAGAACTGATGGACAGTAAAATTAGATGAGGAGCATTACTGTGATTGGAACTCATGTTTCTTATTACCTACCACCTCACTAAGTGTACCAGAAGGTATTACTCAGCCATATTTTTCTGTAGCATTTTCCTGCAGAACAGAATGATGCGGTAATAATTGCCATTAGCCATCCTGATGTTTTGAAACCAATATCCATTCTGAGACAGCATTAAACCTGTGTTCATAGAGACAATTGCCTGAGGTAGGGATGAAGGTGGACTCTCCACATGGATTGCCCTGCAGCATTTGGGATGTTTTTTTCCCCAACATGTTTGATGTCTCATTCTGAAAGTCAAAGTACAAAGTCAAATTAAGCCTGACCTGGTCAAGTAAAGTATTGTTTCAATAGACTTGCAGAAGCCTCTATAAATTGGATCTGTGATTTAGAGAAGCCACATAGGGGTTTTGTTTTGTTTGTTTGGGGTTTTTTTTATTATTTTTTTTGTTGGGTTTTTTTTAAATTCCAAAAGAGTGTGCTGTTGAACATATTAGAGGTGACACGAGGGTGAACAATTCTGAAGCATATGCTCTGCAAAGACCTATTCAATACATTAATCTTAAAAAACCGAAGTACCCTGTCTTGTAATAAAATAAGATGACAAATCTCATAAGGGAAGTTGTTATATTTGGGCTTTCTTCATTTACTGAAAAATGACTTGGGGAAAAAATACCTGAAAGTCAAACCAAAAGCAATACATTGTGCCTGTAAGAAATCATAAAGTTCATTATGTATGCAATGATGTCGCAAAGGAGGAGAGCTGAATTTTTAGTAGCACTGGATGAAAATTAAAATAATCCTGGGTAAGTAATATGTTGCAAAGTAATAGTTCAGAGTGTTTGAAACTGATTTGAATTCAGCACTGGTGATAAGTGAGATAACAGAATATTTTAGAGTGGCTTTTCAAGTCTGTCATCTGTAGGATAGATTTTTGTTTGACACTTGAATAAAACAAATAAACAAAGTTTTTGGCTTTGTTTTTATAGGATGAATTTAGAATACCTGTCCAGTTCTGTATGTTCCAGTAATAACCCTTCACTGGGGAAAGAGTCTGTCAATTATTCCTGGGTTTCATTTCAGATTTTTACATTTTGCTTTTAACATAAAGAAGGTGAGAAGTAAAATTAATTTCCCAAGTGATTTTGTTTTTCTTTATAATGAGAAATGTAATTTGTAACGTTTCAGATGATGCAGAAATCAGCTACAGATTTAAATGGCAAATTTCCACTTTCCATTAATATGACAGTTCATTTCAACCGAAGAGCCGCCTTTCCCTGCACATGTGGACATCCTGCCATCAGTCATATAAGCAGGAGGTGCTGTACATGGGAAGGTTATGGGTTTTTTGTTTTGTTTTTAAACTATTTATAATAAGCCATAGTCATCTATCAGGATTAATTTTAGGGTACAGAAGGAGACCTCCATTTGAGCTCTATTTGCTGTAGATAAATAGGAAGCTGAGAAAGCTACATAAGCCAACCACCAGCACATCTGTAGCTTCAAATCTAAGTAAGCATATGAAGGCAATAGCCCTGAGAATCTGATGAGTCCTGATCTGGTGCCGCAGGAAGTTTAGGGCATTTCTAAATGTTTCTGACAATAGTTTGTCAACCTTAAAAAAAAACATGTTATCTGTCTGAATATCTATTAGACACAGGAAACTTTGAAAAAATTAAGAATATTTATTTGGCGAAGGAGAGTTCAGCACAATAACCCTAGTTTTGCCTGGTTCACTAGTAATGTCATAACAGAATAACAATTTTAACCAGTTTCTTAAATATTGTTCTCTAATATAACTCCCCAAATACGTGCATTTGCATTTTTTCTAGTGTTCATTTTCATGCAAGTAGTATGGATCTATAGTTTGTGCTTCAGACTTCTTCCCATTTTGAGGCATTTTCCCATGATGTTCTTCAAAGGGCAGAGGTGAAGGCATGTGGGTTTGGCTCGGGTCATCTGGACAGTATTGGAAGTTTCTGCCAGCAAAGTGGCAGAAGCAAGTCACTTGCCAATAAGGTGGCTTCGCTTGTTATTCCCCATTCTTGGAGTCCCCAGTTCTCTTGAAAAGTTTGAGGGTTGCAAAGAAGATTGTGACTGTATCTGATAATATGACCTCAAAGATAGCCTGATTATCTGGGGAGAAATTACCCTGTAGCTGCTGTTGTGTTTCATTTTCATAACTTCAGAACCAAGGCCCCCCCCACCCCTGTTCATAGTGCAAGCCCCTGCCAGGCTGCCTCTGAACTGGAAAAGTGCAAAAAACCCCATGTTTGCTACAAACAAGATGTGGGCTGGCACAAGAGACAGCAAGCAGACAGAAAAGAGATGGAGTAGCGCAAAGGAACCATGCCATGGTATTGGTTGAGATTACAAGCCACTGGTGGTGTGGGAACGCAAGACAAGCAAAAAAAAGTTCTGTCTAACCTGTTACCTCTTTCCACCAGTGGCAAAACAGATGACCGGGATTTGGTATGGGAACAGGGCAAACTCGCAGTGCCAGACACTACTGCTCTCCAAGAGCTCACAGCTGAGGTGCTTTCTGAGCCAGAAGAGCTGGCATTTTTTAATTATCAGCTTTTTTGGAGGCATCACAGAAATTCTAAGGGAAGATGTGAAGAACAAGTGTTCTCAAAGATTTCTAGGGAGAACTCCCATAGGCAGCTTCTGTGAGGAACAGCCTGAGGGAAAGGTGGTTTTGACAATTTAATACATGGTTAGTGAGGACCAAGACAAAAATTGCAAATAGGAGCTAACTTATCGGTACAAAATAAGAAAGAATACATAATTGTTGCATGTGAAAATGAGGGTCTCTTTAGAAAGATAGATTGCTGTTGTTTCCGATGGAAATGAAATTATTCACTCGTCTGTATCGAGATGTCCCTCTTTCCTGTAGTGTTTGAAGCGGAAAAGACACTGCCCCAAGCAGTAAGGGCTGTAAGAGCACATTAGTTGTACTGAAACTGAAGTCTAGCTACCCATGGGCTGAGGAGTGAGGAGCTGAATAGCTAAGATGGTAGAAGGAGTTGAGTGCCTTCTGAGGCTTTACTTAAGCTGCTGCTAACTGATTCAGTACCTCTTATCTGAATAAACATTTGAACTGAAAATATTTCCATCTTTTCCCAGTGAAGCATTTCAGTAGTCATCAGTAACTCACGTGTGTACATACAGCTGCAAACAAGTGAAACAACCAGCTTGAAATGTGAGGGGAGGTTTTAAAAAAAAAAATTGTAGAATTTAATAATGTTGGTTTGGGATTTTTTTTGTGTGTGGTTTTTTGTTGGTTGGTTTTGTGTTTGTTTGGTTGATTTCGTTTGGTTGGTTGCATGGTTTTGGTTTTTAAGAAAAATTACTACTCTCATATTTTTCTGAATAAAATTGAAATATAACAGAGTCTTTAAGACAAAAAGTTATGTTCAATTTTAATTATGCCATCAGAACCCCTGGTCTGCATTGTCAAAGTATGAAAACTATCAATATGTATGGAGCACAGTCACATTTAATGACCAATTCCCAGCACATCTGTCATCTTCCTCTTTCTTTTTGGACTAATATAATATTCAGTGAGGTAGACAACTGCCCATGCTGGTAGGTGTTCAGTGGAAAAGAAATTTTAATTTAAATTTGGGAGGAAATAATTAAAATTCACAGTTAAAATTTGGTAGAAAATAAATAATGCTAAAAGTGTATATTAATTATAGACTTTGGTTACTCTGTTTGGGCCAGATTTTGTGTAAATTGCTTTGCAAAACGGGCCCTATATTCTGATCAGAATTTTGGTCCTTGGCAGATAATAATCTTTCCTTCCTAGCAGGTCACTGACACGTTTGGTATTTCCATCAGTTCCAAAGTGCTTACTGTTTACTGCTCTGTCAGTTAGATCTCCATTTGAAATGCATATACCCAGACATCCTGGGGCTTCAGGAGAGAGTAAGGTCAATTCAACCACACTGTCCCAACCCAGGTGCCTTGGAGAGTGGTGGAGAAAAGTTCTTGGCCATGCCTGTGGATATGCTGGAGCACACAGGCTCAGGCCAGCCCAGAGGTCAGAAAACAGGCTGTTAATAGGACCTATAGTGATCTTTCCACTAATACAGCTTTCAGCCTTTTTCAGTGTATGACTTCCTTAGTTACATGGAATTCATAATATTTTGTAACTGCTGATGGCCTTAATATTTTTCAATCTTTCTATGCTTTTGGTCTATTGAATGTCTTCTAACAATGTGTTCCGTGGTTTATTTACGCTAGCTGGGAAGAAACAGTATTTTGGTGTGTTTAAAGCTGTTGCCTGAATTGGAAATTATGTATTTTGGATATCTTGCAATGGTCTGACTACCATTAAAATGGGAAAAAGATATGTTATCACACAGCAGAGATAACTATTTTGTCCTTTTCCACAAGTGAAACTTAGGATTTCTTGTGGTAACTATGTAGTTGTGAGCTGTATCAACTCTCTCTCTAACCAGCTTTACTGGCTAGGGGGGAATCCCAGGATCTTGGATCAGACTTTAGAAGATTTACAAAAATATTTCACTAGAATAATAGCAGGTTCATTTATTTTTAGCACAGAGTGTAGTTAGTGCATTTTATTTTGAGATGCCATTTATAAAGGGTTTAATTTTTTTTGGTGAGATTGAATTTACACCCATACGGCTCTTCAGCAATAATAAAAATTTGGTTTGTATATCTTAGCTATAGAAGCAGCTAAAATGAGCAATAAATTTCTATAGCTACTGAAGTTTGCAAATGGTTTCTGCTGACTAGTGGCTGTCTGCTATTATATCACTTCAGAGCTTTGGTATGATCCTTAGGTATGGCACATACATAATATTTTTAAAAGAAGTTGTTTGGAGAGTAGTAAGATTGTTGACTTTGCAGAAATACAGCTTGGGTGAAATTTGTGCTAAAATAAAATTGATTACCTTCTTTCTCTTGAAGAAAGATGAAAACTGCATTACTCTTGGTCAGTTTAAATGACCATTTCTAAGGAACCTATTATTTATGAAATTTCTTAGAGACAAGAGCAACAGGAGTCGGTGAGGAATGTGAAATAAGTCCCTCTGAGAAAAAATGGTTACTTCAGTAGCTAACTAGTAAGAAGGATGGAAACTATGTGTTCAGTGGGGCCAATGCAATCTCTAACTTCTGAAGTTGATCAAATTTTTGTGAATTTACTGGTTTAGACTGGGGAACAAAGAGATGGGGATTTACCTCATGGAGCTTCCCCATAAAAGAAACTGAATTTTTTTAATCCAGATATAAGGACACACGAGTTCTCAATTCTGACACATTAATCTGAGTGTGAAGAGAGTCCTTTTATTTCAAGGAATTTTTTCTACAATATATCTGGCCTTACATTTCAGCAATGTCTTATCTATGCCCAAGGCAGGACCGACCCAGTCATTGTCAATCAGCTGGTTTGCACCTTCTTGCTGCTGTGCAAGGCAGACAGTAGGAATTCAGAAAGATCTGGCTGCTCAGCATCCAACTTGTCCTTGGGTGAGGTAGGCTTGTAGAATTTCAGTTCTGGCTACAGATCCTGCTATTTCACTCAGCATTTAGAAGTGGATTGGAAAGGAGAGGGTTTGGACAGCAAAGATCCTGAATTTAGAAATCGGGAAGGGATCTGATGGCAGAATGGAGAAGGATATAGGAAGACCATTTTTCTTTTTCTGTATATAAGCATGTTGATGTCTCCTTGAACTCAAGGTCATACTTGCCCTCTTAAACCAGATGTGTACACATGAAAATAAATAAAAAATACAGTCTCCTTACACTCAGGTAAAAATAGTAATTTTATGTAATAATCTGAAGCAGCTCTTATGCTTTTGATAGAGTATCTCTAGATCAATAGATATGAGTTTAGAATTTGACCCTAGCAGTATAGTGAAATTATGTTCCTATTGAAGTATGGCAGGAGATTCTGCCTGGAGATTCCTGACTTTCAGAAGGAAATCTGGCTAGCCCTGTGCCTACAGTGAGAGGGATGCTGGTCTGACTGACCCAATACTGATTCAGTCTTTTCAACTTTAGCTTCTATCTTCTTGTAATCTTTGCAGAGTTTTTAGCCTTTGCTTCCTTTTAGTAATCCTTGGGACAGCTGTTGTTATGTGCCAACTTAAAGGATAAGGAACCAAATCTTACTTTCAGGATCTTACCTTTGCCTGTGTTCCACAAAAACTACAGTTGTTGTCCTGCAGAAAGGCACACATGCATAATAATTATTTCCTTACCTGAAAGATGTACCAGGGGTCAGTTCTGGGTCCAGTCTTATTCAACATATTCACCAAAGACCTGGATGAAGGGAGAGGGTGTACCCTCAGTACGTTTGCTGATGATGCAGAACTGTGAGGAGTGGCTGATACACTGGAAGGCTGTGCTGCTATTCAACAAGATCTGGACAGGCTGGAGAGCTGGGCAAAGACAAACCTAATGAAGTTCAACAAGGATAAGCGTAGAGTCCTACAGGTATAACCCTGTGAACCAGTACAGGTTAGGGGCTGACCTGCTGGAAAGCAGCTGTATGGAGAAGGCTCTTGGAGTCCTGATGGACAATAAGTTATCCATGGGACAGCAATGTGCCCTTGTGGCCAAGAAGTGCCTTGTGGCACTCCTGGGGTGCATAAAGAAGAATGTGTCCAGCAGGGCAAGGGACCACATCTGGAGTATTGCATCCAGTTCTGGCCTCCCCAGTTCAAGAGAGACAGGGAAATACTATAGAGTCCAACAGAGAGCTACGAGGATGATGAAGGGACTGGAACATCTCTCTTATGAGGAAAGGCTGAGAGCCCTGGGGCTGTTTAGCCTGGAGAAGACTGAGAGGGGATTTTACTAATGTTTACAAATATCTGAAGGGTGGGTGTCAAGTAGAAGGGGCCAGTCTCAGTGGTGTCCTGTGATAGGATGAGGGGCAATGGTCACAAACTGGGATGCAGGAAGTTCTACCACAACATGAGGAAAAGCTTCTTTCCTGTGAGGGTGACAGAGCCTGGAACAGGCTGCCCAGAGATGTTGTGGAGTCTCCTTCTCTGGAGACTTTCAAAACCCACCTGGATCTGTTCCTGTGTGGCCTGCCCTGGGTGATCCTGCTCTGACAGGGGGGTTGGACTCAATGATCTCCAGAGGTCCCTTCCAACCCCTATCATTCTATGATTCCACGTATCACTGCCCGATGGTGCTTTTAGTTTTTCTTACTCTTACTTTTCAGTTAACATGCACAACTTCAGTTTTGATCAGTTTGATAAGTTGAAATTCAGCCTGCATGGTGGTATTTATTGCACATTTGACTAGAACAGAGTACTTATGACTGGCAATATTCTCATGTTACATACATATTCAAACTTTTTACCTGATTCAGGTGTTTTCTGGCCAGCCATGACAAGCACCTGGAAATTACATATATTCCTTTTCTACATAATTCAGGTAATCCTCCATTGTTGCACAAGTGCCAACACTTTCTGATGAAGACAACTTGGGGAAAAGTAACTTAAAATGCAGTCAGAAAGGAGCTTTCTGTGCAGAGAGTCCTTGTTGTAGCGTTATAGCTACCCCGTGGTCCAATTACCTTGTCAATGAGTGAAATACACTCTGAAAAGAGAAGTGGAGATTAATAAACACAGACAATGTCTGAAGATCAATATAATCTTGGACCCATCTCAGTTTATTAAAAGTGTGGATAGGACGATGGATGTAAAATGAATTTTACACATAGGTAGATAGATGTATCCATATTTTCAAAACTGATAAGCTAATTTGATCCTCAGTTATTAACAAGAGGCAATTCAAAATGAGTTGATTTTCTCAAAATGCCAAGATACCAAACATTAAAGATTTGGTCTCTTTTGAGGATTTCTAATTGAACATTTCTTCATAATGGAGGAAGAACAAAACAAAACAAAAAAGTCAATTTTTACATCCTAGTAGAGTTCTTGCTCTCGGGAGCTTCCACATTATATATACTATGATGTCAAGAAATAAATGAGGACTATCAGCTGAGGGTAAAGAATAACAGACCACAAGGTTGCACAGTAGGGCTGTGTATTTTTGCTAGACATGTATTGATTGTTTGGAAAACAGTCACCTAATAACAGCTGCCACCCTGACTCAGGTATCCTACCCATATCCTCTCTGTATCCTGAGATAAATGAACATGAAAATATTTCAGATGCTGACATCAGTAATATAGTACTATTCTGCTCTGCTTTTCACACTGTCCCTTGGTTTTTATATAGTTCAGCATAATGAAAACACCAGCAAAAAAAAATGTGTTGTCTGTCCAGTGTGAAAATAGAGCTGACACCTTAGTCAGACACCTCACAGAGGAAAACCAGCCCTGAAGGTTTAGCAAGAATCTCAGAAGATGTCGCTGCTAATTCATACAAGGCAAAACAGCAAGGAAATGTCTTCCTCGGGGAAGATGTCCCAGTGTTGTCCCAAGACAACAGTGGAGAATCTGCTGTCTTTGAAAAACAGATGTTATGCAGGGAAGATGAAAGACAACTGGGAAAGCTGAACAGACGGAAAGATTATGCCACCATACATTGCTGCAAGATGGAAGTCAAATGCATTTGCTTTTTTTTGCTAATGGAAAATGCTTTACAGTAAATAGGAAAGTCATAGAAAGGAGTAAGAAGCACGGGTTTCTTCCTTAGTAATTACGTGCATTAGGCAGAGCAGACTATTCCACGGCTGGCACTGGGAAAAAGAAGAGCAGTAAGGACAGTTCAGTCACAGAAGATTGCTGATTTGTGCAGCGTTGCAAAAATAATGGCAAGTCTAAAACTGAGCTGGAATTTGTGTGGCTTGAATTCATCTCTAGTTTCAGTCAACAGGGACCATGCCCTTCTCAGCATCATTCAGTGGCTAAGCCTGCAGTGATTCTGAGTTGGTGTTATTTTCCTCTCCCTGTCATTTTGCAACCATAGTCCTGTTTTGTGCAGATGTTCATTAACCATCCTCTTGGATAATACGAGTTCTCAAAAGGTGAAGCTTATTACACTTTTACACACATCCTAACTATTAACACACTTACGTAGTCTAGGAAGTCGGTTGTGTTGCAAACATACTGCTGGCTGTATGTAACTACTGGCAAATGTAACTACTTTCTGAGTGAGAGAAGTAAAAGCTGTCTCCCCCACCTCTCCATCCTCTGCCTTTGTTATTTACCAGCCACCTTAATTTTCTCTTATGGCAAGACTGCTGACTGCCCTAAGACCTGGAAGAGTGACTGATCCTATAAAAAAACCTAGCATTAAGGAAAATTTCCTACATTCACTCTCTAACAGAGAGTTTTCAGTTCAACATAGACTAAACTGAGTCAAAACAGATGCAGATCTCCATTTGAAACATTAAGTATTGACTCTGTATTTTTTCCTTATCACTATCATGTTAGCTAGGAGAATTAAATACCTTTCTCCACTTAGTTTGACAAACTGCTTCTTCAGAACTGCCCCTGGAAATTTTTGCCCGTGTCTGTCCTTTCCTAATAGGAAGGACACTCTTGTCCTAATAGGAAAGTAGATGTCTTACATTTTCATCCTTCAACAGGCAGCCTCTGCAATTTCTGTATAAAGCTAGAATCCTTCCACAGAGTTTCTTTGTGGAATTATATCACAAAGTATAAGTTCTTCACAGTATGCTAACAAAACCAAGATAAATTATGAAAACCTGGCATGTTTGGAATTGCCCAGTTTTTCTGAAGTATTAGTATTGACAATTTTTTTTTCCTAACAAGTCCTAGCAGGAAGTGTCGAGTGTATTAGCTGTGTTGGGTAGGAAATGGATGCATTTCAAATCCAGCTAAATACTTGTGGTTGCCATTCCATCCCTGCCCCAGTATGACAATTTCCACACTAAAAGCAGCAAGGTACTATATTATTACTAGCTTTCCATATTTCTGTCCTAAAGGCTGCCAACCCATGTGTGTGATGTTACATGGTGCTATACAAAGGTGCTGTATACCAAATAGGAGTGATTGCTTCCTTGTACTTCTTTCTGAAATACTATTTTGTATCCTGCTTATTGCAGCAATGAGAGAAAGTCTGTCTGCTTTAACGTCTCACTGAGAAGAGACAAAACTGCACCAAAGTTTGAGAGTTGCCTCTACTCTTGGCTGCAGCAGCTATAGCTCCAACAGAGCTTACCTCGGTGGGTATCTAGGAAATGCTTTGCACTGCGCCTGTGGTCTTTCAAAGGAAACACTGAAAGAGTTTCTTTGATCTCCAAACAGTTGTGCAATACTTTTTGCCACTACTATACTCATTAGAAATGTGTTGGGAAGTCAGGTAGGCTTTGGCATACAAGTGTGAAAGAGGTCAAATAAACCAAATTAGATGCCAGTGATTAAAGACATGCAGTTACCCAAAATCTACACAGATGTACCCTGGAGCGGATGTCCAGATGTTTTTTGAAAATCCTCCATCGTGTGTCTAGGAAGTGGAAGACCCTTATCATTCTGGCACCAAATATACACAACTTCTCTAAACTGGCTTCAAGTGAAGTTAGTTTACAGATGAAGTAACATGTTTCCATTCAGGTGAACTATAAATATTTTGTAAGTTTACCAAAGCTAAGTTACCAAAGTAACCAAGTGTAGTTACCATCAAATTTCTTGATTTCAAGGCTAGTTACCTGATCTTGATTTTGTATGTGATGGAGACTCTTGACTAGAATCCTATGTAATGCAAAGCCAAAGGACTACTGTAGCTGTAATTGTATGTAGATGAATGGCACCGATGTTTGTGCTGATGTTAACTGTTGTGGGATGTGTTCCAGCAGTCAGATCACAGCTGACCTCACTAAAATGTTAAGCTCAGCTTACTCTAATTAATGCAGAAGGAAGTCACCTAAACCAAAAGAAAATTTAAGTCAGTTCTGTCTGGTCAGTGTCCAGAACTGTGCAAGCACAAAGAACATTTATCGCTTGTTCTTTGAGACAGGCAAGATTTCTAGAGCTCTTTGTTAGTCAGCCTAGCTATCTTCCTGGTATTATGTGGCCTCAAAATGCAAGACGAAAAGTGGGCCTTGGACTTCTGATGTCTGAATACAAGTGTTTCTCCTTAGTACCATACAACAGATGAAAGGAAGCATCAGGAAGGAAATATACCCTGTAGCATCATTCTCAAGGGAAAGTATACTTCCACGAAATGAAAATAAATGAGTTCGTATTATGATAGTCTAATACTGTGATGTTATGTACAACAGATGCAGTTTTCTGCTAAGAGTTTAATCCCTTCAGGCCCATTAAGCAAGTGGAAAAGTTTAGAAGGGATGCTGTTAAAAGAAAACATTAATGCACCTTTAAAAGAAAGTAGTTGGAGCACAAATCACAGGAGAAATACAGAACAAAATAGTGAATGAAATATTTATACTTCCACTGAAGCCAGTTTATGTACTTGAGGGAGAAGCCCTGTTGAGATGGGTCTTCTCCTTTGTTCTGTATCTGTTTTTCCAGTTGCTCAGACACAGCTGTTGGTTTCACAATCACTTAGAGATTGATTAGATTAGAAATCATAGTCCTGCCTGCTCAGCATGGCTGATGACACTCAGAAAGTTCTAAGCATGTAGCTTGGGTCAAGGAGATTTCTTTTTGGGTGCTTCAGGACATATATTCATTCTTCAAAATTTAGTGGGACTGGATCAAGTTTCCTGTCTTATTCTAAAGAGAGCAAGTTAATATGCAATACAATGCTTGTATATGTTCATGTGAAACCTCAGCTAAGGGCCAAATATGCAGCAAGAATAACTTGGCATAGGTTCACTAACTTAGCAAAGGCCCATGACCCTGACAGTTATGTACTGTTACTTTTAATTATATTTGTTCAACATGAAGCAAAACTGCATAATAAAAAAGCAGTGAAACCTTTTAGGGGAAGACTTCCCAAAGCAGACAGAAGAGGAAAGCTCACAGTTCTATGATGTGGTGTAACACCTTTACCTGCCTTTTTCATAGCTTTCCATTAAAGCACGCAGATCTCTTGGGCATTCACATTAGCTTTTTCATACAGAACATATAATACTCGGGTTTTTTTGCTTAGGAACGGCCTTTGTTTTTCAGGTTTTTTAGATTTATTTTTAAAAATAGATCAGTTTTTTTTAGATAAATCTGAAGGTGCAGAGGTGCAAGGCATATTCCACAATCCCTAAAATGAGTAAGCATCTAAACTAATTGTCCCCAAATATTAGTACAAGGAGTAGCAGTAACATGCTTTGTGCATGCCTAGTTCTTAAGTATATGTAAGTATGTAAGACTAAGCTGAACTAGACTTAGAGAAAGCAATTTGCACAGAAAGTCTTAAAATTGTAGCCCTCAGGAATGGTTTGGGAACATGATCAGGGGTCCACTGAATAATGTTTTTATTTGTAGTGTCAAATCAAGAGCATATGTAACAGTGAAAACTATTCCTTGAGAACTGTCAAATCTAATCTTTCTTTGTTTTGCTGCATTAATGAGTAATTGATATATAAAGGAAGGAAATGTAGTAATTCCCCATTGAAAAGATCTTCTGCTCACTATTTCAATAATGTTTAATGCTTATAGAGCCCTTTTTTTCCTCAAAATATGTTAAAAATGTGAACTTACTTAATTCATCCATGTTAATTTATTTAATCCATCCAACACATCACTGAGACTGGTAGTTCTATTCTACCATTTCTGTTTGAGAGGGAGGAGAGTGTGGGTGACTTAGGTTGCTTCATTAACTTTTTTGTGGATGGGAAAAAGGGGCACAGTTGGATCCCATTTTAGAAGTAAGGATTTCCTGATTTTCAGTCTTCTGTTTACACAACTGCATTGTGCTGCTCTGATTTGAACCAAGTATTCCCTGGCTTAGGGGACCGAGGTGTTGTAGATGTAATCAAGATGTGCAAGTTTGCATTATCTCCAGTAGGCACACCGGTACTTTGTTAGCTGTTACATGAAGCTTCCCGAAAATCATTTGATGTTGTCTAAATGGATCTCAGAGTCATGGATCCATTGCCTACTGGGTAATTTAGGACATTATATTTTCTCCATAATTTTAAATCAAAATGCTATAAGATTTCTTTTGCCGTATTGAATTGAAAGGTGCTGTGAGATATTTGTAAACGATGCATTGTGAGGACAAGGTAGCATTTTGCTTGTACTTCTTCGAAGTTTTTCCTTTCTGATATTAAAGATGCTTTTTTCAGGGTGTAACACAGGGAATTTATTGTGTAACACCTGTTAACAAAAGAGGGACTTGATTAATTTCCCACTCATGGTGCTGAGAATGTTCCCCTTTGTTGTCATTTTCTCAGGGTTATTACTCATTACCCTTATTCATTCTGCTTTGATAGAGGTAAATAGCTTTTAATTCCCCCTGCCCACAAACCTTCTTAAAGTTTCCTTTGACAGCTTGTTGTAATTATGCCCCTCATTGAAGACACAGTCATTATTCTCTGTTGCCCTGAACAAGATTATTTAAGGCTCATTTTGGATTTACTCTGTGCATACATGTTCAATGTATTTCCCTGAAAATTAGAAAATAGCAATATAGGGTCAGTGTGAGACAGTGGTAAATGTGATACTGATCACAGCTTGTATGTAGTTGGACGTATTTCAGTGAACATGAGAAATGCCCTTGTCATTACGCTACAGAAATAACAAACACAAACAAACAAAAATAGAATGCCAAAAGGATACAAGCAAGAAACTATCCAAGCTTGCTGTAAAAGCTGTTATTGAGTAATTGTTACACACAGTTTACTGTTGAGCTGTCACTGTATCCTCAGCTTTAATAAAATATGAGCCAATATTTCTTTTTTTTTTTTTTTTGCTGTATCAGTAGTCTTCTTTTGGAAGGCATCCGATGGCATTATGAATGTTATTCATAATGTTATAATATTGCAATGCAACGTTATTGCATCCTCATTTTCTCCACTTCAGCTCCCCAGACATAACTTACTTCCCCAAATTAAAAAGTTCTTGGGAGTGTCAAGCTTCTGCTTTGCCACAAGCCTTGTTGTTACTGAGATATCCTAGTGCTGAGGCGTTTAACGACTAGCTCAGACCATTCCTGAGAGGCAAGGAAAGAGGGCACCGCTTTGTTTCATGTCTTCTCTCCTTTCCCTTACAAAAGGGTTCTTCTTGCTAAGACTCTATTCCTAATTGCTAAGGCTGTTAATTCACCGACAGACCAGGCAGCAGGGGTAGTTCCAGAAACACACCTTTGCCCTTAAATGAACCTGAATTCACTTGACTAAGTATAATGCACTAGGCTCCTGTCCAGAAAAACAAAACAAAACCCTAAGACAGTAGTTATGTACTTGTTTGGGTTTTTTTTTGTATATATATAAATGATCACATTTGAATTATCAGCTTTTGTAGATGCTGCAGTCACAGGTTTTCTAGCTACACTGCATCTCATCTAAACAGGTGCTTTTCATTTGTAGATAGCAGGAATCTTTTGCTTATATCCTTAACTTTGGTTTCTTGCATGCCCCCATTTCATGTTAGGGTTTTATTTTATTTTATTTTTATTTTTGTATTCTAACAATCTCAGTGTATTTAGTAGTAGTCTGATTCGTTAAGGTATTGGCATTTTTAGTTATTTGAAAACAGTAACCTGATGTGAGGAATGCTATAGAGATTTAAGGGAAACAATAGTTACTTTACAAATGAATAATGAACACTAGTTCCTAGCTTATCATCAAGAGCATCTTCAGCTACACTTTCATATTACGAAAGTTTTTGCTTTATGGCAAATGTTTTCCTGATGGGGTGAATTTTCAAACACAGAGGGGTGAGTTGCCAACCACAGACACCATTTTGCCTGTAAATAATCCATACAGAAATGATGACGTGTACATACCTTTGAAACTGGACATATTAAGTTTAAATAAATAAGTCTATAATGACATATTCCAAGTAAAGCACATCTACTTTGGAAAGTGGGTAGCTGTATTTCTACAAAATCTGTGTTAGACATGGGTGGTAGGTTCAGACAATAGATATACTTACAAAATGTATAATTTACTCGTTCCTATTACTTTTTTTTTTACTGCTGTGTAAAGGCGTATATTGGAGGAGATCATTCTTGTTGAAGAGGATGAATAAGGATCAAGAAACAAAACTGGGAGTACTGTGGTGGTCTAACTTTGACAGAGTTTATGTTTGCTGGCTAGTCCCAGGGTCCATGCTGTATTGCACTTGCTGCCCACCTGATGCAGACCTGCTGTGAGCAGCAACTGTTTACCTGGTATTTCTGGAAGTCTGTAGCAGAAGCTGCCAGAGCACCAACAAACCCTTTCATGAAACAAAGGAGCATTTTGCACCACAAACAGTGAAATACCAGCCTAGCTAGAACATTTGGCAGATCTGCATTTTCTCTAGAACGACCTCCTGTAGAATTTTACTTGTGAACTGTATATCTACATGTATTGTGTGTGTTGAGATGTAACTTCTAGGTGTACATAGTATGACTCTGTGATTTAGAGTTGGGTCTGTGTGAATAATTATAAATGTTGTGCGTGCACTCAGATTTTTACAGGACATTTCCAAGAATTCTGAACAAAAAGGACACAGAGACAGAACATATTTCAAAGATAACATCATCATCTATATGTGTTTCTCCTTGCTTCCTACAGTCTGAGTTCATATAATTAGGAACAATCCCTGTCCAAGAAAGAAAATGAGAAATAGTGCAAATAATGCAGACTCTTTTTTATCATAATGGCCTGCACATGCCAAATTTAAATGTGCACGCAGATGCCACTGAAATTGAGAGAGATCCAAACCCTTCTCATGCCTTTAGCCTAGCAAACACTTTCTCATTTCCCAAGAGAACATGAAATCCCTCACTGAATATGAGAGCTTGTACCTTAAAAATTATTTCAAGTGATTATATTTATTGGCTGTTTATGAAGCTCATTACTATGTACATGAGCACATAGATGGAATTAGCCTCACAAGAGGCGTTTATCCAAGGACACACAGGATGTCTGTAGCAGAGCCAGGAACTAGAAGATATCTTCCAAGTTTAGTCCAATATCTTAACCACAATGCTATTTTTGCTTACTTGAGTCCCACTGTAAACCATTAGCAACCAGAAATCTTAAGGCAGAGAGCCCTGCTCTATCTTTCCAAAAAAGATCGCGTATGGCTTGTGTGTTCCTTCCCATTATATTAAGACATCTCAGAGGAATAGGTACCTGTATTATCACTCATGATCACTACTTCTAAATGACTGTAGCAAATAGGAAAATAAAACAAAAAGCATATGTAAAGTAAGATACTAAAGATCTTTTTAAAAAGAGTATCTCATGCTTCTGCTATAAAGAAATACCCTATTCAGAGAAATCCATTACCGAATTTAGTATAGAGGGGATAATCTACTGTGGATGTTAATCCTTTGGAGTCTATTTTAGCTCTCTATTTTGTAAAATTATTACTTCATTCTCTGATAATTTTATAATTCAGTATCATTAATTTTCTATCTAGAAAAGGGTTGATGGAAGTGGTTATTGTTAAGGTTTCACATCTTTTCCCATTAAAAATCTTTGTTTTCAGTTGCTGTAGGAGTGGGATTAACTTTACTGAGCAGTAAAATTGAGATTAGTGTGCAGGCCTGAGGTTTAGGGCAGCGCCTGCCCGCCAAGGCTCAGCAGGTCTCTCTGCTGCCGGGATATACACGAGGCTCTCTGCTGCAGTTTGGGGAGCTTATCCCACAGGGGAGGACAGGAAGGTCTTGTTGCTACCGATCGCTCTGATAGCTTTATGGCTCTTTGAGAAGGAGCTGCAGATTTTAATGTTGTGGAGGAGCCATGGCAGGGATAGCTTACCTGAAGCCCTCAGTTTACATAAGAGTTGGGACCAATAAACGTATATTTCCTGGCAGAAGCCTAGACTTTGAGCAGGACTGTGCTAAATGATGCACAGTGTTCTGAAAATGTAGGTCCTTCTTTAAAATGTTCATCAAAACACAGTGCTGACTTTTTAGTTAATTTTGACTGTGCCTCAGTTGACTACCTGTTAGCTGGAGATGAACATAGTTCTCTATCTCCTCAGGTGTTAGGAAGATAAATTTACACGTGTTATAAAGCACGCTGTCATTGTAGTGAAAAACACCTGCTCAAGAGTCTAGGCAAACATTAATAATTCTGTCTTCGGAGCAGAATTTGAATGCTGTACAGTAAATGTGGCATGGCACTAGAAAGTGATGAGAATATAAAATATGAAATATTTTGTCATTTGGTTAGCAATGCCCATTCAACACTAAGAACAAGGCAAGAGACCCTCACATTAGCATTAGATGTAATTCTGCAGATTTTACTCTAACAAAGAGGTTCAAGCGGGTAGTTACAGTGGAAAAAGCAGTCTTAATTCTGGAACTTTAGAAATGTTAACTGTATACTTTGCAATTTATCTTTTAATATACTTTCTGTTGTGTTATATAAAGTGAGTACGGTGGAAATTTAGAAGCTTCATCAGACTAATGTAGAAATCCTAGTATCATATTCCAGAAATCCCAGGCTTGGTATGACACCTCATCCCCAGCCAAAAGGCACTGGTATTCATGCTGGCAGCCATGCAATAACCGCCAGCTCTAAGGAGGAGGCCAGAGCTGGGGACTGAGCACTGAAGGTGTACTGGAGCCACACACTGAGCAGAGCCACAGGCATTGCGGCTCCCAGGGGAGCTGCAGAGAGTGGTAGGGTGTGCAGCTTGCAAAGTCTGCTGCTGGAAGTGGCTTTTAATAGCTGGTTCAGGAAACAGTTGCAATGTTTTAAGAGAGAGTTTTGCTGAATTGGGTCCAGACAGTCCTGTGGGACCAAAGTGTGCAATGGCACACTGTCATCTACCGGACTACTTGGATCATGGGCTTGTGTATCTGGGTGCTTGTATATAGAAAGCTGTCCATCACTGCAGTTCAGAGATGTTGCTTTCTAAAGCAGCACATGGGAATTTAGAGTCTGTTTTCATTCATCTTTATAGGAGTTATAAATCACCTAACTTTTTTCTTTTTTGCTTTGCTGATTAGTGCTGTTACAGTGCTATTGAATTATTAGTGCTCTTGAATTAAGTGTTACTGTGTTTCCTTCGTGCAAGGAGGCGGCAACTAAATTATTGCATAAATTAAAGATATAAATACTGTGAAGTTCATATACTGCTCTTTGTAATGTTGAAGAAGTGAATGACTTGCTGTGACAGTGAGAGCACAGGATCTCTGTCACCTTTCTCTTATAGCCAAGAACTTAATAATAGAAAAGACCAATTCAGAGAGGCATGCAGAGAGGGTCTTTCGTTTGCCCTATCATTCTTCATTACCGTTTCCTCCTACTTGATCTGTCACTATACACCTAAGACATGTTTCTCCTGCTGTTTGAAGAGTGCTGAGTAGAGACTGGCTCTTATCTTGGAAGTTTTTAAGCCCAGGCTGGATGGGGCCCTGAGCAACTTGCTCTAGTGGGAGATGTCCCTGCCCATGGCAGTGGGGTTGGAACTAGATCATCTTTAAGGTCCCTCCCAACCCTGACAATTCCATGATTCTATGATCTAATATTATTTAGTGCTAACTCCCGTTTTCCACTCAAACTGTAATGACTGCTTCAGAGTCACGTGGCTGGAAATGAGAATGTGTGCTCCACAGGTTTTCAAGTCACTGAGGTGGTCCCCCAAAGCATCTGGTCTTTACTGCAAACAGGTTTTGGTTTTTTTCCTTTTTCTTTTATTGCAAGTAGAAATCTCATCTGACAAGAGAACCAGCTACATGTAAGCATGCAGGTAGTGTAGTGATGATACACATTAGGATTGCAGTCTGAATGATGCATATGTTTAGGGAGTTGCAGTGACTTTAAGGTGACCCAAAGTTCCTAGAGTGGCAAGGATTTGGGAAAGTCCTATGGGGCATTTATTATTATTATGATACTTTGGAAACAAGAGCTAAACACTTGCTAAGAACTGACACTTGCAGCTAAAATATGCAATGCCTGAAGAAATGCAAAAGCAAAACTTATTAATATTGGCTCCTCCTAGTAGTAAATTTGAAATATGATGATAGTCTGTAAGCGTGCAATGCCTCTTTCCAATTAAAAAAATGTGTCTAGTACCATGTGTAAGCAGGGGTCCAGCAGTGAAGGACAGCACATACAACTAAAGTAATGCGGCGCAGTGTCAGATAAAAAGGAAACAAGGAAATGCTTGATGCCATGCTTTTGGACATAACCCTAACTGAACCATTAAATATTTAATTGTGTCCTGAAGCCTCATTAACTTGAGTTTGGTTGTTAGACCAATGGGAGAAACAAACTGGTGAATCAAGAAATTTTGACAGAACTCTCATAAAGGCAGAGACAAACCAAGCCCAAAAGCTTGTAGTGAGGTCCCAGCTGTTGCAGTAGGAATTAGGAATGTGTGCAGAAAAAACAATCAAATGCATCCCTCACTATCTCCTGGCTGTTGCTTAAATGAGGTAATCACTCGCCTCTTCTCATACCTAGTAGTAAAATCTGTTTGAAAGAGAGCAAGGAAATATGAAGACTGCAGATGGTGTCTGGAGATTGTTATATATCATTACATAGTCAAAAACAATGTTAAAAAAGCATTAAGGTTGCAAAGTCAAGTGTCCAAAAGGTATAAAATTACAGAGTAATGGTTGTCTATGCAGTTGTAACGGGCTTCTCTGCGAACACTTTATTATTCATTATAATTATACCGTTACTTATTAACCTTAAATTTAGGATCACATGGAATTTCCCCCCATTTTCTTTTTAATTTAATTTATGTTTGAAAAAGGTTTTAGCTTTTAAAAAAATAATCAGAAAATGCCATCCCATGGCATATTGACAAATGGATTGTCAGCAAGGTTGAAATCTCTCTATTTATCACAGAGGCATGGAGAGTCTGGCAGCATTGGATTTTAATTGTCTGTGTGGACCAGTGCTAGAAGGGGCTGGATCACTTTGCAGCTGGCTGTAGATGATTTTTATTGACAACAGAGGAGTGGTCAATGTCAAGAATTTGGGGTTCACAGTCAGGATGCAGAGGGGAAGGTCTGTCCTTTGTTTCATCATACACATCTCTTCCCCCTTCCATTCTCACTTATTTTGGCTCCTTTCTTGTCCTGTCTAGACCGCAGATCAATTCATCTCTTTTTAACAACCTGGTTGGCATTGCTACTGCTTCTTTTATTCTTAATTTTAGTCAATTCTTAATCTGAAGTCCCATTTTGCAGAGGTATTTCCAGCTCCCCACTTGATTCTTCTCCACTCTAGGCTGTAATACTCACTCACCCTGGGCTCCTTTTACAACACCGGTGCCTTGGTGTATTGTCCTTGTCTCCCATCACCTAGACATGTCCCCTTTTTACTCCTTGGTTTCCCTTTGTGCTCCCTCCTTCACGGCTCCTCATCTCGGTGTGTGATGGCCAGTACCTCAACAGCATAGCAGTATCACAATTGCAAAGATGATGTAATACCCCAGCGTACTACCAGATTTATGTGCCAGCATCTCCTGTCATAGCTGTGATCCTTGCCTCCTGCTGTGCTGCTCGGTGAGACCGGCACTGCTTTGTTTCTGTGAGCACACTTTCCCATAGCTAAGAGGGAGAAAGGTGCCGTTCCTTGTTTGTCTGCAGAGGTCTAAGGGAGCTGGGAGGGAAACGGGTATAGAAACTCTAGGGAGGCATTTGCTGAGTATGCAGGGACTATGTGAGTTCAAATATTTCTCATGTCTAAATCTGGAAAGTTTTCAAAAGAAAGGCAAAAGGCACATCCCTAGCAGAAATAGTCACCCATTTGACCAAATTTCAGGTCCCTCTTCCACATGTAGTAAGAAACTTTGCTTTCCTTTGGGCTCCTTCCAGATGCTATCCAAGGAGAAGAAGCTGGATGAGATTGTATGCTTTTGCCTACCTTTGGTACCACTTTATTGCAACACAGGAAAACACCCTTGTGTCTTTCTTGAGAAACAAGAAAAGGACAAATGGTTTGACTGAAATTTCTCACCACAAATTTGAAAGGAGGATGTGATCTACAGGATGGAAATGCTCAGCTGAAATGGTAGCAATCTGACAAACCAATAGTTCACTCAAATGGAGGTCTGATATCATGGGAAATGTCAAACTCCCATAGTGACAGAACACTACTGGCCCTTCTGATAAAACATGACTAGCACAAAGAAGTATCTATTGCTAAAATACAACTTCAAAACTAAATGAAATTAAGTTGTTGGCTTTTACCTTTACAGTCTTTTCACAGTACAGAAACATCTACCTTTGCTTGGTGGGAATGTGCCAAATGGCTGAACCATACATTATCAGCAACTTGAATTTGTGTCAGTATTTCAGCTGGAAAACTATCAAAACATTCCTATTTCACTCTTACTCGCCTTTAGTGTTTTCTCCTTGTCATTCTTAGCCTGTTGTATGTAAGCTGAGAAATCTTTGGCAAAAACTGTTTTTAAGCTGTTGTTTTTAAGCTGTATATTTTGCTGATACAGGATCCTGAAAAGACAAGAGTGTTAATGTTAGGGATGTGAAACTTGCAACTCCGAAGAGAAGGAAAGAACTGTGTATATCTATACCTAGCAGAAACTTCTTTAAAACCCTTTACTGAAATGAAATTGGTAAGAGGGGGGGAATCATTGGATCCTCTATTTAGGAGACCAAATTTTTTCCCTGCTAGTGAACTTAAGATCCTCACCTTCTACTGTGTTTTAAACTCTCTAACTCTGTCTACAGCCCTACTGAGGCACCTTGGATGATATGAATTTAGATGTTTATAGAATGCAATGCTTTCTCCCCCATGTAGCAGGATGGCTTTACAAGTTAAAAGGAATAGCTCAGTGATTTATCTCCCCCCCCAAATATTTTGGTTCTACATTCAAAGAACTGCAACATACATAAGAAAATATCAATGCAGACCAAAGCATCTGTGATAGGGCAACAACAACAAAAAAAACCCAAACACACAAAAGGAAAAAAAAAAAAAGAAAAGAAAAAATGTTCAAGAAAAGGAAAGTTCTTATGTTGGCAAGACAGGGGTTAGGTGGGAACAGGAATGAAGAGGAGACAAAATGGATAAAGGATTATAGAGTAAAAGTGATTTGGGAATAGGATGTTGGGAGAGGTGAATAGGGTAGAACAATAGGGAAAAGCTTTCGCTGAATGTGAATAGAAATCATTATAATGCTTCCACCATCTCCTAATAAAAATACAGTAGCCTTGAGTTCATGTGCTTTATTAAAAACTCCAGCTGGAATATATAAAAGAAGGTAGGCAAATTATTCTCCAAACAGGTAACTGAAGGAGAATGTAGAGATTTGAGGAGATTTTTTTGAAGGCAAAAGATATCTTTTGCCTTCAAATGAACATGACTTAAGAAAAGATGCACCAGGGAGGGGAGGAAGGAAAAGAAAAACTATGGTAGAGGAAAAAAAAGGGGGGAAAATTTGAGCTATAATAAGCATTTCCCTGTTTGCAGGAAATAAATGATCTCTTACCTAAAGAATTTTTCTGGTACAGGAAAGTGGCAGTCCTAACACTGTTTTTGTTAGATGTCAGGTATCACCCTGTCTTTTGTTCTGGAAAGTTGACAAGCATAGGATTGGGAAGTTAAACATTTTTGCAGAGCGCTCTGTTCAGAATGGGCTTGATACTGTTTAATGGACAATGAGCTATATTGCAGCTGACAAAATACAGATATCCTGAATGGAATACATTCAGTTCAATATATTTTCTTTGGTTATGATGGACAGTAATCTGGTGTGACATAGGGTTTGATTTTGCACGGCAGGTTGCATTGGTTCTCTGGCAAGTGGAAACTGTCCATTACAAAAAAATGCCATTATTCCTATAAAAGAGTGAACTGATTTGAAAATCAGAGCATTGGTTCAAGTCTCTCTTTTACCTGCATGTGCAACTTTTTACCCAACTCCCAGTACTGTGCTTCTCTATTTGCTATGCATTCTCTCCCTGTCTGAGCGAGAAGAATTTGAGAGATGGAAATTCCCCCTCTGTTGGGAATCATTACGCACAATCTTTTGATTCCATATTTAGTGGACACATAGTTTGTCTTGTAATGTCACAGGGAAGCTTTATATGTTGATAACAAGGCACTAGAGGTCCTAGTAAGTGTTTTTATGTGCTTTCCACTTCACTTCCCAATTGTGCTTAGGTGAGAAGAATAGCATTTTGTTATAGCTGAGGATTACAGTTTCTCATAACCTGTGTTTTTTCTTTATTTATAAAATACTTTGGACTGAATAGAGTCTGCATTACTGTAGGGCTTACTGGGGCAAGCTAAAGTGAAGATTGCTTTTCCCAGTCATGAATTGCAGCTAGAAACAAACAACTGATGAACGCATTTCCCTAGAGACTAATTTAAATAGCAGTATTTCATGTGTAGAGTTCCTAAGCAATATTTTCCTAGTGTGTAGTAAAAAAAGAGAATTTTCGCTTAAGATATTTTTGAAAACATGTTAAGAGACCTTTTTTTTTTAAAAATTTTGATTTTTCCTTTCTGAGGGGGACCACGTATGGAAATTTTTATTGCAGTTGGGACACAGCATTTTTTGTATGAAAAAAATGAAATTAAAAATCAAAATCTTAACTACACTGAAAAAATAGGTAGTATTTTGAAATTTCATCAAAACCATACCATTTGCAAAAGTCATAATTAACAATTATTTTTACAAACACTTCTGAATGAAGTTTTGGGCTAAATTGCAGGGGTATTGCAATAATTGTTCTGCATTTTAGAAGAGGGTCTATTAGCAGATGAAATAGAAATTATTAGTAAAGGCTCCTTCAGGCCTTATTTACAGCCAGCATTAGATGAAGAGTTATTTACTGGGCAAATAAGCCTGCCAGATATGAAAGAGACAAGAAGAAATGTGTCTTGGCATGCTGAGGAGGGTAAGTATGGAGAAAGCAGAAAGTATTATATTTGATAGCGATGGAATGTAGCCTTAGGTGACCCTCTATTCTTGCCTATTGTTAACTTTTTCCCATGCAAAAAAAATGCCACAGCCTGTGAGATCTCTAACAGCAGCTGTCTGAATAGTGGAAGAACAAACTGTTTACATACATACAGATTTCTGACGATGTGTTGATTCGGTGCCCTACCAAAATCAAAGTTCCCCTGTGGTACTGTAAAACCATAGAGATTGTTCTGGCCACAAAGAGCTTCCAGTCAAAGATCGGGAGACAGAGACAGAAGGGAGGGAGAAGAAATGGTTTGTCCAAGGTCATGGTGTAGGTCAGGGGCAGCACCAGCAGGAAAACAGGACCCAGACTTCCAGTCTTTCTGGGCTTATGTAAATAGGGGCATTTACCAGTATAATTGCTGCTGGGTAAGAATGCCCACATGAGGTGTTACACAGGTATAACTCTAGCTGACAAGGATGCTGGTGCAATTACGTTGGTAAACTTTCTCAGGCAGATGAGCCCTTGCTCCTGGCCTTGAACCACGATAGCAGCGTTGCAAGGAGACCTTTGGCCAAGGAGTGTTGTTGGAAATTTAGTAAGAGGAAGGAAAGAAAAAACGAAACAAAACAGCCCTCACTTCAATTAGAGGAAAAGATAATTCCTTTCAAGTTGAGAGGCCTGACTCCTGCTGGCCTCTGTTCTTAATCTTACCCTTGCTGTAATTTCATGGAGCAACTTGAATAATGCCAGCTTGGTCTGTGATTACCCTCAGCTAGAGCACAAAATTAATATCTCGCTAAGTAATTCAGTGCGTGAGGGTGAACATTTAGTTAAACATGCCCTAAAAAGCTAGGATTTTCTGTGTTTGCTATGTTTGTGGAACTCTCTAAATGACAATTAATTGCCTGTGTTCTTATGTGTTTATGAGCCACAGTAAACAGGCAGCATATTTACATCTCCCCATTACCTTCAGAAATAAACTTCCTTAAGAAAAAAATCTTCTGTTCCCTGATTACAATCTGATTTTAAGTAAACAGAGGGTGGGGAAAGTGACTAGTAAGCAGGACTTTGGAGGGAGGAAGGTGGGAAATGGAGAATTTTCCCCCTCTGAAATCATACATCTAGCGCTGATAGTATTAAGTTAATATGCTGCAAGAGTGAAACAGCCTTGGTTAGTCCTCCTACTCTTTGGGGGTTTGTTTGCCCTTTTTATCCTACCAGTTTAGACTCGAGAACAGACACAGTATTTACTAACTTGTGATTTGGAGCTGCTATAGAAAATGCCACCTTGAAAGTCATGTCTTCTAACCTGTGCAAAATCCTGGTGTTTTCTGAAAGCCCTGGATTATTGATGAAGGATCCTGTTTAAGGGTACGTCAGTGATATGCTACAGCCAACATTAATCTCCCATTTCTTCTTGCATTTCTCTGCCACTGCACTGCTTTCTCTCCTCATCAGCCTCCATCAGAACTGAAAGGTGGGTCCCTTCTCCCTGTCGCCCGTATTTGCTTTGGCCTTTACCATGCAGTGAGTGTGAGGAGAGAGGAACCCACTGTTCTTTGTGACAACCGGGGCATTGCCACTGACTAGTCATGTCACTTAATTCTCTTCCACATCACAGAATGAATTAACAAAATACGCTGAGGTGCGCAGGAAACAGACTGTGGACAAAACAATAAGATAATATTATTTACTATGGTTGTATCCATTAACATCTGCAGAAAGAGGACTTTTACACATATCTTTGAGCTGTCTGTACAACTGGCTGCTAGTGTCATTTGCTTGTGCAGGCAAGAGATAACGTCAGATGGGAAACACAATTTGGTAGCAGTGAATGTTTACTTGTGCTCATTTTCCCAACATTTTTTCACACTGCTTCTGTCTGAAGATTTCCTTTACAATTGGACCTTTATGCAAAAGTAGAGCAATGGAAATACCATAGTATTAAGACAGAAGATGATAAAGTGAAAATTAATGAAATCTAATGATAGATAGCAAGATTTTGCTGTTGTCCAAAATCTCGTACATTAACTCTTTCAGATTTCTCTGCCTGCGATGATTAGTGCTGAAATGTGAAGGGCAAACCTGGCCCATTTTTCACGCTGGCAGAAGGTGTATGTGTGTGGGGAAGGCCACCCTTGGTGGTATTTGGTCTTTTGTGAGAGGAGAACATCTGAAAATGGTGGCATCCCTCACTTCAAAGAGATTTTGTTGATCCCAAGCTCTTAATGTTGTTGTTGTTAAGCTCAGTGTTTTGTTCCTCTCTGTCTTTTTTTCTGCACCTCCTCCATGGTTATCACATGCTTTACTGATGGTTGCACCAGGATATATAGGCTGTTAGAAATTCAGTTAGCTATCCTTAGACAAATCAGGCTGATTGATGAACTATTGAAGAGCCATGTTCTGTGTTCATCAATATAGTTTTAAAGTACCTGGAATGAAGGAGCTGACAGATCTAGAAATAAAATCAGTATTCTTCTTGTAACCCATTGTAAACAAGCTATCAAGCATCACTAGGGCCTCCTTGAAAATAACTTTAATGAGTAAATTGAGAGAATGAAAGCAAAAAGACAGTGTCAAAAATGTAAGCTCAAGATAATTGTTCTTTTTTTCCCCCCCTTTAACCTATTATGTTGCTTTAGGTGGTGGTAGTTGCATTTCTTCTGCCCAACAGGCAAATTCTCACTAGTCCTGACTTAGATAAGCTTGACATCATTTTGTCAAAAGTTAATACTTTTAGAAGATGTATTACTGTTTTTCAAGAGCAAGGAACTAGAAAATGTTGGACTTGCTCCCTGATTCTACTACCTGTGACTTCAGAAGGTTTTCACAGGACAGGCAAAAAGCTTATTTAAAAAAAGTGTAAGAAAAAAAAGGAGTGTAAGTAGAATTGCATTTTAGCAAATAAGAGCCCCTGAATTACAATCTTCTACTAGGTGTCTGCTTTTTAATTCTGAGTCACTTTTTGTGAATGAGGAAATCTGCATTTTATGAAAGGTAAAAATACATCCAAACATATGTAATTTCTGTATTTCAGGATGCTAGGAGAAGCATTCTCTTTTTTTTTTTTAATTTCCTGTCAGTTCAGTGTGGGTTTCTTATCCACGGCTTTGGTTGTTGCCGAGTTAATACTTCCTGGCACCCTCCTTCAAACGTATTTAGCTGTCCAGTGTACAGTTGATCTGTTCCCATTTATTTTATTTCACTTCTGCATTTCCCATTGAAGAATCCCTTATTGCTCGCCTCTCTTGTGACTGTCCCCGCTAGGTCGGTGACATGGCTGGCAGGTGCACTGCACCTCGGGTCGCTCGCTGCAATCTTGCTACTGGGCCTGGCTTGGGCTTCGTAATGAGCCTCCAATAGGAGGAACAAGAAAAGCTGTGGAGTTTGCTCACTGTTGCTCACTGGGATCGAACAGCTTGTCTTTTCTTTTGAGGAACATTTATACTTAACACTCGGTAGGCAAACTGCTATTTCAGTTTGCAAGTGGATTTGGTTATTCAAATGCACAGGCCAGAAAATGAAGGGGATTCTATTTAAACAGTGTGCTCCCGAGTCACAGATGATCTTTTTGATGTCTGTATTTTGCAAATGGAAATTTTCCATTTTCCAGTGCTAGCATTTGTTCAGAGGCTGTGTGCTATCTAAATCTGCTTTTGTGGCTGTTCATTTGCATTTTTGCTACGCTATATTGCCTCCCATCTTTTCCCCTTGGCCCCCTACTCTTTTATATTGAATTCCTATTTTTACTGCTTCCACTCTATCTTGCATCTCTGAAGGCTCAATCATGCTGAGCGCTCGGAACGAACAGCAGAGACTGCTCAGCACCTCACAGGATTACAGGTGAAAAGGGAAATCCAAAGCATTTGCATATTTGAGATTTTTGATGGGAGGGAGCTGGAGGAGGGTGGAGCTGTTACCCACTAAGGTAACAGTCTGGCTTCTGCAGCTCCCCGCCTTTTCCTAGTTGCAAGAACTGCTGGTGCTACCAGCCAGTGTGTCTGATGGCGAGTGTGTGGAAATCTTGTGTTGAAATTTCATGGCATGATGTGGAATACTCACAGTAGTCAGGTGACATAGCCAAAATGGCCCTCCTTGCACCAAACCTTGCATGTTCAGATAGATCTCTTGGTCAGAAGGTGTGGTTTTCTACTTCCTTAGTATTTCTTTTTTATTTCACCCTGTACATATAGGTTCTTTCTTCTTGCAAATCTGGTTACATCCACTTCTAAAAGCAAACTGCTTAGCAAGAAAAACTGCGTTAATATCCCGAGGGAAAAGTGAGAAGGTGGGCAGAGAAGCACAACAACTTAATTCTGGCAGTTGAAAGAACAATCTGAAAGTTGTCAGGCTCAAAGTATCACGTACTGTCAAGTAATCACTATTCACTTCTGCAGATACCAACCCTCAAACAGTCTATTTCACCCTCGGGGAAAGCGAGGCGGGGAGAAAAAAGGGCGTAAGCAAGAGTATCACTGGAGTATCATGCACTACTATGAGAGACAGCTTATTTAAAGCTGAGCAGGAATATAAACCATAAGGCTGGGAGCCAGGAGTTGCAGGCTGCTTCTTCCATCTCTATCGTTCTTCTTCATTCACCTCTGCTCTGAGTTTCTGAGGGACCGTGTGGCCCTGGCCAGCTTGGAATTTGGTAGGAATTCAAAATACTCAACAGTTTACCCAACCAGGCCTTTCTTCTGAATCTGTATGGGCAGGGTTGGAAGCTGGGGCAGCAGTGGTGCTCCACAGTGTTCCTCCAGATGGGCAGACGCACCTGGTCAATGCCTGTGCAGTGCTCTGGGAACAGAGCAAAAGCTTTTCTGCTGAAACAGGAGACCAAGACCTGGGTAAACATGGTGTGTTGTTCCCACTGTATGGCACAGGACTGGTACCTGTATACTACACAGGCAGCATGTGTATGGCTTCCTGTACTGCGCGTTTTCTTCACCTGCGTTCTTGTGCCCATGAACTAGCTGGCTATGGGGCAGTTTGCTTATGAGAACAGCACGCTGCCAGAGTAAAGCGTGATATTTCCATGTTCCTGTCATGTGCAAGCACGTGCCCACAAACCAAAACACAGCTGGCAAGTCTAATTTTAGCTCGACCAGCCTTGAGAAGTGTCCCTTTAAAGAAATTCTTTTTATAATGGTTTTTTTTTTCAGAACCAATTTGCTTGATAATACAGCAGCTGACAATCCTGCTGCAATACTACCAATAATTTAAATAAAAACAAAAAGAAACTGCTGCCCCTTATGTTACACACACTTCCCCCCTGGAATTTATAAATAGGCAAAGCCACTGTAGGAAGGCCCAGGAATTTGATGACGTGTTAAAAGGAGTACGTGACTAAAAAAAAAAAAAAAGGGGAAACGCGGGGGTTTGGGTACAAGAGGAAACGTTTTGTTATTCACGTTTTGTTATTGTTTCTTCCCGGTGATTTACAGTCCTGTTGCAAGACATGGTCTTCCTGAGGATGAGTAGGTGGGCCGGCTGTGCCGACAGAGGTCCAGCACGGCTGTGCTTTGGGGCAGGTGTGCGGGTGCCCAGCGGTGCGGGTGTCACACCTGGGCCCGGGCGGCTGCGGGGCGGAGGCCGCGGGGTGCGCGGCTGCTGCCGCTGCCGCTGCCTCTGCGCCCGGGGCAGCTCGCCCGTTCCGCGGGGAGGGAGGCTGAGCTGGAGGTAACTTTTGTGGCACTGTGTCATTTTCACATGCCTGGCTGGAGGCTCCCGCTAAGTCAGGCCGGGCGAGTTTCCTCTCTTTACCCTCTTCCTCCATTTTGTTCCAACTTTAAATAAACTAAGTCTTATATAAGCGGTCTAACAAAGTATATATTTAATATGTCTGGCCCCGGGTCGCCTCTCCGCGAAGTGCCGGATGACGGTACGGAATATTTTTCTGTGGGGGCCCGAAGGGGGAGGGCGACGACTTCCCTGCTCGGCGACGGGGCTCCGTGACCTTCCCCTGCCTGTTTCTTTAAAAAAAATAAATTAAAAAATGCGTTGTGGGGTTTCTCTCCCCCCACGCTCCCCGCCCCCCCCGGCGTTAGGGTTTCCCGAGTCCCACGGACGCTCTCGGCGGCTCCCTGCCCCGGCGGGCCCGCGGACAGCGGGGTGGAGAGGGGGCGCGGAGGCGGCCGCGCAGCCTGCGCCGGCCTCCCGGGGGAGCGGCGCGCCGAGGTCCCTCCCACCGGCGGCGCGGCGCGGAGGGGGTTTGAATGAAAGACAGGACGAGCCCTCAGCACCATGTCACTCCGTGAGGGAGGCAGCAGCAACTAGGCTGGGGAAGGCTCTTCCCTCCCCCTCCTTTTTT
>JANVCC010000019.1:11532650-11560608 GCA_025345505.1 Todiramphus chloris collaris
CTCCCGATCCAGGCAGCGGGCACGGCCGGAGGCACGCTGCTGCCAGCGGGGGAGGCGAGCTGCTCCGCCGCGGGCAGCCGGGTAGGGAGCTTCACCCACCCAGCCCCGCGCACACACACCCGCGCACGCACACGCACAGACACACACACACTCGCCCCCTCACATATATGTGCGTGCGGGCGCGTTTTTGGCTGCGCTGGAAGTAACGCGCGGTAGTCGGCGAGGAAGTCTCGACAGCCTCCTCCGTTGCCCGCGCTGTCAGGAATAGCGGCGTGAGAGGAAGAAAGGCTCTGGGGCACTACACCCTGCCAACGAGTTCCCTGCACCAGCCAGACGGACTCCAGCTACATGGGCAAACGCCTGGACCAGCAGCCAATGTACCCCCAGTACACCTACTACTACCCCCACTATCTCCAAACCAAGGTAGGGGACGGCGAGGCCGGGTGCTTGGCGGGTGATGGAGAGCGAAGCGGCGCAAATTGCGGGCTCGCCTCTTCTCTTCGGCGATTTTTCCGTCGCTTCCTTGGGTTCGGTGTCACACGGAGCCGAGCTGGTAGGCAGAAAGCAGGCTTGAGAGAGGCAGGAAGGTTACTATCTGCCCTTCCCTTCATTTCTTTATGTTATATTATTTAATTCCACCACCACCCCCCCGCCCCCCCCCCAAACGCTGTTGGTGTCAGTTAATTCCCGTTCTTGTTTGGGGACACCAGTGCAGTTATCGCTATTGTTACACTGGGCAGGTACTGTGTTTATTATGATACGGGATAAAGATTACTCTGGACAGCATCAGAAGTGAAACATTGTTTTGGTGGCTCTTCCAAAATTCAGAGCTTAAAGGCGTTTGCTGCTAGAAAAGCTGTCTGTGGCAACTCAAACTTTTAATCAGCTGAGGAGGAGATGCTGTGGAGCTTGGAGGAGGGTGAGGAGCTCATCCACTGCAAAGCTGGTGGAGTTTGTTTCAGTGCATTGCACTGCTTTTAATATTTCATTAAATATTGAGGGTGATATGGCTGTACTCCATTGCATTTAAAAGGTTTAGAAATACAGGGTAGCTACTTTTGGAAAGTGTATTCAAGCACGGGCTCTTTTTTTTTTCCCTGTCTTGGTAATAATTTTTTAAAAGGCCAACAGACTGGAAAGCAGGCCTGCATCTCCTAAAGAGGCTGAGTGAAGTCGATGCTACCTGGCCAGGAGTTAGTTAATTAAAGCTTTATTTTTCTAGTGCCATTGTATAATAGTCTGCTCTCTGAAAAGATTTCCTGTGTGACCAAGAGACAGTAACAAAAGAAAGCCCTAAACTGAAAAGTTTGCACACCCTGTTAGCACACTGTATTAAAAAAAGAAAGAAAAAAAAAAGGCAAAAAAAAAGCAACCAAAAAAGGAACAAAAAAAGAAAAAAAAAACCCCACTGTTTTGAAGCATGACCTCCCAGCCACAGATTAACAGTTTCAGTCAATAGCCGAACATCCTTGGGGGGGGATAGTCAGGGTGCACACAGCCGCGAATGGCAATCCATAAACGTACACACGTCGTGCTTCTGTGGCAAATTTAACACATGGGACATTTGACGTGTGCGTCTGTGTGTGGTGGAGGGCTATGGGGGAAGCTGACTTCTCCAGACTTTTGATCTCGCTGCAGTTCTGAAAGGATAAGTTGTATTTCCTTGTTAATAAAATTACTTTCCCGTTAACATGTATATCCTGACTGACTGCTGCATTCTATAAATTAACTAATTGTCAAAGCTGCGATTCATGCTGCTCAGAGTTGCGATGACACCAGAACCACTCAATATGATTACAGCCCTGTAATTCATGGCAAGGTTACCTCTTGCTTATTCACTGTGCTGTTTCTTTCATTGTATTGTGCAGATTTTTTTTTTTCTTTTTTTAATAAAATTTAGCCTTTTGTAGTTTTGTATTTTGGAGTGATTTTTACTTTTTTTTATTATTATTTTTTCTGTTATTATTATTTTTTCCTGTCAAGGTCAATCCAAACTGTGTTTTACCTTTGTGACCATTTAGTGTGTATTGTTGCTGTTGCAGCAGTGGCCGGTCAGTAGCTTGACTGCAACGTTGCCTATAGCTTTAACTGTTTGGGGGATTGGGGGACGCAGACTGATGCTATTCCTCAAAACCTGGCAAGCCAAGGACATGAAACAATTGATGGTGTTTTTTTGTAAGAACAATAGCCTCGAGTATTGGAGAAGTATTGGACATTCCATGCCTTTTACTCACGTAGCTTACATTTTGCCAGTCTTTTCTGTTTTTTTTCTTTTCTTTTGCTCATTTTTTTTTTTTAAACTTTGCAAAATAAGCTTTTTGAGGAAATCAACCTTGTACTTGAGCTTAAAATAGTAACAATTGCTTTTCCATACCATGTCTTTTTTTAACCTGATGATTTTAAACTAGAAATAAATTAAGCACACTTTTAAAGCCGGTATATAAAATTATCAACCCTGTGAAAAGTCATGTGCGTCTGCACACATGCACTAGTACTGTAAGGACTGGTAAAATCTCAAATGAGAGATACATTTTATATGGCATTGATTTTTCTTATTTTCCTTGCTCCAAAGTTGAGTGCCTACATAAACCTCTATAATAAACACAAACGCACATGCATATGTATATATATATACACACACACACATACACACACGCGTAGGAGTGTTTCTGTTCTGTAGACCTTAAGAGTTTAGGGTAGTGCAGACAGGCAGCATCTGGATTTTGTTACCTTAAAGCTAGCCATCAGCTTCTGGGACATTTTAAAGCAGTTAGATCCATTGTATGTCTAAAGCTAATAGTCAGGTAATCAAATAACGTGGTGGAGAGTTGTATCTTTTATCATGCCTATTGGAGCAACACATATGAATAAAGTCCTGTATGATTCCAGCTATCCTGTGAACTCCAGCTGTTTATTTTCCAGTAACTCTGTGTACTGAGCATGGTAGGATCAGTTGTACAGAGAGAATGGTTTTTGGTTTTTTTGCACTCATGGTCGTGCACGCTGTGTGTGGGGGTGTATATTCATTTGTAATTAAGAATGAAATTCTAGGCTTTCTTATCGCATTTGCGTACGGCCTGTGAAATGCAGAGTGGCAGCATGTTCAGTGGGTAAAGACTGGAAATTCATGTTCCCTGGTGGTTTTGGGTGAAGCGCTGCTTTTGCTTTGCTTGTTTGATGAAGTTGTCTCGGTGGTTCTTTGAGAAGTTCTGTGTTATTGTACGTCATGTCCTTCACACGGGGAGCGGGGAGCTACACGAGATCTCAGTCTACAGTCTGTGTTTGTGTCTTCTAACGTAGCTAGCACGTTGTGCAGAAATGGTGTAAATGAATAGCTATATGGGTAATGAGATTATAAATAGAAAAAAAAATGGATTCCATATGTTTGTCTGAACACTTTACGTTTTTAGTGTTCCGTGGCCTTTTGTGGAACATGAAGCACGCACTCATTATTCAATTTACATGGACTCCGTCATTATCAGATGCCACCATGGAAGCTAAAACTTTAATTACAGGTTCAGAGAAACCCGTTGTTATCCAGAAATGAAAAGGGGGGTGGCAGGTAATTTTTAAGAGACAGTTGCAAGGAATTTAATATATCTCTGGAGGACAAGCACTGATTTTGAGGGAAACATAAGCTATTTTTATTTTTTTCTTTCTTTCTTTTTTTGTGTTTTTTTTTTTTCTTTTCTTTCCTTGTTTTGGCATGATACTGTTTGACAACTGCAGTTTGAAAGTACAGTGTTGGAACTTCTTTAGGCAGATCCTGAGAGCAGAGTGCAGTTGGTCTAAGAGTTTATTTCAGAATAAATATTTCTGGTGACTGTTGTAAGTGAATGATAGTATTGTGTTCTTTCTGCAAAGAATATTTCACAGAGATGGTTCAGCTCATATGTATCTGATGAGACTCCGTAGTAGATTTTTATTTTATTTTGAGACGTTAAGTGAATTTCCTTACTTGCATCTTTGCTGATGGCGTAACTACCCAAACAATTGCTTTAGAGGAGTATGTCATAAGCTGTCACATATGAAATGATAATGATGCCAAATTTCATACTGTGGTCCGAATTTTTTTGTAGTTTCTTGGTTGCCAAAGCAAATTTTTTTCTCTGCCGTTTTGCACAGATGAAAACAAAACTGAGCGCCCTGAAGTATCATGTAATGATATGAGAAAAGGGGAAAAAATATTAACTGAACAATTTCAATATATTTGAAAGTCTCTTTTATTTGTGGATGTTCTGTTTTATCTTTATCCTCTGGAGCTTATGATTAGACCTAGCACTGGAGCAAGCTTTCGCTGCAAATGATCTACTGAAAAAACCTGAATCACTTGAGTAAAACTGAGGAGGTGCCACAGTTACCTGCCGACAGGAATTGTTTGGGTTCCAATTGCTGTACCTGCATTTGGTGTAAAAATATGCCAGTTTAGCAGCTATTTTTGTGCAGTTTGCTTTCATGCATTCTCCAGATATTTCTTACCTATTAGTCACGGTTCGAGTTTGGTAGTTTAACTCTCATGGTGTTGCTCTGCCACCCAGTCAGAAGGCTGGAATACCCTGAGTGGAAAGGCAGTGTTTACTGTACCCATAATACCTCTTCAGCTCTGTACTCCTGGTGCACATGTGAACACATGCAAAAGGAAGAAGTGTGTTTTCCCAGCACCTGCGTGAATAAAATCCCGTCTCTGTGGATGTGAAAAGTGTGCAGACTGGCCTGCAGGCAAGAGTGGCTTAATGAGCGTGTCCACGAAGTGACAGATACGTGCCCCAGCTGAGGAGAAAACCAATTGGGAAACTCAAGCAGGCGTACTCAGAAGAGTTTAAGCTTGATAAAGTAATTTTACAGGTACATGTTTGCATGTGTGTATGTGCTTTGTTATGTTTCCTTTTTGCCGTTTTTGGGGCATTCTCTGGCACAAAGGGATCGGGGACCTTTTTCAGTTGCGTGCCATGAGCATGCCTCCCTCCTTGCTCAATCAGCCTCTTTTAGAAAGCATATTTTTGGAATCGGTGCAAAGCTCTTGCCTCTCTTCACCTTGTACCTACCAGTCCCGTGCTCTTTTGTCGCTCGTGTCTCTGTTTAACGAGTTTACCGCATTCCCCACTTTTGGCCATCTGGCCATACAGAAGGCCTTGAAGAAAGCGTTCCAGATACGGAGGTGCCTGACAGGGGCTTCTCTGCCTGGTAGTGTTCAGATTGTGTTTGGTGCCTGGTGTGAAGCAGGGGTCAGGTGTAAGGAGTAATTCATCAACCACACACTGATTTCAGGCTGCATTTCCAACCATCTGCAGCTTGGATTGCTGCCAGAGCTCAAAAGTCTAGCTGGAGCCCATGTGATCGTGCCAAAGTAAAGGCAAACACTTGCAAAGGGAGAAATGCATTTCTAGGAATGAAGTTTGTTCGCATTTAGCCCCTGTTTGATTCAGTACGTCACAGCATGTTTTAAATGCCTCTGAGAGCTGCCCCCCAAAAAATATCAATTCGTTTAAATGTCATTTAAAAATGTTTAAGCCTGACTGTAATTTTGACTGTAATATTAATATCTAGCTCTAGTATTTTGCCAGTTGCTTTAAATAATAAGGAAGATAAAAGTTATGTTGCTCTGAAAAATGCAGAACTATGTGAATTCATTTGTTTTTTGTTACTGTTTGCCATCTATCCTTACATGCCTGGATAAAAATACTTTTGTTGCTGTAAGGGTTACCATGATATATATTACAATGATGTTGAATCCCTTGGTTGGTCTTCCTTTCACATGTTGCCTCAATGCAAGTCCGTTTAAATAATAAAAATTTTAGAAAAACCTCCAAAACTGTGTGAAAATTCGGATTTCTACTCTTTTGAACATTCATGTACTGGTGCATTCTATGGAGGTTTATTTAGCAAGCAAATGTTTTACTTCCATAAGAAAGATGGAAGTTAGAAGCATTTGACAAATTAGGCTACCTAGATCTTGCTGTGGCAAATGCTGCATGCTAAGAGTTGTAATTTAGAACACCTTATATAAGGTGCTCGTTCAAAATAAAATACAGTGCTTCAGAACTGTACTGGTTCAGTTTTTAATGCATGGGTGCCTTTCAAAGTAAGCATGATGGTATATTTGTACTTCAAATATCTTGATAAAAATCATCAAATGTCCAGTCCTTAAATTTCCATGAATTAAAAATCAGATAAGAAAAGATGTGTTCCGAGTAGGATGCCCAAGTTCATTTCGGGTCTTGCTGTAAATAGCCTGCATAGTGTTCCCTTTGCTAATAATTGCAAGCAGGGTTTTTTAATTTTGGGGTTTTTTGTGTGTTTGTTTTGGTGTGGGGGAAGTGGGTTTGTCACTATCTATGCTCCAGGCAGGGACTTTGAGTTCGCCTGCAAACAAGTTCATTCCAGAGTGTCCAGGAAGAGAAACAGATTTTAAAAAAATGAGTGAGCTGCCTTGGTTTTCTTTTCTTCCCCCCCCACCCCCTTTTTTTTTTTTTTTTTTTTCCTGTTTTGTTTTTCCTTGAAGAAAAGTCTTTTAATGTTAGAAATTTTATATAGAGGAACATGGTTAATGTGTCTCCAGAACTTGCTTCCAGTGCTGCATTCTAATTGTGTTTTGTAACAGTCTCATCAGCTACAGCTGTATGTGATTAAATAGTGTAATATCAAAAGCATGTGTGAATAAGAGCTTTTATGATATAGTTGTTCCATACCAAAGACTGCAGATGGGCAGAGAAGGGAGATGGAGAACAGTGACTTACTCATACATTGTCACAGCCTATATTGTGTGTGTTTGTGTTTCACAACTGCTTTCCCATTGTATAGGCAAGATTGAGTGGTGGAGGAAAGCTTAGAAGTGAACACTTTTCTTTTTTTATACACAGAGCTGCTCTAAATGTGCAAGGTGTCAGCCTGAGAATGGTGTCTATTGATGCAGGATGAGAAACCCATATTTTAAGTAGCTGATGAACAATGATATTATTGAAGCTATAGCAAGAGGGATCTGTTGTGTTTCCTTCGAAATGAAAAAGCTGCAGTTGTCTTCATGAAGGCAGAATCAGGCCCACAAAGCACGTACTATTCTCCATGGCAAAACCAGGACAGCTGAATGATATGCAGGTGTGTGTTTGTTTTGTTTGGGGTTTTTTTGTTTGTTTAAAGAATTACAAAAGAAAGAAGAACTGTCTATCAAAATGATTCCACATCGTGTATATAAGTGAGCACATACCTCATCTGATATTTAACCCCATCTGGTGTTTTCTATGGCTATGATTTCTATTTAACATTATTTATTCTGATCTGTAATTCTAGAGATTGAGCAGCACAAAACAGAGGGCCGTCTTTCTGCCTGTTTCTCTGTCATAGTTGAGATAATGTTTTATATGTACTGGAAGTCTAATTGAGATAGGAGATGTCTTGCATGGAGCCCAGTGCCTATAATGAAGATTAGCAGTTTCTCCGAGAGAGTAAGCGTGGTTAATCCACAAAAAGTAAAGGGTAGAGCAGAGAGATAGTTTTGCTTTTATATATGTAATTCTTCAGATAAAAATATCTGTGTAGCCTCTTTGAAATTTGAAACAAGTCAGTTTTCTGTGTAGGTCTTTTCTGAGGATACAATGTTTCTAACTGAAGTGGTGAAGCAAAGGTTTCTTGTCTTATCTGTGGCTGCAAATTGGAGGCTTCTGTTGAATTCCTCAGCCCTACTGTCTCTTTGATTTTGTTGCTTTACAGCAAAGTCTATTCTCTTCTCCTATAAGTTTTTATTAGCTGAAAGACTTTTCAGGCCTGACACAATCAAATATGAGTAAAAGATGTTTTTTTTCCCTATTTTTGGATGCAAAACCATTTTGGTGGTTTGGGGTGTTTTTTTAATTTCTTTCCTTTTTTTGGGGTTTTTTTTTGGTTTTTTTTTTTAATTTTTTCTGTGGGTTTTTTTGTTTGTTTGTTTTTCTTGTCTTCCTTGCTTGTTTCTGTGCCTTCCTTGCTTGCAACCATGGCGGGAATAAATTGGCTCTCTGTTTATTTGTTGTAAAGTCAGCTTCAGTATCAAACACGGTTGTTTATTTAAAAGTAAATATTTACATTGTTTCATTTGTGGTAAATTTATGCAGATGAAATTATTTGGACAGATTTTCTGCAAGGGGTCCTCTGTTAATTATATTGACTTCATTCAGATGCAAATGAATGAAATAAACCACCTGACTTCTGTGTCTACTGCCTTCTACTATGATCTATGTAAGACTGCATGTTTGTGATGTAAAGCTCTCTGCTATTTTGTTCTTCAATGGTGTCTCCATGACATATGTTTTACGGTTGGTGCCATGTGGTTGATGAAGATTTATGGGCTGTCATGTAGTGGAAGTGATGTCACTCCTGTGTGATTCAAATTTATTCAAGAAGAAAAGTTGTTGAACAGATTTGTATTCACCCTCCCCAAGTATAAATCAAGCAGCAGTTTGTTCTTAGTGTGTAAGTTTGCATTAATAGACAAAATCTTGAAGCTGCACTTAAATACTCCACTGCAGAGCGTGGCAGAGAAGAGTGGGAGGCTCTTACGGGTGGACCAACATGATGTTGTTTTATGTAACCGATTGCTCGTTTGGCTTCTCTCCTGCTCCCTTCCCCACCCCCTTTCACAGTCCTTCCTCTGCCCAGCTATATTTAGAGGCCAGCCAGGCTGAGCCATTCAAAGTTCAGTTCGATGCTGTGCGGGAGCCTGACCTTTCTGCGTTCAGCCTTGTGCCGACGGGAGGCGGCGGGACTGGATCAACCATCGCGTCCCATTTGCCTTGCTTGGGAGAAACTCTCTTGTTATTTGAAACAACACGTGATGCAATCTAGTTGCCTTCCTGGGTGAGAAGCTGGCAACCTTTGCTACAGGGTTACTGGCGGGTGAGAGACAGCCTGAAGATGCAGTAGATAAGGCAGAGGGCTGTTCTGGATGTGCGGTGCCAGAGCTGGCAAAACCCTGAGGTGAAGCATCGGTGATATGTGAGATAGAGGGACTGTAGCGGACTTCAGATGGAAGTGCTTCTCCAGAGGAGAAGATAAGGGAGCCTAGTGTACCACTACGTTATAAAAGGTTCTTAAAGCTAGGTATCCATAGTTACAGCTGGAGAGTTAAAATCTTAATTTCAGGGACTCACCTGGTGTAATGTCCTCCTTGCCTTTAAAGAAGACAGTATGTGGCAGTTCTTAATGCTGGAAAGATGTGCCTGTGTGAATTCCCTGGTGTCTGGAGAACTGCCTGTTTAAAGTTTTCTCTATTTCTCCCTCTTGTTCTAATTTTTCTGGCTGTGAGGATGGAAGAAGAGAAAAAAAAAAAAAGGCATTGCAATTCTTAGCCATATAAGGGACTTGTTAGTTTCTTTATGTGGTTGGGAATTGTTTCTCCTTTTGGTCTTCAAAGGCTGTTGCTGCTCAGTTTGCTTGAAAGGGAAGGAACTACTTCTTGCTTAGACAAAGGCTGCAATCCTATTTCTTCTTTCTCACATCTCTCTGACCTTTTATTGAGGACATAAATATAAATAAATTCTGCTTGTTGGTACAGTGCGAGTTGATGGATGCTCTTACAAAAAGAGAAGCATAATGGGAAATGCAGTCCCCTTGTGTTCTCTCATTTTATGGTGGTGAATTTGGTTTGGTGCCAGTTAGTAAGTACATGACCTTTCCCCTACATCCCTTGATTTGTGACAGGGGGTGTCGGAGCTGTGTTAGCGATCTCTCATTTCAGCTTTTAACAAACTATGAAATATTAAAAATTAATTGGGTCACTTGGAACTCGGCTGATATATCTGTGAAGCAGGATGGTGATTTCACATTAATGAAGCATAACACGCAGCTTAAAACACAAAATTCGAATTTCTCTGAACATACAAACAGCAGGGACGTATCTCTTATGTGTCAGAATATTTTATCTTAAAAATGCTACCTTTTTAAGACCAACCAAATAAGATACTTTGCAAAGATGGTGTTATCGGCAGCATTCGTTTAGCGTTCATTCCAGAAAATTGTATCTGCCTTTCAGCCTAATTAGAGCTAAGTTTTCCAGTGTATTTACTTTAAGATCAAAACTGCTGACAAGACTGCTTTTAGTATCAGCTGAGATGTGTCTAAACAGATGTTGATGTTCTGCTTAGCTGATAGACACAAACCAGTAATCTGCCATATGTAACCGAACAGTATATTATATACTTGTTTTGTGTGCAAACTTGTGAAGTTGTTTAGCAGAAGGGAGACTGGTGCTGAAAAGAGCTGTGAGTGTACAATGAAAAAGGTAAAAAATCAGACTGATAGCTCTTGAAGAAGCCCCTGCCTGGTTTTGCATTCATGAAAACTACCTTCCGTATTGCTCTATACCTGAGAGATCAGAAAAAAGTCAGAGGCACTGCAGTCCTTCAGATGTTTGAGAAAGTGTGCAGTAGGACTTGGTAAGCTGAATGCTTTACCTAGGCTGTATTAAAATGACGTTTACTGTGTCAAGGTAAAGCTGCATCAAGTACTGTTAAGCAGTCCTTCAAAAAACCAAGTATAGAGCAGATATATCGCTGCAGCCTTTAGCAAAGCATCTGGGAGCACTGGAGAGCGTTGCACTTGCTGGATTTTGTTGTTTGCAATCTTTGTATCTCTTTGGAGCTTTTGCATCCTAAAGAAATATGTGAGTTGATCCCCATATTTCCAGGAAAAGTGTCCTTTTCAGTGGCACTTTTACTACAGGTGCCAGCTGGTGGTGCAAGATGGGATAATAATGAACCTGGCTGGTGTATGGTGACTCCAGGGTGGCAGTGGTGGTACGCACTGATCCCACCTGTCTGCCCTCCTTGCAAATACAGGTGTGCAATGCACCGAGTCATCTTGAATTTCTAGAAACAGACATGAGAAAAGTGTAGACTACTGGCCCACCAGGACATACTCGTTATCTGTGTAATTTAGAAGCCTTGCCGGCCACTGTTTCTGTTTTACATCTCTGCCATTTTACAAAATCACTGTAATTGTATACAGTTGTCCTTGTGCAACGTGCAATTTCCTGTAGTTTGAAAAGCTTTCAGCGTAAGATAGTCTAAACTTAATAGCATAAATATTAATTTACTGTGTTAGATGGGTGATTTGGTGTTTTTAGCATGCCTGAATCTGGTAATAATTGTGCTGGACAGAAGAATTAAGTTTTGTTTCCTTCACTTTCTGCCCTGCTTTTACTTAAATGAATGCCTGGTGATGGTAATACTTAGCATGTAGCAGTCATTTCAGTTTTCAGTGGGTTGTATAAACATTAACTAATCTGCAGAGCTGTTCTGAGAGGTGTCTTAAACATCTTATTTGCTCACGTAATGGTTGCACGCAACTAATGGTCTCAGCCTCCAGAAGCCTGTATTGGATTATTGAGCATTTGGGGATAGGCTTGTGTATCATCCAGCTTCTCTTTTTGGGCAGAACCTGGACGTGGGGAATGTTGTTGCTGCTTTTATGAGCAAGTGCAGTGTGTGAGTGGTAGAGGAGTGGAGGCAAAGCTGGGAAAATAAAGGTAAGACGTTTGAAGAAGGTGGCATGTTAATCTCTGGTTATCTAGAAGTGCTAAGTACCCACAATTCCAACAGATGGAGGTCTCAAAAACATTTGAAGCTGGACCAGTATAACTCCCAGATGGAGCATCCGGAATTACACTTTGAAAAGTCATTTACCTAAATTGTGCGCCTGAACCAGCCTAGCTGGTTCAACATTACACCTTCCAGTCCTTGAGCCTTTCTGTTGGGGAAGAGGAGAAACAAAGCAGGGTAAAAGGATGCACTTCCTGGAGGAGAGGAATTCCCTGTTGCTTCAGTGTTGGGATAGGAGGTTGTCTGCTGTCCTACTAATGCACTCGGGTGAAAAGGACAATTGTGGTGTGTGATAGGAGGGGCAGAGTAGAGCCTACCTTGCACTGCTTTAGAGGTTCAAACAGTGCTTGGCTCATGTTTTTCCAGAAGACATAAAAAACTTATTGGACACCTGGATAAGGATGCAAAAGGCTGCTTCATCCTTTCGAGTAACAGAGGGGGAAAACACCTCTTTGAAACAGTGCTTGTGCATGGCCCCCAGCCTTGCTGGCTCTTGCGGAGCCTCCTGGCAGGCACTGATGGGAAGGGTATTCAAAACGATTGCCACCATTTGATCAACATCCTATAAGGACTGGTCAGTGTTTTGAGTCCTTCAGGATAAATTTTCCAATCTACAGCACCCTGTTAATCAGCAAGGGAATAGCAAAGAAGTTATTTATGGGTAGGTGTTAGCTAAATAGTAATTGATAGATACAGATTCTTCAGCACCAACTGGTTTGGTTTTCTCATGCCGGCTGTTGTGTGTCTTGCCAGGATTTATTTACTTATTTTAGATTTTTTTTTTTCGTTGTCATTACTTTTTTTTTTTTTTTATTTCTTTTTTTTTTTTTTAATTCCTTTCATCTTTGCTTGTAACTTTATTGTATGTGCTTCCCTTACTGTTGTGTTGGAAGTAGTTATGTTCTTAAAAATTACAGCTTGTTTGACTCAAAGGTACATTGTGGATGGGAGAAAAATGGATGATATACCTGATGCTTGTAACTTCTTGTGTCCCAAGGGTTTTGTTTTAAATATGTGAAAACACTACAAACAAGAGTGGATTATTGGTGTTTTTAAAGCTGAACAAGGAACGATGCCAATGGCTGCAAAGATGTAGATTGTGATTTTACAGTGTGCGTTGAAGAATGAAGTATGACTGCCATGCTCCAACAACAGCCTTTGAAGTAGACTGCATTTTTGCTTCATCTCTCCTGATCTTTTAGCAAGGGAGTAAATTATCAGTTGTTTATTATTTCTTAACCTTCAGCGGATGACTTCCTTTCTGTGCTAGTCAGCTATTCTAGGGTGGAGATATCTGAATTTTATTTCCTTCCTTCTTTTTCCCACATTCTCATTTGCTTTTAGGAGGATTGTCAGGCAAGTTCTTGCCTTCTTTTTAACCAGCTCAAGTGGCAAAGGGGAGATCTGATGCTTAGGTGACAAGGAGAGACCTTGAAAAGACGAATGCATGAGGTTTGAGCACCAGTAGCACAGAATGAATGGAGGGAAAGCCAGAAACCTTATTTTTATTCTGTTGTGATTTAGTAAATCTACCTCTTTACCATTTTCTCTTAGTTTTGGATTGTTTTGTTTTTTTCTTATCCGTTTAAGAGCTCTTCTGGTTCTCATTTTTTCTGTCACCTAATGCTTATGTATTTGTCATGGTGCTTGTTCTGACATTTGACCATCACAACTTTTTTTGTTGTTGTTGTTTGTTTTTTAATATAGATACTGCAATTGTATTTCCTAAGCCAGTCACACTCATCCTCTCTCTGGTTTTTTTGATGGTGTTTTACTGTTTGCAGTCTGCCTCTGACAGTGCAATTCTGTTGTGCTGAGCTGCATACAAAGGCAGGGTAAGAGATAGTCCCTGCCTGTGAGAGTTTATGAGCAATGTAAATAAGGCAGGCTCAGAAAGGTGGGGAGGAACAGAAGCAGAGAGAAGTGAAGTGCCTGGTGGGAGGTTGCACTGCAGAGCAGTGCCAGGACCAGGATGGTAACTGGTGTCTGTTGTTTACCCATATACTGTGTGCTACTCCATCACCTTGGGAATGAGTCATTCTACCTTCCCAGTTCATGCATTGCTCATTTTTTCATTTTCTTTCCTAATATTTAGGGTTGCAGTTGCACATACTCAGTTCAGTACTACCTTTATCCTTCCCTGGGCTTCGTCTGGGCTTTCGTTTCTCCGTCTTTTCTGTTTGGTGGCTATTGTCCCATGCGTTGCTGTCGGGCAGATTTAGGATGTTGGCAGCAAAGTGAAGGAAGCTGCAGTGTGGTTCTCTGGAGGTGACTGTGTCGGTTGCTAGCACTTCAAAAATAAAGTCTTAGCTGATGTTTCTGGCTGGCTTCATGGGGAATGAAATGGAACTGAGCAAAGCAGCTGAGGTCAGTGTGAGACAGCAAGTTATTCCCATTGGATGAGAGCTCTAGAAATACCATGGTGTGCAATGGCTGGGAGCTTGTGCTCGGTGAGGATTAGAGTTGGTATTTTTTCATGTTTGCATCCCGTTTTGCTAGGGCTGTAATGTTGCAGGAGACCACGTTTCCCACAACTGTTCAGTGCTTTTAAAAAATAAATACTGTGGGGGAAAGGGATGCGTATGTCTTGCACTTCAGCAAGTTGGTTGCTGATAAACGTTAGGCTGAAATTTCACAGGGACAGTGCTTGTGGCCTCGGAGTCAGAAGTGCTGGTCACCTGCAGCTCCTGTTAACTTCGAGTAGAACTGTATGTACTTTGCACTTTTGAAGACCAGGTGCTCCTTAGGGCTTAAATGTTACTTTTTTTTTTAATAGCAGTTACATGCTGACAGGGGAATCTTCTCTCACTTTTACTGCATTTTTCTTAGGTGATAAAGAAAGGGGGGTGGGGAGACCAAGGAAAGAACTTTTTTTTACAGCAGTGGTAGAATGAATTTCCAAAAGCAAATACTTCTGTATCTCTTACAGGTAACACTTCATATTGTTAGCAGCATAATGTTAATGATTTCAGTGCCTTTAGTGTTCATTCGCCTTGGGTAACTTAGATTGCGTGAGGAGGATGGACATAATTGTTTCCCTTATCTTTTTAATTTTTAAAAATCTTGTAGTGATCGGGATGCAAGCGCTATCAGAAAATTGTTATTTGATTAGACAAGGAGAAATCTGACAGAAGCTTCTCAAGCAGTTTTGTGGACTTTGTTTTTATGAAACATGCATTTTTAAAATAGTCACTGCTTTGGTCTGTTACCAGCTTTCACGGTTATATTAAGTGTCAGGATTTTATTATTCCTGAAGGTACATTAGTTTAAGGAATCTAAATTTTCAGTATGTTCGTACCAATTTTTTCTTTCTCTAGATTGCAGAGAAAAGCTGGAATGTCTAACTCGCGAATACCTAAAAGGCTCAAAAGTCACACCAGAAAGAAGAGCAGAATGCAGCCTTCCAAAATGCTTGGGATGTATCAGCCAGCCTCACCAGGGCTCCCTAGGTTTAGGTGTAGGTTGCAGTCTGGAGTATTTTTTTTGAGTTTATAGACTGAGTTTTGGGGGTTAACACTCAGCAGATCATCACTGACTTGTTTGTTGGTTGTTTTTTTTTTTAATTAAACATGTATTTTGCAGTTCTGTGTTTGTGTTTCATATTGCTGCTAAGTGCTGCTGTATCTGTTGCTTGTTCAGCATTAACAGTGGGAATATCCAGAGCAGACATCCAGAGGAAAAACCTGTGCCTGATTTGTTTAGTTATATGAAGTTCCCTCTGGTCGTTGTTGGCACAAGTGATTTACTGCTGCCCGGGGGTGCCCCGTTGGGAGGCAGGTGACTTGTGAGGTGCTGTGCCGTTTGGCCCCATCCTGCAGTCCGAGTGTGCCCGCCACTGAGCGTCACCTTGCGAGCAGCTCTGCTGAGAGCACAGGGCTGCATGCACAATGAGGAATTATTCGTCGGGAAGAGGACTGGCAGAATTTGGCCTTTAGCAAAGAAATTTCATTTTGTGAGTGTATTACAAACAATAGAGAGTTAAGAGATGAAAAACTGCCACTGCATAGAAAAATAATACTGTTTCAATTGAAGCCTCGGTTTAGTAAGTTTTCCTGGAAAGAAACTAGTTCCTGAGGGCATTTTATCTATTTCTCTCTCTCTTAGGGTTTTATACTGCTGCCCATCACTGCAGTATCTGAATGCTTTCCATATAGAGATGGATAGCAACTCGGAAGTCCCCAGTGAACTCTGCAGTCCTTGACACATTTTACTTTAGGGGGTGAGAAAATATGTTGGGTGGGATTTTGCAAATAAAATATTAGTCTTGTTTAATTTTACATTATAATAGGGAAATTGATTGTTTTAAAATATTGCTGTGGGAGCTGTTAGATGTTTTTCATTTTTCTTTCTTCTTTTTATGATTTTACTGAGGTTCTGGGGTAAAGTGTTAAAGTCAGAATATATTACTGACTTTTTAAAATGTGTTTTCCTAGATGTCACATCAAGCAGATAAGGGACGACAAGTTATCAAATATCTAATCTTACAGAAGTTTTCTTTTGTGTTCAATGTTATCTAGATTGTTTGAAAAACATTCAGATAATATTTACGTTTTTACAGGTGATGTATACCAGCTCTGTATCAGCTCTTGAGAGCTGTTAGATGCAGTCTTTTATCTTTTAAAATTATTCAAGTAAATGTTTATATTAGTAGATGGGGGAAAAAAATCATAAAAATAGCAAGATTACAGTGAGAGGACTTATAAACTGGTTTGGATATTCAGTTTTGCACCATTTCAATATTAATCTTGTATGGCTTATCTATCTATCCAGTTATGTAGTCACTTTAAACAAGGTGCTTAGCTCTTTCCAAATAATTTCAAAGAGAAATACAAATAACATCATTATTTCCTCTATCTTTCTTTCCAGTTTGTCAGAAGAACACCTTGATTAGCTTATACTTAGTTTATATGCATATCTTCCTTGGATATGAACAGTAAGAAATTTTTGAAGAAACCTGAGTTGCAGCAATGAGTCATGTGGTTAATTCAGAAGATGACTGGTCCTGTCATTATTCCTTTGTTGTTGCTTTTCTTTTTTAATCTTGTGTGATTGTGAGCTCCACATATTAGAGCAATCTCATAGGCCTGTCCTGCCAACAGCTGAATGACTCCAATAGTGTTCTACTGATATCTCTGGTAACTTTTGGCTGAGAAATCGTGTTGGTGCTAGCTAGAGAGAGTTGAAGGTAAACCACTCAATATTAAGATGTGGGTTTCATCTAGGCTGTGCACTTAGTGGGCAGTTGGTGGAAAAGAAGGAATTTAGGGGGAATTCAGGAGAAATAGGCAGAGCAGGGACGATAAACTTTCAGTGATAAGTCACTTTTTATTTCTTTAATGGACTGCTAGTCTTTTGTTAGAGGGGATGCACTATTAGAAAAGCCATCCAGACTGTCCTCCCTTCCTTAGAGGGTGCAGTCAAGTGGATTTACAGTGTATCTACCAGACATTTCTCAGTGGCTTGTGTTATAATGAGACACAAGGAATTCCTACCCCGTGGTGAGACTTTGGCTAGGGAAGCTGCTGAAGCCCTGCTAACTACTCAGGTACCTGATCCAGTATGCTCATAATTGTGTAGTGAGAAGGGGGGGGGGGGAAGGCAGATGTGTCTGTTTCTTTCTTTTTTCTTCCTCAGGGAGGACCTGTGGTCCCTCCCCTGTAATGACACTTCATTTTGAATAGAATATATGGAGGTGAAGGAGCATGGTGAACTCAGGAGTGACAGCTCCATCTCAAATGTCTTCATTGTTTTTTACCATGCTGTTTCGTTGTTTTTTCTGCAGCTGTTGTTTTAATGTCACATACTCTTCAAAGGTGTTAAAAACCTGCGCAAGTCACAGTTTTTACCAGTGGGTTCAAGAAGTCAACCTGGATATTGTTTTGAAAGCTTAGCCTTATCTTATTGTTCGCTGTGAAGTACCCATTAGGTTTAGTGGGAACTACTGGGTGCATAATATTTATGGAAATCGGGCCATTGAAGTATAGCTTGGTTATAAATAGCTGTGAGCTAATTAGGTTTTAAGACGATAGAGATTCACTAAGTTCATCTTTCTTGTCTTGCACTATTGTAGAGACTGGGTCAACTTGGATGAATTCCTCGGTGGCATGGCTGGTGTACCCATGTCTCAGTATGTTCTTTGAGCAAGTTTCTTTTTTGAGCACTGTGAGTCAGCAGGGTTTTGAAGTGGGTGAGTCATAGACAAACTAGCTGAATGATGGTTACCAAGTGGGTGGGGGAAGCAAGTATTTTATTCTGGGAAGGTGTAAATGCAGACAGAGGCCAAGTCTGGAGGTGAAGGAGGCCACAGGATGAAAGGCATTAACTCATAGGAAGCACTGAACCGGTGTTTGACGCTGGCTGTTCTTCGTGGTTTGCAGCGATGCGCTTCCTCCTGGCTCTGAGGCTCCCGTGTGAAGGCTGTGCCTCTCTCGGGAAGCGGATGTCTCGCATGAACAGCAGCCAATCCTGACAGATAATAGAGAAACGTTCAGCTTTGAGAGCCAGCTAGTTTCTGTCCAGGAGTCAGATTTCTGACCAGGAGAGAAGTTGGGCTAGTCTATGCTTCAGCCCTGTCACTCATACAGAGTGTAAACCTTTAACATCTTTCTGGCTGGGACAGGCAGCATCAAGCACTCCTGGTGTATCTTATTGTCTGATGAATCTTCTTCTAGGGCTTAAAAACAAGAATGCAAACTACATGAAAACATCCCGTTCTGGATAATCCCATTTACTGGTCGGTAGAAGACCAGAACACCACTCCAGAGCGTTCCTTTGTGTGTTTCTCACGTGTTCCTGGAACTACTCATGTTGTAATGGAATTTGAAACGAGATTTCCCTTGAAGTGTGAGGACTTTTTTTTTTTTAATCACACAATATTTTGTAGTTCATCAGGAAACTAGAAAATATGACTGTATATCATTGCCACCGGTGTTACTGCTGACCACCTACCTCTGTATATTAGCAGATAGTGACAAAATCTGACTTTTTGGAATACACTGACCATTTTTGTGTGTGATGGAGTGTTCGCTTAGAGTAGAATAGCTGTCAGTCAGCGACCTTTGGAAAGGATTGAAGAGCTTAACAATCAAGCTGCTTGCAACCCTGCCACTCTCTCCCTTCTTCCCAGTTTGTTCAGATAGCCTAGCAGAGGGAGAGTAAAGTAAATACTTCAACTGATAGTATCCTGGAGTGTTCAGAAACTGAAGAAGGAAGCTGTGGTCACCAGATTCCAGCTGTCCTGTTTCCTCTTATAAATGAAAAGGCTTTTATCAGAATAGTGTATATAAATATTTTTCAGTGCAAGCTCAGCTCATTCTAGAACTACTTTGATTACAATGTTTGTATTCTCTTGATTTCAGACCTAGATAATGTGAGAGACTGAAGACTGAGAGGCCGTATGGTATATTCTCTGTAAGACATACAGAAAGAAATGTATCCAGCCTAGTAAAGCAAAGAAAGAGCCACTGGCTGAAAGTTGAAGCCAGCAAAAGTCAGGAGATGATATGATGCATGTTTTGAAAGGTAATGGTAGTTTACTGCTGGAACAGATTGCTGAGGGATGCTACCGATTCCCGTATCACTTGAGGTATTTAAATCAACATTGGGTGTCTTTCTCATTCCCCCTCAACTTGCTTTGTGCAATCCAGGGGCTGCTGGGTGATGCCTGATGGCTTCTGCTATGCAGAAGGTCAAACTAGATCATCATAGTGTTCCTTCTGGCCCTAAAATGATGGTCTCTGAGCTGTGGCTGCTTATATTGTTCGAGTACCATATTCAATTGCTTGTGGTAATGGAGGACATGCAGAGCCAAATCTCAAATTGAATCTAAGTGATGGGGAGAGTGGATGTGCATGTGAGAGACACCTGGCTTTCCCTAGCTTCTGTGTTACATCAACTTAGATTTCCTTAGAGTCATGCTCACTTACCTACACCCTGCCTCTCATTTGACCCATTGCATCTCGGGGATTTTTGATGGCATAAATCACAGGCTGAAACAGTAAAAGGAGAGAGGATTCAGGAAAGATTAGTGAAGAGAACAATATGTAGGCAAGCATGACACTAAGTGCCCTCGACTTTGGGGCCTTAGAACATTTTTGACTCTTCGGCATATAAATTACTTCAATTTAGAGTCCCTCATGCATCAGTAGATTGGGTAGAAGAAGTTCTAAGGGAATCTGAATGAGTATAAGTGGGTATAAATTACATTACCTTACAGATTGCCTCTGAATTTGGCCCAGATTCTTTCCTTTATTTTCATTATGTCAACTTTGTGCATTGCCATTATGGTCTTTTCAACAACTGGCCTGACAGTTAATGAGTTCTTTCTACCAACAGTAAATCAACCAAGTCAGACAATGCTGCTCTGTGCAAATACTCCTCTTTATGTTCAGAGTGCTCAGAATCCTATTAAATTTAGAACAGTGTGCTAGTAGAAATGCATGTAGGGAAGTACTGTAAAAAGTGGTATTTACAAGACACCTGGTTTCTTCTTTGCTCCCCAGCTGACCATGTTCTGAGTCTTGGGGAGAACTGGAAGGGGCTAGACAGCATGATAATGCTGAAATATAAACTGCAGTGTTGAAAACAATTAAGCCTAAACAGCTTTTAGGAAGTTTTTTTTTTTTTTAATTTATGCTTGCTTTATCTCCCTGAAATTCCTGTAACAACTAAGATTAAAATAAAAAGTCAGGAAATAAAATAGGAACACTTCAATTTTTGGAGACCTTAAACAAATAAAAATTTAGCTGTAGCACATTACAAAATAGAATGGTGTTTTCCTTTTATTATTGAATAGAAGAAAAATTGTATGTTAATTAAGTTACAGTAGAATTTGTTTCGGGAATTAATTGCATACATGCTATGCAACTTACTTCATCTCTCAGTTCAGAGTATATTGCTAAAAGGCTAAACTCCATCCCACATTGCAACGTTGATAAATATTTCTATGCCCTTTCATAATGTTTAGAGAATTTTTTCTTTCTCTGATATTAGCACTTCAGCATTTAAGAAACCATGGGTTAGGCAGAGCAAGGAATTCCTGACTGCTTTCTTCTTCTGTCTTACCCTGCTGTATGAACTGAAGAAAAAGTTGCTATTTTGTGTCTTCCTTTTCTGATACGAGACTGGTAACAAGCCTATAGAAATTTATGAAAGATGTTCAGAGGTACAGTTGATGTCTTTTTTTTTTTTTTTTTCCTTTTAAATATTCTCAGGTGGTGGTAGCTATATAAATGCAAACTAACCATATTATTTCCTATCATATAAGATTTTCTACCATGCTTCTCCTCCAGAATCCCTGTGTTCTCATGAATGATGAAATTGCAAATGTTCCATAAATGTCAGTGCAATTTATTATCATCTTTCATTCAGAGCATTACAAAATGATTTGTAGATGCAGGTGTTGCTAATGATTTTCAGCCACCCTCCTTAAAGATTGGAGAACATAATTGTCACTGTTTTTATAATGAGGATGAAACTTGTTAACTAAAATGAAAAGGCCAGTTTTGAAGGTGAGTCTGGGTTGCTACTACATTTCTTGTGGTTCTTTCTATACTTTCTTCTACTACTTCAGTTATTTTTCCTTAGTGGAATCCATTGGCTGGAAGGGAAGTAGAAAATTGTTTCATGTGCATATGGATTTTGTTTAGATGAAAAAGAGGGGTTAAAGGAGAAAAAAATGCTTCTTGGGAGGCCTAAAAAAGTATGTTTCAGTGTTTAGCTGTGGACATTGCAGCAGCTCTTTCTTTGTCATCTGAAGACTGTTAAACCTCTGTCTACTCCTAAAATCTACCCAAATTGCTTCACTTACAGTTATCTTACAGATTGCCTCAGATTTTGGTTCTACAAAGTCCTTAGCTAAAGGGAGGCATCATATATGACTCTTATTATGGAAGGTATGAATGGGATGTGTGGGGAAACATTTCTGGCCATATCTCTGACACCCTTTTGTTAAGTTTCCTGGTGAGGAAGTTGCCTGAGAAATTAAAGCTGTCGACGGAGGCTTAGTAGAGGCACTGTTTAAGAATATACAAGTCTATAGACTTCCTTCTTGTTGTTAAGGACAGTGGATCAAAGATCGTAGTGATAGGAATGACTGTATCAGTAGAAAAAAGGACAAGATTCCTTCTTTCTGCAGGACTGAGCAGGTGTAGTTGGTCCTGGTTGCACAGAGATGCACAGATGTAGCATTTCTTTTCCCTGTAGCCTCTAATGGAGAAAGTATTGTACAGCACCAGCTGCGAATTAAACCTTTCTTCCATTGGGGGAAAACTCTTGGGGGAAGGTTGGTGCAGTCATGTCAGCTCTCTCTTGGGGCAAATTCTCTTAGGCACTACTGTATAAGGGGGCTGCAATTTGCAGCCATGTGCCAGTGGGAATAAGTCAAGTGGGATGGCTAACATGGCCAATGTCAAATGTATTTTAGTACAGCTGTGGATATGAGATAGTTGTTGTTGTCTTTTAAAGTGGAGCCATACATGTTTTGCTTGTGGCAGCTCTCTGAAGGTTCACTGTAGCTCACTTTCTATTTGATTTTGATTAAAATCGACGTTTCTGCCAGCCTTAGTAGTCTCATGAGTGAGATATCAGAGTTTGATTCCTGGATTTGATCTCTTTCCATGTTGTATGGTGTGGGGAATCCCTGCCTTCCTCCCGGAGGAAGGCAGAGCTTCAGATCTCTGTGCAGCAGCCCTGTTAGGGGTGCGGTGGCTTTGATGGGCTCCACAGGAGGTGCTTTTTACCACTAATTGGCTGCAGATATGCACCAGCTAGGCATTCCCAGCGAGCCAGGCTTCCCAAACATACAGCAGGCACGGTCAGTGCAACTCTCCCATCCTTCCCTGATAATCCTATCTAATGTTCATATGGAAAGATCACATCTTGTGGAGAATAGGGTGCTCTGTGTTCTAGGTTTGCATAGACCTTTGTGTTTCTGCAGAGGCTGAGAGCAAGGGGTGTTAGGTAGTCCTTTCCTCCACCCAGCAGAGATGAAGGTGGCAGGTTGTGAAGTTGTTGTGAAATTAGGCTGGGAACTGAACAGCACATCATTACTAAAGAATGTTCTCTATTAAGAAAGCTGAGGAAGGCTTTATGGCTTAGATAAACTGTCCAAAGGTTGGTGAGGTAATTAGTTGGTCTGACAGTGCACATTTACTAATTTGTTTAGTGTTGAATAGGCAGTGTTTGTAGATATTTAAATCATCTTAAGAAGTGGCTGTCCAGAGTCATGGCAGGACTGTGATCTATGTAGCACTGCAGACAGACCTGTTTCCTTCCTTTGCTGCAACACCACTGAGCTCTGTGGAAAGTGAGCACGTTCCTACCGTGCTGGTTATTTAATTCAGTCCTAGTGCTAGAGGTAATTCTGTCCTTGATGGCTTCGGCTCCTTCCCTGGTGCAAGCATTTGCTTTTGTGTGGCTAACAGGTTAATCAGGCTACGGAGTGGATCTGGCTGAAAGCTGAGGCATTCTGAGGTATTCTGGTGTGGTTTTTTGTGGTGCTTTTGGTCCTTGGGATCCCTGAGTCAGCTCAGCATGTGGCCTAACAAGCACTAGTGCTGGCACCCGAGGCGGAGTGGGAGCACTGAGCCAAAGGAGGTGTCAAGGGCAGAGATGACTTGCACTTTGGGCATCTTAAATTGGTAGCAAAATGGCAACTTGAATTTACGTGCCTTTTTGTGCAATAGTTACTGATTTCTGGCAGGAGTTAGTTGTGTTTGGGTTCTCCAGGATCTAGGGACAAAAATGTCAGAAGCTTCACTATAGTGACTGAGTCTTTCAGCTTCCTGTGCAGTGTTTTGCCAAATTAAATAGAGCCAGAAATCTCAGCACCAGCAGCTGTAGGGAGTTAATCCCACCCAGATCTAGATTAGCCATGGCACATTCTTGTAACCATAGGCAAAACAATTTAGTGTAGACAGCTGTTCTGATAAACCAATCTGGGAATCCTGCCCTCATAGGAATGTTGGATGTATATTGGCCACAGAAGTTGTTTGCCAAGTTATGGTGAAAGAAACTGGTACCCTTGATAGCAGTTGCGTGTTATTGTCATTGTTTTGATGGCAATACCACACTGTTGCCAAAAATGCCATGAATGGTTTTAATTTGAAGTTGTATCTCTACCTGAGTTATATAGACACAATACTAGTACTCATCTCTGTCTGTTGTGAGGGTGATGCCTGTTTGCTCATGCACTAGAGGCTTGACACACTGAGGCAACACGTGTAGAGATGGACAGCTTGCTTCCTATACTGAGCAATATTCTTGTTGCAAGGATTTCTTCCCTGACAGTTTTGCTCTTGTGGCCTATGTTGGCATCATTCTTGATGGTGTTGACTGGATGTTTAGTGGAAGAGGAGAACAGGGATGACTGAAAACTGGGGGAATGTGGTGACTGTAGACAAGGACAACTTTTGACTGGGTGAACAGAGGCAAACCCTTCAGATGGTTTAGAGCCCTAAAAATGGGCCAGTTTAGGTGTCTGCATGGGCTGAGCACAAGATTTTAAATCTTATGGGCTGAGGATTTAAGCACCATTTAAGCAAAAAGGCATGGTTTGACACAGGGTATTTGCGAGCTAAAAGTTCACCTAAGTTCAAAATGAGAATGGATAATTGCATTACACAGAAATTCACTGAGGATGCAAAATACTTGTGAATCTTCTCCAAAAGACTGTCCGTGAAGTGCCAGGCCCTCAAGTTGTTGAAGGCTGGGAGTGTGTTCAAGGGTAGTATCTGTAGCTTTCATCTGTTCCTGTGTTCTTCTTGTGGCATCTGCTTCTGGTTATTGTTGAAGACAGGATTTGGGACTAGATAGACTTCTGCTCTGACCCAATATAGGCATTTTTTGTGACTTGAAGGGAGAATATTGTTAGAAGTACCAGAGTCCAGTAGGTAGAGTATTGTGACCATAGGCACAACAGGCTAGTGTGTAGGCAGCCGTTCTGTTAAACCCACACGGAATCCAGCCCTCACAGGACTGTTTGATGTGTGTTGGTCACAAAAGTTGTTTGCAAAGTTACGGTGAGACAAACGTGTAGCATTGATAGCTACTTTTTCCTGGAAGGAAATCCATTATTTTCTGGACTCTGATTGTTCTGTTCAATTTGAGACAAGTTATTTCACCTACTTGACTTGACTTGCACCCTTTATCCATGTTGCCATTACCCATGTTGCTGTTTCAGTTGTCAGCTCTGTCAGTTGAGGACTTTCTTAGGCTGTTTGCACGGTCGCGAAGCGAGGCAGTGCATTTCAAGGACTTGGCTCTGTACTGCTGGAACTTCTTCCTCTCAGTGGAAATTTGGTAGCTGACTGTGAATGTTTTAATTTCATTGTGGATGTAAATGAAAACAGGTTAAATTAAACTATCCTGAAGCATTGCCATGAAAATGGCTTACGCTAACTTTGAAATTGTAATAGGTCAGGAGCAGACATATATTAGGTAAGATAGGGTAACGTCCCAGGGTGTGCTAACTAACCCGCTTCCCATTGTGCCAGTGTGTCCCGCACACTGCTTTGCTCAAAGGAGCTCTCGGTCCGTTTTATGTCTCTGCTCACTATCTTAGCAATAATAATGATAAATCTGAACCACAAAATGGTTCTGCTCAGATGTTCAACCTCTGCTGATGCTTTGATTAAGGAAAGATTTAATGCTTTAATTTGAGATATGTTTTGTTAAAAAATAGAGGGCTTTGATTAGCATGTTTATAAAGGGGTGCACTTCCTGAGCAGAATGGAAAACATTCTTTGCTGGTGAAGGATGTTGAAAGTACAGGCACTCCCTGCAGCTGATGGATTTGTTCTGAGCTCATATTTATCAGTATATGTTAACAGATAAGAAAAATATTGAGGTATTGTTCCACAAACAAGGTAAATTATATTCCTTCCCATTCTTTTGCTAAGATGGGTGCAAAACCTGCAACTCACTGAGTAATTTTTTGTTGTTAGGACACCTCAGTGGCAGGATTTCTTTCTTGTTTGTTGTTGCTGTGGTTTGGGTTTGGGTTTTTTTTTTGTGTGTGTGTATGGATTTTTTTTGTGGGTGTTTTTTTTGTTTTGGTGTGGGGTTTTTTTGTTTGTGGGGGTTTTTTTGGGTTTTGAGTTTTGGTTTTTTGTTCGTCTTGATGTTCATTCCTTTCCTTCACATTTTTGTCAAGTGACAGAACCTGATTTTAGTGAGCATTTTAGAGTTATATTTGTATGGCAAATAATATGCATCTTAAATGAAATTACATTTTACTGTTTTAGAAGGTAATTTGAATTGCAAATATAAAACTTCCAAAACAAATACCACCAAACTCCCCTGATGATTTGACTTCCTGGTCTTTTTGTGAAAGATTGTTGACGGATTCTGATAGCAAAGACACAGAGAATTTTTTTTTTTTTTTAATTTTTTTTAATTTTAATTTTTTTTGGTCCCCCAAGGAATTAAAAGTTAAGTTCCTATTGTATAGTAGAGGAAGAACATTTATTACCTAAACTAACTTACAGTCTAGCATTATGATTTTATCAGCACTGTAGTGTCACTAATATGATGCAGAGCTTAAACTTGCTACTGTCACTATAACATGTGTTTCTTCTAAAACTGTTATTGTCAGCCAGCTACTGCAAGTCCAATTCCACATTCTAGCATCCTCTCTGAGAACAGCTAGGCTTAACTTATCATTCTTTTGGCACAGAAAGGGATGTGGTTTGAGCTCTGTAGGGTGCAATCAGAGCTGAGGAGTGCCGTTCTCCAGGAGCAGCACGTAAGTACTGAGTTTCAATCTGCTTTCTCTTCAAAACCAATATGAGCATCCCTGGCTTGGCCAAAACTCAAAGATAAGAATTTTCAGGGTTCTTGAAAATAAGGGTGAGATTACTACAATTTGAAAGATCTGGAGACCATTATGGCTTGAGCAGAAGGAAGGCTTTCAGTTGCTCTGTAAAAGACTGGCTGTTATTGCCCCTTTGGAGAAGGTGGAGCACGCCTGTCCTTTGCTCCTGTGCAAGGCAAGTTGATTGCTGCAGGACTAACAAGCCATAAGCCCTCTCTAGTGCTTTTGAGAGTCTAGCACTGGTCTACACTCTATAAATTGGAAGGCTGTGAATCCTGAATGGCACTGCAGAAAATATGTTGTGCATTGTAGGCTCTTTGTGATCTTTTCCCCTTTGCACACCTTTACATAGCCAGACACAATCCAGCCCATTATCTCTATGTGAGAGTTTTCACTATTACAGACTTGTAAAAGTTTCTATTAGCAATTCTGATTTGGAAAGGACAATTGAAGGCTGAAAGAATGGCAAATGCAACTCGGATGTAACTTTTTGATGACAGAACCCAATTAAATTTGTGGTTTTAAAGTGCGTGTGACTCCTGAGTTCAGCTCTAATACTAGATTTATATTATTTCCTGGAATGAAAGTCACTGCAGACAATTTCCAGAGGAGCATAATAATGATCCAGTGAAAAATGAATCCAGCTTTTGAAATTTTTAATTTTTTTTTTTTCCCCTAACAGAAATAATATAGAGAACCAATTTAGTTTTATATTGGCTATTCTTTTAATGCTCAGTAACTTTCCTACCATCAGTGACTTTTTTTTTCCTAGGTATCTTCTTTATTAGTGCTGCTTGTTGCTGCACAGTGTTAGTATACATTTGTCTTGATGTGGCTGATGCTATAGCACTAGTACATATTTGGGGAGAAATAAAAAATCCCAAAATATTGGTTGAAGGGAAACCTCTCTTATCAAATATGATATCTATAAGCTCACTTTTCATGAATAATTACTATACTGTGAGCCATGTGTTTCTTTTTTTTCATCATATCAAGGTTTTCTGCCTAAAATGATACTTCAGCCTGATCAGTTAAGGTAAGGGGGAACTTCTGACAGCACATAATCATCACTGCTCTGTGTTGAGCTGCTGTCTGGCTCAAAAAAGCCCTCATGCTTTTGAATTATTCTTGAACATACTTAAGTTTTGGACTAGCAGCACTGTATCTGTCTCTCATTCCTAGTTATATTGCAGGACAGCTTTTGTCTCACAAGGAGATTTATCTTAATTCTGCTGCTTCTTGGAGCTTGTGGCACCTTTTGCTTTTACAACTTTTGCTCTAGGAAAGAGCTGAGATATGCTAAAGATGAAAGCAAGCGTCCTTGCCCTCCTTTTTCCTTCCTGAGCTCTTTGCTGTGGAGTTTGGCAGGTTCTGTGGGTAGTATGAGGTTTCTGGTCTGTAAAGTGATATACTTAAAAGCTTTTGGGAAAACGGTAAGTTACTCTTGGGGAGAAAGTGACTAAAAATTCTGTTTTCCATGGAAAGAAATGAAGGTGGTGTCAGAAGTCTTGCTTCTATGGAATCAAGCTGCTTTTTTTTGTTTGGTTGTGGTTTTTTTTTTTTTTTTTTTTTTTTT